>CM076581.1:1142094101-1142762874 GCA_034641835.2 Pinus albicaulis
ATATTAAAAATTATTATTTAAAAAAAAAAAAAAAAAAAAAAAAAATTATTTTAAATAAAAATATTTAAAAAAAAAAGAATTTACTTTTTGATTTATTAAAAAAAAAAAAAAAAAAAAATTAAAAAATCAATTAAAAGAATTTTATTTTAAATAATTTAAAAAAAAAAAAAAAAAAAAAAATTATATTTTGAAATTTTAAAAAAATTATAAAAAAAATCAATTTAAAAAATTAAATGTGTTTGGCTCACTCACTTGGCTACGGTCGAAGTAAGTACAATACTAAGTGTGTTTACCCGTCTTCTCTACTACGAATACAAGAATAGCCCGCTCACATTGGCATGGGTTACCACATAAGCATTTGGTTAAACACCCGGCCCTAGCCCACAAGTGAGGGGTTTCATTCCTGACCGGCCCGCCCCCCACGGGGCCCGAGGTCGAACGAACGCCCCCAGGCCATGGCCAAACACATTTTAATTGATTTTTTTTTAATTGTTTTTTTTATAATTTTTTTTTTTTTTTTTTTAATTTCAAAATATAATTTTTTTTAAAAATTATTTAAAATAAAATTCTTTTAATTGATTTTTTTTTTAATTTTAATTGTTTTTTTTTAATTTTTTTTTTAATTGATTTTTTTTTTTAATTTCAAAATATAATTTTTTTTTTTAATTATTTAAAATAAAATTCTTTTTGTTTTAATTTTTTTTAATTTTATTATTTTTTTGTTTTAAATTTATTATTATTATTATTATTATTATTAATTTTTATTTAATTCTGCCCATTTTTTCTATTTAATTGAATTTTTATTTTTTTTTAATTTCATAATTTTTCTTTGTTATTAACTTTTACGTTTAGTTTTTTAATATAATTTTATAAAATTCAATAAATTTTATATATTTTTTTTTAATTTATTTCGATTTAATATTTTTTTTAAATGTTTTACTCTTTTTTTTTTTTTTGGTTAATTACATAAAATTTTTATATTTTTTTATTTCAATTAAAATTGTGCATTTAAAATTAGATTATTTTTTTTTAATGAAACTTAATTTTTTATTTTTTATTTTTAATTTAATTTTTTTTTTATTTAATATTTTTTTTCTTTTTTTTTCAATTTTCCATTTTTAATTGATTTTTAAAGTTTTTAAAGTTTTTCGTTTAATAATATTTATTTTTTTCTTTTATATTTAAAATTTATTTTTTCTTTCAAAATTTATTTGTTTATTCATTTATTTATTAAAATTTAATATTTTTGTTTTTAAATTTAATTTGTTATTTTAATATTAACCTCTCTTTTTTTAATTTAATAAAATTTCATGTATATACCTATTTTAATTTTAAGTTCATATATATATTTTATTTTTTATAATTTAAATTTAATTTATTTTTTATAGTTTATTTGTTTTTTTAATATATATTGTTTTAAATTTGATATTTTCATTGTATTTTATTTTTTATTTTTTTTTTTAATTAAGTTTTTTTTTTTTTCCTTTTAATTTGAATAGTGTTTTTTTTTTTTTTGAATTTTTAAATTTATTAAAATTCAATATATTTCCTTAAATTTAATTATTTGTTTTAAATTTTTTTTTTTTAATTTAATAAGCATTTTCTTTTTCTTTTTTAAATTTAATTTCTATATTTTATTTTTTATAATTTCCTTCTTTTTTTAACTTGTTTTTTTTTTTAAATTTAATATTTTTATTTTGTTTTTATTTTTATTTTTTAATTTCTATATTTTTTTAAATTTTAATCTTAATTTTTTTTGGTTTATTTTTTATTTTTTTTTTCCTTAAATTTTAGGTTTTTTTTAATGATTGAATTAAAATTTTTACTTTGTTTTTATTTTTATTTTTTTTATCTTCATATATTTTTAAATTTTAAGCTTTTAAATGTTTTTATTTTTTAAATTTATTTTTTTTCTTAAATTTTAGATTTTTTTTTAATGTTTGAATTTTAAAAATTAAAAAATGTTACTTCTATTTTTTAAAATGCGAAAAGTATGACACAATTTTTTTTTTTGTTATTCCAGCATCAACTGGTTTTGTTTTGAGGGTGTTTTTTCAATCCCTTTTTCAAGAAACAATTTTGTTTTTACCATAATTTTATAAAATGTTGAAATTTGACCTTCAAAAAAAACGAAGTGCGTTCTAGAAGAGACACTTTTTTTTGGGGGGTGTTTTTTCAATCTTTTTTTCAACAAACAATTTTGTTTTTAGCATAATTTTAGAAAATGTTGAAATTTGACCTTAAAAAAAAAACAAGTGCGTTCTGGAAGACACACTTTTTTTTTTTCGGGTGTTTTTTCATGTTTTTTGAGAGTTTTTGGGCTAGAGTTCCCGTTTTGAGGTCAGGTTACCTATTTCATCGGTAACAATGTTTTTCCCCCTCGAAGTGGCTATTTCTAAGGCGTTGATCTCTCTTTTCTTCTATTTTTGGAGCCGGTTTCATAACAACTGTGTTGAAAGTATGAAGTACATTAAGTATGGGTATCAATATATCATGAAAATGACAGTTCATTAAAATAATACTTGGGTGTAATATCAACCAACAAGGTTGAGTAAATGTGTAAGGTGTGCACAGATCTTGTTCACAAGAAGGTACGAATATCTCAGTAAGGTTCATGCACAGTCAAATAAGGAAAGTTCAGTGAGAGATCAATCTCTCTAGTTTGGTGCAATAAAGTGTAAGACGGTGTAGGAAAGTGAAGAAAAGAAGGATCGGCTCAAAAGCAGTGACAATGTCTAAGAGACATACATAGGTCAAGGGTTTGTGTCATGGTCATGGTACTTGTCATCTGAAAGTCTATAAGAAGAATTTTTTGGGGGTTTTCCTCTCCAAGAAGGAGAGGTTTTGGCCCTAACTCGAAGAGCCTAAATTTGTGTCTCTTGTCTTTTTGGTAATTGACTTGATGAAAGACATAATAAGCTAAGAAGAGAAGATATAAGTAAAAGAAGTAAGCTCACAAGTAATTATCAAGAAGAGAATTTGAATTAATCACTTCCCTACCAAATTCTCAACATCTTGAATAGAGTTTTCAAATACTAAAATGAATAACAATTAACTGTGTTTTTGGTCTTTCCTTACGAATTTTATACAATTCTTCATCAAACTATTGTAAGAGTCTTATGTCAGTAGCCAATTAAACTAATCTGCCATATAAGAAGTAAAATTAAATTAAAAGTATATATCATCATGATTTTCTACTAGAAGAGAAAATCATGAGGGATTTTTCTCGAACATGTCTTAACGATCGAACAAATCATCTCCACGCTCGCTTGGTATCTCTTGATCTCCTACCGAACTTCTCTTGACTGCTGAATATTGTAGCCAATGTTTGAATTTTGATTTGACTTCTAGATCTTTCGATCTCTGTATCCTTCCAAATCATGATGATAATTGGACACCCATGTGGGAAACATTTGTCATCTATAGGTACCTTTCATTTCTTCATTTGTGTATTTAAACCTATCTAACCATGGAGATGGTTGAGAACTCGATATTAGCTGCAGAATGAGTAAGATTTTGTAGTTGTAGAGATGTTTTAATCATAATTCAGAAATAAATAATAGATTCTAAAACATGGATGAATAATACCTTTTATATGCTTTATTAAGTCTGAGATGACCTTGATTAGACTAAAATTGCAACAAGATGGTCAAAAAATGGTAAAGGAAAGGGAAAAAGGATAGTCAAACTTAAAACAATTTTAGACTTCAACATTCCCCCACACCAAAGGTCTTGCACGTCCTCTTGCATCAAAAATTCAAATTTGGTTCCTTCTTCTTTAATGTCTGATTTCATAATCTTATGCTAGCACATCTAAACTAGTGCTTTCCTTTCTTTTTTTGATGCTGAAGATTTCCCTTGGTTTCTTCATCAGGATTTTACTCTGCAATCCCCTAATTCTGTTTTTTAGGAATATATTGATTTCTTTGGGCTTCTTGTTTTTCTTGTACCAGTGGCATAGATGAAAAAGTATATTATAATTTTGAGTCCTTAATATTTAATTTCGTATCTTTGCTACTTCTCGTTCCCATGTAAGGTGTTTATTATGAACTTCTAATTCACATATATCTTGCTTCAAAGCGTCCTCAATTCTATGTTCTTTTTTCTAGAGTATGTTCTGTTAGAGGGGTTTCATCAAATGCATTTTCTTGATTCTGAGAGGAGAGGTTTACTTTCTATTGTGCTCTTTGTTCCAAAGTCTCCACATAGTCATAGATTTATTTTGGTACTGGATGAATGTCTAGTGTCTTACTTGTCGGGCTCATTGTTTGAGGCGGTGTCCTATATCCTTCTTCTTCGAGATCAACCAGTTCTGGGGATTGTACATTTGAGAGTTTGGAAATTCTTTTGATTCTTCTAAATTTCATTTCTAATTCTTCAATGTTCTCGCTTTTTTTTCCTTTTGTTGGTTTTTTCCTATTTCTTTTTCCTTGATTCTTCATTTTCTTCAGGAAGTTTAGTATTTGAGCTGGCTTTTTTCTTCTAAGAAGAAGATTGTGAATTAGTCGGAAAAGGAAATAAAGCCAAGGGAAATAATTCCCAAGGCAAGAGGGCAAGAGAGACTTGTCCAAGATCAAGTGTTTTCACTGTCACGAGGGTGGGCACTATGCCTCGAATTGTCCACAGAAGAAGGAAAGCAAGAAGGAGCCTGTAGTTCCAGCAGGTGAAGCACTAGCTTCACAGTTCGAGCTTTATTTTACTCTCACTGCATGCATGGCCAAAACTATAATGGGATGCATGTGGTATCTAGACATCGGTACCTCATTCCATATTACGGGGAATAGAGATATCTTCAGTGAATTGGAGGATAAGGACCTCCAACAGAACATAGAGTTTGGAGATGACGAGAGGTATAGCACGACCGACATAGGTAAAATTACCTTTCAGAGGGAGTCTGAATCTCCTCTCAGAATGGAAAATGTTTTGTATGTTCCACGCCTAAGGAAGAATCTTGTCTCCGTAGAGGTATTGGAAGACCGTGGTCAAGGAAAATTTTAGGGGCTAATTTTCCATGTTTTTTCCAAAAAAAATATTTTCCAATTTCTATTTTTTCTATAAATGATTCGCCCACATTTTATAGTATAAAATTATTTTACCCTAAAAATCGCCAAAATTTTATACATACTACTATAAAATCATTAGAAATCAAAACATTTTTACAAAAATATTGCCAAACATTTTACAATTTGCATATCAGGGACTAGTAAGATTCGCCAAGGTTTCTACACTTTAAGATAAACATTCATAGTTAAATTTTTCCTTGACCATGGTTATGATGTAATGTTTAGAAAAGGAAAGGTTTTCCTTAAACACATAGCCACAAGACGGGTGAAATAGATCGGTGTAAGAGTCAAGAACCTGCATGCTCTCGAGGTCGAGGATGCATGCAAATACTTAAGGAGAAAAACATTGGTTAATGACTTGGTGGTTGAGAGGGAGAAATTATCTCTCAACATGCAGCCTCAGAAGTAGTCTCAGAAGGTTGTGGAGCAGCCACAATTGGAGAAGCAGAGAAGAGATCGAGTGGAAGATTTCACTCAAGCAGAGACCTCCAAGAGGAGGAAATTTCAAGCCATATGGGAAGAGGGAGTACATGCAGTTATACCTCTAGGTAAGAGGTGGGATGATGTGCAAATATAATCCCAAGAAGAAATTTGGGCAAGGTCCATTGAGATGACATGTCTCATGGATCGAACCTAACTACGAGGAGCCCATAGTAAAACAGTAGCTGGAAGGATCAATTATATTGATGCAGTCATATGTCAGGAAGAATAAAATCTAAGTAACAGATGTCAGATATTGGAGTGCAGATCAAAGTTGGCAGTAGTGCAGAGGGCATGGATGCAGATGTCAGCAACAGTGCAGAGAGTCCAATAGACAGGTGTAGTAGCTAGCAGCAGTCAGAAGACTATGATGACAGATGCATTATACTGATTTAGTTGTTCAAAGGCTATTCAGTTTCAATATTTGCAGGTGCAAACAACACTAGAGAAGTGTTTCATGCATAACATTTCAAAGGTACTGGTTCAGGATAGATTGAATTCCTTTCTTGTTAATAGGGAGTGTTGAAATTTGCAACAAGAAACAATGAAATGGGCAACCAAAAAGGACAATAATTACACACACATTGGTAAGGGTACACACAAGTGAGGGTACACAATAGTGATATTACACACGCGTGAGGGTACACACCAGTGAGGTTACACAATGGTGAGGTTACAAACTAGTGAGGTTACATACTGGTGAGGAATGTGGGTATCTAATTTATTTTCCCTTAAATAAATTGGACAATAAATTGTAATTTCATCTCATAACAATGCGTATTAGTTAACTAAGTCATGATGACTGAGTTAACTCAAGAATTTCGTGTTAAGGGTCTAAGATGAGGCATGTAGAGTGATTCTAATATTTTTTGGGTCCAGTTGCAGTTAATGCACTAGTGGGGTGCAAGTGTAATCAATTAACTCAAATTAATTAAGTTATAATCAGTTTAACTAGTTATAACTGATTGAAGAATTAGTGAGAGGTCCAGTGAATTAAATTATATTTAATTCACAAGTAGTGATCAATCATATAACTGATTATTCACTATTAATAGTTGCATGCATGTCAGTTCTAAGGAAGACCCAGTTGAGACAAAGGTTAAAGGGAACATAACTATCAGTTGTATTATTAGAGAATTTCCCGAGTGCAATTATAAAGTCATGAGAAGGCCATGATGTATTCTGAAATCAAGGATAATTGATTTTCCTATTTAATGTGGGTCTAATTCTTTATGAATTGTGTGAGCAAGGCAGACTGAAGGAAGGCTGAGAATTGGCTATGTGTTTGTCTAATTTTTCCTAGATCAGCGGGAGACAATTGATAGAGTGTTGGAGAATCTCATGAGAGATTAAGCAGTGTATTGTTTCATGATTCCTTGACGTTATACAATATATGGTAGTGGGGTTTTGAGAAGTTGCTTTCCCCAAGAACATCTTGTTTTGTGCGATTGATTCACTTCTTTCTCTTACTTGCATGTGATTGAGCGATTGTGTTTTGTATTCTGCAAATATTGTAGAAGGATTAAGTATCTTGTTTTAGTACATCACAATATCGGATTGAATCCATTGGTATAGAACTTCTATAAATTTATACATGGTATCAAATCTTCTATATAATTTCTACATGGTATCAGAGTGCCAGGAATCACAATAGAAGAGAAGAAATTGAGTTTGTCTTGAACAAGTTCAAATTTGGAGATTTATTCTTCAAGATCCAGCAGTAGATCAAGATGTCTTTCAATGGCTTAAGACTCGAATATGAACTCGAGGGAAATTTGAATTATATTGCATGGAAGGATAGGATGGAGATAGCGTTGGAGGAAAACAGGTTGAAGGAATTCATAGATACTGATATTTCCAAGCCTGCAACAACAAATGCCCAACTTCTAGGCATGGCAGAAGAAAGTAGCAAAGGAGACAAGGATCTTGTTAGAGGGAGTTCGAGATCATATTGTATAGAGTCTCCATGGGAAGGAAACTCCATATGATATGTGGAAGGCCTTGATAGATCTATTTCACAATAGCGATGACCACATGAAGTTGACGTTGAAGTAAGAACTTAGGAAAATCAAGATGGAGGAGGGGGAGACGGTACCAACATAATTGGCGAAGTTCACTCAATGTCAAGATGAGCTTGGAAGTGTTGGTGTGATAGTAGGCCATGATGATTTGGTGAGCCTGGAACTTCTAGGCGTTCCTAAGAGCTGGCATAGTTACTAGGACTCTGTGAATGGGAGGGAGAAGTTACCAGAATGGGAGTGTTTGTGGTCCGACTTGGTAATAGAAGAGATAAGGCAGAGCACTAGAGACAAGACCTCCTGCACCAAAAAAGAAGAATAGTGTGCATTAGTCGGAAAAGGAAAGAAAGCCAAGGGAAAGGAGGCAAGATAGAATTTTCCAAGATCAAGTTTTTTCATTATCACGAACATGGGCACTATGCCTCGAATTGTCCACAGAAGAAGGAAAGAAAGAAGGAGCCTGTAGTTGCAACGGGTGAAGCACTAGATTCATAGTTCGAGCTTGATTTTACTCTCATTGCATGCATGACCAACACTGTAATGGGATGCATGTGGTATGTAGACAGTGGTGCCTCATTCCATATGAAGGGGAATAGAGATGTCTTTAATGAATTGGAAAATAAGGACCTCCAGCAAAACATAGAGTTTGGATATGATGGGAGGTATAGCGCGACCGACATAGGTACAATTACCTTTCAGAGGGATTCTGACTCCCTTCTTAGACAGGAATATTTTTTGTATGTTATATACCTAAGGAAGAATCGTGTCTCCATAGCGGTATTGGAAGACCATGGTTATGATGTGATGTTTAGAAAATGAAAGGTTTTTCCTAAACACATAGCCATGGAACAGGTGAAACAGATCGGTGTAAGAGTCAAGAACCTGTATGCTCTCGAGGTCAAGGATGCATGCAAATATTTGAGGAGAAAAGTAGTGGTTAATGACTTGGTTTGAGAGGGAGCAATTATCTCTCAACATCCAGCCTCAGAAGCAGTCTCAGAAGGTTGTGGAGTAGCCACAATTGGAGAAGCAGAGAGGAGACCAAGTGGAAGATTTCACTCAAGCAGAGACCTCCAAGAGGGGTAAATTTCGAGCCAGAAGGGAAGAGGTAGTACATGCAGCTATACCTCCAGGTGAGAGGTGGGGCGATGTGCAGATATAATCCCAAGAAGAAATTTTGGCAGGGTCCATTGAGACGACGTGTATCATGGATCGAACCTGGATACGAGGAGCCCACAGTACAAAAGTTGTTGGAAGGATCGTTTGGATTGATGCAGTTAGATGTAAGGAAGAAAAAAATTAGAATAACATATGTCAGATACTGGAGCACATATCAAAGTTGGTAGCATTGCAGAGGGCATGGGTGCAAATGTCAGCAGTAGCACAGAGAGTCCAATAGACAGGTGCAATAGCTAGCAGCAGTCAGAAGACTATGATGATAGATGCATTATACTGATTCAGTTTTTCGAAGGCTATTCACTTTCAGGAGTTGTAGGTGCAAACAACACTAGAGAAGTGTTGCATGCATAACATTCCAAAGGTACTGGTTCGGGATAGATTGAATTCCTTTCTTGTTGAGAGGGAGTGTTGAAATTTGCAACAATAAACAGTGAAATTGGCAACCAGAAAGGAAAAAAATTACACACATTGGTAAGGGTACACACTAGTGAGGTTACACACTGGTGAGGGTACATGCTAGTGAGGTTACACATTGGTGAGGTTACAAACTAGTGAGGTTGCACACTGGTGAGGTTGCACACCGGTGAGGAATGTAGGTGTCTAATTTATTTTTCCTTTAAATAAATTGGACAATAAATTGTAATTTCATCTTATAACAACTTGTATCAGTTAACTAAGTCATGATGACTGAGTTAGCTCAAGAAATTCGATTTTAGGGTCTAAGATGAGGCATGTAGAGTGATTCTAATATTTTGGGGGTCTAGTTGTGGTTAATGCACTAGTGGGGTGAAAGTGTAATCAGTTAACTCAAATTAATTGAGTTATAATCAGTTTAACTAGTTCTAACTGAATGAAGAATTAGTGAGAGGTCCAGTGAATTAATCAAATAATTGATGATTCGCTATTAATAGCTACATGCATGTCATATTTGAGGAAGACCCAGTTGAGACAGAGGTTAAAAGGAACATAACTATCAGTTGTATTATTAGAGAATTTCCCGAGTGCAATTATAAAGTCATGAGAAGGCCATGATGAATTGTGCAATCAAGGAATATTGATTTTCCTATTTAAGAGGGACCTAATTCTTTAGGAATTGCGTGAACAAGGTAGGTTGAAGGAAGGCTGAGAATTGGCTATATGTTTGTCCAATTTTGCCTAGATCAGTGAGAGACAATTGGCAGATGCTGGAGAATCTCATAAGAGATTAAGAATTGTATTGTTTCATTATTCCTTGACTTTATACAATATATGGTAGTGAGGTTTTGATCAGTTTCTTTCCCCAAGAACATCTTGCATTGTGCGATTTATTTACTTCTTTCTCTTACTTGCATGTGATTGAGCGATTGTGTTTTGTATTTCACAAATATTGTAGAAGGATTAAGTATCTTGTTTTAGTACATCACAAGATCAAAATGAATCCATTGTTATAGAATTTCTATAAATTTATACATGGTATCAAAGCTTCTATATAATTTCTACATGGTATCAGAGCACCAAGAATCAAAATAGAAGAGAATAATTTGAGTTTGTCTTGAACAGGTTCAAATTTGCAGATTTATTCTTCAGGATCCAACAACAGATCAATATGTCTTTCAATGGCATGAGACTCAAATATGCACTCGAGGTAAATTTGAATTATATTTCATGGAAGGACATGATGGAGGTAGTGTTGGAGGACAACGGTTTGAAGGAATTCATAGATACTTATATTCTCAAGACCGGAGCAACAGATGCCCAACTTCTTAATGCATGGAAAAAGAAGGTAGAAAAGGTGAGAAGGAGCTTGCTAGAGAGATTTTGAGATCATATTGTATCGCGTCTACATGGGAAGGAAACTCCATATGCTATGTGGAAGGCCTTGATAGATCTGCTTCAGAATAAAAGTGACCACAGGAAGTTGACGCTGAAGGACAAGCTCGGGAAAATCAAGATGGAGGAGCATGAGATGGTACCAACATATTTGGAGAAGTTCACTCAATGTCGAGATGAGCTTGGAAGTGTTGGTGTGACAGTAGCCCAAGATGATTTGGTGAGCCTAACACTTCTAGGCCTTCCCAAGATCTGGCATAGTTACAAGGATTCTGTGAATGGGAGGTAGAAGTTACCAGAATGGGAGTATTTGTGGTCCAACTTGGTAATAGAAGAGATAAGGCAGAGCACCATAGACGGGACCTCCAACACCAACAAAGAAGAATATTGTGCATTAGTCAGAAAAGGAAAGAAAGGAAAGGGAAATAAGTCGCAAGGAAAATAGGGCAAGAGATACTTGTCCAAGATCAAGTGTTGTCACTGTCACGAGTATGGGCACTATGCTTCGAATTGTGCAGAGAAGAAGGAAAGCAAGAAGGAGCCTATAGTTGTAGCAGATAAAGCGCTAGCTTCACAGTTCGAGCTTGATTTTACTCTCATTGCATGCATGGCCAACACTATAATGGGATTCATGCGGTATCTAGACAATGGTGCCTCATTCCATATGACAGGGAATAGAGATATCTTGAGTGACTTGTAGGAGAAGGGCCTCCAGAAGAACATAGAGTTTGGATATGACGGGAGGTATAGCGCGACCGACATAGGTACAATTACCTTTCAGAGGGAGTTTGGCTACCCTCTCAGACTGTAAAATTTTTTGTATGTTCTAGGCCTAAGGAATAATCTTGTCTCTGTAGTGGTATTGGAATACCATGGTTATAATGTGATCTTTAGAAAAGGAAAGGTTTTCCTTAAACACATAGCCACGGGACAGGTGAAACAGATCGGTGTAAGATTCAAGAACCTATATGCTCTCAAGGTCGATGATGCATGCAAAGCTTTGAGGAGAAAAGTAATGGTTAATGAATTGGTGTTTGAGAGGGAGAAATTATCTCTCAACATGCAGCCTCAGAAGTAGTCTCAAAATGTTGTGGAGCAGCCACAATTGGAGAAGCAGAGAGGAGACCGAGTGGAAGAGTCAACTCCACCAAAGACCTCCAGGAGGGGGAAATTTCGAGCTAGATGGGTAGAGGGAGTACATGCAGCTATACCTCCATGTGAGAGGTGGGGCGATGTGAAAATATAATCCCAAGAAGAAATTTGGGCAAGGTCCATTGAGATGGCGTTTATCATGGATTGAACCTAGCTACGAGGATCCCACAGTACAATAGTAACTAAAAGGATCGGTTGGATTGATGTAGTCAGATGTTAGGAAGACATAAATCAGAGTGATAGATGTTGAATACTAGAGCATAGATCATAGTTGGCAATAGTGTAGAGGGCATGGATGCAGATGTCAGTAGCAACGCAGAGAGTCCAATAGATAGGTGCAGTATCTAGCAACAGTCAGAAGACTATGATGACAGATGCATTATACTGATTCAGTTATTCGGAGGCTATTCAGTTTTAGGAGTTGCAGGTGCAAACAACACTAGAGAAGTGTTTCATGCAAAACATTCCAAAGGTACTAGTTTGGGATAGATTTAATTCCTTTCTTTTTGAGAGGGAGTGTTGAAATTTGCAACGAGAAACAGTGAAATTGGAAACCAGAAAAGGACAAAAATTACACACACATTGGTAAGGGTACACACTAGTGAGGTTACACACTAGTGAGGGTACACACTAGTGAGGGTACACACTGGTAGAGTGCTGGAGAATCTCATGAGAGATTAAGCATTGTATTGTTTCATGATTCCTTGACTTTATACAATATATGGTAGCAAGGTTTTGAGCAGTTTCTTTCCCTAAGAACATATTGTGTTGTGCGATTGATTTACTTATTTCTCTTACTTCATGTGATTGAGTGATCGTGTTTTGTATTCCGAAAATTTTGTAGAAAGATTAGGTATCTTGTTTTAGTACATCACAAAATCGGATTGAATCCATTGGTATATAACTTCTATAAATTTCTGCACACAAACACCTCCACATTCTCCAAAAGGTCATGGTAAAACTCCATTTTTAAAGCTTGACATTAAGTTTGATTTGCCTATGTAAGATGGCGAGGTAGATGCTGAAATATTAGAAAATTGGGTAAGTCAGCTTGAAGTGTATTGTGGGATACAAATAATTAAGGATGATAACACCAAGATTCACCTTGCTTCACTAAAATTGGAAAGTGTAGCTCTTATTTGGTGGGAAGCCAAAACTCAAGAGGACATGAGGAAACATGGTAAGGTCTTAACATATTGGAATGATTCTGTTTCTACCTTGGAGACAATTTTATCCCTTAGCATACATGAAAAAGGATATAATGGATTGGAAAAACTTTACTCAAGGTAAAGGACAAAGCGTGCAAAGTTATACTCAAGATTTTATGAGAAGAACACTAATTTTGGGTGTAGATTTGACATCTCAAGAAAATTTGCTAAAGTACATTGGATGTTTGCATAGTTACCTAAGGCATATTATTCTCAATTTTAATCCTTCAAATTTAGATGAAGTATGTGTAGAGTCCACACATCTAGAGGCAAGAGGGAAACATGTTTCAGATGAGACAAGTGAGAATACCTTTGAGTCTGGAGAGAAAGGAAAGGGTAAGTTGAGGGGTAAAGGTAGGAAGAATGCTCCCATCAAGATGGAGAAAGAAAAACTCACATGGAAAAATTGTTCCAAATATGGACATGACGAAGATCATTGCTGGAAACTTCATCCAGAGATGAGACCCAAAAAGCTTAAAAACAAGGAGAAGGAGAAGACAACTATAACAATAACACATGATTTAGGTTTTGATTCTGGAGATGAAACAAAGACCATCACAATGGGTTTGAAAGGTAAGGACATTGAAAGTACTAGTTCTTCAAGTTGTCAAAATTGTACTGAAGATGATGAAACAAGAATTGAACTTTTCCATGTTAGAGTCATTTCAAAGCATACCAAGATTGAAACCCTATTTGATAGTGGTTCACAAGCAAACCTTATTTCTGAAGACTTAGTCAAGAAGTTGAACTTAGAAAACGTTCCTCATACACGACCTTATCCTTTAGGTTGGATATGTAAGAATGAAAATTTACAAGTTACGAGGAAGCGCATACATAGATTTGCAATTACTACAAACTTTCTTGATGTTGTTCCCCTTGATCTTTCCGGTATTGTTTTGGGTATCCCATATCTTTATGACAGGAGATCAAGCTTTCATCGCCATGAGAATAAGCATCAATTTTTCAAGAATGGGATTGAATACATTGTTAGAGCACATAGTAAGAAGATGAGTTTGTCTCTTATGCATGCTGGACAAATGAAGAGAATTGTGAATGCTAGTCAAAATTTTGCTTTGTTAATGTTCAAGCATCAAAATGTTGTGAATGAGGCCTTCCAAGGTGAAACATCAAATGGAAATTATGATTTCATTGAGGTTGCTAATGGTTGTGATAAGTTGTTTTAGGAGAAAAGTGAATTCCAGGTGAATTCTAGAAGATTCTAGACGGGAATTTTCGGAATGGATACGCTTTGAAGCTGGTTCATGCATCCCTCTCTTAATGGAGCTAACCCCTTGATGTAAGGAGCTTATCCCTTTGAAGGAGGATTCTATCCCTTCATATTTGGAACTAGAAACCTCCTCTCTTTCACTATAAAAATAGGCCTTGGGTAGCCTCAAAGGGAGTTCAAGCTTATGAGATTTGAAGTTAAATGTTGTTGAGATTTAGACTTGAGTAACTAAGACTTTCTGTGAGGTTAAATCACTCATCCTCATTTGTCTTAGTTCAAAGAGTGCAATGCTTGTCAGAGTAAAGGAGATTCCTGCTTCGGACCCCGGGAGGACCTGCACAACATCAAGGCACAGGTTGTAAAGGTTTTCTATCTTTAAAGTTAATACAAATATACTCATTTCTCTCATTAAGCTGTCAATTTGTGGTTTATTTCATAAATTCCTTGATCATTATGATAAGTATGATTTATGATAATGTCTATACAGGTGCTGCTTAATCTTTTTCCTTGTTTGTGATTGCAGATATACAAAGGACGTTCTTTCAGTGCACGGGAAGGACTTCAACAAAATCAAGTAAGCAAGCAAAGCGTTGGATATAAGGTAGGCCTTGCACCCGTATAGTGTTTTTATAAATTGCATATGCTTAGAGAGAGATTAGTATAATTGGATGTTTGTTGCTAGTTACCTTTTGTACTAGAGAGACGGTCTTGTCCGCAAGACGGATTAATCTACACAACAAAATGGCGACTCCGCTGGGGAAGAACTTTTGTTTGTTCTTGGTTCTCTTTGATTTTTGACTTGAGAAAAGGTTTCTTTTTCTGGTTTTTGATTGATTCACATCTGTCTGGGTGCTTTAAATTTTTTCTGTTTTGAAAATTTAGAAGTATTTTGGATTTTTCTATCATTTTTGCTAGGACCGCACTCTGCATAACTGTTACAGTGCGGGCAGTTTCGCACGTTCTTTATAGAATACAGTGCGGGACCGCACCTGTAAACACTGCTTACATGCGGACCCTGTTAAAATTTTGAAAAATTTCTAGGTTTCTTTTTCTGGTTAATTTTTAGATCTTTGGTTTCTGCCCAGACTGGTTATTGTGTCTATCAAGAATTCATTGTTTATGAACTCCAACAGTGTTAGTGTTTTGAATGATTTTCTAGGAGATTTTGCCGATTGGATTATTTTTCCTGTTTGGTCTTTGTAGTGATTCAAATTTTTTGACAATTTGCAGTATCTCAGATCACATAAGATCTCTTTTTGTCTCTTGAATCCGACCTCATTGTGAAAACATCCTAGTTTGAGAAATTAAGCCTTTTTGATTTCTTTGCAAATCTTCGAAAAGAACTTGTTTTAAAAGTTTTGAATTTCATTTATTCTTTGAGTGTTTTGAAAAACATATTTTGAGTGTTTTTGATCTGTTTGATAGATTCTTAGTTTGCTGAACAACTAAGAGAAACATTCATAAAAAAAAACTCTAAAAAGCTTTTACTCGATTTAGATTAGTTCTTAAGATTAGTCTTTGTAGTTTTAAATAGTTTTAATTTTTGTAGATTTCTTTCGAAAGAGAATTGTTTTGTAGTTTCTTGTTTGGAAAAGAAAAGAGTTTTTCTTGTGAGCTTTGATAGTTTAACGAAAAGACAAAATGTTTCTTTCACTTAGTTTTCATGTTTGAAGAAGAAATTTGAAAGTTGCATTCTCTAACTCTTCTTTAGATAGAAAATTCATTGAAAGAAAAAAGAATTGAATATCATCATAGGTGCATTTTAGTGTTTTTGGAAGTCGAGTCTTCACATCATACAAAGTTTCATTTCCGCGCCCATTTGACTTAAGAAACAACTCTTAAAAGTAACGCTTAAATAAAATTCATCTAGTAATATTTTTATTTCTAGGGCTCTCATCACCAACATAGCTTAGGCTAGTATCTTGGAGTAGGGAGTAATTAACTCTCCAAGGTAGATAAAACAAACAAGTAGATATATCTTGCGGTAGGAAGAATTCCAGTTGTTGCATGTATGCTCTGGGAAGCTCCTCTTAAAGGAGTTAAACACGAGATCATATCTGAACCAGTGGGGTAATCAATCCTTCCTCATTGGGAACGATAGAAGATATACACGTATTAAAAATGGTAAACCTCGGATAGACCATTGTCGAGGAGCCAGGGGTCACTTGTCGGTAAACCTTGGATTCTGTTCAAGGTGCCTTCAAGGGGATTGAGCTTTGTTACTCTGCCCTTGCGTGTGTATCGGATCGTAGACTGTTCCCCCAGGTATATTTGTTTCAGTTGGTAACCTTAGAGGCCATAATCTTTAGGATTCTTTCCTAAGGTGACGGTGGAGGGAAGATCCCACTGTACCTGGAACGGACGTCGACTAGACTCACTTGGAATCTCTGGGGGGTTATCTTCACTCGAGATGGTTATGTGAAGAAACTTGTGCCAGTCTGTTTCATTAAGCAGGTTGTCGGGGTAACTGTTCCAACCGCCCTTTTCGTGTTAAAATTCTACTAAGTTGAATTTCATCACCAACTAGTGATTTTAGTACGGAAAGTTACTTGTTTGTGTGTGGTTTGAACTCTTAGATTTTTTAAGCGAGTGATTCAATTGTTTGTTTCTTAGAGACTTTAGGTGTTTTCATTGAAATTTTTCTTTGTTTGCATGTGATTAGATAATTCTTCATCGTGGCGGAATTGCCGAGACAATCCTGGAGAATACAAGGGAAACCCCCTGAATTTACACCAGGTCATCTTGAAGGGCTTCGAGCTCTGGTACCACACAGTAGCCGTAGACTTAGATCAACAGAAGCTGAAAGCTCTGCTATTGTGATACATCCTGATCATCAAATTCCTACAACATAATATCTTCAAGAACCGATTTCAGTTTCTGAAGTCACTGAAAATATTTCTCCTACTGGAGAATTATCTGACGAACCTGAAATCTCTGAGCCTGAAACTGAATCTTCTGTGTTAGAAACATCTTCAGGATTTATCTCACCAACTTCTAGCGATCCAGGTTCACCGAGGGTTAGAAATATCATTACTGAAAATCTTCCTTCTGGACTAATTTCTATAGAAGAACTTACTAATCCAGACGAAGACATATCTCTTCCCAACTCCCCTCAATCGTTAAATCTTAGGGAGCGTGAATCTATTTTCTATAGCCCTATTCGAACTAATCCCTGGTATCTTTCTTTAACTGATTTTTTAGAGAATCCGGGTCTTGCTTTTTATCCACCTCGAGTTCCATTTCATCCTACACCCAGAGGTTACTATCCGTCATCTATTATGGCTGGAGAGTCGTCCATGTTTTCGCAAACGCCTGAATCTTTTTTACATGGTGGTCCTTCTTTTCCTGCGGGATATCAATCTTTGTCTGGTACTTTCTCAGGAGCAACTCCTCAACCTATCGAAAATGTGTTATCATCTGGTCTTGGTGGACTTAAAATTGAAACGTCGAACGCAGAGCAAGTTTTTATGATGTCTGGTAATGTTCCTAATCCTCAAGCTCAAGGCAGTCAGTTTCCTTCTGGGGGTCAACCTCAGGGAACTCAGTTACCGCTTGGGGGGCAACCTCAGAGTGGTCAATTACCGCTTGGGGGGCAACCTCAAGGTGGTCAGTTACCACCCGGGGCTCAACCTCAAGGTAGCTTTTTCCCAGGACAAACTGTGGATCAATATTATTTTGGGGGGCAACCCCAAGGACAGTACATACCTCAAGGTTATCAACCTCAAGGACAGTACATTCCTCAAGGTCAACCCCAAACTCAATATGCTCCTCAGGGTCCTCAACAACCCCAACTTCAGTACGTGCCTCAAGGTTATCAGCCTCAAGGGCAGTACCCAATGCAAGGTTACCAACAGCCTTCTGGTCAACCATCTGTTCAAGGAGCCGGAACTTTACCTTATTATCAACCCTACGTTCAACCAGGTTTTGGTCCTTACGTTCAACCTTCTACGGGACAATACCCCGGAATGATGGTGTGGGATCCGTCCCAATATCAGCAGCCTTTGCAGCCTACTGTGCAGTTACCTTATCAACCTGGTCAGCCAATGGTTTCTGGTTCAACTCAGCAACCTGTTCAGCCAGCTATTCAAACTCCTGCACCTAGTTCAGTTCAGCAGGCTGGGCCTAGTACACCTCAGACTCCGCCCCAAACTGCTGCAACTGCTGCAACGTCTGTTCAACCTATTACACCTATTTATGGAGTGTCTGTAGCCCCGAGTTCGGCTATCCCTGTATCTGGGCAAATCCCTCAAGTCTCTGTACCTCAGTCAGGATCCTCAGTTCAGACTACAGTGTAGATGCCTGTAGGACAAGCCGGTACAAGTACAGTTGTTACGAGTCAACCTCAATTTACTTATCAACCGTACCAAGGACAGCTGCAATACGGTCCCTATGTTCAGAATCCAAGCTATCAACCATACCCTGGTTATACTTATCAACAACCTCAGTATGGTCCGATTCATCCTGGTTATCCAGGAGGTTATACAATACCCAATGCTAATCCGATTCCTAGTTATCCTGGGTATCCACCTCCTGGATCTGCTTTGGCTTCTCAAGGTTTTCGTGACCCTAACCGTCAGTTACCGTTCATCGCAACTTTAGACTTACCAGATTTGACGCGCCTTACTAATGATCCTATCTTCTATTATCAGAATTGGCCGTCAATGCCTCATAAGTTGCCCAGTGACATACCAAAATTTGAAGGTAAGTCAGGAGAGGATCCATCAAATCATGTGATGACTTATCACCTTTGGTGTGCATCTAATTCTATTATTGATGATTCGATTCGCTTACGTCTTTTCCAAAGGACACTCATAGGTCTTGCAACCAAATGGTACATTGAGTTGCCACGAGGCTCGTTTCATAATTTCAGTCAGTTAGCAACGTCTTTCTTAACTCATTTCCAGTTGCCTGTCAGATACGACAATGGCACAGAATTATTAACTTCACTAAAACAATCTACGTCCACGTATATTTCTGATCATATTCATGAGTGGCGACGTAGACGGCGATTGGTGAAGGTTTATATTTCGGATCAAATTTTGGCAGAGTGGTTTGTAAAATCATTACTGCCTAAGATCACTGAAGATGTAGCTAAGGCTGGTGTTGTTACTGAAGAGCAAGTAATTGCTCAGGCTCAGTACCTAGACCTCGTCTATACGCAGTCAGGTACTTTACATGAAAAAATTCCAGATTTACCCAAACAAGGTCAGATAGCTGCTCCTCCTTCAGGGTCTCATGCCGCTGACGGTATGATTGGTACAGTTAGTTCCAAAAGTAAGAAGAAATCCTCAAAGAATTCTTCTCCAATCATAACTTTACCTGATTCCCCGAAGGGAGAATCCTCTCAAGAAGTTTCTGCCGATATTCATGTCGTTGAAACATCTACGGCAAAATCAAACACCGGTGGTAAAAAGAAAGGGAGGAATAAAAACAAGAAAAATTCGAAAGAGAAAACAGATAGAGAAGAATCCAATGATGAGAAACGTAAACCTCGTTATCCTTGCTTCATTTGTGAACAAGATCACTTCACGAAAGAATGCCCATATCGAGAAGAGGTTACGAAACTCATTAAGGGATCGCAACAACCTGCTGTCTTGAAGGATCCTTTTCCAGTTCAAGATAGTAAGATGATTGGTTCTTCCTCGACCACTTTAGAAGAGCCTATTATGATGATGTCTCATATAAGGGTCGCGACGCGATCGCAAGATTACGGTTCTAAGAATCCCGTTGATGGCAAAGAAGGAGAGTCTTCCAATGCCAACGCATCAAATACAACTCCTCCTGTTTCCGGTCCGCTACAGATCGAGAAACAAAATCCGGACTTGATAATCAAGCCGCCTGCTAAAGGTGTTCTTCGTAAATCAGCTTTCAATCCACATGCGAGAGCTGCTCAGAATTACAACATTGTTGAAGATTTAGCTATTTCTCCTTCAGCAATGTCGGCTTTGGAAGTGCTGCAGTCGTGTCCAACACAGCGTAAATTGTTATTGTCTGCCATAGGAGCTGTTGATGTTCATGATTCTAACCTTATAATCTTCGATTTAGAAACTAGTACACCACGTCTTCCTCATCAAATGGCTTTCCAGATTCCAGTGTTAGTCAAAAACAGACCTATTTTTCGGACTGTGATTGATGAGGGAGCTTCAACGTGTATTATGTCGTTTCAGTGTTGGAAATCTCTTGGTTCTCCTACACTTAACCAATCTCCGACAATTCTAAAAGCTTTTGATGGTCGAGGTTTTCAACCTTATGGTATTTTGCAGGATTTACCCATAGGGGTTGAAGGGAAAATTGTTAATCTAGATGTGGAAGTGGTTGATGCCCCTCTCGATTATAACCTTCTATTGGGTCGTAGTTGGTCTTATGCTATGACTGTTGTTGTCTCTTCGGTCTTTCGACTTATAAAATTTCCATATCAAGGAAGGATCGTGACAATAGATCAGTTAACTTATTTTTCGTCAGACCCAGCCTCTACAGAAACAATCCAGCATGTTGGTAAAACGGCTATCCCTTATAAGGATGTTGGAGTAGGTTTGGTTAAAGATTCTGGGTTGCTAGGAACTTTTTCCTTTCCTCCTCCTAACGTATCGTCTTCTACTGCAACTATTCATATGATTTCGTCAGACACAGTTATGTCTGATGATCCTTGGATTCTACCTTCAGAATCCGAGATAGATTCATTTGATGGCGCGATGCCTTTGAGTCCATTTGAAATTGCATACCAGACTGTACAGTCTTTTTCCAACACCTTTTCAACCAAAATCGATCCAATGAATGGGATCCAAGAGGAATCGCTTTCTATTTCTAGTTCAGACGCAACAACATTTCCTGAAATTGTGCATACAGATGAGCAAATTCGTGAGTTTTTGTCTATTGATGATTTACCATGGGAAGATCTCCATCATAGGTCTTCATTCTTACCTGAATTAGATCATTTTGAAAATGATTTCGCTTCAATTTTTACTGCTGAATATGCCAAGGAATCTCAGAATCCATTGAAAAATCCTGATTCTGAATTAAATTTAGAAAATATATCTAGAACGGTTCCAATTGACATTTCAGTAAAGCCAGGAATAATTGAAAACATTCATATAGGTGCTTGTTGTTCAGACGAAGAAATTCAGACTTATAAAGCCCTATTTCAAGAATTTCGTGACGTGTTTGCCTGGTCTTATGAAGAAATGCCAGGAATTGATCCATCGATCGTAGTTCATGAAATTAAGACTTACCTGGATGCTAAACCTGTTCGTCAACGATTACGTCAAATACATCCTAGAAAAGCTGCTGCTATAAAAGCTGAAGTTGAAAAATTACTTCGAGCAGGATTCATTTATCCAATTCCTTTAACGGATTGGGTATCGAATATTGTTCCTGTGACTAAAAAACAAGGAACCATAAGAGTATGTATCGATTATAGGGATATTAATCGAGCGTGTCCAAAAGACAATTATCCAACTCCCTATATCGATCAGATAATCGATGATTGTGCTGGAAGTGAACTTTTTTCCTTTATGGATGGTTTTTCTGGCTACAATCAAATAAACATACTCCCTGCAGATCAACCTAAAACGGCTTTCATTTGTCCGTGGGGAACGTTTGCCTATTGTAAACTACCTTTTGGACTTAAGAACGCTGGAGCAACTTTTCAACGGGCAATGTCTTATGCATTTCATGACATTAAGCACATTGTTCAACCATATCTTGATGATTTACCTGCTCATTCATTACGTAGGGCCGATCATCCCACTCATTTACGAGCAATTTTTATGAGATGTCGGCATTATCGGATAAGGTTGAATCCGCATAAATGTGTTTTCTACGTAGAATCGGGTCGTTTACTGGGATTTGTTGTCTCAAAATCAGGCATTCGTGTTGATCCTTCGAAGGTCGAAGCTATTGTTAAATTGCCTCCTCCTTAGACATTGCGCCAACTCCAGAGTTTGCAGGGGAAAGCAAACTTTTTACGTAGATTTATTCAGAACTATGCCGAGCTTGCAAAGGGTTTTACCCGGTTGTTGAAACAAGACATTTCGTTCTTTTGGGACGAGGTCGCTGATCGATCTTTTGATGCACTTAAACACGCGTTGACCCATGCACCGTTATTGCATCCTCCCAACTACAACCAGGATTACATTCTGTATCTCGCTGCTTCTCATTCCACTATTGGGATGGTATTAGTTCAGGAAGATGAATCTCACAACGAACATGTGATTTATTATCTTAGTCGAAATTTGAATCCGACTAAAATCAAATACACACATGTGGAGAAATTGGCCTTGGCAGCTGTTCAAGCTGTCCAACGTTTTCGACATTACATATTGTTACGTAAAACCACAGTAATTTCTGATTGCAACCCTATGATGTATATTTTTACCAGACAATTGCTAGGGGGCAAGTATTCTAAATGGATAGTTATCCTACAAGAATTTGACTTGGAATTTGAGAAATCCAAGGCAAAGAAGTCTTTGGTTTTTGCGGAACTAATGTGTGATTTTCCCTCTACTGATATTGAAACAGTGGCAGAAGAGTCCATTGTGGACGAATCTTTGTTTCTTATCAGTACGCTTGATCCATGGTATGGGGATATTATTGTATATCTCCAAACCCAATATTTTCGGCCTGAAATTTCACGAACTCAGCGACGGAAAATACGCTTCCAATCCCAACAATATAATATCATTGGTGATACTCTTTATCGACGAGGAGCGGATTCTGTTTTCCGACGTTGTTTAACTCATGAAGAAGCTGAAAAGGTACTCAATGACTGTCATTTTGGAGCATGTGGCGGTCATATGTCTGGGTATGCCACTGCCCAAAAGATATTGCGTGCAGGTTATTTCTGGCCAACATTATTTAAAGATTGCATTTATGCGGTTCGGAAATGCCACAACTGTCAAATTTTTGATAGAAAAATGCGCGCGCCACCCGCTCCTCTTCACCCTATAATTGCTATTGGTCCATTTGCAAAATGGGGTATCGATTTCATCACATGTAACCCTCACTCGGCCGGGGGGCATGCCTATATTATTCTCGCAGTAGATTATTTTACGAAATGGGCCGAGGCGATGCCTACATATTCAGCTGACGGCAAGACTGCTGCAACATTCGTGTTCAATCACATAATTGCTAGGTTTGGCGTTCCTCAAGCTATTATTACAGATCATGGAAGTCATTTTCGGAACATCATGATGACTGAATTAACAGAACAACTTGGCCTACGCCACGATAATTCCACTCCATACTATCCACAAGAAAATGGTCTGGTTGAAGCTATTAATAAAGTTTTAGTCACCATGATTAAACGAATCATTGGTATTCACAAGACGAATTGGCATTCCATGTTATTTTCAGCGCTTTGGGCATATCGAACCTCAGTCAAAACATCAATGGGTTTCACTCCTTTTCAACTAGTTTACGGTTTAGAAGATGTGCTACCAATTGAATGCGAAATACCGTCATTAAAATTAGCCATAGAATTACTTCCAGCTACGTCTGAAGAGGAAAAACGTTTCTTGTACTTGGCCCAATTAGATGAGAATCGGCAAAGTGCTGCAATAGCAAACGAGGCTCATGTTAAAAGGATAAAAGCTCAGTATGATAGAAATGTGACCCCTCGAAATTTTTCAGAAGGAGACCTAGTTTTACTTTATGATCAAGCCAACGACAAGCTAGGAGCTGGAAAATTCGTGCCTATGTGGCATGGTCCTTACATTGTGAAACGAAAGTTAGCAAAAGGGGCCTATGAGTTAGTAGATTTTGACGGTGTCCCTTTGGATAAACCCAGAAATGGGCTTTATCTAAAGAGATATTACGCTTAAACAAGGTGTGGAGATTTTTGTTAGTTTAGATTTCTTTACTGCTGGTGTGTTTTAGATTAGAAAAGTGTGCCTAGTTTAGAAGTGTGTTTTTGTCACTATGACTGCTTATCTAAGTTTTACTCTTGATATTGCAGATGTCGACGTCTCTTCAAACTTACATTGGTTTTGCTGATGGTGCTTGTCGTAGTACACGGAACATTTCTTCCGCAGCTTGGGTTATCTATTCACCCTCTGACGAGTTAGTATCCATGCATGGGGTAAGCCTTGGTCAAACAACAAATAACATTGCCGAGTATAGTGCGGTGATTGAGTTATTATCTGAGTCCATATCATTTGGAATTCGGAGTTTGATTGTAAGGTTGGATTCTGAACTTGTTGTATTACAGCTTAACAGGGTTTATACCATTAGAAATCCGGTGTTATTACGGTTATTTTTAAGAGTTCGTCTCTTGGAACGTGAGTTTGATTACATTGAATATCAGCATATTCCAAGACGCTTAAATACATTAGCAGATTCAATTGCTTCTAGTATGATAAATAGACATTTGCAATAATTAAAAGCAGTAAAACAAAAAACATTCATTCATGTACACAGATAGCCGTCAAAATAGTGATATATATCATAGGAGTGTGTTCAAAAAATATACATCGTCTTCGATCATAGGTTGGAAACACCTTATGATCGGCAAAAATGATAACACAAAAGTACAAAAATGAGTCTACATGATCATCTCATCACTAATGATGATCTCGATAGGAAACAACTGCTCGAGCCACCCTGCATAGGAACCTTCTGAAAGGTCCTGGGACTCCAATCACATATCTTTGAAGCCTGAGGGGGATATCATCTATGCTCGTCTCTGGTATATCTAGAGTCAAGTGTTCTAGATGATGTTCCAAATCAGTCAAAATTTCTACTGATTGGCCTGCTGGGGCTGGTGCGGGCGCAACTGGTTGTCTCCTCTCGAAAGGTTGGAGATGAGCTGGACGTTGTGGACCCACATCTGTATTTGAAAAACTTTTGGTTATTAGTTTTCTAAGACGATAAAAAAATTAAAAAATTTAGAACTTAGCAAAACGTTGAAAAATGTTTTACCTGAATCGTCCCACTGTTCCCCTGCAGGGAGAGACATCTCTCTATCTCCGCGGAAATCTATCCCTGCATATGGAAAATCCTCTATCGTAAAAATTTGGCGATCCAGCCAATGAAAATATGAAGCAGGGAATCGTACAATCTCAGTGCCCTCGATAGCATGACGAGCCATCAGCGCGGACCAGCGAACCATTCTTAGTTCTCGAAGTCGACCGGCATCAACTGAAATACTCTGTGGAGCTAACTGAGGGACCCTCTCCAAAGCAAAAGAAACGACAATGGAACCATATCCAAAGTTTTTTATTTTCCCGGTTTTTGCTCTGGTAAGTTGGCCTTTTATATTTGCCAACACAGCTTCGCACCAGTTGAAGATGGTGCCGCGAAAACAGTCCACAGCAATGCGCATTTGGGAACCAGTAGCTACATGAAGCGCGGCGCTCCCACATAGTTTGGTAACAGTGAATGCTATAACTTTCAGTTTAGGACGGATGATATGTTTTATGTCAATCCGTTTGTCTCGAGGATCTGCCTGATCATTGCAAAATTCGAGTTGAAGACTAGCGACAGTCTGGCCACCTGGCCTAGTCCCAAACAAAGATACATGTTCGCCCCTCTTGGACAAACCAGTCAAAAAGTATATATCCTCCAGCTCAATTTCGAGCCGGTGGCCACCAATGAAGAAACACTGGTCCTCCACATGCCATCTGTCTACCAACCATGTTAAGAGTTTCACTTGTGCCCTCATGCCAGAGATGGCCCAGAATTTGTATAAGCAGCACGCTTTTAATGCCCTTTGTGTGGGCAAATGGAGTATTGCAGCTTCATCCACTTCCTCATGTTCCCTTTCTCGCCAAATAAGCATCTTGTTAATCCTGCAACACAAAATAAGGCATATTAGAATGATTTCATTTGAAAATTTTTGGCAGAAATTTGAGAAAACTGTGCTTGAATTTTAACCGCGCGGGTACCGCACCCGCTCTTTGTAAACAGAGCGTAGCTCCGCACGAAAGGTGTGTGTCGGGTGCGGCACCCCCGATTTTTTCCCGTTCAGAAAAAATCGGGGTCCGCAGGCAACCTGTGTCCCGCCTGCGGACCCCGCGGGCGCATTTTTTGACCTATTTTTGCCCTAAAAATCAAACTAAAGCCTAAAAACGAATTTTAAACGGATGAAAAGCAAGATAAGGAGGTCGTGGATTACCTGGGGCTGACGATTTTCGATTCCAACGGTTGAATTTTCCAGAATCTTCACGGGAACTTTTTATCCAAAAGCTTTTTACTTTTCACTCTGCAACTGAACGGTAAAAATGAAATAGAAAAAGTCCTTTTTATAAGTTTTTTCGAATGAATGAATTGTAAATTTATTTATTTTTCACTTTAAAGGGGATATTTTTGAAAGCATTTTTATTTATCTTAAACATGTATGTGTAATGTTTTGAGTTTTTGTGCAGAAACAGGATTTTTCAGGTGAAATAATCATTTTTCAACAAAGAGCATACTTTTATCACTTTTTCGGACTCTTTCAAAAATTTTTACGAAAAAGCGAAACCTTGGAGTCCTCTTTAAGCCCTTTTCAGACTCTCTAAATATGAAAAGATTGCTGAGTACTTGACTATTCGAACTCGTTAAAATAAATGAACGGTCGTCCCTTCAGTATAAGTTTACCCGTTTTACGGACTGAAATGGACTATTTACGAAAAAGGTATACGTTGACTAAATACGGTCAATAGAGTTCTCTCCCGCATTATTTTATCCTTTTTCGGGCTCGAGAGACTAAATTTACGAAAAAAAACACCCATGGAGTTTTCTTAAGTTTTTCTTCTGACTCCCTAAAACTGAAAAACACTGAGTTTCTCCTATACTGGACTCGTTAAAACTTAACAGTAAAGGACCTGTTTAATTTTCAACAGGAACGAACCACTCCTTCTTAGGGTTCGAATCTTAAACTAAGTTGGACTCATCCAAAGGATGAGCTTATAACCAAGCAAATGTTATCCTCCTCAAGCTTGTCAAAAATAAAGAGGTACTTGCCAGAAATGGTGGGGGAAAAGAGAGAAAAATGAGCATGTTTGTTGTATTTTAAAATTATCCGAAAACTCAGTCGACCACTCTTGGACACGACACTTATATTCACCTGGGTTGGGAAATCCTTTGCTTAACAGTTAATCAAACCACATTGAAAATTTTCAGCCGATTTCTGGGTATTAGCTTTGAGTCAATTGTCACCAAGCCATCTGCAGTGTCGTTATGTGTCCAAGAGAACAGTTCAAATAAAACCATTCATCTGCAAAATATCTGTCATCCATCATTGACCATCCCTGAGTCAGTCCTTGCCGACATATTTTCAAAACTTGATCTATGATTTCGTGTTGTGGGCTTGCCTACGACAGATCGCTTTCTATCGACATCAGCACATTATCTAGGAAGTTGATCCAGAAATCATCAGTACCTTGAAATCTGCATGCCTCAATGGCAGGTTTCTCGCTTTCGACGACAGGTTACATCAATGACCTTCGATCGAATGACTCCGTGACATGTTCGACTTCAGCTCATTCATTCACATTTCATGGACTGTACTGAGTACTTTGAGAGCCATTGACATTACTGGTGGTTTTCTCTCACACTTGTTAACAGTTCACATCATTGACTGGTAATCAAGTGGTTTCTACCATGTTCGACTTCAATACATTCATTCACATGGATAGAATCGTACTGGTTCGAGATGCGGAAATCAAGACCCTGGATCTAGTTTCCACCATCCAGGCTGTGAGGAATTTTGTTGTCATCTATACAGTAGACTATTGATAAACAGATGGCTGCGTCCATACTGTGTCTACATATATCTGTACTATGATGTATTCAAAATCATTCATGTATCAGAACGATTTCAGTTAGTTCATAGTTAGTTTTATCTGAGTATGGGAATGCCTACCTCAGTAATATTCATATTTCATAAATAAAAATATTAGAGTGTCAAAAATGTGCACAAAAAAAAAATGGTGATTCTGCATCACCACTTTTCAAAATCGGTGCTTTTTATGCTACCAAAAGTAGTATTGCGACTTCCTATTTCATCGCAACATTGTTAGAAACACACCAACAGTAAGGTGAGAGCTCCAATTATCCAAAGGGAGATAAGACTTCAAAAGGAGATGGAGGAGATGGAGAAAAGAATCCAAAAGGTAATGGACGAAATGGTGACAAACCACCTTTGACACCACCATTCTCTTCACCTCCATCCTCACCGCCATATTCACCATCATCTTCTTCCACAACAATCCCTTCACAAAAACCTCCATATTCTCCAAAAGGTCATGGTAAAAATACATTTTTAAAGCTTGACGTAAAGTTTGATTTTCCTATGTATGATGGAGAGGTAAATTTTGAAAGATAAGATAATTGGGTATGTCAGCTTGAAGTGTATTGCAGGATAGAAGGATCAAGGATGATGACACAAAGATTCAACTTGCTTCATTAAGATTGGAAAGTGCAACACTTATTTGGTGGGAAGCCAAAACTCAAGAGGACATGAAGAAACATGGTAAGGTCTTAACCTCTTGGAATGATTTTGTTGGTGCCTTGAGAAGAAAATTTTATCCATTAGCATACATGCAGAAAGCTATAATGGATTGGAAAAACTTTAGGCAAGGTAAGGGACAAAGTATGCAAAGTTATACTCAAGAATTTAGGAGAAGAGCACTAATTTTGGGTGTAGATTTGACATATCAAGAAGATTTCCTGAAATACATTGGAGGTTTGCATAGTTACCTAAGTCATACTATTCTCATGTTTAATCCTTCAATTTTAGATGAAGTTTGTGCACATGCCACACATATAGAGGTAAGAGGGAAACATGTTTCAGATGGGACAAGTGAGAATACCTTTGAGTATGGAGAAAAAGGAAAGGATAAGTACAAGGGAAAAGGTAATAGAATGCATCCATAAAGTTGGAGAAATATAAACTCACATGAAAACATTGTTCCAAATATGGACATGATGAAGATCATTGTTGGAAACTTCATCCATAAATGAGACCCAAGAAGTTGAAAAACAAGGAGAAGGAGAAGACAACTACAACAATAAAACATGGTTTAGGTTCTGATTCCGAAGATGAAACAAAAATCACAACAATGGGTTAGAAAGGTAAGGACATTGCAAGTAATATTTCTTCAAGTTGTCTAAATGATACTCTAGATTGAGAAACGAGAATAGAGCTTTTCCATATTAGAGTTGTTTCAAAACATACCAAGATTGACACACTGTTTGATAGTAGTTCAATGCAAATTTTATTTCAAAGGAAATTGTTAAGAAGTTAAATTTAGAGACCATTCCATATCCTAGACCATATCCTTTAGGCTGGGTATGTAAGACTAAAAAATTGCAGGTTACAAAGAGGTGCATCCTTAGATTTGCAATCACTGAAAACTTTCATGATGAAGTTGAACTTGATGTAATTCTGCTTGAAATTTGTGGTATAGTTTTGGGAATCCCATATATTTATGATATGATAGAAATATTTTATCGTCGTGAGAACAATTATCAATTTTTCAAGAATGGGACTAAGTACATTTTTAGAGTGCATATTAAGAATATGAGTACGTCTCTTATGAATGCTGGACAAGTGAAGAGAATTGTGAATGCTAGTCAAAATTATGGTTTGCTAATGTTCAAACATGAAGATGTTGTGAATGAGGCCTTTTAAGGAAATGCATCAAATGAAAAATATGATTTCATTGAAGTTTCTAATGGTTGTGATAAGATTTTTCAGGAGTCTAACATGTTGCCTCCTAAAAGGGCTAAACAAGATGAGGTAAAATTGCAGCAACATGCATCATTGTTGAACAATGATGTGAACAAGATACCAATGCTAGAGCCTCCAAAGGTCAAAGAGAAAGTGCCAAAGAAATTTGAAAAATAGGGCATTGGGTTCACAAATTATTCTCGTGGGTTTCAAAAAGTGTTTTTTTTGAAATTGGATGTTGCATGGCGATGGCGATCACATTTGGTCAAGGGTCGAGCCAAGCGCAAGACTAGACATGTAAAGCATTGTCGTGTCGACAATGTTCAAGGTGAGAAGAATTTGAAGTTGTTTAAGTTTCCTTTGATCGACGACCGAGGTGTGAATTTGTTTGTTCCTTCAAGGATAGTTTGTTGTTTTGTATATTTTGGGAAATTGCAGGAAGATGGTATCTACAATAGCAAGTCAAGGTCTCCAAAATCGGGGAAAATGATCAATTTTCATGGAAGGCTCAAAATTCCATATTCAACCAATTTTTCAGTGGATTAATACTAAAAGGGTGATGGAGTTGAAACCTCATCTATTTGTTTATGGATAAAGATATTTTGGAGGTCCAAAAGCTTCTAGTGGGGAGGAATGATCTGGTGGATTGATTTTATGCTCAAAATTGAAATTTTTCAGAATGATTCAGAACATAAACGACTGCATATATCTCATCGTTCTGAATTCGGCGCAACTCGTTTCACAAAAAAACGACACTATTTTCTCCTGTAATCAAGTTCCATTCATTTGTGGAAACAATTTTTTTTTTGGTTTTTGGATATACATGGCTGCACAATCAACAGTCCATACTGCTGACTGGACCCTGATTGTACATGCTAATTGTGTCTCTCCGACCTATCTCTATTTTCCACTTGTCAGGATTCTATTGGGTGTGAAATAGAAATTTTTCATTGGTTTATGGTTGGTGTAAAGTGGACCAACCAAGAGGGACCATGTGGGCCAACCAGAGGCTACCATGTGGGATATTGGTGGCCATGAAAATTGTGGTAATGCTGAACAACAGCCCAGGGAGTTGAATGTGTGACCTCCATTATGCAAGTCGAGCCTCCTACCATGTCTGCTATGTTTGGTTCTTAACCCTCAGGGTCACAAATCTTATTTAAGATTTGTTGAAGATGGAAGCAGGGGTTGGGACTAGGGTTAGCCCCCGACCCCAGTCCATGGACCAGGCTTAGGGGCTAACCCTAGCCTGACATGTTTTAAGTTTTATAAGTCAAAGTTTTGTGGCATGAAATTTATTGATAGATTTTTAATGCACACCAAAACTATATCATAAACCCACATTACCAAAGTCTTGGTGTAGTGAGATATGCCAACAAATGGAGTTAATATTACAACCAACCAAACCTTGCATATAATCATATACCAAAGGTTGGAGCCAAGGTTTATGCAACGGTCAGGTTAGGCGGAGGCAACGTCCACATGTGAACATGTCGTAGTCACATGATGCCAGGTCTGGAGCGGGGATGATTAACGGTTATGCAACGGGTAAGTGATAGTGGTTTCGAAACAGGTCACATGATAACATGTTAATAGCTATTGCCACAGCTAAGTCTGGAGCGGGCCATATTAACCATGACGGTTAGGCAAAGATGGATCAACACTCACATGTTATGTGGTTAACACTTTATGCCACCGACGCCAAACCACAGAAGGGTAGCAGAACCTGCCGGGGCAGGGTTCTGCTAACCCAACCCAAAACCTACCACAATTCACCACCCGCAAACCCAGGTCAGGTGAAAATGGAGGGAAAATGCGAGATCAACGGAAGTAAATGTGAAACATGGAGAACATTTGGCCAGGTACGGGGCCTCACCGGTGCGATTAAGGAGGCGACAATTCACCTCCTTGTCGGTGGGAATTCTACTGGCGCCGGGAAAAAATATCGATCCATGTGGCCGGATATCGCGTAATTTGTTGCCTAGGGTTGAGAATTTGTAGAACGAATAGCAGAGAAACTTTGGGAGATCATAACTTTGGAATTTTTTGGCCTTTTTGGGAGCAGAAAGAGGCTAGACAGGGGTTTTTGACATTTCTGAAGTTGTTGGAGCTATCATTGAATCCATTTGGGCACTATAACTTTATGTAAACACCATTTTCTGAGCATAATGAAAGAGGCCCAACCATTGGAAGTTGGAGTAGGATATGTAGCCCAAGAAGGGTGAACTCCTTCATCATTGGCTACTTTGTGTTTACTGTTATGGTAATGTTATCTCTTGTTTTTTGCAAAAACTAAACTTTTAATTCATGTTTATGTGTTTAAGAATTTGACATAAGAGGCTTAAAACCCTAATTAATCACTTGCAAAATTTACATAATCCTCAAGAAATTTCATATACAGATCATCGAGTTAATGGGTTTTTACAATATATATATATATATATATATATATATATATATAATATATATATATATATATATATATATTCAATATATCCATACTTTTTGTAGTAAAGTTTCTCTTCTTTATAGGGTAGTGCACTTAATTTTTGCATATTTTTTTAATGGGAAAATTACTTTTATTTAATATGAAGGTGACCAGATTATTTTATATAAATTGTAGTAAGATTTTGATTCTTTACACAACAATGTATTTAAGTTTTACATATTTTTTTGTAATTGGAAAATTGTTTTTTTTTTTAACATAGAAGTGACAACATATATTTCGAGAAAATATTTATTGATTTTAATATATTTCGTAGTTTTTTTATAGAAATTATTAAAAGGTCATTATTGAGTGTGAGTTAGGACATACATTTTAGATGCCATATAATTAATTCTCGATAACTTTGCATCTTTAGAGCCTTTTGGGGTGCCCCATTTGAGTTTTTTTCTAACTAGTATCACTTTGAAATTGTTGAAACATTGAGTTGTTAAAGGTTAATTGTATACACCTTCCTTTACATTCACATACAAGGATTCTACACCCATTGAAGCTTTGACTATGCACTATTTATCTTTAAATAAAGTTTTTTATAGAATTGGACAAGTGTTCTAGTCTCAATTTGTGTTGGAGAGTCTAAAGAACACGTGATGTACAAAACCTAGAAAAGGTTTCAGGAGAAAACACCTACTGACCACTCAGTTAAGTTAATTAATCAATAATTAAATATTTCCTAAGTCTAGCATAGGAAAATTGATTAATTAACAACAATTAATTGAGAAATATTGAGAAATATCTAGAGACTCACACAGATTGAGTCTGAGATTAAATTAGTCGTTGAGAATGATTTAATCATGGTCATTGATAATCCAGTGAGATTAACATATTGATGGGATGAGGAGAGATATATCGAGCAAGAGGGAGAGTGAGTTCCTTGGTAGATTGATCTATCTAGTGTAGTGATTCCACAAGGAAGAAGAGTTCAAGACAGAGAAGGAGAGCACCAATGATTGAGGGAGCAGCAAAAAAGAGGTAGAAGGATCTTCCTAGTGCCAAAGAGGTAGCAGAAGGAAGGTTGAAATATTCTGCAGAAACAATCATCCAAGTGGTGCGAGTTAACTAATTCAGCAGAGCAAATAACTAGGAAGGGTTTGGATTAGTTATTGGAGGCTGAAAATACATTCTAAAAGGTAGATAATTTTTTCTAGTGGTAGGAGGAGGCTATATGACCCATTTTGGAGCAGTTCCGAAGGTTGTACAAACTACACAGACCAATAGTGCGAGCAAGTTAGAGGGAGGAAGAGTTATTTTGTAGAGGAGGAACTTTTCTCCTAATTATTTTGAAAAGACTATTTGTTGGAGGATTGATAATTTGGCGCATATATATATATATATGTATATATATATTGTACTCAGATTTTTAGTATTGCATAATAATAAAACAAACCCCCATATGTTGCACCAATTTTCCCTTTGGGGTTTTTTTGGGGACTATTAGTCCAAAAATTATTGTGTTGCTTTTATTGTGTGTGCATTATTTTCTTAGCTTCTAGTATATTTTCCAAAGTGTAATTTTATATTGGAGAATATTTGAATTGTGAGTTTATCGATATTTGTAGTAATAAGAAATAAATTGTAGAACAATTTGGAGATAAATTTCCAGTTAATTGCAACCAAGTAATTTTCACATGGTATTAGAGCAAAATTGAAGATCATATCAGAGGCTCATAAGTGAGAGGAGAAAAACTGTGCAACTTCAGAGGGATATCTAGGAATAATTTCTCCATATTTGTGTAGATCATCCAAGGGTGCAAATTTTAGAGCCAGTGGGGTTTGATTTTTAGTTGCACATGCAGGTAAAGTTCGAATAGCCTCAAAAGTAGAGTTTGAAAGCATAGAGCATTTGTCAGGAAGTAGTTCTGGTGAGAATATTAGTCAATTCGATGAGCATATCTCGGCACAAAATTTTTGCAGTGGGGGTTTCAACTGTAAATCTATGTAGGGACAAGAAGAGAAAAAAACACTAAGAGAAATTTCTAAAATTTCTCAAAGGGTCATTAGAGAAATTTTGAGGTCGGGCCTCCTAAGAAAAAATGTACAACCAAAATAAACTTTATAAGAACCAATAGGATTCAAGATGATGATGTCAACCATGGGGGATAATTCACCATTTATGGAGTAACAAAGTAAAAAGATTAAAAATAATAAAATAATAAAACTACTTTTTCAACTTATCTCCCTAAGGTTTTACTCAAATTTCAAGCAGGAGTACTCATTGGATGTAGAATTTGATTCTTCATCCAAGGAGTACCCATGTTGCATACTTTTTATGGACCCTACTACACGGAAAATGAGAAATACATGAAAAAATGTAATTGTAATCACCCTTTTTCATGTATTTCTCATTTTTTTTGTAGCAGGGTCCATCAAAAGTATGTAACATGGGTACTCCTTGGATGAGGATTCAAATTTTGCATCCAACATGTGTTGATGCTTGAAACTTGAGTAAACCCATAGGGAGATAAGTTGAAAATATGTGTTGAAAAAATAATTTTTTCTTTTTTCCCTCTAACATTTGATGATGTAATATAATCTTATATTATTATTTCCACTATTATTTTACAATTTCCTTAGGAGGCCCATTTTAGACCTCAAAATTCCCCTAATGTTCCAGATTCATATTTAAGGAGGAGATCCATAATTTCTAGTTGCAGTGAGTCATAGAAATTTTTCCAGTCAGCCAGTGTGAGGTTCAGGAGCAATAGATCGTGTACCAGATTCCAGAGAAGGACTTTCAAAAGGTTGAGCAAGTTTCCTAGTAGGAAGAGAAAATCAGAGTGAGTGTTGGAGAAGGATTTCCGGAGGCAAACAATAGTATATTTTCACATTCCTAAGGGAGTGCGAGTAGCAGAAGAGAGCTCAAGTAGGAAGAAGCAGATTTCTAGTTTCAACCTTTAGTTATTTTATCTTCGCAAATATGGCCTCAACAAGTCTTAGAGATCAAGATACACTTGGCGAAGCCTCAAAATTTGGTGTCTAGAAGGCTGGGATGCAATTTATTTTGGATGAGAATGGCCTGAAGGAGTTTGTGCCAACAACCATAATGTTGAAATTGAAGAAGAAATTTCAGTACCTACACTAGTGTGGGACCAGAAGGTCCAAGCAGCACCTACACTAGTGTGGGACCACAGGTCGTAGAAACACCTACACTGGTGTGGGCTTAATTTGGTGCATGCATATTTTAGTTATCCCTTAATTAAGATGGACAATAAAATGTAATATAATCTCAAAATAACTTGTAATAGTTAACTGAGTGTGATAAACTTAGTTAACTCATGAATTTTGAGTTGAGGGTAGTTGGTGATGCATGCAGAGTAATTCTAGTTGTAACAAAGTTCGAAGTGTAGTGGTGCATTAGTTAATGCAGGTTGTAATCAGTTTAACTTAGTTAAGTGAGTTGAACTCAATTTTGCTAGTTGTAACTATTAGATACACTAGTGAGAGATCAAGTGAATTAAATATTATTTAATTCACAATCAGTGATCTCAAATGCAATTGAGGATTTACTATTATTAGCTGCATGCATGTTAGTTCCAGTGGAGACCCAGTTGAGATATAGGTGAAAGGGAATTTGAATATCATTTGTAGGATTATTGAGTTGCACCCATGCAACCAAACACCCATTGGATTGCCCATGATCCTTGCGTAGTCAAGGAAGCAAAAAATTCCTGTGGAATAGGGATTTCATTCCACATGAATTACGCAAGCAAGGCAAGATGTCAGGAGGTAGAAAATTGGCTAAGTATTGGTTAGTTTTATCTAGGACAATGTGAGACAGTTAGCTGAGTACAAGAGGGCTCTTATGAGAAGAGTTGTATGTAATTGTTTCATGTATCCATGTTGAATATATAATAGAAGATAGTGGGGTTTTGAGCAGTAAGCTTTCCCCTGGAAATTATCTGTGTTGTGGTTTGATTGATTATTTTTTTCTTCATGTGATTGGCCATTGTGTTTTTAATTCCACAATGGATTTGTAGAAGTGATTCAGTATCTAGCTTTAGTACATTATTAGATTGGATTGAATCCATGATATACATGATTTTTGTATAATTTCTACATGGTATCAGAGCACAAGAAATCAAAATAGTGGAGGAGGAGTTGTGTTTGTGATTGAATCGAATTCGAATTTGCACAAAGACTTTCTTGGTGCTACAACTGATTCAGGATTGAAATGGCTTTCAATGGATTGAGATTGGACTATGCACTCAAGGGAAACTCTAACTATATTTCTTGGAAGGACATGATGGAGGAAGTACTCAAAGACAATGGCTTGAAAGAATTCATTGATAATGACGTTCCTAAACCCGCTTACAGATGCTGCAAATATTTATGCATGGCAAAAAAAAGTGGCAAAGGCGAGGAGGATCCTACTAGAGGGAGTATGAGACCACATTGCCTCAAGTCTCCATGGAAAAGAAACAACATATGCTATGTGTAAAGCTTTGAAAGATCTATTTCAGAGCAGCAGTGACCATAGGAAATTGGCACTGAAAGATAAAATCAGGAAGATCAATATGGAGAAAGGCGACTCCATGCCAAAATATTTAACAAAGTTTGTACAATGTTGGGATGAGTTGGGGAGCATTGGCATAAATTTTGCTATTGATGATTTGGTGAGTTTAGCTCTCCTAGGAATTCCCAAGAGTTGGCATAGTTATCAAGACTCTATCAATGGAAGGGAAAAGCTACAAGATTGGGAATGATTATGGTCAGATTTGGTGCAGGAGGAGTTTAGATGGAATACCAGAGATGGATCTTCATCTAAGAATGAAGATGAATAAGATTGTGCTTTGGATTCCAAGTCAAAGAAAGGGAAGGGGAAGAAATTCCATTCCAAATCTGAGTCCAAAGATGGCAAGAAGCGCCACATGTCCAGAGTGAAGTGTTTTCACTGTCACAGACATGGGAATTATGATACTAACTATCCACAAATGAAGAAGAACAAGAAGGATTTAGGATCTGTAGCTAGTGAGGATTTGGCCTCGCAATTTGAGCTTGACTTCTCATTTAACGCATGATGGTGTCAAGTGCATTGGGATCTGTGTGGTATTTGGATAATGGTGCTTCCTTTCATATGACGGGAGACAAGGAAATCTTCAGTAGCTTGGAGGAGAAGGATCTCTAGATGCATATTGAAATGGGTGATGACGGGTAGTACAATGTTATCAGGATTGGTACCATTACCTTCCAGAGATAATTAGGTAGATACTTTCAATCAAAATATGTAATGCATGTACCAGGTTTGAGAAAAAAATTAGTCTCAGTTGCAATGTTGGAGGATAAAGGCTATGATGTTGTTTTTAGTGAAGGAAAAGCTTTCCTGCGACACAAAGAAATAGGACAAGCCAAGAAGTTTGGGATTCGAGTTAATAATCTCTACAAGATGGATGTAGATGGTTGCACAACATTGATGGGCAAGGCAGACAAAGTGGTGAGACAGGATGAGGGTGAGTTATGGCACAAAATATTGGGCCATCTTCACCATGGAGCCTTGAAAGTCATGCAGCAGATTTCTACGGGTCTTCCCAAGGGTACACTTGCACAGTCAAACACATGCAAGGGATGTACTATGGGAAAATATTTAAAGGCCACCTTTCATTAGAAGGAGAACCGAGCCTCGGGGATCCTTGAGAGAGTTCACATAGACGTGTGTGGACCATTCTCTATTGCTTCGACAGAAAAACATAAGTACTATGTGATATTTGTTGATGAATTTTCTTGGAAGTGCTGGGTCTTCTTCATGCAGAATAAAAATCATACATTCTCAAATTTTCTTGAGTTTAAATCACTGGTGGAGAAAGACACAGGAAAGCATGTGAAGCCTCTTAGGAGCGATAATGGTGGTGAGTACATCTCTAACGAATTCAATAACTTCTGAAGAAAAGAAGGAATTCGAAGAGAACTGATAGCGCCTCATAATCCACAACAGAATGAGGTCACTGAAAGAAAGAAAAGAACGATTGTGGGTGCAACAAGAGTGATGTTGCGTGATCAAGGCGTACCAATGCATCTATGAGTGGAAACATGCAACACAACGATATTTGTGCAGAACCATTGTCCTCATAGGATACTTGGCATGAGTACACTAGAAGAGGCTTTCACTAGTAAGAAACCTGATTTTTTACATTTTAAGATTTTTGGCTCATATATTTATGTGCATGTGACCAAAGACGCCAGGAAGAAACTGGAACCAATAGCTGAGATTGGGATTTTTGTGGGGTACACTGAAACTCCCCACAACCATCGGGTGTATTTTCCAAACATAAGAATGACTGTTGTGTGACAGGATATAAAATTTGATGAGGAGAAAGCCATGTGATGTCCCCTAAGAGGGAGCTGGATTTGCATGCAGAGGAGAAACTCTTGGTTCCTAAGGATGAGCCTCAAGATTTGGAGCAGCCACTTGTGGAGGATTGTGGAGTGGAAAAAAAAACTCATGCAGAGCCATCCATCAGAAATTGTAGAAGGCGCACCACGAAAGCTGATATATTGAGACTTGATGCTGCAGAGAATGTAGGAGCCCCTACTTCACAGTGTAGATAGAGACAATCTCCAGACATTCTTACTGGATACATGGCTCTTATGAGAAAATTTATTGTGACTGAACCATCTTCCTTTTAGGAGGAAGTGCAACAACCAATTTGGGTTGATGAAATGGTGGAGGAGTATGACTCAATTGTCAAGAAAAATGCATGGGAGATTCTCCCAAGACCGGTTGGAAAATCAATGGTTGGATCTAGATGGATCTGCAAGGTAAAGTAAGCTACTGATGGGAGTGTGGAGAAATACAAGGCCAAATTTATGGCTCGGAGATTCTCACAGATTAAGGGGATCAATTATTATGAGACTTTTGCACCAGTTGTAGGGTACTCTTCCATTAGATCCATCCTTGCACTCTCAATGCAGATGGGGTGGCGCATTCATGAGATGGATGTGAAAATCGTGTTTCTCAATGGATTCATTGAGGAAGAAGTGTACATAAAGCAACCAGAATGTTTAGATATTTTACAGTGTGTCACATTCGTGTCGACTCAAGAGAGCACTATATGGGTTGAAGCAAGCACCTCGTGCTTGGTACACTTGGATAGACAGCTATTTCACCGGACTGGGTTTCACCAAAAGTGAAACTGATGCAAACCTATACCAAATTGTGGTTGAGAGTAAGCTATTGATTATTGTACTTTATGTTGATGATCTAATTTTGACTGGTGATGAAAAGTTGATGCACTCATGCAAGGAGGATCTTGCAAGGGAGTTAGAAATGAAGGACATGGGATTCCTTCATTATTTCCTTGGTTTGGAAATATGGAAGTGGGATGGTGAACTTGTTTCTCAAGGAAAGTATGCCAAAGAGATATTGGGTAAGTTTCACATGGAGAGCTGCAAACCCATGGACACTCCTCTTCCAGGAAATTGGAGGAAAGAGGATGCTACTTTTGGAGAGGTAGTGGATGCTACTGTCTACAGGCAGTTAGTTGGTTCACTGATTTATCTAGTGAAAACCAGACCAGACATTTGCTACACAGTTAACCGGTTGAGTAAAGCTATGGTTAAGCCTAACAATATATTTTGGAAGGCGGGGAAACATGTATTGAGATACCTAAGGGGCACATCAGAGTATGGATTATGGTATAGACGAACAGAGGGAGTGAAGCTCCAAGGCTTCACAGATGCAGATTGGGAAGGCAGTCCATCAGACATAAAGAGCACATCAGGAGGGATATTCAACATAGGATCAACAATAGTTTCTTGGTACAACAGGAAGCAATGACATGTGGCACTTAGTTTAGCAGAAGAAAAGTACATGGCAACAACTCAAGTTGCATGTGAGGCTATCTAGATGAGAAAGATCTTGGTTGGTTTGTTTGGTTCTTAGATGGATCTGACAGTGATACATTGTGATAATTAGAGTTGAATTAAACTATTGATTAATTATGTGTTTCATGATAGGTCCAATCACATAGATATCTGGTACCACCATCTCAGAGATTGTGTGAAAAGGCGAATAATGTTACTTCAGTACATTCCCACGGAAGATCAAGATGCAGATATTCTGACGAAGGCGCTCACTAGGAGAAAATCCAAATATCATAGAGGCAGGATCAGGGTGAAGGATAATCCCTTTCTTGTTCAGAGGGAGTGTTGAATTTCAACAAGAAATTTCAGCACCTACACTAGTGTGGGACCAGGAGGTCCAAGAATCACCTACACTAGTGTGGGACCACAGGTCTTAGCAGCGCCTACACTGGTGTGGGCTAAATTTAGTGCATGTATATTTTAGTTATCCCTTAATTAATATGGACAATAAAATGTAATCTAATCTCAAAATAACTTGTAATAGTTAACTGAGTGTGATAAACTAAGTTAACTCACGAATTTTTAGGTGAGGGTAGTTGGTGAGGAATGCAAAGTAATTCTAGTTGTAACAGAGTTCGAAGTGCAGTGGTGCGTTAGTTAATGCAGGTTGTAATCAGTTTAACTCAGTTAAGTGATTTAAACTCAGTTATGCTAGTTGTAACTGTTAGATACACTAGTGAGAGATCAAGTGAATTAAATATTATTTAATTCACAATCAGTGATCTCACATGCAACTGAGGATTTACTATTATTAGTTGCATGCATGTTAGTTCCAATGGAGACCCAATTGAAATATAGGTGAAAGGGAAGTTCACTATCAGTTGTATGATTATTGGGTTGTACCCATGCAACCAAACACCCATTGGATTGCCCATGATCCTTGCGTAGTCAAGGAAGGCCAAAATTCCTATGGAATAGGGATTTCATTCCACATGAATTGTGCACACAAGGTAGGCTATCAAGAGTTAGAAAATTGGCTAAGTATTGGTCATTTTTATCCAGGATAGTGTGATATAGTTAGATGAGTACAGGAGGGCTCTTGTGAGAAGAGTTGTATGCAATTGTTTCATGTATCCATGCTGAATATACAATAGAAGATAGTGGGGGTTTGATCATTAATATTTCCCTTGGAAATTATCTGCGTTGTGGTTTGATTGATTTTTTTTTGCTTCATGTGATTGATGATTGTGTTTTTAATTCCGTAATTGATTTGTAGAAGCGATTTAGTATCTAGATTTAGTACATTGTTAGATCAGATTGAATCCATGATATACATGCTTGTTTTATAATTTCTACACATAACTATATCAATATGCCTGATCCATTTTCACGAGTATAAGAAGGATATGGACAAAGCGAAGAGAATGGCCTTGGATGGAGTCTGAGATCATATAGTACCACATATTGCAGACAAGGGAACAAAAAACAAGAAGTGGGGTGTCAATGTAAAGTTATACCATGATCCATCTAAGAATCAAAATATGATTCTCAAGGATAAGTTAAGGATTGCAAGGATTCATAAGGGTAAAGGTGTGACTCCATACCTCACTAGAATTCAAAATGTCGAAGATGAGCTAGCAGTTGTAGTAGAGAAACCATAGGACAATGAACTTGTGTGAATTTCTTTGAATGGGTTTACCAGAGATTGGGCAAAATTTGCCCAAGGAACTACTAGACCAGACAAATTTCCAGATTGGAAATGTATTTGGAGTGAATTCACACAGGAGAAGCTTATGCTTAGTCTTTTCCAAGGGACTACCAAAATTAGTAGCAAAGGGACAAAGTTTTAGAATGAGGAGGATAATGTAGCCCTTTATAGTAAGGGAAAAGTGAAGAAGGGTCCCAACCAAGGAAAAAAATCAAAGGGATGAGAAAATAAGAATAAAAATATGTCGAAGATCAAATTCTTTAGATGTGGTGAGTTTGGTCACTACAACACCTAGTGTCCCAAGAAAAATAAGGACAAGAAGGGGGAGTGTTTGGTGATTTAATTGGAGTTAAATTACTTACATGAAGTATCAACCAGGGATAGTATACTAATGAAATGTATGTGCTAGGAGTCATTATTACTCAAACAATTCCTAAGTTAAATTGAGATATCGAGATGCACATGTTAAATATGAAAGTAAATATGTCATTCTTAAAATAAAAATTATCAGAATTTCTTAAAATAATTATTTGAAAAATAAAATCACCATAAAATTATCGTACTTGCTTAAGAAAGATGATACTAGAACTATAACACTTGCTCAAAATAAATATCACACTTTACATAAATAAATATCACTCTTGCTCAAAAGAAAATCACACTTGCTTCACTCTTGCTTGAAATAAATCTCACTTGCTTGAAATGAAATCTCACTTGCTTGAAATAAAATCACACTTTCTTGCAAGAAAAAATTGATAATGAAACTAGATTTAAATTGATTTTGACAAAAAGAGATTAAAATCATGTTCACACAACTATACTGCAAATCTATATCAATATATAATTTGTCCATGCACACAATAGATCTCGGTTTCACTCTACAACAAAATAATTAAACAATAGTACTCTAAAAACAATCCTAAGCATTCATTCAAAAACCAAAAATTAAACATTTAAATAGACTAATGAAATGCTACAGAAAACACAGATTTGAAATTATATCTACCATTAATAAAAACCTTACAACTCGAGGGAGCCTTCCTATGAGAAGTAGGTGTTATCACCATGCCTTCACAATATTAAATACGCATTAATAAATCACACAACAAAGGAATGAAATGAAAATAGAGTTTGTATTTTCAAAAACAAAGTGTTTCAAACAATATCCAAGCTTGTGACTGTCATGCCAAGAGCAAAATTTATAATCTCTTACACATAATTTTTTCAGAGTATTACGACCCTACCTTAATCGAAAATGACTAAAATTAACATAAAATGATAATATAACATGATTTTATATCAACGAAGAAAATCATGAGGTTGAATATTTCGGTCCATTAATTTCTTGCTCACTTGCTCCACCTTCCACGGTGGTTGACTTTCGCTTTGACTGAGCTACTACGGTGCTTTCATTATCGATCTAGGTTATGAAGATAGGTAAAAATCATTGTGCCAATTATTTTCCACTTGCCAATATGCCTTGTTCTTTAGATGCAACTTCAGAACCCATCAAACCTTCAACTTCACTGCAGAATCATACATTAGCTATAGAATCACAGTAATTCAGTAGCTCATGTAAATATTGAGTTAAATGATAAATAACAATGAAATTTATGAAAAATAAGATGATTATGTACCTGTTATGCCATAAACCTTGTAAATTGATGCCTAATTAGAGTTATTAGGGTTAAAATAAGGAGGATGTGGTGTAAGAGGGTTGTCAAAAAGAAGCAATTTTGGAGTTCAACATCCCCCCACACAGAAGAAATTGCATGTGCTCACGAAAAATTTCAAAATATGTGATCCTTCTCTGTCACTGAGCTTCTTCAGAGGCTTGAGCAAGATCATCCAAGTTATTCCTTCTTGCTTTCTTGATAATGACTTCCATCCTCGGTTTATTCATCAAGATTCTATGTTGCAAGCTTATCACCTTTCTCTTAAGAGATTTATTTTTGGCCTTAAATTTCTTGTTTTTATCATACCATACACCAAGATGTAACATGATTTTGTCATTTTTAGTTTTATGGATTTCATTTTGAACTTTCTGTGTTTCATGTTCTTTCTGCAAATGTCTATTTAATTCCTCTAATTCATATATTTCTTCCTTAAGAGAGTTTACAATTTGATATTTTTATGGAGGATTAGAATGGGTAATTTATTCTTGGTTTGAGGTTGATTCCACAGTCTTCCCTATAAATCTTTTCTCCAAATATTATATGTAGTCGTATATCTCTTTCTAGACAATATCTATTTTTGGAGTTCTCTTAGTTGGACTTGAGACTGGTGATAGAACTCTCCGTGATGGAACTCTCGGTTCCTCATCTTCCTATAAGTTTATGAATATTCGGGACTAATGAGACTATCCATGCACTGTTTTATTGAGCCTTGCACTTCTTCTTATAGTGGATGATGTTTTTTCAGTAGTAAGGGTTTCTTCTTAACTTTCTCTTACTCTTTTTTCTCTTTGGATGAACTTTCTCCTTTATTGTTGGCTTTTTTTCTTCTAAAATTTCTCTATTTAAGAGTCTCCAACACACTTGCAAGAGGAGTTTCATTCTCTGAATCATGCTCTTGTTGTGGAGGTGATTTATCCTTAGGGTTTAAAGGAAAATTCCTTCTACTCTTCCTTGTTTTACTAGGTTCTCCTTGTTCTGCCTCCTTGAAATTATTTCTAATTTAGAAATATTCCTAATTGTCTCCTATGTTTTTTAGATGGGATTCAATCAACATTTTCACTAATCCATGATGGTATAAGGCATTATATATGGACTATATTTTCTTATGTATGTTTCCATACATTTTTCTCAAGCTATGAAGTAAGAAGTATGGTATGTTAATTTCATTTCCTTCAAGAAAATTCATCATTAATCGTGCATGGTAAAAGAATAAATTTTTGAATGATCAATATAAAATTCCTCCATTTATTCTTCAAAGCTATGAATTATATTCTATTTTTAAACACAAATATATCCATACATGGATTCTTGAGGAAGACTTTCCACTCTTTCTCTTCAATTTTTCGGTTCTTGAACCATTGCTCTCTAATTCTTGGAAATATGGTGGCCTCTACTACAAATGACTCTTTCAAAACAAATTTCACATCCCGAATCTTTTCTTATATGCCATTGTATTCCCTAGAAATGTATTTTGTCACTTCTTTCTTATTCCCATCGGATTTTTCCATGATCTCTAGCCATTGCGCTTGCTACAACAATTGTCTGACATGTGGTTATTCTTCCAAGAATTTAGCCCCATTCAACTCTGAGCTTACAATGACTCCCGTGCTGGAGAAGCCTTAGCCCTTAATTTTTCTTTTGACAGGGTTACTATGGAAGGAATTCGATTATGAAGTGGGTCAGAGAAATAACGTTTAGGTAAGAGGAAGTTTCGACAATGAAAATAGGGTTGACAAAAATGGGTGTGATGGAAGGACTGTGCATGAAGTGGAATGATATATGAAGTGAAGGAAATGAGTTTGAATTATATCAAGGTTTCATAATGAACTCATTTGAAAAGACATAGACATTTTTGTTAAATCCATAGTCATGTCATAGTAATCATTTTACAAGATGGTGGTAGCAATGATTAATCATCTTTTATTTCATAATTCAAATTTTTTTACCTTTATTATCTAACTAACATATACATACCTTACATATTTTCCTAACTTTTTTTTAATTTCCTTTTGTAGGTTGTATGCAGGTTCCTTTAGCTAAAATTTTCATTAAATTTTCTTTTTCCGTGATCTTCATTTTCATTGGTTGAAATCTGTTAAGTGAGTTGCAGAATTTCGAGAGAGCTGCAAAATATTAACAATTCTGTAGTTGCCTTATTTTTCAAAAGCGAAAAGAGAATAAAAATAAAATGGGACAATTGTAGGGAATTTAAGAAGAAAATATACGCTTCTAATGATTCTTGGGTTTAAACTTAGATTTTATGTATAAACATGCCAACAATGTTGGTTTTCATGTTTATAAAAAATAGTTTTTTCATCATTTTTATTATTATTATTATTATATATATAAAGAAATTAGAAGGCTAGGTTGGAGAGGAAGAAAAATATTCCTTGAACAACTTCAAATTGAGATTATCTTGCAGATTTATTAGGAACACTTCCTTTGTTAATGGTTTATGATATATTCATAATCTATGACCATTTTCAAGGAAAGTTACCTTTTATTAATCAATGGTTCTGATTCTGACTGATCCATTATCAAAGACATTTTCAATCTCATAAGGACCAAGCCAATGAGTTTGAAATTTTCCTTGAAAACCTTTAAAAGTTGAATCAAAAATCAATTCTCAATCACCAAGATGGAATTTTCTTTCTTTGATAATATTATCATGTCACCTTGATCTTTGTTATTGAACTATATTGGTTCTATGCATATAATCTTGTCGTATATCATGAAGTTCATTCAATTGCTCCATTCTCTGTCTTTGTGCTTATGATAGATCAAGAGCTAATTTGATTGTTGTTTTAAAGGTATTTATTTGGAACTCAATAGGAAATAGGACTTTATTTCCATAAACAAGTTCATAAGGAGTGTGTCCTGTTGTGTTTCTCCATGTGGTACGATATGCCCATAAAGCTTTTGGAAGCTTTTCTACCAATCCCTTCTATGCATATGCACAGTCTTGGTAAGAATTGCTTCAATTACTTTATTGGTAGATTCAACTTGTCCATTTTCTTGTGGATTATATGGAGTGGATTTGTGAGGTTTTATTTTGTATTACTCCATTATATTATGTACCAAATTGGATGTAAATTGAGTACCCCGATCTATCAAAATTTCCCTTGGGACACCAACAAAGTCTTGTTGGTGGATTGATTGGACCAACAAAAAGTCTAATGCCCATTTTTGAAAAGGTGCAATAAGTACGTAAGGTTGTAGAGGCATTTCATTTGAAGGAATGAGATTTTGCATTCTTTGAAAACTATCACATCTCTTAACACAATATTTGGCATCCTTAAAAAGAGAAGGCCAATAGTATCCTAAGAGAAGAATTTTATAAGCAATTATTTTATCAACAAAATTCCCTCCACATGGTTCATCATGAAAAGATTTTAATATCTTTGGTACTTCATCCTCTCTAACACATCTTTGAATAATTATATCTAGTCCAGTCTTGTACAATTTTTCATTTATCTATGAAGAAGATGCACTAGTTTGAATCAACTTCTGTTTCTCTCAAGGAGACAAATATGATGGTAACTCCCTTATGGCTAAATAATTAGCAATATTTGCAAACCAAGGAGATTTAATAGATACTGCAAAAATATATTCATTACGAATATTATCTTCTATAGGAATATCGTTATTATCATTTTGGATTCAAGATAGAAAATTGTCAATTGTGTTTTTCTTTCCGGGTATATCGAAAATAGTAATATTGAATTCTTGTAATAAAAATAACCATATTATAATTATTCCATTAGTAATTGACTTATTCATTAAATATCTATTTGCAAAATGATCTGTGTGAATGGAGGTTTCATAACCAGTGATATAATGTCTGAATTCATTAATGGCATGTAAAATGGCTAAAAACTCCTTTTCTGTTATAATGTCATTCAACTCTCCAGGGGTCAGATTTTTTTCTTGTATCGTAAATGGAATAAGGAGTCAAATCATTTTATCCTAATACACTCCTAAAGTTGTATATAAAGTGTTAGTTGAAATGTGAAAAGGTAGTTTCCAGTTTGGTCCTCTTAAAATGGGTGCTTGGGAAATATTTTCTTTCAATGTTTCAAAAGATTTCTAGAAATTAGAATTCCAGATGAATTCACAATCTTTTGTAAGAAACTTGAAAAGAAGAGAGACAATTTTTGTAAAGTTTTTTATAAATCTTCTATAATAACCAGTAAAAACAATAAAACTTTTAACAACCCTCTAACAAGTAGGAATTGATAATTTTCAGATGACTTCTACATAAGATGCACCCACTTTAATTCCATCTCCTAAAACATGGTGGCCTAAAACAATTCGCTCAGTAAACATCATAAAACATTTTTCATGACTTAATGAGATATTTTCTTCTTTACACCTAATGAGAATTTTTTTTAAAATTTTAAGAGCTTCTTCAAAAGAGTTTCCATATACAGTAAAATCACACATGTAAACTTCCACACAATCATGAATTAGATTAGAAAAAATTCCTAGAACTTCCCTTTGGAATGTTGTTGGTGCATTAGATAACCCAAAATGAAGTACTTGGTAAGCATAAGTTCCCCATGAACAGGTAAAGGTTGTTTTATCTTGATCTTTTGGAGCCACTTGGATCTTTTTATATCCACTAAAACCATCCAAGAATGAAAAATACCTTTTCCATGCCAATGTATCAAGGACTTGATCTATAAAAGGGAGTGGAAAATGAACTTTTAAAGTAGCTTTATTCAATTCCCTATAATCAATGCATACTCGACATTTTCCATTATTTTTCAAGACAATTACCAATGGTGAGACCCACTGGATATCTAATATTAGATAAATGAAATTCACATTTAACACTTTTTTTTAGTTCTTCTTTAACAATTTCCCTTAGGTTTGGATTCATTCTCCTCTGGGGCTGTCAGATTGGTATGTCATTTTATTCAATATAGATATGATGCATACAAGTTTTAGGATCAATTCCTTTCATATCAGTGTATTCCCATGCATAAGCAAAAGAATGTTCCTGTAGCATTTTCACTAATTCCTTCTTTTGAAATTCTTCCAGATTACCATTGACATTCAAATTTTTCCATGGAATTTTTTTATTAAAGATTTGCCAAATTTCTTCATAGAATTTAAATCCATTTGTCATGATGATAAATATTCAATATTACATTGTTCTTGAAAACTCAGATTTTGTTTACAATGTGAGGAAGATTCACCATTTTCCATTAAATTCAAAATATGATCTTCTTAATCTATTTGTGAAGTAGCAAAAATTGGTCGTATATCAAAGTTTTCATTATCATCATCTATCCATTCTTCACTTTCTACTTCTATTGTTGTTTTTGTCGGAGGATATAATGTTAATTTATTTGTTGAACTTCCATCAAAAATAAACATATCACCATATCTACAACTTATAAAAGTATCAGTTGTAGCTAACCATGGTCTACCTAGAATCAATGGGTGTCCTCCTAGATTATTATTGGGTGTTAAGATCATGAAGTCAACAGGATATTCCCAAGAATCTAAGGATACAATCACATCTTCTAACACACCATCAGGTTTGATAACATATTTTTTTGCTAGTTGAAACAATGTAAGTGTATATTGAAGATTAGGAAGTTTCAATTGATCCATAGTTTGTTTTCTCATGATGTTGATAGTTGCCCCTAAATAAATCAATGTGTTTGGAATTTCGACACCATTAATGTGTGTTTTCAAAATGGGACTACCTAGATCCAAATATTTCTGAATTGTTGTATTTCCAATCATGATATCTGCAATTTTTCCAACTAACTGGATTCTTTTAACTTCTTTTCTTTTTCTTCTTGGTTTCTTAATAATTAACTCCCCGATTTTCCTTGAAAATATTGGTATTTATTTGATAGCTTGTAACAAAGGAATTTTTATACAAACATTCTTCAGTTTATCTATAATTTCGTAATCCAACAATAAAATCTGTTTCTCTACCCCTTTGTCAATTTTCAATATTTCAGGGAAAGGTGGATTTTGAATAGAAACTGAAGGTTGTTCTATAATGGGAGTTGAATTTATTGGAGTATCATCATAATTTACATGGGTGGTTTATTTTTTAGGATCTTCCTCTTGATGAAGATATGTCTCTTTCTCAGAGAGGTCATCCTTCTCATATTCCTGGATAACAACAGATGGCGACTTCTTTTCCAATACTCTACAAAATCTACGTTGAACATTTTTTTGATCTAATGGAGTTATCATGTAAGTTTAGAAATTCTACCCTTTTATGTTGTAAACAGGTTGTGAGTTTTTATTATTTGGATTTGGAAGTGGCTGAGCAGGAAGTTGATTTGGCTTTTGTAGAAATTGTAATGAAATTTGTGGATTTGGATTTTGAGCTTGAGAGGGTTGAACAGGTTGAGGAAAATATTGTGGTGGAAAAACAAGGTAAGTTTGTTGAAATTGAGGGTGTTGAGGATACTTGCCATAAGTATCTTACCATCCTTATGCCCAAGTTTGAGGACAAGGTTGCCAGGCATGGGTGCAGTCCAATTACTTTGTGGTGGTTGTGCATATGTTTGAGTGTTGAAACCTTGAGTCATATTTGATTGTGGATTTTGTCATGGTATCTTAGCAATAATACAAAGAGGTTTTGTTTGATTTGGTATTAATTCCTCTTGATAAACGACTTTAAGACTTGGTATTGAGGGACATTCCTTTGTATCATGATTCTCTACACATATAACATAGGTTTCTACACTTTTTAAGTCAAGAGGGAATTCTTTCAAGGCATGATTCTTTCAACATTTTGGACAAAAGATAGATAATGCAACATTTTCAACCTTTTTCTTGTTTTTTATTTTAAGGGTATATATTTGTTCACTAAGAATCCCCAAAATATCTCTTTTGAAATTGTCAAGCAAGTTTCCTATTTCTGCTCTACTTACTATTCGAGCTGCAGATTTATTAATCCTAGACATAACATGATCTCTTGGATTTTTTTAGTTCTAGTGTTACCTCTTGAAATACATGTACACGGTTCACAAATGTCTCTAAATGATAATTGAGAAACATATCCTTTACCCATTAATTTGAGAATATCTATCCACTCATCTCTAATGGCTTTTAGCAAAAGAGCTTTCAAAGTTTCATACTAAGATTATGCATTTTAGAAATTTCAAGATTGTAAGCAAATATTTCAACCAAATCCTCAAGATTTTCATACTCTTTTTGAATCATTTTAAAGAATTCATCTTTAAGGCTATGAGGCATGTTATCACCAAATTGATCTTGATTGGCTGCTCATCAATCAAGTCAATGTAACTCTTTCAAACCACTTCTAACTGAAGATTAGCCTCTTCAATTTGAGAGGGCTCTCCCAAAGGAGGTTTATGATTTTGAATAAAGATAATACTAGATGGATAACCCTATGAATTGTAACTTGTTTTTTGTATGATTTCAGGTTGAAAAATGAAGGCTTGCTACCATTGGGCTACAGAGTCAACATCAATACTCTTAATGACAATATTTCTTCACATGGAAGCTGAGGCAGATAGAGGTCTTTAATCAAGATAATTCACACACACAATATAAGGAAAACACAATTATTTCACCTCTAAAAGAAGTCAGGGCATAATAGTATGAATTCTGATTAATTAGAGATAAAATCCACTGCAAGTGATTAAACATAAAGATCCATAGTAACAACACATTAAACACCTCATGAGAATCTTAGGTCTGAAAGTAGAATGTCACTGTATATTACTGATAATGGACAAAAAAATACAAGCAACAATTTTATGCAATATTCTCCAACCCTTTTTCTCTTCGATGTTTAGTCTATAAATAGACAGTATTTACAATGTAGATGATTTTCCCAGCTGGATAGATCTTCAAATTCTACTCTGACACCTATCATAACTAAAACTACTAGCTTGAAACAGAAAAAGGACAACTATCCTTAAAGAAAAAAAAACTCCTAATAGGACTTTATCTCCTATTTATTACATTCAGTTCTCCTAACAGTGAAACAGTTACATAATTGATATCACATGCTCGAGGGACAAATCACCATCACTTTACATATTTAAAACACCCCTAGATCTGTGGAACACAATCCTACTTTTTAGGAGTGGATAATCCTTCACTTTAATCACTGTTTTTCTTGATGAGCTGGCTGTGCGACACTCAATTTAAGCAATGAGTCTCTGCTGATATGTCCCACTAACTTTTTGAGGTCTCCAGCTGGCTAATGTACTATTGGGATGCTCAAAAATCTTCAAAATGTTCCCCGCTATGAAACATGGCATTTTAGGCAATTTCGTAGCGAGTTTTTGTAGCGTATGAAAACTTGCTTTTCCACTCATTTCCTTGACACCTTTGCTGTTCAAACACCTTTACTATTCCAAGACACCTTGCAAACAATCAATCTCCCTCCATAATACTTGACAAAACTGGATTCCAAGGCAAAAATGCACCTACAAAAATTTTCGTAGTGTTTTTCTGGCCTCAAGCCTAAGGTACACTTTGAAACTAACCAAAAAACCAAAAATTGTTGTTTTTATAACTATCTTGAAAAATTGTTCTCTAGCTGCAAAATTTAGGTTGTAATATTCCCAATTAGTCATGAGCTAATTGGTCTATTCAATTTTGTTTTATTGCTTTGTTTAAAGAATAAGAGGGCAAAGGAGGTCCATAATTATCCTTAATAATGAATAAATCAATGCCAAATGTGAAAGAGACAAATCTTGGCAGCTTAATTAAAGCACCCTTGGTGTGAAAAGGGGCTAGATCACTTTGACTGGGTCAACCTTGACCAAATCAACAATGCTGTCATGGAGGAGTGGGCATCAATGAGGGATAGTGCAGTTTTAGATGGAGATGCTTTGTGTGAATGTAGTGATATTTTTGGATGAGGCTTAGGGTTTGCAAGCTCATATTCTATTTAAGGAAGAGGATGGTAGCCATATGGAGGATGTTGATATATATTATATTTTTGAATATATGGTCTATTTAGAAATATATCTTTCTCTTGCAGTTTAGCTGAGATAGAGTGATGTTTAGCACAGGGTGTTCCTGATTAGGAATCCCACCTCCTCCATTGAGGAGATCTTGGAGGAGTATTGCACTACATAGTCCACTATCTGCCTTAAGGCCAAGATTATTCTTTCAACTACATCGCAGATCATGTTGAGGGTTTGGTTGTTTTTGCAGGTTGCAACAAGTGGTGATTAGATCTTTAAATCTAGGCCATCTCATTGCTTATTTTTAGTAGAGGAGGCTTCCTTTCCATTGAGAGGACAATACTGAAGGCCATTGAGCTTATTTTCAGATCTTGGCATCATGCCAACCATATTTTGATCCCTACAATGCAGTTTAATTCCAGATATGCATTATTTCTGTAGGAGGAGTTGCAGGGTGGTTTAGCACACCATTTGGAGATCTGATTTTCAAGTGATGGGGATCTGCCTTTCACTTTGAGGATCTATTGGAGAAGGCTATTTTATTGATCATATCAGATCAGCCACACTTTCCAAATCTATATTTTTCAGTAGATCTACAGTCTTAGATCTCAGATCTACAACTTGTACTTGGTGTTTTGATGAAAACCCTTGAGGGGTTCTTTAAAGGAGCTTGTATAGTGCATAGATCTAATATAGATCTAAATTTTGAGGCACATATCAGCTCTAGATCTGATGTATAATAATTTTCTGTAGCAGAGATAATAAAATAACGATGTAAGGGTCTTCCATCTTTTCTACATGCTTGCAACACCTTATATTGAGGGATTTTGTTCATTGGAGGCTTGTATTTACTGTTATGCATATTATGGGTCATTTCTTACACATATTTTGCTACTGTAATAGCATATGAAAGGTCTCTATATTGGCATATTTATTTATAAATGATGATCTGCAATATTGTTCCAACATTTTGCACTATATTCCTACTTTTCCCATTTGAGAATATTACAGTGGTATTAGAGCATAATCTTGGCATAGCCTGTGCATTCTAAAAGCCAATATGACATCTGAATAAGGAGAGCCTCTTATTGACAGAGAGAAGAGGTATCAAAGAAGAAGCCACAAAAGATTTGATTATACAAATAAAGAAGACAAGGGTAAAACCCCTTTATCTGGAGGTGAAGATGAAGAGAAGGAGTTCCCTAAGATCCTTCTTAGAGCCATGCAAGACATTGCTAGAGAGATCAAGGAGATGAGAATGGACATATTCAAGGAATCCCCTAAAGGATTTCATCATGGAGAAGGCTCTAGCTTGTCTCACCATTGGAATGAACAACCAATGCATCAACCACAAGTTTCCCAACACTCTACCATGCCTACATTTTTGGCTGTGGGAAATGAAGGGTTTCAAGAGCAAGAATCCCTTGAAGACTATTTTATGGAGTATGAATATCAAACTCAGAGGTTCAAATATCACTATAGTTTTCAGGAGTTTTGTCAAATAAAGAACAATAGAAGACCAAGGCATCATCATATAAGTGGTGGATTCATTCAGAATCATGATTGACACTATAATATGGGAAAATTATTTTTACCCAATTTTGATGGGTCATTCAAGTGTACTGCCAAATCTTGGGTAGAAAAACTTGATAACTACTTTCAGTTGAATAAGGTTCCAGAGATGGAGGCCATTAAGATTGCAGCGCTGCACCTTGAGGGTAAAGCACATGACTGGTGGCTCCATGGCTTGTCTACATTGGGTCATGCCAATGTGACTGCTTATTCAGAGTTCACTAGAAGGCTGGTGGAAAGATTTGATAGAAGAGATCTTGAAGCACCATTCATGAGCCTTGAAAAGTTGAAACAATCAGGTAATGCAAAAACTTACATCTCTAAATTTTTAATACTTTCTGTTATGGTTCCTGATTTTTCTGCAACAAGAAGGGTGTACATGTTCATTGATGGGTTATATGAACCTCTTCATGGGTTGGTTAAGTCTACCAAGCCCACTACCCTACATGATTCCATTGAAAGGGCTAGAGACCTTCAAGATGCCTTGCCAAAAGCAAAGGCAACATTTCAGCATAAGCCCTCTTTTCCATCAAAGGGAAAAGAAGATAAGGCTCCTCCTTCAAAGGAGAGTAAATATAAAAAACCTCTTGATGATGATATCCGAAGAGATCTAAGAAGAAGGAAGATTTGATTCACTTGCCAATAAGCTTGGGAACCTGGACATAGATGTGTAGCTGGAAAGGCACATTACATAGAGGTATTCTCATATGATGAGGAGGAAGAAGAAGAAGAACAAGGGAGGGGTCACATCGCTGTCATAGCAGGAGATGATCTACCACCACCTGGAGGTGAGGATGGAGCAATTGCACCAATTAGAGGCACTCTTGCATCATTAAGATTGATACCCAACTGTGATGAAACTTCCACATGAGAAAAAGAGATGAATTCGCACAGTGGAAGCAGGGATATGATGATCCCATCTATTATGCACTTGAGGAATACCTATGAGACATCGTTATCTTGTGGTAAACCACCTGGGAGACCACTGATTCAGATTTGGTGAAAGATGTCTCACATATTGATGCTCCTTTCATAGATCCAGGAAGGATGGGAGCATTAGAAGACCAAAATACAGTGCTGAGAGGCATGGGTGAGCCCAAGGAGGAGGGATATATTCTTCCACTATCACCATTACCCACTCTCTCATCTCATACTGTGCTGAGAGGAAATGTTGGAAGATTGGAGGATGACACCATCAAGGGGCAAGGAGACCATTCCTTGGCTATGGAGACTTAGAAGATGATCTCAATTAGAAATAAATATTCCATACATGATAGAATATGGTGGCCACACATGCATGCTTTGATTAAACCAAGGAGGTATTTGATAGATGATAGCCTCCCATGGGAGAATAACTTTCAAAAGACTGAATCTTTACTTGAGCATGTGCATATGAAATAAGGGAAGCAAGGAGGGGATATCAACCTTCCATTATATACCTTTGGCATGGGATATGCCAAGGAGGAGAGAAACCATATGAAAAACATTCCTTTTGATAGATCATCAGCGTTGTCACTACGGGAGATTGATCCATATTGGAAATCCCAACTGTTGGTGGATTATTCCAAGAATATTCACACATGCATGATACTTTATGACCAGCTACATGAAGAGGGATATTTAGTACAGGAAGGCATAATTTATTATCATGGTAGGACCTTCTTATCGAGAGCCTCCAAGCTCAAGGAGAAGTTGCTACAAAGAGCCTATGAAGAGTTATTTTTCAGCCAACATATTCCATGAGATTCTACGACATCATCATGAGAAGCTACATTTGGAAGGGCTTTGAAGAGGAACTATATAAGCATTTTCAAATATGCATGAACCATGTGGAGTTGGGAGAGCAACATAACTCTATAAAGGAGTTAATTCAGCCATCTCTTTCTTCTTTTGTGAGGGGAGATATACCTATGCACCACTCCATTTGTTTAAGGAGGAATTTTGGTGAATAATATGCTCATGTAAATAATGTTTTATTTGATGAAGATATACATTCCTTTACCATGTTTATGCAGGCCATAGCTCCAAGGAGGAGCACTATACCATATAAACTTCATGGCCAAATTTGGGCCACAAAAATTTCTGAACATGGCCACTCCCTTAGAGATCAAAGGGAGATATTGTATCATTGTGGGTGCACTCCTAAAGCACCAAATATATCTCACACTTTCAGCCATCGTGATATGACTTGGGAAACAAGTAAGTGGTGGGGAAACCACTTACCACATCATGCCTGATACAGTCAGGAGATTTACTACACTGGTTCCACATGTGGGACTATCACCCACCTCCATATGCACCAATTTATGTTTGTATGTATTTAATTTTGATCCCATACATTGATGATGTACTTGTAATTTTTATGGGAATGTATTGAGGGAGGATGGGAGGTATGTATGTGCCCTATGGGATGGAGATTTTCCATGTTCACTATTTAGGGAGAACATTGGGAAAACCATGTTTGTTTCAATTGAACTACTGTCTCCTTATGGGATGGATTATTTACATCTCATGAGAACTTTGGAGGAGAAATTCATGGAGGGATGGATTGGTGAACACTTAGCTTATGAGGGAAGCTTGTCACATGTTGGTGTCACCAATGGAGGAAGGAAAGAGTTGCAGCACTCACCTTGTCAGTTTCTTGAGGGCAAGCAACATTAGGGAAGGGAGGACTGTAATATTCCCAATTAGTCACGAGCTAATTAGAATATTAAATTTTATTTTATTGCTTTGTTTAAAGAATAATAGGGAAAAGGAGGTCCATAATTCTCCTTAATAATGAATAAATCAATGCCAAATGTGAAAGAGAAAAATATTGGTAGCTTAATTAAAGCATCCTTGGTGTGAAAAGGGGTTGGATCACTTTGACTGGGTCAACCTTAACCAAATCAACATCGCTGTCATGGAGGAGTGGCCATCAATGAGGGACATCTCATTTTTAGATGGAGATGCTTTGTGTGAATGTAGTGATATTTTTGGATGGGGCTTAGGGTTTGTAAGCTCATATTCTATTTAAGGAAGAGGATGGAATCCATATGGAGGATGTTGATGTATATTATATTTCTGAATATATGTTCTATTTAGACATATATCTTTCTCTTACTATTTAGCTGAGATAGAGTGTTGTTTAGCAAAAGGTGTTCTTGATCGGGAATCCCACCTCTTCCATTGAGGAGCTCTTGGAGGATTCTTGCACTACATTGTTCACTATCTAGCTTAAGGCCAAGTTTCTTCTTTGAACTACATCACATATCCTATTGAGAATTTGGTTGTTTTTGCAGGTTGCAGCAAGTGTTGATTAGATCTTTAGATCTAGGCCATCTCATTGCTTATTTTTAGTGGAGGAGACTTCCTTCCATTAAGAGGACAATACTGAAGGCCATTGAGCTTATTTTCAGATCTTGGCATTAGGCCAACCATATTTTGATCCCTACAATGCAATTAACTTCTAGATCTACGTTATTTCTATAGGAGGAGTTGCAGGGTGGTTTAACAACCATTTGGAGAGCTAATTTTCAAGTGATGGGGATCTGCCTTTCACTTTGAGGATCTATTGGAGGAGGATATTTTATTGATCATGTTGGGGTTCCTATGATTTGGAAAATTTGGCTATACCAAATGACAAGACAACATCAAACCACTTTGGGATCTTAGGATCTAGCCCTCCTGGATCCAGAGAGGGGTCTCTCTGTAAAGGTAAAGAATGATATATCTTTGAAGTTAAAGTTAAGGTATTAGGCTAGTTATAAAGCACAAAGGTTTTGGTTTGTTTGTTTGGTTGGGAAACATGAAATAAGGGTTCAGTGTAAGGTAAAGGAATGAGTAGAGAAGGATATTTTGGCAATGGGGAGATAATTCAAAGAGAGCACAAGTCCATTGGGCAATGGGGTCATGAAAGGGTTTACTTTGAAATTCAAATATCCAAGGCTTTAAATGGGATAGTCATCTAAAACAGAGGATCTCTTAAGATGATAGTATGGTGAGATGGGACATTAAGAAATGAGGTGAAAGAAAGAAACCAAAGTGCAACCTAAGATCAGGTAAGGACCTTTAACCTATCCTTCTTTTGACGTACTCACAAAGGAAACTCTCAGTAAAGACACAAAGGGTAGCTTAAGATCAAGCAAGGACTTTTAGCCTAACCGGATTTCAGCATACTCTCAAGGGAGACAATCCAACAGTCCTCATAACCGCTTTCAGACAGTAGAAAACATTTAAGTTTAACACAGAGTGAAACCTAAGATCAGAGAAAGACTTTTAACCTTCTCTGCTTTTGGCACTCAACTCAAAGGGATCTTAGAAAGGCTGACTGCTAGAAAAGGAACCTAGGGGACAGGGCTAACTCTAAATCTCCCTATTTCCTAATTCTTTCAGCTGAAACCAAACAAGAACATCCAATAAAAAACTCTAAATTCATACATCAGTAAGCATGGACAAGCCAACTTCTATACTGGTTAAATTATGTTGAATTTGTTCTTAGATACACAAATAGCAGAAAACATAAAGATAAGAAAGTGCAGGAAGCATTAGGGTACTTGCAGCAGTATATCCTAAGCTAAAATTTATGATTCTTATCAGAGAAAATGAAACATGATGTATAACAGAGGGAGAACAATAAAAAAGATAGAACACATCACCACTGATTTAGACCAGGATCCAATGAACATGCTTGTCATATTAGAAGAGCAAAACCAGTCACATACATTCTTGTCTAATAGCTTGATATCACCCAAAATTAACTCCCAACCTATTTACAACTACTACTCACAGAGCTCTAACTCAGTGAAACAGCTTACAATCAGTGATTTTCCAACCAACAACCACCATTTTTCGATGAGTTCTTATAGGTGAATTAGTGATAGCAGTGGTAGCTAAGGCTTAAATGACTTCATTTAGACAAAGGGGAAGAAGTATTCGAATGCCCACTCTGCTTAATGGTTTACATTAACTGTGTGTACTCTTTAGATGAATTGGGAGTTTTTGTCAGTTTGACAATAACTCCTAGGATATGTTCTATGAAGTACTTTCTGGCTGTAGTACTATGTTTTATCTTCTGTGACAAGTAAGCTGAAGATCTTCATCTTTCAGGTCTTCCATACTTCATAACCAATGCACTGACAGTTCTAGGAGCTTTCTGTCAGAATAATAACTGTTATGGGCTTGATGAGGAATAGAGAATGCTGTGGGAACTTGTCCTTCTTAGGAAAGGAACATTCTGTTGATATTAAATCACTGACATGCCTTAATGTGTGCTTTAGGCTTCATTAAGCCTCCTTGATCATCTTTGAGTCTTCATCTGTGTCATGTATGTCTGTAACTATGGATTAGGCCCCAAATACAAGGCGTTGATCCCTTTAATATTCTTAAGCTCTTCTGATACTCTTTGTTGTTCCTTCTGCACAGGTGTCCGAGGTTTCTGCTGATCCGAAGGGTTAGTGATCCCGATCTTTGATGAAATATGACATTAAACCTAAGAACTTCCCTATATGATTTGATTTCAAGCTGTATGATCATCGTGCTTCATCATTCGGGTCACTTCTGTGACTGTAAGAAAACCTGAGAAACACCATTGTAGAACCTACAAACAAATCCATGTTATATAAATCCTGCAAGGGGGGGGGGGGGGGGAGGCTGCTTCAGAGGCTTATGAAGGTAGAAGAGCGGTGAGGGATAATGTGGATGCAGCGAAAAACGGGTCTGAATCATGGCAGAAGGTGAAAACAGGTTTGACGAGAGTTTGGGTGCGACGTGAGTTGTGGACCGTTGGATTAGAATAATCGACGACGGAGATATGTGGATGGTGGGAAAATGAAATAGCGATATAATATGAGCCATGCGATCTCAGAGATCAACGGCTATGATTAAAAGTGGAAATGACGTTGCAGAGGGGGGTGGTATGGCGGAAAACCGACAACGGTTTTTGAAAAATAAAATGAGGGGAGGTGGTATTGCCAAAGAAAATGCAATACCATACACCTTTTGACACCTTTCCCTCCTAAAACCGCTTATTTCGCATAATATTTTGGTGTTAAACCTCGGGCGCAAAATTTTTGCGAAACGAAGCATCAGTCGTCAGATCATGATGCGTTGATCGGATGGTGCGGAATGAATGCGATAGCAGATGAGATGCGTGGGCGGAAGGCGTGGTGGGACCCTTGGCGACGTATGCTGGCTTGGAGCATAGTGGAAAGGCATCGGGCTATCGGGTTAAATCCCGACCGTTGGATTCTTTGGATGAATGGTCAAGATTGGAGGATGGAGCAGGAGTTTTGAAAAGGGGAGAGAAGTGCTAGATGGATGGGTGGAGCGCGATGTAATCTGGGCCGTTGGTTCTTGCGGATTCAACGGTCTAGATTCGTTTAAGATCTTAATGTCGAGGAAAGGAAAAATAAGCAGAAATTGAGGTTTTAATGGGGGTTTCTTGGTCCTTTAGCGCTCGATTGCGGGGCTTAGGGTCGCACGAGATGGAGGGGCTAAGGAAATAAGCCCTCGGGGGCTTAAGACCTATAAAGTGTAAAAAGGTGATTTTTAGGCCAAAAACAGGGTTTTAAAGCCAAACTGAGGGTTCCAATAGGCTAAAGGGAGGTTTTTAAAACCAAAAAAAGGGGAGATATAAGGTTTAAAATGGTTTTTGGAATGATTTAGAGGTTAGATGAATGTATTTTGAGGGTTTTTATGAAGGGGATAAGGGTGAAAAATGGGGAATTTTGTGGAAGTGAAATGGAGAAAATGGGGGCCTTTTTAAGAACAACTTTCTTTCACAAACAACAGGGTTCTTTAATGGAAACAGTAGTGAAGATAATTTTGAAGGATAAGGACATCACAAGGCTTCAATGATGATAAGTTTTCAAGGGAAATTTTCACTTGAAGGCTTGAACACAGATTTAGCCACCTGTTTGCTTTGACAAAATATTATAGGTGGCTAACAGATCATATTAGATTAGCCACACTTTCCAGATCTGTATTTTTCAGTAGATCTGCAGTCTTAGATCTTAGATCTACAACTTGTACTTGGTGTTTTGCTAAAAACCCTTGAGGGGTTCTTTAAAGGAGCTTGTATAGTGCATGGATCTGATATAGATCTAAATTTTGAGGCACATATCAGCTCTAGATCTGATGTATAATCATTTTCTGTAGCAGAGCTAATAAAATAACAATGTAAGGGTCTTCCAGCTTTTCTACATGATTGTATCACCTCATATTGAGGGATTTTGTTCATTGGAGGCTTGTATTTACTGTTATGCATCTTATGGGCCATTTCTTACACATATTTTGTTGTTGTAATAACATATGAAATGTCTCCGTATTGGCCTCTTTCTTTATAAATGATGATATTGAGTATTGTTCCAAAATTTTTCACTCTATTATTGCTTTTCCCATTTGGGAATATTACATATGTTCTCTACATGTTATGAACCTCATCAAACATATTGCATCTCAATTTTCATTCTTTTGGTATTTCTTCTTCATTCAAAATCAGTTGGCTGATGGGCTCTTCTACCACTTTCATCTTCATCCCTTTCTTTATTAACTCCATTTGAATCAAATGCAGTTGCTCCTGAAGATCTTCCACTTGATCTTTTAATGCTTTGTTTTTGGATTGTAAGTGCAAGTTTATCCTTTTAATGTGTTTGACCTCTCCTCTTAGTGGTTGTGTCCATTTCATCAACTTTTCTGTATTGTCCAAAGTTTTTGAAACACTAGTGACTTTTTATTTCCATATTTTCCTCATTTGTTCAAATTGAACCTTCTCAGCTCTGTGTTTCTTTGCCTCTAGCTTTAAAAATGATAGCCCTTTACTTGATTCCTTCAACTTCTCTTTGAGGGTTTCTACTTATGAATTTTCAATCATTTTCTCTTTGCCCTTTCTTTTCTTGATAACCAATTCCTCCTTTGATGATGGAGACAAATATATGATGCTTTTTGGCTGGGCAACTTCATTGATTTTCTCAGTCTCTTTGCTTTCCATGACATTCCTTGCATGTTTGTTCATTGGCTTCCTTGGTTGAAATATGAAACCAACATCATCACCTGAAAAATTTAGTTTTTTAGCAGTCTTACTAATCTAGGTTCGGTGTTGAGTGACTGTTCCAAATGCCTGGAGGTGGCGATCAATTCGGTCTCCCGATCAGCCGATTCGCGTCGATTTCGCCGATTGAGAAAGGTTCTTCAATTCCATGATAGACATGTTTCCGAATTTTGGATATAAAAATGGTTAAAAATGGTTAACCTAGTGCTAAGACCTAATCATATTACTAAGGTAATCTTAACACTATCTATAAAACCTACACCTAAGAAGTAAGGTGTAACCTACGTGCTAAAACTTATGGTATTAAAAACCTATACTATGGTGATAAAAAACCTTTGTTATATACCTTAAAAAGCGCAAAATTAAAACATTACATAAACCTTATTTCTAGGTTCGGGAGTTGGTTTAAAAAACATTAATATAAAACCCAAATTATAACCCACAACACTACCAGACCGCGTCAGAGATATTTTTAACATGTGACAGGTGTATGTGACCGCAACAGATAAATAAGATGGTTAACAACTGTCGGGTTTTCAAACTGTGACCGCCACCGTGGGAAGGTTTTCATGTGAATGCGACGGATGTTCGCCATCGCCATCGGGATAGATAGAGACCGTGAGTCGGAGTCATCTTATGAAGAAAATATCTGTTCACATGCGGCGACTGTCCCTAACGCGCGCGGTTAGCCCCCTGCGCCGGTGGAAACCTGCTTCTTCGGTGTTATCTGTCTGCCTGTCTTTGATCACACGCCGAGATTAGGCTCCGCCCGGTTAGCAAGCCATCCGTTAAATATTTTAATATCTGATTCAATTTTGGGTTTTGAATTTTAATACAAAGCGTTAAGGTTTGGGGACCTTATCCTAGGTTTCCTAGGTTCATGTATGGAGAAGGGATTCGAGAGCCTTATCACACAAAAGGCTCAACCAATTGCTATTTTGGAATTTGAAGGTTTGATGCAGACTTATTTAAACCATGACAAAGCTTCATGAAGGTCAATGGAGTGTGTTTGGAGTTTAGTTTCAGTAGGACATAGGCAGTTTTGTTTGCAGCATTGCTCAGTCATCGGGTGTCAGAATGGAGAGCAGAGATAGGTGTCAGAAAGGCGAGAGAGAGAGTACTTTCTATTTATAGAGTCCAGAAGTGCTTGTGAGCACATTCATCCTGATTCATTTCTGTGTAAATAAATTCTTCAGGTTGAATCCTAATAAAAACAAATGCCCACTTGAAAGCGGACCCAGAGATGTAGTCCACCAGGGACGAACTCCGTAATCAAACTATTTTCTTATTCTTCTCTCTGTTATATGCTGTGATTTAATCATTTATTGTTGATGGTTTACGTCGTTTTTCACTTAAAAGCTTTCTTCAGTTAACAATCAATCTAAAGGACAAACTAGTCAAACTGCTTAAGCACTTTATTCGATCACATTCAAATCACTTACCTTTCTTAAGCTTTCTTCCTCCAACTTTCAATGTCTTCGGCTTGCACAATTGGTGACTCTTCAGTATCGGTGCATGAAGGATATCCAATTTCCTTTAGCCAATATAGCTCTAGTGACTCTCTTACGCCTTGTTTGTTGTATACTTTTATTTTGTGGAAGTCTTGCTTGAGGGGTGTTCGATGTCTTGCAAAGGTTATTTCATGTTCACTAGTTATAACGGGACATAATCCTGTTCCTTCTTCAACTTCATACCTTTGTTGTTGATTGTTAGGTCCCTATATTACTAGTATAGTCCCTTATTGTTGTTAGTGTAACTCCCTTATTGTTATTATTGTACCCTTGTAATCCCCATTTTTTATTATTGTGCCCTTAAATTATTATTGTTAGGTCGGCTAGGATTACATTGTGGCCCACTAGGATTACATTATGGCCCCATGGACTCCTATATATAGAAAGGAGGTTTTGTAAATTGTATCATCAAAGAATTGTTCATTTATGTAATGTATTGGAGGTTTCCCCCTCGAAGTGGCTCATTTCTAAGACGTTGATATCTCTTTTCTTCTCTTTTTGGAGCTGGTTACACAACATTTGGTATCAGAGCTTTGGATTCTAGGGTTTCGCTGCTCCAAACAGGTCATCGTGGCATTTTCGCTATAACTTTTTTCTACGAAGTTTCAGAAGCTGAAATTTTTAGGGTGCGAAGCTGAAATCCTGAGGAAGATTTTCTAAAAATTTCAGAGCTTGGTTCGCAATATTTTCGGAGATATCATCTGTGGAAGTTAGGTCTTTTTTCAAGCTCCTAAACAGGTCATCGTGGCATTTTTGCTATACATTTTTTTCTACGAAGGTTCAGAATCTGAAATTCGTATGGTGCGAAGCTGAAATCCTGAGGAAATTCGTCAAAAAATTTCAGAGCTTGGTTCGCAATATTTTTGGAGATATGATATGTGGAAGGTAGTGCTTTTTCAGGCTCCTGAATTTCATCTCAAAGAGGTGATCGTGGGAAAAGTTCAATAACTCTCTCTCTGGGCATCAGATTGGAGTGCCGTAAAAATTGGTTGCAAGTAAACAGACTGTAGTTTCTTGGATATCAATTTCAGAGATGAATGATGAAACAGTGACACGTGGAAAGTCATAAAAGTTTGCTCTACTGAACAAGTCCATAATTAGGTCATTGTGGGAGATTGGACACAACTTTGTCTTGGAGAATCCAAATCAAGTCAGACCTGTGGCATTCGAAAGATAATTCAGAGGGATACGTTGGTACTGAAAATAAAATATTGAAGTGCTTCAATCACAAAGATAATCCAATTTCAATATCGAGCGCCTCAAAAGCAAGAAAAAGGGGTGTATTTTTTTTCCGAATTGCATAAGTCTTGTTTGAAGAATCAATTTGAATTGATTCCAAGGGCATATTTTAGAATAGATATCAGTATTGGGTTCTAAAATATGCCCCATAAAAATAATTCAACACCCATTAAGCCTTCAGAAGGCTCTACTATGACTCATGAAGATGAAGAATTGCAACATGATCTATCAAAATTACAAGAGCAAGTGCAACAAATTTCACTCTCGCAAAGAGCAACAAAAAATAAAATGGAAGTTTTGAAGAAAAGCGTGGAAGCTAAGATGGATGGCATGGAAGCTTGCATGGAAGCTAAGATGGATGACATGAAAGACAACATGGAAAACATGAAGAATGATCTAAAAGCAGACATCGAAGTTTTGACAAAGTTGATACAAGAAATGTTTCCTAGCGGTGAAAAGATAGTAGAAGAAACTCATGATGAGAACAAAATAAATGTTAATCGTGATTTCATAAAATCTAATGTTGGCAGGAAGAACCACCATATTCCAAAAATGGATATGAGGAAGTTTGATGGAAAGGATCCTCTAACATGGATACTACAGATGGAGCAATATTTTGATCTCCATAATGTGCAAAACACACAAAAGGTACGCATTGCAACTTTACATTTAGAACAAAATACATTGGTATGGTATCGATGGCTTTGCTCCCGTAAAAAAATTGTCACTTGGTCAATTTTTACGGAGGAAATGATAGCACATTATGAGGATACAAAGAGCAACACCTTCTTTACCCAATTGATAACTCTCAAACAAAAGGGTTTAGTGGGGCAGCACATTGAGGACTTCCAAAAATTGAATATAAGGGTAACTGATCTTACAGAGGAACACAGGATTGATCTCTTCCTAGGCACTTTAAAGGATAACATCCAAGATGAAGTTCGCGTTTTGGAACCTGATTCATTGGAGAAGGCATTCAGGTTGGCAAGAAAAGTTGAATGTAAAATTATGGCGACAAGGAAGCCTACCACTCAATTCTATAAAGAAGGAAGTGTTTCTACTCCTAGATTTCCACAACCTACAAGGTTGACACCACAACAATTGGAAGAAAAAGAGCAAAAGGGCTTTGCTACAGTTGTGATAGCAAATACACTAAAGGTCATAAGTGTGCTGAGAAGAAATTATTTTACATAGATTGTGAAGAGGAAGAAGAAAATGAACAAGAAGAGTATATACACCAGGAACCAGCCCTAGAAGAGGAAGAAATGAATCCGACCATATCGTGTAATGCACTGGCAGGAATTACCACTCCTCAAACTCTCAAGATAGAAGGACAAATCAATAAGAAAAAGGTAATAGTGTTGATTGATTCAGGTAGCACCCATAATTTTATTCATTGTAAGGTAGCCAAGGAATTAAATTGTTTCCTATACCCAGCACCAGAATGTCAAGTGATGGTTGCAAATGGAGGAACTATAAATTGCTCTAGAAAATGCCATAATATCAAGGTAACCATGGGGGAATATGTGTTGACTAGTCCAATGCTTTCCATTCCTATGGGAGGTGCTGATGTTGTACTAGGAGTACAATGGTTACAATCTTTTGGGACGGTAGCTTTTAATTTTCAAGAACTTTTCTTGAAATTCTTTTCAGAAGGAAAGGAAGTCGAATTACGGGGTATTGAAGGGAAGCCAGGAAGGATAATAAGCTCTAATGGCATGACAAAGCTTCTAAAGAAAGAACAACGAGGCGTAATTGCACAATTATGCTCACCAGAAGTTCCGACATCAAAATCATCTATTTCTGCAGATCTCCAACAAGTCTTGGACAATCATTCCAAGGTGTTTGAAACTCCCAAAGGACTCCCACCTATTCGTGATCATGATCATGCTATTCATTTGATTCCAGGAAGTGTTCCTCCAAACATCGGCCTTATAGATATCCTTACTTCCAAAAGAGCGAAATTGAACGTATGATTGCAGAAATGTTAGAGGCGGGTATAATTCAACCCAGTCAAAGTTCTTTCTCTGCTCCCGTAGTATTGGTACACAAGAAGGATGGATCATGGCGAATGTGTCCAGATTATAGGGAGCTCAATAAGCTCACCATTAAAGACAAATTTCCCATTCCTGTGATTGATGAATTGTTGGATGAATTACATGGAGCAATTTATTTTACCAAGTTGGATCTTCGTTCAGGATATCATCAAATTAGAATGAAGACTGAAGATATTCCAAAACAACATTTCAAACTCATGAGGGTCATTATGAATTTTTGGTCATGCCTTTTGGCCTTACCAATGCACCTTCTACATTTCAAGGGTTGATGAATTCCCTTTTCAAACCCTTCCTTAGAAAATTTGTGCTAGTATTTTTTGATGATATACTAATCTACAGCAGGTCTTGGAAGGATCATGTTGAACATGTCGACAGGGTTCTCAAACTATTGCAGGAGAAACAATTATATGAAAAAACATCCAAATGTTTCTTTGGAGTACAAGAGGTGGAATATCTGGGTCATATTGTATCTCACGAGGGTGTTAAAGTAGACCCCAACAAAATTAAAGCCATTAAGGAATGGAAAGTCCCCACAACCATAAAGAAGTTGCGAGGATTTCTCGGGTTAACAGGGTATTATCGTAAGTTTGTTAAGAATTATGGGAGAATAGCAGCACCTCTAACAACATTATTGAAGAAAGATGCATTTTCATGGACTCCTGAAGCAACCAAGGCCTTTGAACATCTTAAAGAGGCAATGTGCCTAGCACCGGTCTTAGCTACACCAGACTTCACAAAAACCTTTATTGTGGAATGTGATGCCTCAGGAAATGGAATTGGTGCAGTTTTAATGCAGGAAGGAAGACCCATTGCTTTTGAAAGTCGTCCAATCAGAGGAAAGTATTTACAAAAACCTATTTATGAGAAGGAAATGTTAGCAATACTGCATGCACTAAAGAAATGGCGAACTTACCTAATGGGAAGACACTTCAAGGTAAAAACTGATCATGATAGTCTTAAACACTTTTTGGAACAACGACTATCTTCAGAAGAGCAGCAAAAATGGGTCAAAAAGATGTTGGGATATGACTTTGAAATAATCTACAAAAAAGGAAAGCTTAATGTTGTTGCAGATGCACTCTCAAGAAAGAATGAAGAGGTGGAAGCATTGCTTTGTGCCATTTCTATTATCCAACCAGATTGGATAACTCAAGCAAGAGATGAATGGAAGAAGGACAAAGATGTATGGACACTCATTCAAAAGTTGCAGCAAGATCCTAGTACATCTGATACATTTAGTTGGAAAAATGATTCGTTATGGTACAAAGATCGCTTATATCTTTGTAAGAATTCCCAACTAAAACAAAAGATTCTTCTGGAATTGCACACTTCTCCTTTAGGAGGACACTCGGGATTTTTTTAAAATTACCACAGGGTGAAGAAAGAATTTTTTTGGGATGGCCTTAAATCTGATATTCAAAAGTTTGTGGCGGAATGTTTGGTTTTCCAGCAGAATAAAGTGGAAACAATTAAGACCCCGGGACTTCTACAACCTTATCCATTCCAAGTCAACGTTGGGAGGAGATTTCAATGGATTTTATCACAATTTTACCTAAGTCTAAAGGAAAGAGTGTCATCATGGTGGTAGTTGATAGACTTACCAAGTATGCACACTTTTGTGCATTATCTCATCCATTTAAAGCAAGTACAGTTGCTACTACATTTATGGATAGAATTCAAGAGCTACATGGAATCCCAAGGGTTATTGTGAGCGACAGAGATCCCATTTTTACTGGAAATTTTTGGACGGAGTTATTTTCTTGTTTGGGTACTCAATTAGTTCATAGCTCATCTTATCATCCTCAATCTGATGGTCAAACTGAGATAGTAAATAAATGTTTGGAAGGATATCTTCGTTGTTTTGTATCTGATAAACAAATACAATGGGTCAAGTGGTTGCCTCTCGCTGAATGGTGGTATAACACTTCCTTCCATACTACAGCAAAAATGACCCCATTTATGGCACTTTATGGATATCATCCACCATCGATCACATCATATTTAAGGGAAAATTCGAAGGTTCAAGCAGTGGAAGATCACATCGAGCATCAGCAAGAAGTTCTCCAACTCTTAAAAGATAACCTGAATTTGGCACAAAATCGAATGAAACAACAGGCAGATCAACATCGTAGCGAGAGAAGTTTTGATGTAGGAGATTGGGTATTTTTACGGCTACAACCATACAAACTAATGTCCCTCAAGCAAGCAAAGAAGGATAATAAATTATCGCCAAAGTACTATGGTCCTTACAAGGTGTTGCAAAAGATTGGTACTATGGCATACAAATTGGAGCTTCCTGCTTCTTCGCGAGTACATCCAGTTTTCCATGTTTCATGCTTAAAGAAGGTTATAGGTGAAATTCTTCCAGTTCAAACAATATTGCCAGAACTTGATGAGGAAGGAAAAATCATATTGGAACCTGAAGCGGTCACGGAAACAAGAACTCGACAGCTACGGAATCGATCAATTTCAGAGTATCTCGTCAAGTGGAAGAACTTACCCACCGAAGATTCTACATGGGAGGATGAGAAGTTTATACAGAAGCACCCAGAGCTACTCAAGCATTGAGGACAACACTTTTTTGAAGGAGAGGGGCATGTTAGGTCCCTATATGACTAGTATAGTCCCTTATTGTTGTTAGTGTAACCCCCTTATTGTTATTATTGTACCCTTGTAACCCCCATTTTGTTATTATTGTGCCCTTAAATTATTATTGTTAGGTCGGCTAGGATTACATCGTGGCCCACTAGGATTACATTATGGCCCCATGGACTCCTATATATAGAAAGGAGGTTTTGTAAATTGTATCATCCAAGAATTGTTCATTCATGTAATGTATTGGAGGTTGCCCCCTCGAAGTGGCTTATTTCTAAGGCGTGGATATCTCTTTTCTTCTCTATTTTTGGAGTTGGTTAAGGTCATGACCTCTCCTCTTAGTGGTTGAGTCCATTTCATCAACTTTTCTGTATTGTCCAAAGTTTTTGAAATACTTGTGACTTGTTCTTCCCATATTTTCCTCATTTGTTCAAATTGAACCTTCTCGGCTTTGTGTTTCTTTGCCTCTAGCTTTAAAACTAATATCTCTTTACCTGCTTCCTTCAACTTCTCTTTGAGGGTTTCTATTTCTTATTTTTCAATCGTTTTCTCTTTGCCCTTTCTTTGCTTGATAATCAGTTCCTCCTTTGTTGATGGAGACAAATCTATGATGCTTGTTGGCTGGGAAGCTTCATTGATTTTCTCAGTCTCTTTGCTTTCCATGACCTTCCTTGCATGTCTAGTCATTAGCTTCCTTGGTTGAAATATGAAACCAGCATCATCACCTGCAAAATTTAGTTTTTAGCATTCTTACCTTTCTTCATCTTTCTTCCTCCATCTTCAATGTCTTCAACTTGCACAATGGGTGACTCTTCAATGTCAATTGCATGAAGGATATCCTCCAAATTGCCTTTAGCCAATGTCTGGCTTCTAGTGACTCTCTTGCTGCCTTTTTTGATGACTGTATGCTTCTGTTTTGCAGGTGCTACTTGAGGTGTGTCAGTCTCTTACAAAGTTTATGTTCCCATGTTCACTGGTTCTGCATGAGATGGTCTATTTCCTTCTTCAACTTCTTCTGCCACAACTGGTGATGAAGTGGTTCTAGGTTTGGAGGCTTTCTTTGGAGTAACCACATCAATTTCATAACCACTCATGAACAAGAAATAAATCCAATCTCTGTCTAACCTTATCAATTCTTCCAACACTAACAGTTTAATTAAACCATGATGAAAAAGAGATGTCTTATTGCCCTCAGTCTTAATTTGAACCTTATATGAAATTTTCCCTAGACTTCTGTATAAATAGAAAGGAAAATCAAGTGACCTCTTACCTACAAAATGTAGAAGAAGTCTGATATGATAGGAATAGACCATGTGAAACCTTCCTTCACAGGTAAAATACTTTTCAATGACCATCAACAACTTTGCATAATTCTCCTTCATGAAACTCCCAGGGATAACATTTGACAAATAAACTTCATTGTGTTCTTTCTTGATAAAATCTTTGCAATACCACATTGTGAATTTGATACCTTTAAACCATTGTTCACCACCTTTGGGGATTCCTGTAGCTGAGGATATTCTCTCTTGTGTCACTGTAAGGTTCAGAATTCCAACCTTTGATGTTGTTCCTGTGAAGCTGGTAGCAAAATCCTTTGAAACCTGTAAATGAAAGCCCTGCAACCTCTGACAGAACTGCAAGCAGCTAGTCCTTCTGAAAGCCTCCATGGAAGTAGGGTATTCATTGATTAATTTCATTTCCATGGGCTCATACCTGTGAAAATGGCCACCATTATTTGTTTTTCTTCTTGCAACCATGGATGCTCTATATTCTTCATTGCCTCGCTTATTGATGACACCTGCAAAGTTCAAATTTTCCAGCAACCTACTTGGCTCGATGAAGCAGCTCTCCAGGGATCGAATCACATGCAAGGATAAAGCACAATATGACAAAAGGCTAATTGAGGTAAGGTTTAATAGTTTAATTGACAGCTGAAGCTTCAATCATGACACATACAAGCAAAAAGAGTAATGATGGCATCAAGCACGACTATGTACATTTAAATTTACCATAACAACCTTGAATGACCTCCACCTTTACTGCTCTAATCAGGAAATGACACCTCATACAATTTTGACAAGCCAGGTTAAAAAATGAAATTTCGTAGCAAAATTAGTTAAGCTTTTGACAGATTCGCTACGAAACTATTAGGCAGTTTCGTAGCGAAATATGTTGTTTTCCTGTGTAAAACGCTACGAAAATTTGAAAAACTGATAGATGAGCCCTTTTGAGTTTGAATGCATGGGGAATGAAAACTAACATGATATGGGACTGATTTTATTGAAATGGCATAAATGAAGGTGATCATAAAACTTAGGATAGAATTAAAAAATGCAAAAACATTCCTATACCACATTAAAATGGCTTAGGAGACCTTATCTATTTGGTGAGTGACCTGTATGACCCTATAAAGAAATGTTTAACAACTTAATGAGTGATAACAATGGCTCCACTTGGGTTGATGTGCCCCTGTGGTACACCAAAAGACCTGTAGTTCCAGTGTCATCCATCTTTTTGGAAATAAAATTCTGAAATTTTCCAAGCCTTCTTCAAACTCTTATGGCCTTCACCTCGAGCTTCAAGTTTGGTGATCAACCTGTCTTTATTAGCATAAAAGCATAATAAAACGGAATATATGCAATGGAGTGAAAATTTAGTAAAACTTAAGAGGAATAGTGCTTTAGAAACCTGCTATTGATAGGCCCTCTAGCACAAAGTTGTCCATCCATCTCCTGAAGTAGATAAGTGTTGTTACCATGGTATGGCAGCTATTATGAATGGTCCTTTCCAAATGTTCTCAAAATTTCCATGTTTCCCCTTTTCTTCAGTTCTGGCTTCCCACTTCAACACCACACCTTGAATCTGGAAATTTTCTTCTTTGACCTTTCTATCAAATGTCTTCTTTATTTTGTTTTGTGACTGTTGATGGTTGTTGTATACCTCCTCCCTTTTTTCCTACAGATCTATAAGCTTGTTTATCCTCCTCTGAATAGCATTAGGCTCCTCTTCTATTCCTTGCAGCAATTTCATTACAGACGCTCCCAAGGATGTGGGAAAAATGGCTTCAGCTCCATACACTAATTCATAAGGTGAAGTACCAATTGATCTTTTTGTACATACTCTATCAGCCCACAAATCATACTTCAATTTCAGATGCCATGATATTTTGTTTTCTTCCATTACCTTCTTGATAATTCTCACAATTCTTTTATTAGAAGATTTAGCAAGACCATTACCCTATGGGTAATAAGCAGTAGAGTGTCCAAGTGTTATGTGATACTGATGACAAAAGCTAATCAACCTTTTGGATTTAAAAGCCTCTACATTGTCAGTAATAATATTCATAGGACAACCAAACCTGGACAATATGTTATTTTCTAAGAACTGGATTATGACTGAATCATTTTCCTGTCTTGTTGGGATTGCTTCAATCCACTTAGTGAAATAATATGTTGCTATTAGGATCTAGTGATGCTTCCCTGAAGATGATGGGTGTATTTCACCAATAAAATATATCCCTCACTATTGGAAAGGGTAAAGGAACTAACTTTTTCTTACCATAAAAAATCTGACATACATGGCAGGCAACTATCTTTTTGTAAACATCCTTGAACATGGTAGGCCAATAATACCTTGCTATGAGAATTTTATTTGTTGTGGCCTTCCAGTAGCGATGTCCTCCACAATATCCTTTACAAAACTCTTCAATGACCCTTTCAGCTTCCTCTTCCAGTAAACAGTTCAAAAGAATGCCACCAGTATCTTTCCAGTATAGATTCTTATCTATAATGCAGTATCTTAGATATTTCGGCTTCACAAACCTTGCCTTTGATTTAGTCAATTCTGCAGGAGCTATGTGATGATGCAAGACAAAGATAATGTCCCTGTACCATTCATAAAAAATAAACTTCTCTTCAATAGGAATTAGCTCTTCATCTTCCTTTGATAATTCTGAAATTTCTGCAATAAAATCCATGTCAAGACAATCAAAATTAGATTGTGCCATCAGCTTTTCCAACCCCTGTCCTTTCACGAATTTTGTATGTTTGATTTCTATGTCATACTACAATAAATTAGCTATCCACTTCCCTCTCTTTCCATCAATATCAGCTTGTGTCAAGATGTCCTTAACCATAGTATTAGGCACAAATGCTATGACATGAGAATGCAGAATATAGATTCTGAAATCCTTAATGGCTTTGATCAAATCATATGCATGTTTTTCTAAAATATTGTATTTTAGCTCTAAATTAGCAAGAGTTATGCTAAAGAATGAAATGGGCTGCTCTATACCTTGCTGTCCTTTCTGCAGTAAAACTCCAGCTATAGTATTTTCAGATGCAAATGTAAAAACCAGAAATTATTTTGAAAAATTTGGACTAATTAATACTAGGGCCTGAGTGAGTGCTTTATTTATTTCCTCAAATGACTGCTTAGCTTCAACTGTCCATTTAATATCAGCTCCTTTTTTCAACATCTTGGTAATGTCTTTGACAATCTCAACAAAGTTCGGGATGAACCTTCTAACAAAGTTCACTCTCCCAAGAAAGGACTTAATTTCCTTCATGTTCCTTGGCAGGTCTATCTTCTGAATGGCATTGACTCTGTTTGTATCAATATTTATCCCATTTTTTGATATAATATGTCTAAGAAATTTTCTGGTAGTTAGAGCAAAAATAATTTTAGTAGGATTAAGAGAAATACCAAATCTTCTACACTTCAGCAGAACTTTCTCCAAATGCTTCAAATGGTCTTCCTCCCATCTTGAAAATACAGTTATGTCAGCCAGATAGAGCACCACTAGCTTATCTTTCTCCTTGGCAAAGGCAATGTCCATTGCTCTTTGAAAGGTCGCTCCTGTGTTCATCAAACCAAAGGGAATCTTGGCATACATGAATGTTCCCCATGGTGTGGTAAAAGAATTTTTCTCCTGGTCTTCTGGGTGTACCAATATCTGATTATATCCTGAAAAACCATCCAGCATAGACATCCTTTGGGAGCCAACAATATTTTGCAGAATTTGATCCATCTTAGGAAGAGGGTAGTTGTCTTTAAAAGAAGCCTTGTTCAAGTTTCTAAAATCAATGCAGATTCTGATCTCTCTACTCTTTTTTCTGAATAGTGCCAAGTTAGCAAGCCATTTGAGAATATGATAGGAACAATAATTTTTGCATCAAAAAGCTTCTTTATTTCCTTCTCAATCAAAGGCATGAGCAATGGATTAATCCGTCTTAATTTTTGTTTGAAAGGTGTCTCATTCTCTTTAATAGGAATAGTGTGTTGAATAATAGTAGGATCATACTTTTTCAAATCAGCATAACTCCATGCAAAAACATCAATAAATTTCTTCATCATCTCAATATATTTATGTTTCATCTCCACAGAAAGAAACTTAGAAAGCTTTATCATTTTAAGCACTACTACTGTACCAAGATTACAAGTCTCTACCTCTTCATCGTCAGCCTGCATCCTAGGGGATTTGAACACATTATTTTGGTAAAAAATATTTTCAAGTGGAATAAGACCCTCAGGTATACAATTATTCTTCAACTGCAAAACTTTAAAATTACTCTTAGTTTCAGCAAGCATGTTTTGCTTATCTACTTATGTGCTTTCAAACTTCTCCTTCAACTCTATGAAAATTTTGACTTGTTGGTCATCTTCAAACACTTGCCAATGGATGATGTTATTTGGGATGGCAGGTCTATGACGAAATTTAATCTCATACTTCTCAGTGGAATTTGCAGGGATGACAAACAAACTTGCAGAAACAACTAGGGAATCAGCTATTGAGTTTTGACCCCTAGTTTTCACAATAAATGAATATTCTTGAAAATTTTCCAACATTTCCATGATCAGATTTCTGTAAGCTCTCATCCTTGCATCCTTAGTTTGATATGTTACTTCAACTTGTTTAATTACCAATTCAGAATCTCCACAAACTGAAATTTTTTTGGCACCCAATCTTTTCAGAAATTCCAAGCCCAAAAATAGAGATTCATATTCAACCATATTATTTGTGCAGTCAAAGTTTAGTTTGAAAGAATAGAACTTACTTTCATCATCAGGAGTAGTGATCCATATGCCTGCTCCAGCCCCCTCTCTTCCAGCAGATCCATCAAAGTGTAAAATCCACCAGCCCTCTGCTTTTTCTTATATGATTTCCTAATTTTCAATTTGTTGATTTTCAACTTCTTGAATTTATGTTTTCCCTTCATTTTCTACTTCATCAGTTAGCTCATTGAAAATAATTTTCGATCCTAATTCAATTTCAACGGCATGAATTGGAAAATTCTAAGGTTTATCCTTGCTGCTTACCATATAGGCCATCCTAGTCTCCCTATACAATCTTCTTTGCTCACCAAAAACAAGAATGGTGGCATATGTCAAGTCCATCTGCATGGTGCCTTTGATTTTTGCCACCCAAGATCTGGATAAGAGCATGCCAAACTTGGGTGGAATATCTGCCACCACAATGTCCATTACCATTGTCTTGGCAGACACTTGTGTTAGGCCAAAAAAAACATCCTTTATCAATCCTATGCATTGAACTCTTTTAAAATCAAAAGAAAACAAATCCTTGTATGGCCTAGTAACCTCCAAACCCATTCTTTCCATGATCACCTTAGGCATAAGGTTATGGGAAGCCCCTGAATCTAACATGACATTGTGTAAGGTCATGTCATGGATACTGAGGCTGACATATAAAGGAGGTACTTCTTCATTATTCTCATCTTCCAATCTTGGTCCCAAGTAGATGGTAGGATGGTATTCTTGTACATTAAGGATATCTGAAGCTCCTGGTTGAGAATTCAACATTTTTACAATTTTTCTTCTATACTCATTCACCTTGAGAATTTCTCCAAAAGGGACTAGGATCTTGATTTTGAGATCTCATTCTCCAAATTGAAAACATAAGTAATATTTTCACTCTCTTTGACAGGGGGAGGAAGTGGTGGATCCTTTTTAGCCTAAGCTACTTTAGGAGCATCCTTCTTTGGTTGTGTTTTATTTTCAGTGATGGGAACATTTCTATTTCTAAGATTGTATTGCTTTTTCATCTCAAAAATTGCATGTTGATAACCCTTAAGATAGTCAGATTGTCCCTCACCCTTATTTACATCATGATCAGAATCATCATGCTCTTCTTTGGTCAAAAACATTCCAGACATGTTTTCGTCTAGGCAGTGGATGGAGTCTTCTTGAATCTCAGGCTGAGTTTCTTCTTCATTAATCAAATTCTGCTGAAAAGGAGGCCTGACTTGAGGGTCAGGCTGATTTCTGTTTTCTCTTTGTCTTTGCTGATTCTGAGGCCTTCTAAACTGTGGGTTTCTAAATTATGGGTCATGTTGTGCAAGAAGTGCAAAATTATTTCCAAGGGCAAGTCTATCCATGAGTTTTTCCATAGTCTTCATCATAGAATCAAACTTATCATTTGAGGTTGGAAGGCTTTTCTTCTTCTTTTAGTTTAGTTTTACCCATCTTAGAATTCTTAGCTACTATCATGTTTACTTCTACTTTCACAACATCATTCTTCATTTCTACTAATGAAGGAGATTCTCTTTCTCTAAGCAGGATAGAGAAGTCATAATCAAATGCCTCAGGATAGCGCCATTGAGCAGCTCCTAGTGGAGGTTTAAGATGAGCAGGTATAGAATCATAAACTTTGTTAAATCTCTTGGAGAAATTTTGGACAGTTTCAATTACAACTCTTTTTAAACTATTGTATTCAGTAAGGGTCTCCACAGGGTTTGTTCCATTCCCCCATTTTCTCAAAAAAATATCCTCAAATTGATTCCAATTATGCAACATTCCTGGATTTAAACCATTTTTTGACATCACCAGTGAAACTTTGAGCAAATAGTCTCATTTTGACATCTTCATGGTCTACCTCCTCTCTGTCTATGAAATCATTGAATTGGTCTACATGTTCCTCCGCTGTAATTTCTTCATCACTCCCCTAGGTTTTAATTCTAGCTAAGAATTTACTTGGGAGGGCATTAAGAACAGTTGGGAGAACAAGAGGAGCATATCTGGCAGGCACAGCAGGAGGTGGAGGTGGAACATTTCCAGCCATGATAACAGGGATTGTGGTATTTTTAGGAACAACAGTAGTAGAAGATGAACTATTAGGAGGTGATGTAGTTGGTCTTTGTAGTCAAGATACAAATGAGCTCCAGTTAGGTAAAGGAATACCATATTTTCTTCTTAGCAAGAATTCAAATGGGTCTAATTCCTATAATTTATCAAAATATCCCCTCTCTAACAGTAACTCTGATGTAACTGCCTCCCATAATTCTTCTCTTTCTTTTTGGTTACTAGGGTTGAGGTATAAATACCTCTTTTTGCAGGTCTATAACAATCTCAGTCAATTCATTTTCATTCTCAGACCTAAACAAAACTTCCTGAATTTTATCATCAAATCTATTATCTTTAGGACTTCTTACAATTTCAGAGGACAAGGCTCTTGAGTGTGATAGAGTACTTGATTTTGAAGAGTTGCCTTGAATGCCTCTGGAGATTGTGTTTGGATTATCCACAATTGCAGGTGGGTTAGGATCTAGATTCATCCTTGTATATCTCCTTCTCGAAGCTTCCTTTAAACATGAAAATTTTAAATGGAGTCACCAAGGTAGTTGCAGCCTCGAACAAATTTTGAGCTCCTGCTACCTCCAAGAGTTCAACTTCAGTATTTGCAAAAAAAATTCAGGAAATATATCTTCAGACTCCCGGCAGACACACCAAAATGTTATCACCAAATTGATCTTGATTGGCTGCTCACCAATCAACTTAATGTAACTCTTTCAAACCAATTATAACTGAAGATTAGCCTCTTCAGTTTGAGAGGGCTCTCTCAAAAGGGGGTTTATGATTTTGAATAAAGATAATACTAGATGGCTAACTCTATGAATTGTAACTTGGTTTTTGTATGGTTGCAGGTTGAAAAATGAAGGATTGCTACCATTGGGCTATGGAGTCAACATCAGTACTCTTAATGACAGTCTTTCTTCACATGGAAGTTGAGTCGATAGAGGTCTCTAATCAAGATACTTCACATACACAATATAAGGAAAACACAGTTATTTCACCCCTAAAGGAAGTTAGAGCATAATTGTATGAATTATGAGTAATTAGAGATAAAATCCACTACAAGTTATTAAACATAAAGATACATAGTAACAACACATTGGAAACCTCATGAGAATCTCAGGTCTGGAAGTAGAATGTCACTGTGTATTATTGATAATGGACAAAAACATACAAGCAACAATTTGGTGCAATATTCTCCAACCCTTTTTTCCCTTTGATGTTTAGTCTATAAATAGACATTCTTTACAAAGTAGATGATCTGCCCAGTTGGCTAGATCTTTGAATTCTACTCTGACACCTATCATAACTGAAACTACTAACTTGAAACAGAAAAAGGACAACTATCCTTAAAGAAAACAAACACCTAATATGACTCTATCTCCTATTTATTACTTTTGGTTCTCCTAACAATGAAAAAGTTGCATAATGGATATCACATGATCGAGGGAAAAATCACCATCACTTTACATATTTAAAACACCCCTAGATCTATGGAACACAATCCTACTTTTTAGGAGTAGATAACCCTTCACTTTAATCATTGTTTAGCTTGATGAGCTGGTTGTGTGACACTCCATTTAATAAATGAGTCTCTGCTGATATGTCCCACTAACATGTTGGAGGTCTCTAGTTGGCTAATGTGTTGTTGGGATGCTCAAGACTCTTCGAAAATCTTCTCGCTACGAAACATGGCATTTTAGGCAGTTTCATAGCGAGTTTTCGTAGCGTATGAAAACTTGCTTTTCCACCCATTTCCTTGACACCTTTGTTGTTCAAACACATTTACTATGCCAAGACACCTTGCAAACAATCAATCTCCCTCTGTAATACTTGAAAAAATCGGATTCCAAGGAAAAAATGCACCTACAAAAATTTTTGTAGCATTTTTCTGGCCTCAAGCTTGAGGTACGCTATGAAATTGTCCAAAAAACCAAAAAATGTTGTTTTTATAACTGTCTTGAAAAATTGTTCTCCAGCTGCATAATTTAGGTTCTCTACATGTTATGAACCTCATCAAACATATTCCATCTCAAATTTTCATTCTTTTGGTATTTCTTATTCATTTACAATCAATTGGCTGATGGGCTCTTCTACCATTGTCATCCTCAACCCTTTATTTTCTAACTCCATTTGAATCAAATCCAGTTGCTCCTGAAGATCTTACACTTGATATTTTAATGCTCTTTTTTTGGATTGTAAGTGCAAGTTTATCCTTTTAATGTGTTTGACCTCTCCTCTTAGTGGCTGAGTCCATTTCATTAACTTTTCTGTATTGTCCAAAGTTTTTGAAACACCTGTGACTTGTTCTTCCCATATTTTCCTCATTTGTTCAAATTGAACCTTCTCAGCTCTGTGTTTCTTTGCCTCTAGATTTAAAACTGATATCTCTTTACCTACTTCCTTCAAATTCTCTTTGAGGGTTTCTATTTCTATTTTTTCTATCATTTTCTCTTTGCCCTTTCTTTGCTTGATAACCAATTCCTCCTTTGTTGATGGAGACAAATCTATGATGCTTGTTGGCTGGGAAACTTCATTTATTTTCTCAGTCTCTTTTCCTTCCATGACCTTCCTTGCATGTCTTATCATTGGCTTCCTTGGTTTAAATATGAAACCAACATCATCACCTACAAAATTTAGCTTTTTAGCAGTCTTACCTTTCTTCAGTTTTCTTCCTCCATCTTCGATGTCTTCAACTTGCATAATGGGTGACTCTTCAATGTCAATTGCATGAAGAATATCCTCCAAATTTCCTTTAGCCAATGTCTGGCTTCTAGTGACTCTCTTGCTGCCTTGTTTGTTGACTATATGATTCTGTTTTGTAGGTGCTACTTGATGTGTGTCAGTCTCTTGCAAAGGTTTTGTTAGCATGTTCATTGGTTCTACAGGAGATGATCTATTTCCTTCTTCAACTTCTTCTGCCATAACCAATGATGAAGTAGTTCTAGGTTTGGAGGATTGGGGTATCTAATAATCCCTTTCTTGCTGAGAGGAAGTTTTGAAAATGCAATAATAAATTTCTAATTTAATTTTTCCTTTGATTAAATTAGGAGAAAATTGAAATTACACATCAACAAACAACTTGATGAGTTAACTGAGTTGAAATAGTTGTTATCACATAGTTATCTTAGTTAATTCGAGTAGGGGGTGTTAGTTCCTAAATCTACCTCAGGCTGAGAAAGGCAGAATCTAGGGTAACATCAAACCATGCTTAACCTGGTAGCTAGCCCTACCAGGTCGGGAGAGGGCTCTCTCCTTGTCAATCTTAGCAAAAAATGATCAATGAGGCTTGAGATGACTTGATGTGAAGACTGATTTTAGGCTAGGTATCTGTGCAAAAGAGTTTGATTGAATTTAATGATGTTTTGTTGGCTCAAATGGAAAGGCAGATTTGGGTTTGGGGAATGAGGCTCAGTTTTGCAGAGATCTCTATGGGGCGAGCTAGGAAAATGGTTTGGTACTTCAAATTGAGTGAGATGGAGAGCTATTAGACTGATGAGGAGTTGGAGAGGGCATGAAAGTCTCAGGGATCCTCTTCAAACAGCTGAAAACATAAATAACTAAACAAACCCTAGGTAGAGCACTACACTTTCAATGTATTCTACCTTTATCTTTGTTTGATTTAGTTAAGATGAAATAAAGAGAGATATGGCATACATAAATCACATGTAAAACTTGCAATTACAGAGGGAAACACAATACCAAATCAAGATGCCACAATAATCCCATAAAGTGCTGCAAACCCTGGTCTATTCCTTTGCCAAACTGCAGAGATGAATATACAATAATGCTCAAAGCATTCCCAAAAGTCCAACCTTTTTCCAAAATCAAACCCCTACAATATGAAATTCATAAAATATATACATTTTCTCATCCTTGTACTAAGGGAATTGAGCTCAACCATTTTCTTCAAAATAGAATCAGTTACATTAAACTTGGGCCGAATTTCTGAAAATAGGTGTTGAAGATGAACTCGTATCTCCTAAATCATAGCACCTGTTACAAAAATGAAAGAGGTTTTTGTAGATAAGGTCATGTTGGAGAAAAACCTCTCTCAAATTTGGGAAATTCGTTTCCATTTTCTCGCAATATGTTCCACAAAATCATCTCTAAAACAGAAAATCATTAAAAATTTAAATTTGTGAAAATGAGCTGTAAAGATCTAGTCACATATCCCAATTCGTGACATGTGAATAAACTGAAAGAGGTTTTTTTTATATGTCTTGTTTTTAACAAAAAACTCCTTGGGTTTTGCAAAAGTACTTTCCATCTGTTGTAAAATGGCCCCACACTAAAATGACTAAAACAGTAAAAAAATATGAAAAATTTGCTTTGTTTTAATGTAGGCTCCAAATATCACTGTATATCTCCCACATAGTATCACCTGTGAATAAATTGAAGGAGGTTTTTGTTATTTGGTATGTGATGAAAAAAAACCTCTTTCAATTTTGAAAAATTCCTTACCATTATTTCACAAAATTATTTTGTACTAAACTTGTCATTGTGTGCAGCAACTGACCTCAAAACATGCATAACCAAGAATCACTCATTCCTTTCGATCATATCTTCTAATCCGGGAGCCGGTTACGGGAGTGTGATATACTGTTGGAAATATTTTTCTGAGCTTCTTCTGATGGAAACACTTGTGACATGTTTTGTGCTGAAAATCATGTGCAAAACATCTAACAAAACCATACATAGTAAGAGCTCATATTGATCTCTGGTGATAGGCTGCGAAGACTAGAACTAACATCGGCTCCATTGGGGATGGAAGCTCCTTGGAGGTTTCAAGAGCATCGTAGAACAAGTGCCTCATCCATTGGGCATGGATGGTCAAACAACTGCAAACCCAAAACAAATCATACCAATCCAAAAACATATACATACTGCAACCTGTACATAAACAAATACCGGAAACTGAAATGTTGCCTTTGGCAACTTATTTATTTACAAATCTACCCTACTTTGCTGCAAAACCAATAGATCAAGTAACGCTATAATTCCAGATCAACCAATCAAGTAACTATGACAAGGATGCTGCTTGAAAGTGCTTCAACCAGGACACAAATGTAAATGATGACAACCATACATGCACATAACGAGTCTGGTTATGTAAAAGACAATTTGATCTATCATTCAAACTGAAAATTTTTTCCATGTACGTTGCAATAGGATCGAAAAAACCAGACTCTGTTTTCTGCCCCAACTCCTCAATACATGCTTCCAGCTGCAAACTATCAATGCAAATATCCACGGGTAGCTCTATTGTTTCTTGTTTTGAAGGAGGGAGAGTTTCCAAAAACTTTTTGGGATCTCGAAATTCATATGATTGGATCTGATCATTTAAATACTGAATCTCCTTCTCAATTTTTTCAACAACTAACTCAAAGAAACCAGTTTTAGCTTTAGGAGGAAACTTCAGAGATCTCAAAAATTGAAGCACGATAATGAAAAATACTTCATCATTTTCAATATCCACTAACTGATCTCTAACTTCTTTTAAAACTTCACAAAGCGCAGGGTTTTCCACATGCCCTACCATTTTATTTTAGTGCATGAATGGATCAGTGAGCACTGGAATCTCTGGATTGAGTTGGAGTCGCCAGGTGAATGTTTCAGCCTTCATATGTGTCTGATTGCTGTCCACCATCATCAATCAGATTTGCAACTTGAATGATCTTTCCCGGAGAATATATGTCACCTCTTCCACAGTTTAATGTAATGGGGCGATTTTCAAGTCAGATGTTCAGTTTATAAGATTAGAATGGAGATTGAATGAAGCAGCTTTTATCTACTTATGCACTCGCAAAGCAATGTGCAGTTCGAAGGCTACCTGGCTAACTTCAGGCTTCGTCTGTAGTTTATAAAACAAAGAACACTAACAAACAAATAAGCTTTTCATCCCCAGTGGAGTCGCCACTATGTTAGGGCCTAAATCTACCTCAAGCTGAGAAAGTCAGAATCTAGGGTAACATCAAACCACGCTTAACCTGGTAGCTAGCCCTATCAGGTCGGGAGAGGGCTCTCTCCTTGTTAATCTCAGCAAAAAATGATCAATGAGGCTTGAGATGACTTGATGTGAAGACTTATTTTGGGCTAGGTATGTGTGCAAAAGAGTTTGATTGAATTTAATGATGTTTTGTTGGCTCAAATGGAAAGGCATATTTGGGTTTGGGGAATGAGGCTCAATTTTGCAGAGATCTCTATGGGGCGAGGTAGGAAAATGGTTTGGTACTTCAAATTGAGTGAGATGGAGAGCTCTTAGACTGATGAGGAGTTGGAGAGGGCATGAAAGTCTCAGGGATCCTCTTCAAACAGCTGAAAACATAAATAACTAAACAAACCCTAGGTAGAGCACTGCACTTTCAATGTATTCTACCTTTATCTTTGTTTTATTTAGTTAAGATGAAATAAAGAGAGATATGGCATACATAAATCACATGTAAAACTTGCAATTACAGAGGGAAACACAATACCAAATCAAGATGCCACAAGAATCCCATAAAGTGCTGCAAACCCTGGTCTATTCCTTTGCCAAACTGCAGAGATGAATGTATAATAATGCTCAAAGCATTCCCAAAAGTCCAAACTTCTGCCAAAATCCAACCCCTACACTATGAAATTTATAAAATATATACATTTTCTCATCCTTGTACTAAGGGAATTGAGCTCAACCATTTTCTTCAAAATAGAATCAGTTACATTAAACTTGGGCCGAATTTCTGAAAATAGGTGTTGAAGATGAACTCGTATCTCATAATCCATAGCACCTATTACAAAACTTAAAGAGGTTTTTGTAGATAAGGTCATGTTGGAGAAAAATCTCTCTCAAATTTTGGAAATTCGTTTCCAGTTGCTCGCAATCGGTTCCACAAAATCATCTCTAAAACAGAAAATCATTAAAAATTTAAATCTGTGAAAATGAGCTGTAAAGATCTAGTCACATATCCCAATTCGTGACACCTTTAAATAAAATGAAAGAGGTTTTTTTTATATGTCTTGTGGTTAACAAAAATCTCCTTGGGTTTTGCAAAATTACTTTCCATATGTTGTAAAATGGCCTCGCACTAAAATGACTAAAACAGTAAAAAATATGAAAAATTTGCTTTGTTTTAATGTAGGCTCCAAATATCATTATATATCTCCCACATAGTAGCACCTGTGCATAAAATGAAGGAGGTTTTTGTTATTTGCTATGTCATGAACAAGAAATTCTTTCACTTTTGAAAAATTCCATACCATTATTTCACAAACTGATTTTGTACTAAACTTGTCATTGTGTGCAGCAACTGGCCTCAAAACATGCATAACCAATAATCACTCATTCATTTTGATCATATCTTCTAATCCGGGAGCCATTTATGGGAGTGTGATATACCGTTGGAAATATTTTTCCGAGCTTCTTCTGATGGAAACACTTGTGACATGTTTTGTGCTGAACATCATGTGCAAAACATCTAACAAAACCAGACATAGTAAGAGCTCATGTTGATCTCGGGTGACAAATTGTGGCCTTGGAACTAACAGGGGGCATGGAATTGAGTAATGTACAATGATTCCTAAATTTTAGGATCCTAGATTGAGTTAATTTCAGTTATAACAATTTAATTCAGTTAAATTGAGTTAAGGTTAGTTAAACTAGTTCTAATTATTGGAGGAACTAGTGGGAGGTCTAGCAGTGGGGTGTAACTTCAATGTTTAACCAGTTAACTGATCAATACACCTAAATTAACTCATGCATGCATGAGATTAGAGTTCAAGGGCAGTGTACTATCAATTGTGTAATTTTCCAAGTTGTACAAGTGGTGCATGCAGTCAAAGAATGACCTAAAGGAATTGCACAATTATCAATGAGAAATTTCCCTAATTAATATGGGCTAATTCCTCATCCAACAACGTAAGGAAATAAGAGCTTAGAGGCTTGAAAATTTGGCTAAGTGTTGGCCAAAGTTTATCAATCGGGCAAAGGATAGAAGATACTTGTGTAGGTTGTGCTCAAGCTTGAGCAAGCATATTGTATTCATCCAAATTCTTTGATTAATGCAATACATATAGGAAGGGGTTTTGAGCAGTTGCTTTCCCTTAGATAAATCTTTGTGTATGTGTGTTAAATCACGAAGCATGTTTTTGATATGTGTTCTCGATCGTGATTTTGCTTCCGCAAATGAATAGAGTAAATTTGAGTCTTATGTTTTAGTACATTACATGAGTAATTTCGAATCTACATTAAAATTCTACAAGAAATATATTAAACATGTCTCCATTGGCACCAAGTTTTTCATTCAATGTGCTAATGTGTAATTTAGCCTTAGACAAATACTTTTTTAACAACTTAATTGATTTACCATATGCTTCATAAAACTGACGAGATTATCGATATGTACACACACTTCACCCTTCATGAACTTATTATCATGTCAAAGTTGTGTTGACTTTTAAATTATATTCCTTGTAGTCTATGTTTTATAATTTTTGTTTTCAATTATTGAATAATAATGTAGGTTTAATTATGTATAAAAATATTTGAAGATTTCACAATTTTTTATGGATGGTATTTGAGGTATATTGTTAATGTGAATTATAGTATGCTTAATTTGATAGAGACGTTGAGTATCAACATATCACATATAGTTGATTTGGTAATTCAACCTTGCAACCTTTTATTCATAATACATAACGCTCAATCACTTGAACTAACCCACCAAGCTAACTTATATTCCCTATGACAAACATTAATATCTCTAAAAAGTAATTTAAAACACCATCTTTTAATAAAAAAGAGCAATATTGTAAAATTTTATTGAATATTTTTCCATGCAATGCATATGAATATTTATGGCGACAATTGGTGAATGCTTCCACATTAACTAAAAGTTTGAGAGAAGCCCCAAGGGTTAGCTCAATTGGTAGAGTTCCCGTTATTAAAGCACATCCCTAATGGGAGGTCACAGGGTCAATTCTCCTCAGCACCCTCGGAGTTGGGCTCTGCTAATAAGCCGACATGATGTGATCCCTTCAGGTGGATCTTCCCAAATATATCCTCGTAAAAAAAAGGAAAAAAAATAAAGAAAACAAAAAAACAAAACAAAACAAACAAAAAAGAAGTTTGAGAGGGCATAACGAATATGCATACATCCAAGGTAAAAGAAATTTTGATTGTATCTATCATCGACTACTCTCTCTCGCAAGGCAAGTCATTTGATTTGAAGGAATGCTTCTTCAAAATTCCTTCTGCAAGTGATCCCTAATAATGGTATAGATATTGGCCAATATCTTGATTCTCTTTGTAGGATTGTTTTAATGGTTGTTTATGACATTCTATTGCTTTTTGGTATGTTCTTCTTGCAAAATCTACATGTTTCCTATTTATTCATATACACTAGTCTTCAATGACTCTAAATTTTTCTTGGACTCTACCCTATCCAATACATGTTGAGAACTTTATAAATATCAACCGATCACCCTCATGGTGCATAGAGTTGATAAAATATTCAAAGAGATATTAAACATAAAAGAAATCATAATGTATTAATTGATGCTTTGATACATTATAACTGAAGTCCATGTTTCACTAATAGTCTCCGTCAGTCCAAATGCTTGACTAAAGGTTAAAATAACATAGGTGAGAAAATTTCTTGTTTGATTACGCGAGTATTTGATAAAGAATCTTCTTATATAGATTCATAAAGAAACGATCCAATTGGTTGAAATGTACAATGAAGATTGTATCCAGATAATCTCACATTTATTAGCAAAGCTAGTAGGTTTTGCTTTTATAAGTGCTTATCTCATTCTAGGTGAGAACAAACTTGCTATTATCAATTCTTGGATCAAAAAATTCTTCTATAGTCCGAGCAAAATACAAGTGAGAGTTTGTTTGATCTTCTAACTCAAGAATCTGATTATAATATTATACATGTGAATCGAGTATCACTTATTATATCAATTAAGTGGCGCATATTATAGTGTAACACGAGGAGATGTATCGTAAGTGAATGAGAGTGAAATATTGGCATATTAGTGACTCTTATAATTAAAAAATTTAATATATTTTGATGATGATAATAATAATATTAAGTGTAAATCCATTAAGCATTTGTAGGAATCAAATCTTTTAAGGTGCAAATATTTGTATAAGTTTTTGCACCGTAAGAGAAAAAAATGTACCTTGAAGGATTTGATATCGCTCAATATATCTTAGGTTATAATCACGGTTATTCAAGTAGTCATTACCCTTTAAGAGCTCTCTAGATTGTGACATCACACAAAATTATTTCCTATGCAAATGAAAATTAAGATAGAAAAATTATTTGTCAAATTTGAGATGAAAATTAATTTTGATTTTGTCTATTGAAAGGTAAGGAAACTTGTCATAATATGTTCTACTTGTAGTTATTTTTATGGTTTTTTCTTTATTAGTAATTTTTTCTATATACCATGAAAATTAAAAAGAAGAATGTTAACAATTTTTCCCCATATTATGATAATTCAAAAAAGAAACATTATCCTTTTTATACAATAGAATCCTATTGTTATGGAGTTCATGTATGCATGTATAACTATTTATTAAAATTACATCTTACTAGTGGGAATTAAAAATCAAAAGCTTCAGTTGTGTTTTATATTTTATTAGAAAATTGTGTTGTTGAAGGTTTTAAATAGCTGTTTTTTTTTTTTTTTAAATATCTTTATTAGATATTGTAGTGATATCCATAAATTAATGTTATATTTTGACTGTCTTCATATCCATAAATTAATGTTATACTTTGACTGTCTTTAAAAAAATCATTGCAATTGTTTGAACAATAGGACTATTTATCCTATAAGAACATATAATAAGGAAGAATAATTTTATTGTGATTGTTTAAAAAATGGACTATTTATCCTATATGAGCCTATAATAAAGAAGAATAGTTTCGTTGTTTTTGAGGAATGGTGTCCAAGAGATGAAAGAGTAAATGTTCTTATTTAATTCCCTCCATATGGTTCCTATACAAATTATAAATTAATGGCCCAATTGAATTTCCTCCATATGATTCCTATATAGAGTGTAATTGAATAATCTTATTAAATACCTTCCATATGATTCCTATATAGATTGTAATACTAGTGAATCAATGTTGAACTACTGCAACTTATCTGAATTTGTTCTAGTGTACTTAGAGTTTTGATCTAGTCTGCAGACTTGACACAATAGGTGGTGTGTTATGTGAAGTACACATGACTTTTTTATTTTTATTTTTTTTACTTATTTAGGAAGCATTGTATTACGCATTCATAAAGAAACATACATCATACTTTATGTTTATTGGCCCGCCACTTGGGAACCGAGACCAGTAGCATAGCAACAAAACTTTTATCCATTTGAACAATGTAAATTTGATGATAAAACCAAAAAGATCAACACCAAGGATTGCAACAAACTATCAACACCTAAGATTGCAACAAGGTTGCTACTAACATATATGTATCAAAAAAGAAAGGAAAGCCATCTATATAGATAGATAAATTATCTGAATGGTATCATGTATGTCATCCTCCTCTTTGAAGGTAGATAACTCTAGGTATACAACATTTTTTGCTAGAATCATTACCTTGTAGATCAACTTAGTCATCCGCTAGATAACTCTAGGTATACAACATTTTTTGCTAGAATCATTACCTTGTAGATCAACTTAGTCATCCACTTTTACATTTCATCAACACAAGCATTTCATCAACGCATTAGAGTATCTCTTGCTGGGTTTAAGAGCGCTCTATTGAAAATTTGACAAGGATGATTTTCATTTGCCAATGAAAATTTATTTTCCATTTTCATATGAAAGGAATAATTTACTTTAACTTGTCAATATAGAAAAGCCAAATTGAAATTAACCCTTCAAATTGATGTATTTATGTTGATATATCTTATGAAAACAATGTTACACAAAGAGACCAATCTAATATATATTTGGAAGAAACTAACACCTTTTATATCAATATTGTTTATACAACTTTCTACTTAGATAAAAATTTCTACACTTGAAATTTGTTAAAATAATCACATTTAATCCCTTAGTTGTATTCCAAAATACTTTGTACTATGCAAAATTTTTACACAACTTTGAAGGGTTGAACTATACTTAAAATCTTGAAAATGTCATAGTTCCATCTTACTTTCCTTGTTACATTAGAGATCCAAATTAAAATTAATCATCATACTTAACATTTTTCTCATCACTACTTAAAAAAAATTAATAATAATTTATTTTTAAAATTATGGTCAACCATTTTTAAAATTATGGTCAACCATTCACAAAATTGAATTATGAAATTTCTTTATTTATAAAAAAAAAAACTCTTTACATAATAATTTAAGTTTTTTAAAATATATATAATTTATATTTAAAATTTCAAACTTAATACACTATATATAAAATTTATTTTCCAAATTCAAAACATTTTCTTTAAAAAACAATATTCTTAACTCCTATATTCATCCAAGAATATACCATCCTTAATATAATTTTATAATATTTAACAATGTCATATTAGGAATAAAATCATTTTCATAAGATTTAATAATAAATATTTAATGTAATTATAAAAAAACATAAATAGGGAAAAGAATAAAACATCGCATCCCTCTCACATGACAACCGAACACCGGTCTTCACCCGCCCCATGAAACATGACTCACGTTTCCGGATAAGTAAACGCCAACTATTATAGCCGGGAACTCTTCTATTCTACCGCGGATGTGAAATGTTATAGAAAATTATTTAATTGTATTCTGCTCTACATAAGTGCAGCGCTAGGCATTTTGCTACTGCAGTAGTGGTGTCGTAACCAATTACAATGGCTGGCCGACGATCGCTTTTGTACGCTGTGTTCCTGCTGCTGTTCGTTGCCTTCGCCTCAGCCGAAGTCTTTTTGGAGGAGCGTTTCGATGGTAATGTTCGCAGCACGCTTTTCCTCACCATTTTCCGGTTACATTTGTGCGTTCAACTAGCTTACATGATCTCAGTGTCTTTTCACCGGTTATTTTCTTTAAATCAGCGTTTTAATCTCCCGATCTAGTAACTGAGAGTCATACTTATGCTAGTTTAGCTTGCACAGTTAAAGTTGCCGTGAGACCGATCTCATACTCAAAATTTGCTTTGCATATGCCTTGAGGAATGACGAAATGTGTTTAAAGAATGGTTAAAAATCGTATAAATCTATGCTTTAATACTTAAAGCTTGAGTTTCTGCACAAGAACTTCATTTTTTTTAAAATAAAAGGTTAAAATTGCGAGTTTAGATGAAATGATCTCATCCTCAAATTTGAGCTTCGCAAAAGCTCTGAGAGTGCGGAAATGTGGGTAAAGATTGGTCAAAATTCATATAATCTACGCTTTGATGTATTAAGTTTTTGTTTCTGTAGTCGAAGCTCGGGTTCTTTTTAAATCAGGGTTAAAATACTGCACTATACCTAATAAAGTTCAGGGATTTACCATCTATGGTACAACAACTAAAGCTTTCTGCTAACTGCTTGCGGTCTAAGTGTAATTCATGGGGAAAACGAGAAAAACTGCCAATGAAATAGCAAAGAACATTAGAAATAAAATGCCTAGGTGGAGATAACAACAAAATTCTGCTTTTGGCTGCATGCCAAAAAGCAGATCCCTAAAAACAAATATTTTGCTACTAATGTGATCTAGAAACCGAAGAGGCTGCTGACAATTTAATTCGATGGCAGTAGTCTAAAATAGATCTAAGGTAATGGAGAAGCTTTAATTGTAGGATTTAAGTTCCAGGTGATTGATTGGCGGTCAAATCTTTCAAATTATGAATGATTTCTCGGAATAGCTTTAAGTTTGATTGTAGATCTTCCCTGTTGAGCTGATGACGGGTGTCACAAGACCCCTCTTTTGAGTCCTAGTCATATTTGAGTTGTTTGGAATAGTGCAGGCTTGATCAGGAATATATCTCACATACGCAGGCAAACTAAACTTTGCATGTAACTGATTGTATTAACAACATGTCAAAAGATCCCCCAACACATTAAAGAAAATTAGTAGTTGCTGGATGTAATTGATTAGAAGTAATGTAACCGATATACATAAATTAAAGAAGGTAAAAAGGCACGGAGCCTTTTTGATTGGGTGATTCTAACGGTTGCACGACTCTCCCTTGTTTCTCTATTTTAGTTTTTAGAAGTAATGTAACCGATATACATAAATTAAAGAAGGTGATGAGGCACGGAGCCTTTTTGATTGGGTGATTCTAAATTTGCACGACTCTCCCTTGTTTCTCTATTTTAGTTTTTTTCTCTGTCCTGTTTATCTCTTCTTTATTGAGAGCATTTCATTAGTCCTATTGACACGGCAAGTCTGGCTGGAAATTCAGAATCCGTTGTTTCTCCATAAAACACACTAGAAAATCAAACACTCATTTTGCTTGCCTTTTCTGACCAGATTTCATAGTAGATAACCAACAAACTTGTTGACTGTTCAGATCCATGGTGTTTTGTTGTATGTAGTATCATATATGTACTTCGCATTATATGGACATTGTATTTTATTTTTTAATTCCCAAGTCAAATGCTTAGTTTACCTAGTTCTAGTCAACTCTTAATCTTTGACTTTAATGATTTGTTCTTCGAGTCCATGTCTGGTATCATTACTTATCACGGCCGCTCCTTGAAAAGAGGTGGTAACTTGGAGAGAAATGAGGAACTATGTAAGCTTTAGGCTTCTGAATTCTTTGGACTCCTTTGAGTTCGGTTGCTTGTTTGTAGCATAATGGGCCAAGGAGCCTATAATTCCTGGTCTAGACTGTTGTCCCATTTCCAGCGGAGCCTCTCTAGCCTCGATTGTTTTAACTTTTGACGTCCCCATTTTTCAGTTTTTCTTCCCAATGTCTGTGTTCTTTAATACTGAAGTGGCCGAAAATCCTCATCCTCATTGGCTGAGACAGTTGTGGGGGGGTTCTTGAGATTCACCACTTGGTTTGTCTACTTTGAAGTTTGGACTAGCAAAAACAATGACAGTGTTGACACTGGAATGCCGTGTATTTCTAAATCTAAAGGTAGCAGCCACTGTGTTGCTTGTAGGTTGAGCATTATTAGATTTTGGCAAGTTCTTGCTTAGATGTATCTTCATGAAAATTTTGTCATAGGTAGACAAGGCTTCTTCAACCCTTGTGCCATAACAGTTTCATGTTCTTTCAAAAGGCTTCCACCTAGAAACGAATGGGGTTTTGATGATCTTTACCCACACTGAATTGGCTGAGATTGGAATTGTGGCCAAATTAAATTCTGGAAACCACTGGTTTATGTTAGAACTTAGAACCGCATTCATTCTAGAAACACTGTTTTATGTTAGAACCGCATTCATTCTTGAAACACTGTTTGATGTTAGACCGCATTCATTCTGGAAACACTGTTTTATGATAGACCTACATTCATTTTGGAAACCACCGTTCTATAATATACCTGCATTTCCTGAGAACCACGGCATATTGTCTTGGGTCAAATTTCTCTTTTCATGTGTCGTAAAAGACACACGAAAAAAAATTCTGGCAAAAGCCTTACTAGACAATCTTTGCCCCATTTGAGTATTGATCCATTTCTTCTCTGCTTTAGCGCTTGGCCAATGGCCATAGGCCATTAAACTTGCATTTAAGTTTTTGTTCGTTATGATTTAGGATGGCGTTTTTAACCAAGACTCACTTTGTAAATGGGATTTATCATTGATTCTCTCAATAAAAACTTGGTACTTGGAGTGCTGCACTTCTGTTGCAACAGGTCTACTTCGTAGTTTACTTAAATGACTGAGATTTGCTTTACGGAGTAGACCACAATTCACCTGTTGCAGGTCAGCCACAACTTAATGAAAGTGGCATTTTTAGTTGGCTGAACCCAGAAATCACTGTTTTATGATAGACCTACATTCATTTTGGAAACCACCGTTTTATACTAGACCTACATTTTCTGAGAACCGCATCAGATTGTCTAGGTTCATATTTCTCTTTTCTTGTGTCATAAAACTTAAAAGACACATGAAAAAAACTTCTGGCTAAAGCCTTATTAGACAATCTTTGCCTCATTTGAGGATTTGAGGATTGATATGGCTAAACTTCTGAGTTTTTGTTTGTTATGATTTAGGATGGTGTTTTCAACGACTTCAGAACACTTTGCAAATGAGATTTACCATTGATTCTCTCAATAAAGGCTTGGTACTTGGAGTGCTGCACTTCTTTTGCAAATTGCAACAGGTCTACTTTGTATTTTTCCGAAATGACTGTAAGATTTACTTTATGGAGTAGACCACAATTCACCTGTTGCAGGTCAGCCACAACTTAATAAAAGTGGCATTTTTAGTTTGCTGAAATGGTGAAATCAGGAAACCACAGGACTCAGAATGCAAATTGTGTCAAAGTGCAACAATGAGATTGCAGAAAGCAAGGAATACACCAAACTATGCAAAGAATGGGATGGTCAACATAACAACATTGACACTGACATTGATGTATAGTAAATTGACATCAACATCAACCTTGATTGGCATTATTTTCCTAGACCAACATTGTGTGAGTCAGCTGACTTGACTCGACTATTCTGATGCAGAAGTTAAATCCTTGTTGCATCAATATTAGAAGCTAAACAAATGATTTCAATGTAATTGAATCTCCTATCTATCCTAACTGTCCTAACTACTGGCCCGTTCTATCTCTATAAATATTTTCCTATGTATTGTATTTGCACTACTCTCTGGCTAGGGTTTCTCTATCAACATTTCCCTTCGTATTGTATTCACCCTCCTCTCTGGTTTGGGTCCCTTGTACACAGGCTTTCTTTTGTCTTTTTCAAGGAAAACTTGGCCGGATTTCCCCCTCTTCCCCAGAATATCTAGATGAAGGGCAGCCCAACCACCAGCCACAATAGGGGCTGGTAACCCTGTAGGACTTGACCAGCTTTGCACCAAATAGGATCTCTCTTGTACTCGAGTCTTGAGCATTGACATCAATTAGACTTCACATCACAACCCTTTGCAAGGACTGTAGCACATCTCCACTCTCATAGTCCAACAAGTTTATTCTAATACACTCTTGAGCTAGCAGTTTTATTAAAATCCTTTGCAACACTGCATATATGCATTGATACTCTATTTGACATTGTAATATGAGTTGGGCACCTTTGGTGTGACATTGTTTTAATTATCTGGTTATTTATGCTGTGTACATTGTTCTGTAATATAAGTGTGGGTGCATGTCAGCGTGTACTTATTTGCGATGTGTCAGTATGGTATATCACCACACTTTTTGCAAAAAGCATTGTCCCCTTACCTTGGGATTCCCCTGAATGCCTTGTTTGTCCCCTAAGCCCCTACACCTGGGAACTTGATCACTGGCAATGTAAGAGTTGAATATTGTAGGTGTGACTTCCAATATGAAAAACAAGATTGTAAGCATGTTATGTGTTCAACATACCCAGATGATGAGTTTCAGGGAGTTGAATGCCTAATAGCCCTGAAGATTTGTAAGTTTTGCCTCAACTTAAAATGGTCAATCATGCAGTGTTGCATAAACTTTGCAATACCGCAAGAAAAGAATCTCTGCCTCTGAAGGGTCAATAAATTCTGCAACTTCTGCCAACTTGGCATCCAGTGGTTTGTCAAGCTGACTTTAAGAATTGCTCCCTAGCCTGGAAATCAACTTTTGGCCTAGAATATTAGATTATTGATTTGTGATTGAATTAATTATGTTCATTATTTAATTCTGCTGTTATTTTAGGGTCATCATTCTATTGCATTTTGTGAGAATATGGGTTGGACAGTTTGGTTGTGGATGTCTTCACTGGCTGCTACATGTGTTTTATGCTTTTATTTCATTTAGGATTTATTGATATTGGGATGATGATTTTGAATGGAAACTTGCTAACGGTTTTCCTACCTTACAAATACAGATAGCTGGGAAAGTCGTTGGGTGCAATCTGATTGGAAAAAGGATGAAAGCTTGGCTGGAGATTGGGTGCACACAGCAGGGAAATGGAATGGGGATCCAAATGACAAGGGTGTGTACACGTTTTTTATTTTGTTTATACTTAAATTTTATAAAACCAATCATCAAACAGTGGATACCCGGGCCTTTACACATATGCAGTTGTTAGAACTTTGTATTTGCTTCTTAGCAATGCTATGCGTTGTTTGTATATAATCTGGTTTCCAAAAACATTAAGATGCATGAATTTGTAGTATTTATCTTTTTATTGTCCTGACTATGTGTGGTAAAGCAGGCATCCAAACACATACAGACTATAGATTTTTTGCCATCTCAGCTGCGTACCCTGAGTTTAGCAACAAGGATAAGACACTTGTTCTTCAGTTTTCTGTCAAGCATGAACAAAAACTTGATTGTGGTGGTGGCTATGTAAAGTTGTTAAGTGGTGAAATTGACCAGAAGAATTTCAGTGGAGAGACACCTTATAGGTAATATATGGTTTATGGTTTCAAAATTTCAATTTGTGTTATTAAGTGGCTATCAACTTTTGTGTAGATTATGATTTCAGAATTATGAGCTTCTAATGCTGTTTTATGATGCCAATAGCTGGTAACCTCTGTGAACTTGTGATGGCAGTATTATGTTTGGACCAGACATTTGCGGTTACAGCACTAAAAAGGTTCATGCCATTCTGTCATATAAAGGGAAGAACCATCCTATAAAAAAAGATGTTCCTTGTGAAACAGATCAGCTTACTCATGTTTATACTTTCATTCTTCGACCAGATGCTACATATAGCATCCTTGTCGACAACAAGGACAAACAGTCTGGGAGTTTGTATAAGGATTGGGACTTGTTGCCACCAAAAACAATCAAGGACCCTGATGCCAAAAAGGTATGAATCTCTTTCCTGGGATTTTATGTCAAAGGTACCCTAGACTTCAGCAATGTTTATCTAATGGAGGATCTTTATGTATGTGTGCACAGCCTGAGGATTGGGATGATAAGGAATACATTCCTGATCCAGAAGACAAGAAACCTGAGGTATAGTGAAGAATGATAGGTTATTATTTTAACATCTTCAAATTATATCACCTGTGTTTTATGGATACCATTACTTATAGTATATCGTTGCTTGAAAATATTTATAACTTGGATGGTTTCCTGTAATCAATGATTTATGGTTTTTCCTTATGTGTGTGTGCAGGGATATGATGACATTCCAAAGGAAATAACTGATCCAGATGCCACTAAGGTAATCACTGAATCAAGTAATTGTAGTTGATGACATGAGTCTGGCTTTGTTTTGTATGTATCTCTTTGTCCAAGTTGCATTCTGATTCCACTTTGTTTTTTTGGGGTACAATATTTGTTTGTGTATAAACTCATGCTTAATGCATTCCTGGGCCTGCCCTAAAAACCAGGCGAAGACAGCCCTAGAAAAACAGACTTTCCTCTAACAATCTCGTACCGACAATGACTGCCATGACCCAGGGCCATGTCTAATGATCTGATTTATGCTCTGCAGCCAGAGGATTGGAATGACGAGGAGGATGGTGAGTGGACAGCTCCAACTATTGCAAATCCAGAATATAAAGGACCCTGGAAGGCTAAGGTATGTGAAGGGAAACAGTAGTCTATTGATTATTGTTATCTGTGGACTTTGTTGTTAGCCTGTTTATTATTGTTGCTTTTTCAGTCCTTTATCTCTGCCAAGGTTGTAGTTTTTTATTATTTTCTTGTAATTATGGACAGAAAATTAAGAATCCTAACTACAAGGGTAAATGGAAGGCTCCATTGATTGACAATCCTGGTACAGGTTCCTGCTTATCAAAGAATAATTCTGTGTTTCAGTATTTTTTTCAGTGTTTTTGATTCTTCACTGATTTATCATTTTTGTGATCCGAGTCCTGACACAACTTGTCCTCAATTAGATTTCAAGGATGATCCAGAGCTATATGTTTTTCCCAATCTCAAATATCTAGGAATTGAGTTATGGCAGGTATGCATGTATTCATTTATTATTTTGTTACCTTTTTTTCCAAGTTACATTACCCAGGGAAAAACCTCGAGTACCTTCCCTCATTTTAATGAGGTACCCAGGGTAAACCCTATATTTGTCAGGGTAAAAGGTTGATCAACAACAGGGCTCAAAGCCATTACAAATTTACAGCAATATAATACTCATTACGAGGTCAACATTTCTCTTGTGGGCGTTGAACCTGGGTAGGGAGGATAGAAGCATTCCTCCCAACCATCCAAGCTATAGACCCAATTGATTTTTTATGTTACTTTCTCCACTTTCACTAAAGTAATGGATATTTTGCTAGTTTCTTCTTCCACTTAATAAGTGTGTCCTTGCTGTTACCACAGGTCAAGTCAGGAACATTATTTGATAACATTTTAATCAGTGATGATACTGAATATGCCAAGAAGTTAGCAGAGGAAACATGGGCCAAACACAAGGATGTGAGTTGATTGTTTAACTGGAGGCTCCTATCTCTTATCTGTTTTCTTTGCCCTCCTAGTACTGGTAAACAGCATGTCTGATGATTTCATTATTGATTTTTTTTCCAGGCTGAAAAGGAAGCCTTTGACGAGGCAGAGAAAAAGAAAGAAGAGGAGGTAATAGCTATTTTTATTTTACTGTGTTAAGGTCTATTTTTTGTTGGTTTAATTGTCTGTAATGTAAATGACGCTATTGTTTACTCCAAAAATGTTTCAGGAGAAAGAGAAAGAGTCTGATGACGATGAGGAGGATTCAGATGTAAGTTCCATGTTGCTATTGTAAAATTTTAGAATTTACTCTGTAGGAGTTGGTCGTACTTTACATTGAAAGAATATGGAGGTTATGTTGTCAAGCATTGTCAAGGGCTGCGTAAGTAATCATGCCCGTTTGTTCTAAATGGTGAGGAGTGTTTAAAATAGCACCATTTGCCAGATTCAGATGGTCATATTACTCAAAAAACAAAGAGTTTTGATAATAAAGAATACCCTAAATTTCTTTTCTATTTCACAGAATCCTTTGTTGACCCCCTCCTAATACACATTTCCAATTAAAAGGCCCCATATTTTCACTAGATATCCTTGGTATCCATTTTTTTGTTAAAAATTTCATACCCTTTGTACCAACAGTCTGTTGGTCCCAATATATTATCCCCTCTTCACCTACTAATTATCATCATGCGTCCTCTATCCTCTACCTTTGAAAGCTCTTGCAATTTTTCTTGCTCAGGCCATCGTCAGTTTTTCTCAGGTTTCCTCACTCCTCTACTTTTATATTACCATTCTAAGGTCTTTTATTTAGGATAATCAATTTTGTTTTCTTTAAGTTTATGGCTTTTAACAATGCATTACCTAGTTTATTGGTGAATACCTTAATTTTGGTGTCATACCACCTTTACAGAATGTGAAATATTCACGTCTTACGAAAAATGGAAGCATATCTGCTTAAAAATTTGGTTGCACTGATGTGACTTTCTCATTTTTAAAAGTATTCATTTGATTTACCAGTTCATAATTTAAATGATGCTAATGTTTACTCCAAATATGTTTCAGGAGAAGGAGGAAAAATCTGATGACGAGGATGCAGAAGTAAGTTATATGATTCATCATGGAAGTTTAGAGTATACTGTTTAAGAGTCGCTAGTATTTTAGTTTTAGTAACTTGATAAATGCTAAATACAACTTACTTTTACTATCGAGTCTAAAGACTAGAAGATTTCAACTTCAAAATGGAAAATCTTAATGCATACTTTATTTTCCAATAATTACACTGTTATAAGTCATTACCTTGGAACACCTTTTTTTAAAGCAAAATATTCCATTACATAGACCCGATCAAAAATATGTACTCTGGTTTAACAATGGGGAAACTAGACCAGTGAAAGAACTAGAGTTGTTTAAGCATCCAAAAGTTGAGAATGTCCTGAGAGTTTGAAACCAAAAAACAACTATCTGGTGGCGCGTGGCCTTCTAAAACATCTAGAGACTGAAAATGAAAATACCAGAAATGAAAATGAGCAAATGAAGAGTGTACGGAGGCTGTCATCTGGTGTTGGGGGAGTCCGATTCTTCCACAGTGATTAATTCTTTGTTGCTCCTTGATGAGTAGCTTGGATCAGGTGGAGGACCTAGATGAGAATCAATATGCTGCAGTCGACTGCTCATCCCTTTCATTCTGAGTCAAAGGTCATCAAGCATCAATAATATTTCATTGCAAGCTATGTTCTGATCTACCAATACTTGTCCTAGCAGCATCTTGAGATGCCAGTATATGTTCTGATCTACATATACTAGTTAAACCTCCTAACAAAGGAGATACAATGCCCTTTTTGTTATTGAAGGTCCGAAAAGTGGAATGACCATTCCACTAACCTTTTGGCCTATGCATTGCACCTCAAATATTATCATTCCAAAATTGTATTCACTGTAGAACAACTCCAAATAAAGATTTTGAAGTGGTACAAGGATAAAAGGAAGTTGAGGAAATTGATAAAGATGTGAGAATTGCAATGGAAAGTACATGATGAATTTGGAGCATTTGCAAAACCCATTGGTAACTTTCATATCCACCAGCTATGGATGATCGGGGGCCCTCAATTCTAACCACAAGGTTGTTATAGGAGGTTGTCAGTTCCCCATTGACTGATAGGAATTGGAGTACATATGGCTTTATCCATTTGGTGAAGCAAAACAGACTAGGTGCATTGAAAGCTCTGACAATTTTGTGTACGTTCATTTGAAGCTTTGCTTTCTATCAATAATAGTTTTCAAAACTCCAGGTACACTCATGTTTGTGACATACTTTACTTTTTCTTGTTTCCTTTTAATCTTGCAATTTCAACGTACTTGGTATTCTGGCTGAAGAAACATAGTAGTTTATCCTCCCTCCAAAATAGCATTGTATCTCCTAACAAAGAAACAAAAATGAGCACTTGAGTGACTTGATAAATCAGCAAGGGGATTGCCAAATTCTGGATCACTAGACCTGTGAAATTTATTATACAGCAGAGGTTTGAAGAATGTGTGCCTTTTGTTTTCATGATATTGACTATATCTCCTTTGATTGCTTATTGCAGGAATTGGGCGATGAACACAAAGAAGACAAGAAAGAACATGTAAGCTTTCCTTCATGCTACTAAGTAGATTGTTATTATGATATATATGTTGCCTTTTGTTTTCATGAATTTGAATATATCTACTTTGATTGCCTATTGCAGGAATTCGACAATGAGCACAAAGAAGAGGACAAGAAAGAACATGTAAGCTTTCCTTCATGCTACCAAGTAGATCGTTATTATGATATGTTCTTGACATTGATGAATGTTGCAGTTTCACTTTGGTATGGATGATTGCTAACGCAGTAAACTTTCGTCTTTATTTCTCAGGATGAGCTATAGTTGCTTAATACATGCAACATTGCTTTCATGTGGGATTGGTACCTTGAGAAGTTCATTGGCAATTTGGAGTGGTCGTTTTATTCTCTCAAATTTTGCAAGAGTTTACAGATGGCTTCTTTGATGAATGCTTGTTTTGAAACGGCTTTACAGAAAAGAGTAATAATTATTGTAGTCTCCCTTTTTAATGGTCAGCAACAATTTTTCAAGGATTCTTGCAAGAAATGCTTTTATTTTTGAACAGTGGCCAAGTTTACCCAGCAAGTGATCAACGAAATAAAATAAAACTTTTATTTTGCACAACTTTGTCTTTGTTAGCATCATGATGGTTTATTCTGGAATGCATACTGTGATTTATTTCAGTCAGTGGTTCTTCATAAATTAGCTTTAGAAATATTAAGCTGTGGATATTAAATGTCTTTCCTAAATGTTATTCAGTAAAGCTGAGCTGATTATGGTTCCTGTAGGACAGCTGTTTGATAGCAATAGAATCTTCTCAGTTGCAATTATTTGCTGTTCTTGTTAGATGCCTGCTTTAATAAAGTTTAATTTGCCTGGGGAATATTGTAAGAGTGATCACATATTGCAAGAAATGTAGTATATAATTTGCCTTATAGTCGCTGGTTTAAGAAAGCTCACACGGGAGGGTTCACAAACTGTGAAAGAAAAGACATGCATTTGCCACAATTGTTGCATCAATGCAAAGCATGAATGGGCCACTGTATTCATGCATCCTTTATATACAAGCTTTGGCTTCTTGTAACTATGACTCAATGTTTATGAAGTTCAAATAGATTTCAACACAGGCTTTTAGTTTCACTTAGCTTTCAACTTGCTACCATTACAAAAATATCCATGACCGTTTGTCCTGTTTGGCTGCCCTGCCATTTTATTTGCATTGACTAGTGTTGTCCGCCTTTGGCATGTGGTTCCACTGTTACTCTATAAAAGTGCATTGTGGCTTCCTTGCTTCTGCAATACTTGGTGGTTACTGGCAACCTTGCCTTGCAAAATTGATTGGGGTTGTTCATTATTTGTGGCCTGTTTAGGTGCATTTCTCTTTGTTTGATTTGATTGTTATCCATATTGCATATGCAATATAGTTTGGGTCTTATTTAACATTTTGTTTTGGCAATGATGAGAGAATGGTGTTCTGACTTACAGGGATAAGAACCTTGAATATGATATTGATTGATGATGTTGTAAAGGGGATATGCAGACACGTCTAATCGACTTGATATAGTCTTGAATTATAACCACACCAGTTAGCATTGTCAATCACCAGTAACTTTTCTGCGAGGATGATTTAGTGAGCATAAGTAATTTATAATAGCTTGTAATATAGAATTCTCAAGTTTGTTAGAGACGAGGAAACAATTGGAGAGCCATTTCTGGAGATGTTGCGTGGTTCACGGACAATGTTTTGTTTAATGGTGAATTTTTGTGGTGTGCAAAGCTTAAAACTAGTTATTTTCTTAATTATATTGATGTGATTGAAAATTAATTATTATATATATTGTCATCAATTTTAGTATTTTTGGATTGGCAAAATTATAGTTTTGGATTTGTAATGCTGATTTTAAAGGTAAGCAATATTTCGGTGATTTGGGGTTTAATTGGCATTGTTTAGGCCGCCTTGGCAGCGGAGCAACACCAGAGATGAAAAAATATACTCTAGCGTGTGAACTATACTATCCTTTCATGATTTGAAACATTGTGATATTGTTGATATTATCTTTGTTTTCAATTGAGAAAGGAAGCCAAGGTAATCCAAACGATTAATCAATACTTCCCAAACAACTAGAACTTGCACGAGTTTACTGATGCAGAGAAGTTGGAGTTTTACCAATTTTTCGCCGAGTGTTGTTGTTGCGACAAACACCCTCCAAAATTTTGCCTACACTTGAATTTTCGAGCCTACTGTGGATCTTGTGATCGGTTGTTCCATAGTTACTTCTTGGGTAGTAATGATTTGTTACGATTCCAAGCTCTGTTCTTTGATTTCAAGTGTCAAAGACACCTGCTTATACATGCTCAGTCCGTAATGAATTCATGAGCGCATTATTTCATGTAAGATTGAATAGGCCTTGTGCAGTCTGTTAAGAGTGTCTGTGCTATGCTCAACCCATGTCGACAGTTAGTATGCATGTCCATTGATAGTCTCTCACTTTCGATTGTGTTGGTACTTGTATTTTGGTGAGTTTTCAAATTGTCGCTTTTGCACACCTTCTCTTGCAAGTGTCATTTTCATGATTTCAATTGTCACTTTTGCTTGCTTTCACTCTAATTAGTGTCGTTTTCATGTTAGCTTTGCTCTCGCATGTGTCGCTTTCATGGTTGTTCGCATATTTCTAGTTTTGTTCACACTTTTCTTTCCATATCGTGTGTCATTTTTGGGCATGGGAAGTGTTGCTTATCGTATAATCTGGAGTTTTGGATTGTTTCAAGGGGAAATCTTTGTGATAATGAGATGTTCCTATCATGTAGACATGTTTCGCACCCATTTCCAAAGTTTCAAGCATCGTCACACAAGTTTTGCCACTTTTGTCGCAAGGTATATCTTTTGTGTCACATTTGGTAGGAACTGTCGCAGAGTTGTTGCATTGAGGAATGCATGTTGTTCATACGTTCCGAGTGTTCCTTGTCATGTTGTTAAGCGATAAGTGTTTGAACATGCTCATATTCTCTCTTTTTTCTATCTTCATCTCATTGATCCAACACTTATTAGTCCAACTACAAAAACTCCCCGACTAGGCCACTCAGCCTCATTCTACGTAGCTTGAACTGTGCACTGTGTAGTCTCAGCTGTTTAGCAACATCCTTGTCCCTTGGAACTACACAATACAAAGTCTTTGCCTTCTTGGACTGCGCACTGTGTAATCACAATGCTCAATGCAACCTCTAACCTCCAAAATTATGTAATTTCTCTCTCTTGCCTAGTCAGTATTGCACATTGTGCAGTCTTAAGGCTTAGCCCTCAATCCTAAGCTCTTGAACTATGAAATTGTGCAATCACCTAGCCTCCCTACCTTCAAGAACTATGTCTTGGGAAAAATCAAGGCTCAAGCCCCCAACCTAAGTCCTTGAGTTCTTCAACTGTGTAGTCCATCTTTCCAAGCCTCCAGAACTCTGCATTCGGTCTAAAGGCTCAAGCTCTAGAAATATATAAATGGATTCCACTGATATTGTAATGTACTAAATCACTTCTACAAATTGCAAAAACCAATTTTGATTGCACAATCACATACTATGAGACAAAAATTATCAATTGCACAACACAAGATGTATCTGGGGACATCAACTACTTGTTAGGATATTCCGACACATAAGAAATAGTTAAGTATAACTTGGTTTAGCGTAAACTTGGTCTTTAGTATGTAATTTTGTAACTTATAATCTGACGGTAACGATATGTAGTGATTCGATGGTTCATTCTCTCCTCAGTATTATCGACACTTCATCTGTGGCTTAACACTCGATTGGTCCATGATCTCTATTTAAAGAGTTTTTTTTTTTTTTTTTTTAACAAGAATTGGTTATGATTTGCATTAGAACTTGGGCAAAGAAGCCTTTAAACAACATTACGCAGTGAAGCCCCGCTTTCATTGCCTTTTTACTATTGTCACAGCAGTTTAGAGAAAGTAATCGTGTCTATTCCCTATTTTCTTACGTATATTCTCATAGCGCGAGTTCCACTATTTTTTCCAAAATTTTGTGGATGCGTACTGTAATTGTTGTAGTAGAATGCGTAAAAACATGGAAAAACAAGAAGAACCGAAAAGCTTGGATCGAAAAAGCTAAGGAATGGGAGCCCATTCCTCGTGACCATTATTTAACAAAGAGCGTAGCAGGGAGAAGGGCCGCTTTTGTTAGCTTCAAGATCAGTCTTCTTTGTTGTTGTTTCGAGCACATGAAAAAAAGTGACCTTTTGGAGAGTTTTGAAAACAGCCGGTAATTCGCGTAACCGCACGAGCAACTCGACATCCTTCGATCAACACCATTCACCAAGCATTGAATGAGAGATTGCGAATCCCCAACCACAACAACATCTTGGATGCCAAGATTTTTTAGCTTGCATAAGGCCTTGAAGAAGAGCAAGAGCCTCGGCCTGAATGCCTGGGAGGAGACATCCAAGCCCTGTGCGAACTCGTGAATAATCGTGCTCTTCGTTGTTTTTGATCACTCCACCCGCCCCAGCCTTTCCCTCGCGGGCTACTCTTAGCGGCACCATCAAAGAACAAGAGGGGAGAGGAATGGTTAGCAGCCAAGCGGAAAAGTCATTCTCATTGAGTCGAATCGCTAGCTTTCTTTTAATCTTGCTTTTCTTAGGAGTTGTCGAAATGTTGAAGCCCAACGAGCCGCTCCAATCCTTATCCCTTCCCGGCTAAGATTTGAGTCTTCTAGGCGGCTATCTAAGCTTTCTTTAAACCGAGCCTTGATTTTAGCTATGACTATTTTTGGCCGGGCCGATCTCATTCCCGAAAGTTCTCCGTCGTCCTCGTTTGGGTCAAATTTGCCACACAGCAAATTTAGGGAGCGAAAGCCAAATGTCTTCAAGACCGCCGTCTTAGGGGAACCTCTCTGCATAAATGAAGGGCCAAGTGGAAAAATAGCTCCGGATAGAGCTAGGTAAAAGAGATCTGCTCACCCTAGGCGGCGTGTCACAGCACAACTCAACAAAGCTGAACCTCGCAACTCAAAGCATTAAATGGTTGATGCTTTCTTCATCCGCCCAACACATCCGACACCTCGGAAGGGCCATGCAAACCCTCTTTTTTTTAAGCTCCGTCATCAAATGAGATTTCGTTATGGCACATGAGCCAACATAAATGATAGACTTTTGCGATGGTTTTAAGTTTCCGCAGCAGCTTTCCAGCATCGCATGATTCGAAGGAACGTGGGGGAACCCTCCTCACCGTTTAATATACCCCATGGCGACGCGTGTAGGAGCTGATGCCCCCAACCACGCTGTCACCTTAGGTTGCAGCGAATTGGCGCACGACCATGGAGGAGAGATAGCAACGAATCCCATAGATCTTTCAAGTTTGTTGGCATCCGTGTATCGATCCAACCGATCCATCTATTCTTCGACCATCTCGAGAGATCCCATAGAGTATTTAAACCAATATTTGCCATCCGTAGACGAAGGGGTCACAGAGAGGTCTCCTCGCAAGTGGATGCTTCATCATAATCCGATCTTGCCATAAATCAATTAATTTGCCATTCCCAGCACCCATACACGAATGTCGTTGAATGAGCTGATGCAAGAGAAATACAGGTAGTTTAGCCAGATGCTAACCCGGGGAACGTACTTAGGATTGTCCGTACATCGCTTTCTTGGGCCTCAAGAAGTATTTTCACCACAGTAACCTTCTCGCGCCCACTGGATTGATGTCGACCATGCGCCGTATAATTTTGGCACCCATGGCACGGTTTCCCTACTCTCTGAGAGATTTCGGTGCCATAGACCACCTTCCAAAGACAGACGAGAGATCTTCTCCCGTGCCCTCACTAAAGGGTGCGGTGTTCATTGTTTTTGCCCTCCTTTCCCGAAGAAGCACCGAATGAGATCGTCCAGCTTTCAAGAACACCGCAGGGCGCTAACTGCATGCAGAAATTGAAAATGGGTAAGTCGCAGCAGCACCGATTTGACTAGAACTATTTTCCCGCCAAGTTCGGCCCACGAAAGACCCTAGGCCTAAATTCGAGATTTGAATTTGTCGGGATGAGAGGATCCCGCGCAAAAAGTGCGCATTTGAAAAAGACCGGAAGTCCCAAGTATTTCGAAAGACGACCAGGAGTTCGACTCCGTAAAGCCAAAGCACTTGGAGACAGTCGTGACAGCAGAGAAGGATATATTCCAAATGATAGACGTGGCATTTTCCTTTATTGAGCATGCCGCCGCAGTGCGCGCAAAACTTTTCAAGGACCATTTTGAATTTAAGGGCGTATAGCAGAGGTCGCGCCTCAACAATAAAGTGTCATCGCCGAACAAGGCATGGTTAATGTTTCTAACACCTCTTGCAATACAAAGACCCAAGATTTCCGCTCACCATTTCCTTATTTAAATAGAAACTTAAAACCTAAGCTTGAAGGACAAAAAGAAGAGGTGAAAGAGGGCAACCTCGGGCGCAACCCACGCGAGGCTGAAGAAGCCACAGCCTCTTCCATTCACTAATGGAGAGATCCAAGGCCTGAAATGCAAGCGCTAATCCAATTTATAAAATATCCCCGAAGCCAAACTTTCGAAGAACACTAACAAGGAAGTCGTGATTAACCCTGGCCAAAAGCATTTGCCGTATCTAGTTTTACAACCATACCTTTCTCCTTGCGTTGGATGCCAGAGTGATCGCCTCCCGGACAAGAATGTAATTGTCTCACTATCTCGTCTCTCCCCCGCACAAAACCTCCTTGGTTTTCCGGAATGAGTTTGGGAAGAATACCTTTCAACTCCGTTTGCAATAACCTTAGTTATAATTTTGTATCCAATATTGCATAGCGAGATGGGTCTCGAATCGTTAAAGACATTAGCTCCTTCTCTTAATGAGGGCAAGGAAAGCATAATTGGTACTTCCCCCGATTTTTTGGCAAGATTGGGATTTCCTAACCATTTTACATAAGTCTTTTTTCAACAATTTGCCGCAGTCTTGTAGAAATCGTGAAGTAAAAACCACTGTGTCCGGGATCTGTCGTGGTTCATCTCAAACAAGAGCGTACTTTCTAATTTCTTTCCGTAGAAACTTTCGCTTCCAAAATTTTATTCATGTCGGAAGTTACCTCTTTGGGGATCCTTTCTTAAAAAAGATCTCGCAGCGAAACCTCAGCCGTCCTCTTTGCCATACAGTTCTTAAAGTGATTGAAGGTGCCTCTTTTTGATGCTCTCAAACTCCTTGTGAACAGCTGTTTCCTTCTTTAATTTCGCAGATTATGTTGAAGTTTTTTTCTAGCATTAGCCTCGCTTATGAAAAAAAGAGGTATTTCTATCCCCACCTTTAGCCAAAGGCTACGAGATTTTTTGCTTCCAAAGTTCTTCTTCCGCCCTTCGTGCCTTGTGAAACTTTTTTGCCGGAGGTCCACTTCCATATTAAGGTCTCTTAAGTAATGTCATGCTCCATATGAAGGTGATGAGCCTCCAAAGAGTTCTTGAGTCGCTTTCCGCTCGTGTCGGACATGGACAGATTTTGCCCAACGTTTTAGCTCGGGATGTAAGCCATCCGAGCTTTTCTTCCCACACACAGAAAGGCGAGCCAAAGAATCGGATAGTCCCATATTTCCTTAACTCTTTCCATAAAGCTCCGGACGCCGGATCCAAAGGGGGCTAAATTTGAACGAGATAGGCCCTGGTGTCCCTTATGCAGGCGATAGCTCAAGAAGAACAGGCCCATGATTTGAGGCACCGCAAGGGAGAATGCGCAATCTAGATTCTAACCCACAAAGCAAGAAGGAGCTTTGAACTAAAAATCTGTCTAACTGCAACTATATGGCTGTGGCCAATTCTTTTTATCGACCAAGTAAACTTACCATTTAGGGGCTTAATGTCAATAAGATCCCACTCATGCATGAGGTCCTCCACCCATTCCCCAGCGCAGTCTCTCACAATGCCGCCACCCCGTTTTTCGACCGTGCTAGAGTGATATTAAGGTCTCCAGTTAACAATGATGTTTTCAAGGTTCTTAGAATCAACAAGATTTCGATGGAGTCCCAACGTGACTTCTTCTCTCTCCGCATTAGCCGGAACATAGACATTTAGAAGACGACATTTCATCCTTAGACTCAATGAGCCGAAGTTTCAGTGAATAGCGAGTGAGTGTTAAGGATTGCTTTGAGCAAGCAAGTATTTGTTTGCATTCCATAACGTACCCAGGCCGCCGCATGCCCCCCAGACGAGACAACCGCACCTTTATTCCAAAAAACTATGATTGGAATGGAGGAAAGCCGCTTCCTCCATCTTGGTCTCCCGGATTAACAGACCAGTCAGAGTCTCTAGTTCGAATGGTGCTCCTTATAGCTTCTTCTTTCGCGACCGCCCGCACCCTGGCGCCCATGGAGACAAACTTTTTCATTATTTACTTTTCTTTTTGGAGTGTTGGCTCCTTTGGAGCCACTATAGTTTCTTGTCTTCTTTGCCGATTTTTCCAATAGTTTCTCAAGGGTTGGTCGAGTACCTTGGAGTTTGTCTTTCGAATGTTTCCCTCGCTCCCTTCCCGCTCGTGCATTCGTCCTCTTGCCGATCTTCGGCTCGAGGCTCGTGAATCCCCTATTTCGCCCTCCTCCTCGCATTCCTCTAAGACCTCGCACCCATGTCCTCCGTTTCGTGTTTTTCCCCTGAGTCCGCTTGGTGTATCGACACCTCGCTTAGGTTTTGGGGTTAGTGCTCTTTGCCTAAGGAGTCATTCCGTGCTTTCAACATCTTGGCACTCTATAGAATTGAGACTAAGAGGTTCAAATTTATTACCTTGTCTTTTAGAAGTCCGGATTTGTCGACCACAGCAGACTGAGATCCTTTGCTTGCCCGAGCTCCAACATTTTTTTTGTTCGTCCTTGCCCTTTTGACTTGATTCCACCTCATCTTTTCCTTTTGGTAGTTTAACATTACTTCCTGACATCCGCTAGCGAAGTGTCCACAGACGTGACATTTGCAACACTTGAAAGGAAGTTGCTCATAGTCGAGCTTTTTGAATGTGAGACGCTTTCCAACCTTGAGTTTCGAACATTCTCCTACAGACTCCACTTCGCATCAACTTCGACGCGATATGAGCACGCCCAGCATCGGTCTTTGTTATTTGCGCGATCCATGAATTTTCCTTGCCCGGCGTTCCCGATATGCTTAAGCGAATCCCACTCGAACAATGCATAGGCAAATCCGGGAGTTTGGACCCGGCATCGGAACAACTCGTTGGAACATCTACCGCCGGTCGAAATTAGGGGTCCATTTGTTGAGGTAGAGTCCCTCGAGGACCCATGAAATATGGGCCATTCCCGAAGATGAGCTCTTTGCCCTCCTTGTCAACGAATTCAAATAGGAAATACCCTCTTCCCGTGAAGTAAGAGGACACGCCGTGCACAATGAGGGGGAGCCCGCTTTTTAGCAACCCAAATTTTCGAGTGGATTTGGGCGAGGGCCATAGGCCGTTGAACCTGGCCTCACGAGAACCCTTGCCGCCGCAGAGAGGGCCACCCGAATAGGACCCTCTCCGTGCAACGAAATCTCGTGAATGTCATCCAATTTTTTGGACAAATTTCGATGCTTTCGGATGTTCTCTTCTTTGGAAGCGAGGCCAAAAGGACGCCGAAGGCATCCGCAACCGAGTTCGTGAGGAGGAGGTAGAGGAGAATGAGCGTCTGTGGTCTCAATGCGGGAAAGGCTCTCGTAACAGCCTCAAAAGCAAGACGAAAGAGGCACGAAAGTAGGTACAGAGAGCCCGCCGCAACCCGAGAGCAGCAGCCACAGACAGAGACCGTAGACAGTAGACAAGCGCCAAAGATGGAACTCCAACCAAGAAGTGGCAGTGAGTAAACAGCCCGCAAGAGCGCGTGCACAGTACAGGGGCAAAGCAAAGATGCGGGCATAAGCGGCTAGGTTTCGCTCGCCGTTCGTATGCGGATCCACACTCAAAACTCCTATTTAAAGAGTGTTAGTCATCAATGTTTTTCACTTTTCTTTTAGATGACTAAAGATTGGCTCTAAGATTTCGAAAACAACATTCCTTGAAATATTGTGAGTTTCGTAAATTTCACCGCCTTCATTATTATATCAACTATATCAACTTGATATCAACTTGCCATTATATCAACTATTATATCAACTTGCCATTCCATGGCCACCCTGTCACTCCTACAAACTCCTTATGGGCTTCTACCTATCATTTTCAGCCTCTTTCCCCTGCCTATAGCCTCATTCCCTCATTTTTTTCCCCCGTCAATGAGCTCCACCTTCCTCTCAGAGTTTCCCTATAGCTAACTCATTCCCATGTTCCCTCGTGCTCCTCAAGCATTGATGGTCTCAAAACTCTCTCTCCGTAGGCTCTTTAGATAAATCAAGTACATTGGATTTTGGATCTTCAATATAACACTTTTCGACAATACTCTATTTTTCACTTGGAGCCTCCAAGCCAATTTTCGACCAAGATCGATGTCAAAAGACCCTCCCACTAGGTCATTAGGGGTTTCACGTGTTGTAAGGTCATCATTGGATGTTTAAGGCAATCGCTTTTTCTTTTGCTAGAGTTTGGCTTAAATGTAATAGAATGTCAAGACATGGTTATTCAAGAAAAACCTAAAGAGTTTCCAAAGAAGACTATCCTTTCGCTCAAAGTCTCGCAAATGAGGAAAAGTGGGCAAAGTTTGGCACTTTCGTAGGAGTGTTGAAAGTTGTGTCGTCAGAAAGTGTTGATGAGGTAGACTATCTACTCCTAAATGAAGACAACTTACGGCAAAGGAAAGGGAAACAATTTGGTCTTAAGGAGAACTAGGGTTTTGAACCTAATGGTCCGAAACTTTAGTGTAAAAAACAATGATTAATCGAAGAAATGACATGGAGAAGGTACACAAGGCCAAACATGAAGAAAGTCTACCGTGAAACATGAAAAAAAGTATATCATAGACTATTGATGAGTTTTGGAAAAGGTGAGGTGAATTTGACGAGAAATGAATGAACTTGAGAGGGCTATAGAGAACTTAGAAGACAACACCGATGATTGTTGTAAAGCACTTCGGATGCCTAGGGTTTTGGGAAAGTGGCCGAGAGAAGGTGAAATGATGAGTTGAACTCCATGATGGAAGCAAAGAGGATTTTTGAAGATGTCATCGTGGGATCGGATCCCAAACTTGTAAAAAAATGAGCTTGCCATGTCTAAATGAGCATAAGATGATGTGGAGCTCTAGTGGTGGGAACAAAAGAGGTTTTTTTTCGTATCGTCGCTATATGACCAAATCCTAAAGTTGTCAAAATCAACTTGTCATGCCCTCGAAGGAGTAAAAGTAGAGCCAAGTTAATGTTTTCAATCACCCGCAAGCAAAAAGTCAAAAAAACATTAGTGAGACAGTGAAAGAGACTTAAAACATTAGGAAATGGGTTATCAAAGATAAATTAAATCTACAAGTCTATAAAAGCCCATCTAAACACTTCAAACAAATCATTGTTGCCTTGCAAAAAATCATTAGAGCATTCAAGAGAGAAAAACTCGGTGAGTTTTCTAAGCAAATTTGGACAAGCTTTGCACGGCGTGTCGTGCGCCCGGGATCGTGGGTTGCGCCCTTGGAAAAACTCCTCCATACAAATTGTGCTCGGCGCTCGCGTGCTTGGAAGTGAGCTGCCGCGCACTCGGGGAAGGTGCTCGAGCCCTTACCCTTCTGGTGTTCGGTGAAGAAAACCCTTTGGTGTCGCAAGCGCTCAGGGGACCGGGCGTTGCGCGCTAGCCTCCCGGCGCCGTGTGCTTGGGCGGGGAAGGGTTCCTAAAGCCTACAACCACTCAATTCATTCCAAATCTTTTTCAAGCTTCCTCCAAGGTCCTCCAAGGCACTTATAAATGGTAAGTGGATGCTCTAACCACATTTTCAAGTCGCTTGATGATTTGTAATTGAAAGAAGTTGAAACCCTTTGAAGAAACCACTAGGTGTTTAAACTTGGAATCATTGTTTACCATTACTTCGATATGCTCGCAAAGAAAATCGCTGATAGACGGAGGGATTACACTCGTTTGGAGGTTGTTCATTCACCGAATTTGTCCCCTTCACCCATCCCATTCATAACACTCATTGTCCCTTACACTTGCAAAAAGATTGACATTCCATTGCCCTCCTTCATCTCAATTCTGACATCGCCTTGAGGGTGTTTCAAAAACAGAGCTCTAAGCATGTCGATGAGGGAGATAGTGGCGGTGGTGGAGAGGCCCAAATGCCAAGGAGGCATCATCACAAAGGAGGAAAGATCAATAGATTTGAACCCCCTCGATACAAAAGAGTTCGTCATCTCTCTTTATCGTTTCATGCTTTCAAGCATGTAGGATGCTTTGATTTTTTGTGAAAAGGTGCAATAGGTGCAAAACCACCTTGAGCTAACTAGACTCTTTATCATTAACTTGCATGAAAACAAGGTAACCTTGCAGAGGACCACCTTTGAGTTATCTACAGATGCTATTGCCAATGCCACGAGCGTACCTAGTGTAGGGGAGAAATGGTTCAAGCAAGCCAATCTTGACATGAGTTACTTTGAACCCTACCTAAAGCCTAGGCACAAAGATCACAACAAATCAATTTTTTCCTTTCTCACATTTGCTTTGATAGATATGCACCTATGATGAGAATTATCATGAAGTATTTCACATGTGAGAGTAGGTTCTCCCATCTTTACTTATATCATAACGAGTCGTTTATGCATTTTACTAGAGTGAGGATGTTGTATATACCCTATTACCTCTGCTGAAGCATTGATAAAATGTCTTATATTGTACAAAAAGAGAGACTATCCTCAACAAATGCAAAACCTTTTTCATCATTCTCTGATCAAGATAGTTGTTATGCACTAAATATAGCGAAAGGTATTCCATGGGAGACCTTCATTTCCAATGAGGTGTTCACTTCTCCACAAGCCCATCATCAACAAGACATTCCTTCATCTTCTAACCCTCCCATCCCTACTTCTCCATCACTTCTTGCCGTTCCTACATTTCCACTCACTCACATTCCCTCACCTCATGATGATTCTCCTTCATCACCTTCCCACAACCCTTCACCCTCATCTCATGACACTACAACATCAAACAATGAAGAAAGTAATGAGACGGATGGCAGTGAGGTAGATGGCATGGATGAGAGAGTGAGACAAATGTCACTAAGATGAGTAACATTGAGCCTTTTCCTTTGACCTACCAGAGGGGAAATAGGCATGTGTTTGTCGCTCTTAAGAGGCAAGGGGCCATGCCTTCTACATCAACAACAACAACTTGACAAAGGTAAGGAAAAGGTCAATGATGAAGAAAAGGAAGACAAACATGAAACCGAACAAGAGTTTCGACTAATTCACCTTGACAGTGAGAATGAAGATGAAGAAAAGATCACAAACATGTCGCTCAAAATGTAAAGATGCTCATATTAAAGAGTCGCAGTGCCAATCTTGGTAGGGCTAAGAATGTCATAAACTTCCTTGAGGCAGTAAAAACAAACAATTGGAGACAGAGAAGGCCATCAGTGAGGTCGAGATATCCGAGCTCTGAAAGAGACTCGGAAAGGCCAAGGCTAGGCTAGATGAGGCTCGAGGCACTTTTTATGAGGATGAAGAAGAAGAAGAACAACTTCCTAGGAGGAGACCAAGGACAATTGGTTTGAAGAAAGCCTTAGCCAAAGAAAAAGAGCAAGAGACAACATTGGCAAAGCAACTCATTCCAAGTGAGTTGCTTGCCATGGAAATAGATTATGATAGAGAGTCTTGGCTAGAGAGGGCAAATGTGCACTTAGGATCAACTTGAGAAGGGACAAAGGAACATTAACATAACAAAAGAAAATGGCAAAGCATTATGCCTTAAGAAACAAGATTGCAAAGGCAGGGCTCAAAAGAACCCTTGCAAAGATTCAAGTCCTAAAAGAGGCAAAAGAGAAAGACAAGCTAGATATCCTTGCTGATGTATCCCTTCAAGCTTCTCAAACATGATCAACAAGTTAAAATCCAATTTTGGCATCATTTTGAGTTTTTGAAAATTTGACTGTTTCGCTTGCAGAAAGAAGGGCCAAGAGCGCAGTGCCACTGGTGCTGTGCTTTTTTTTGGGGCACCCAATGGAGGAAAACTTTACATTTTCATGATCCCTAGGCCAAGTACATAACCCTCACAAAGTTTCAAGTCATTTGGAGTAGCACTGGGCCCTCAAAAGGGCCAAAAACAAGCAAAAAAATCATCTTTCTGCCCTCTTTTCAGCACTGACGCTGCGCCCTGAGCAGTCTTGGGAGGAATGGTTTTTGACTAGGCAAATGGGCACCAATTTGAAAGCTAAAGGCAGATATGGAAACTAGATAGGACAAGGTTTCCAATGAGCGATCATGGATCTCATTTGGATATCAACAATGTTACCGATGAAATAGGTAACTGCAATGTTACCTACTTTTTTTTGGTAGCATAAAAAGCACCCGATTTTGAAAAGTGGTGATGCAGAATCACCCTTTTTTTTGTGCACATTTTTGACACTTTAATATTTTTATTTATGAAGTATGAATATTTGTTTTAAAATGTTAGTGATTTTCATGCTAATTTTGAAATGTATTGATGCAACAACAACTTTTTTTTTTTTTTTAGAGCGGTGATTTTCATGCTAATTTTGAAACGTATTGATGTAGCATCAACCTTTTTTTTAGAGTGGTGATTTTCATGTTGGTAATAAAACACAAAACTTAGATAAAAAAATAGATAAAAACAATAAAAAAACCAATAAAAATGTAAAAAAAAACAAAATTAGCCCCTAAAAAAAAAATTCGAAAACTATATCAAAAGAAATGACAAAATTTGAAAAAAAAAACACATAATTTTAAGAAAAAAACAAAAAATGACCAAAATTAAAAAAAAAAAAAAAACATCAAAAACATTTTTTTCTAACTTATTAAAAAAAACCATATATATATATATATATATATAAATAATTAAAATTACAAAATTAAAATTTAGATAAAAAAAATTAAAAAAAAATTTAAAAATTTAAATTAAAAAAAATAATAATAATAAGAAAGAAAAATACAAATTTTAAAATTAACAAAAAAAAAAAAAATCTAAAATTGAAAAAGAAATTTAAAATAAAAAAAACTATCATTAAAAAACAAAAAAAATGCAAATAATTAAAAAACAAATATACATAAATTTAGTATATATATATATATATATATAAACAATTTATAGATTTTAAAAATGAAAAATTAAATAAACTAAAAGATTTAAAAAAAAACAAATAAATTAAATTAAAATTTAAAAAATTTAATAAATAAATTTTAAATTTTAAATTATAAAAAATAATTAATCTATAATATTAAATATAAAAAAAAAATTTAAACAAATTAAATTTAAAATAAAAAAAAATTGAATTAAAAAAAATAATTTTAAATTTTTTGAAATTAAATTTAAAAAAAATAAAAAATAAAAAATAAAAACAAAAAAATAAAATAAAAATAAAAATAAATTTTAAATATAAAAATTAAATTAAAAAAAAAAATTAACTTTTTTGAAAAAAAAAATATAAAAAAAATAATTAAAAAATAAAAAATAAAAAAATAAATTTTTTTAGAGATGTCAGGTAAAGATCTGTCAGAGGGAGGAGTAGCTTAGAGATGTCAGCTATGTCAGATAAGGCAAGAGCACATGTATCAATATTTGATATGCTTCATATATGTTGATACGAAAGAAGAGGGAACAACCTTGGTCGAGCGAGTACCTTCCTCAAATAAGTGATTAGGATCAAAACCGATGTACAGTTAGAATTGACTTAGATAGAAACCAATGTACAAGACAATAAAGCAAGTCATCTTATTATACCATGCACTCAGGGAGAGCTCCACATGTTTCTCTAACAACAACTCACTAATTAATCAAGTATATAAAGTCACTTAGAAAGGATTCGAGTGAATAAAGTCACTCAGTTCATCTAGTATAGAAAGAATAACTCAGCAACACTAGGTTATCTCGCATATCAAGTCGATGAATTACCCCAACAAAAATAATAATGACACCCCACAGTTAGAATTGTAGGAATCGTACCCTTTCTTTTCTTAATATTCAAAGAGAAGGAATTGACCCTTTCATATTGGTTCTTCCTATTTTATTGTAGCCATAGGAGATCAGGAGATAATGAAAACGAATAGACTAAACTAAGTAGAAAGGTGATTAAGTAAAAGTACATTTTGCTTGCTGACGCAGGAATAAGTAGGGCATTTCATCCCGTTCGGCTCACTTGCGTCACTGAACAACTTTCCACCATAACCCGCTTTTCTATTTTCTTAACAACACGGCATGCATCAAAGTAAGTGCTTGGATGAATTCTTGTAGAGGAGCTAAGGGTCAAGCAAGGTTGAGTCTCTCTATTATATATGTAATAACAGGGAAGGCCACAAGTCGTGAAAATAGAGTGAATAAAGATAAGCGGGTGCATGGCGCCTTTCCTTTAAAAAAAGATAGCCTTTCCCGGCGCATTAGGTTAGGTCGAACCCCTATTCCTAGATGTCACTGGGAAACAAACCCTAATTCAATTGTATAACAATGAGCGAGCCTACTTTTGGATAGAGGGAGGTCGAGCGTCCACAGCTAGCCAATTGTATACCGATCCTCATCTCATGAAGGCAAACCAACAGAGACAGACCAATATCGTACATATTGGATCGTACATCTTGGATTTCATAGTCCAACCTAGTAAAGGTATAGGTAGTTTCAGTTCCCACTTTAAAGGCCACAGCGAAATGTTTATCGAGTTGATATAAGACATGCAAGAGTGCCTATCCGTGTAGTTGCTTCCTATGCGATATGCAATATGTTTTGATCCGATCCTCTGTTAGTTCCTCCTCCTCCGTTCGGTCTGATCCCCTCTCCTGTTCGCTGGATGATCTACCTTCCCTTCTCCTTCCCCTTATCCTGCCCTTAGCTCCGTGGCTTTAGTTGCCTGTTACATAGGCTATGCCTAGGTATATGCACTGGTCGCTCCTGGTTCTCAATCTCGACTTGGAACTGGAAGGGGTGCTTTGAGCTTATCTCCTGCGACTATATAGTTTTTTTATTTTTTTATTTTTTATTATTTTATTATTTTTATTATTATTATTATTATTTTTTAAAATTTAAATTTTATATTTAAAATTTGTTTTGTTTTTTGGTTTTTATTAATTTTGATTATTTTTTTTTGTTTTTATTAAATTTTGCATTTTTTTTTTAAATTTTAAATTTTTAATTTTTAAATTTAATTGATTTAATTTAAATTTTTTTTTTTTTCATATTTTTTCTTTATTATTAAGTTTTATGTTTAGTTTTTTAATTTAATTTTATAAAATTTAATAAATTTTGTATTTTCTTTTAAATTTATTTGAATTTAATATTGTTTTTTAAATGTTTTATTTTTTTATTAATTTTTTTTTTGTTAATTACATAAATTTTTTGTATTTTTTTATTTCAATTAATATTGTGTATTTAAAATTAGATTTTTTTTTTTAATTAAACTTAATTTTTTTTTTAATTATTTTCTTTTATTTAATAATTTTTTTTTTAATTTTTTTTTTTCAAGTTTCCATTTTTTGAGTTTTAAAGTTTTTTAATCTTTTATTTTAACAATATGTATATTTTTTCTTCTCATTATATTTAAAATTTAATTTTTATTTCAAAATTTATTTGTTTATTCATTTTTTATTAAAATTTGATAATTTTTTTTTAAATTTAATTTGTTATTTTAATATTAACATTTTTTTTTTAAATTTAATAAAATCTGATATATATACATATTTTAATTTAAGTTCATATCTATATTTTATTTTTTATAATTTAAATTTAATTTATTTTTTATAATTTATTTGTCTTTTTAATATATATTGTTTTAAATTTAATATTTTTATTGTATTTTATTTTTCATTTTTCATTTTTAATTAATTTTTCATTTTTTTACTTTTAATTTAAATAATGTTTTTTTTTTTTGGTTTTCTCTTAAATTTAATTTTTTGTTTTAATTTTAATTTTTTTTAATAAACATTTTCTTTTTATTTTTTTAAATTTAATTTTTTTTATAATTTCCTTCTTTTTTTAACTCTCTCTCTCTCTCTTTTCTTTCTTTCTTTCTTCTTCTTCTTCTTCTTTATTTTTTATTTAATATTTTTATTTTGTTTTTTATTTTATTTTTTAATTTCTATTTTATTTTTTTAAATTTTAATCTTTAATTTTTTTTCCTTAAATTTTAGGTTTTTTTTAATGTTCGAATTAAAATTTTTATTTTGTTTTTATTTTTATTTTTTTAATCTTCATATATTTTTAAATTTTAAGCTTTTAAATTTTTTGTTTTTTAAATTTATTTTTTTTCTTAAATTTTAGGTTTTTTTTTTAATGTTTGAATTTTAAAAATTAAAAAATGTTGCTTCTATTTTTAAAAATGTCAAAAGTATGACACAATTTTTTTTTTGTTATTCCAACATCAACTGGTTTTGTTTTGAGGGTGTTTTTTCAATCCTTTTTTTAAGAAACAATTTTGTTTTTACCATAATTTTATAAAATGTTGAAATTTGACCTTAAAAAAAAAACGTAGTGCGTTATGGAATACACACTTTTTGTTTTTGGGGTGTTTTTTCATGTTTTTTTAGTCTTTTTGGGTTAGAGTTCTCGTTTTGAGGTCAGGTTACCTATTTCATCGGTAACAGTGTTCATCGGCAAGGCCTCCAAATCTCAGCTGCAAAAAGAGAAATTTTCCTAGTTTTGGCGCTGCGCCCTTGGCTTGGCGTGTTGCGCCCTTGAACCTTGGTACTACGCCCTTGCTTGAAAGTCAACAAAAGACACTTGGAGTTATTGAAAAAGATATTTTGGGGTTTTGAAGGCAAATCACTCCAAAGTTAGCTAAGTTCTGTTAGAATTTATTTTTGCATTTATTAAGTTAGGATATTTCTGCCTTGGGCCTTGCATGGTATCATAGGACAAAATGACATTTATGTGTAATTAGTGGCTTCTAAAACCATAGCTAGGGTTTTGATTTTCCTTTGCAAGTTAAATACTGCATGGAGGCTTCATTGTTTTTGTTGGTTGTTTTATAGAGATGAATACATAGACTTGGAGTTTTGAAGAAACTGGCTTTGGAGCTTTGTAATTGTTTTGGATTGAATGCTATGGAGCAAGCACTTTCATAGGATTCCTGAACTTTGTTGAATGGTGATGTGTTTCTAATCTAGTATTTGTTTCCTTATGTTTTACATTTTGTCCATCTTTTCTCTTGCAGTAGAACAAAATGTTTAGGTTAAGACATGTTGTTTAGAGGCACCTTAACTTTGTCTGCTTTCTATTGTTTAAATGTTTTCCTCTACTAGGTTTGCTTGAAGAAATTAAGAGTTCCCTATTTCTCCATTTCCATCTAGTTTGTTTCCTTGAGATTAAATCAGTGGAGTATGGCTAAAGAAGTTTATGGTTTGCCTTGTCCTTTGGTTTTTCTTGAAATGTTGTTCTCAAGGATTTCTTTGAAGTGTACTAATTAGGGTTTAGGCTAAAGAAGTTTATGGTTTGTCCTGTCCTTTAGTCTATCTTGAAATGGTTACTTTGAAGGTCTTTATAGTTTGATTAAGGAATTTAGGAGTTCCCTGCTCTTTAATCATTACTTATGTGCTATCTTGAATGTTTTCTTTCTCTGAAGGTAGATAGCTAGAGAGGTTAGGAGTTCCCTGCTCTCTAGGGTTTGTTGGATAGTTGTTTTAAAGTTTACTTGATAGAGCTAGGTCAAAGAAGTTTATGGTTGCCCTGTCCTTTGATTCTTTCTTAATGCATAGTACTCTTATAGACTGTTCCTGTTATAGTTTATGTTAAAGGATTCTTAACTGCCCTTTAAAACTACTACATTCACAACTTGATGTTCATGTCACACTGACTAAACCTATTTAGATCCATTTGGCTTTGTTAAATTTGCCCTATGAAACACCCTTGACCTATTGTAGTACTTTTCAAGACCTTTTGCAGACTCCATAGCCTAATGGTCTAAATCTCTCTCACTCTATCTGTTCTGCTTAACAAGCAACATAACCAAACGAAACAAACAAATAAACCCTATCATTATAACTAGCATATAATCAAAACCCTAAAATCAATCAAGTTTACATCTTTTATACAAATATAGAGAGATCTCTCTATGAGTCCAAGAAGGCTAGGTCCTAGGGCTCCAAAGCTGGTTTGATGTTACCCTTGTACATTTGGTCTTGCCAATCTGACAAATTACGGGGACCTAACATAATGGCGACTCTGCTGGGGATCTGAGTAAGTAACAACTTAAATATTCCTTAAGAACTCACTAATTCCCTATCAAAACTTAGATAAATCAAGTGTTAACCAAGAGTGATATCTGGTTGATTCATCATACTACCACCATGGTGACCATACTGGAGAACACTTATTTAAAAGCTTAGTGTTACATAAAGAACTCAGAAAATCTAAAAACATCTTTAGATTGGTATTTAGTTGTTGATGGTGGACAAGTACATCCTCAAAACAGTAAGCATCATCCACCTAGTGACTCCACTAGTCTTCAATAGCGCTGTTGACCCCACTATTTCTCACAGACTTCCCTTGGAATGTATCAATAAGTCATAATAGTGTAAAGCCCAGTTACATACTGTGTGAACTTAGTACCCTTACAAATAGGTCTGTTTTTCAAAACTCTCGTAAACTTTCAGCCTCTCTGTATTTTGGGTTTGAAATCTGACTTCACAAAGAATCAACACCAGATCTCACCTTGACCCAAACCCTCCTACCATAGTTGATGACCCAGAAATAATCTTATGGAAAACTTCTAAGGCTGAAAACTCAACTATTGTTAGACCAATCCACAAAGCAAGTTTTGTCTCTGAAAACCTTACATCCTTGCAAGATACCTAATTTGACTTAAATCATAGAAGAAACCTATTCAAAATTAAGTCTCAGAATTGGATAGACCAGACAGACCTTGAGCCTACAAATTTGCAGCAAAGTCCTAGTAGAGAAGCCTCTCCTTCCACTTCCCCTGATTTTCAGCTTCTCCGACACTTTGACTCATTTCAATATAAATCAGCTCAATCTTAGCTAGCTTGTCCAAGTACATTTGCTACCCCCACTCATACACCCACTTTGAAAACCACTCCATTTCATCCTCCACCTCCACTCATAAACCCTCCTTTTGTAAATCCTTCTTAGATTCCATTACCTCTCATCATGGCAGCATGGTATGCCCCCCTGGTACTACCACAACCTTTACTTCCTATGCCTCAAGACTACCAATCTAAAATCTCTCACTTTACTGGAGCTGATTCTACCACTGCCCAACAACATGTAGATAAGATGAATGCTGCTTTTGACTACCAAGAAATAGAAGAGGAGACTATAAAAATGAGAATGTTTGCCCAAAGCTTAGGAGGAGAAGCAAAGAAATGGTTCAAAAACTTAACTCCTAACAACATTCATGACCTCCCTTTCCTCTATCAAACATTTATAAAAAAGTGGGAGACTAAGAAAAATCCTCTTCAAATCCTATCAGAGTATGATAACCTTAAGAGAAATGTTGGGGAAAGTGTCCAAGACTACTGCACTAGGTTCAATAGTGTATATAATGCACTCCCTCCCCACATGAAACCCCCACAAGGCTTAGGCTTAGTGAAATTTCCAGATGGGTTTGATCCAAACATATCTTATCAATTAAGAGAAAGAGATCTCCTCACCTTAGAAGACATGCAAAGAGGAGCTGTCAGTGTAGAAGCCAATCTAATTGCTAAAAGGGCTAGATTAAGAGCATAAAAGAAAGTTACATACAAAGAAGAAACTATGGCCTCCACATCTGGTGCTAAAATTGACAATCTAGTTAGGGTAATGGAAAGGATGATGGAGAAAATCAATTCGAATGAAAGAGCACCCTCTAGGGAAAACCAAACAAATCCAAGAAATCCACGAAATAGAAATAGAAATCAAAACTTCAGAAAAGATCCTCCTCAAATCAGACAAAGAGAAAATGACCAACAAATCAGGCCTCCTTTCCAAGAAAATTATGTAGATGAATATGAAAGAGAGACTGAAGAGCCGAAAGAAAACCATGTGAACCTAATAAGCTTTGATAGTAAGGATGTTGTTTTTCCTACAGAAGAAGAACAAGGTCTGTTTTCCTCAAACCAAACTGAAAGAACATATGAGGATTCTGAAGAGTACAAACTAGGATTTGAAAATGCTATCATGGAGGTTCATAGGCAGTATGACCTTCGAAGTAGGAAAACTCGGGACACCCCCATGAGGAACAAACTAGAAATTTCTGCTAAAAAGACACCTGAAAACATTTTTAAAAAGACAATAGAAAATTCCAACATAATGGCTAAGACTCCTAATAAGAGAAAAGACAAAACCAACCAACATAATGGTGACCAAAGCTGCCCTAGTACACCAACTAGTGGCCCTGAAAAAACTTCTTTACCTGACATTCCTAATAAAACTTAGCAAACTAAAGTTGTTGAAAAGACTAAATATGATAAAACTGATGTAAATATACCAAGAACACAAGCACCATTCAGTATTGAAGGTGAGATTGCCAAGATCAAAATAGCCATACATCTTACTGAACTAGTGACTCAAGATGTATATAGATCCCAAGTTTTGAAGGCTTTGAACATAGGAAATGACACCGACACTCTAAATTTGACTGATGACAAGTGAAAATTGCTGTTTGGACCAGAAGTAGAGGGAAAATTCCAAGAGGGATTTGTCCCTCCATTCTATGTTATTTTGAACATTCATGACAAAATCTTACACAATGCTATGCTAGACTCTGGTGCTTCACACAACCTCATGCCAAAAGTAGTGATGGAAAGATTAGGCCTCGAAATAACCAAACCTTACAAAGAATTACATTCTTTTGATTCAAGTAGATTTAAATGCCCGGGTCTGATCAAAGATCTGTGTGTCAATTTGGCACAAATACCAACTAAGAGCCTAGTCATGGAAATTGTAGTGGCCCGAATTCCCCCGAAGTATGACATGTTTTTAGTTAGATCATCGGGAGCCAAACTCTAAGGAAACCTCCAAATGAACATGACATATGCTACCATTCCAGTCTTTAACCAAACAAGAAGACTATACAAAGAATCTCACATGCAATACATGGTAAGTAGTCAAGATAGGTCAACCAACACCCCTCTCTATTTTATCCATTCAGACATTGACCCATTTATCTTGTACAATGAAGATGAAATTAATGAAAAAGTAAATGAAAAGGAGGAAGAACAAAACCTTTCAGAACAGTCAAACCAAACACCAAATGAAGAACATAACAGTCAAAACCCTTGTAGCCATAAACAACAACATAATGGAAAATCTGAACTTGGAACTCTTTGGAACATGAGCTTTGATGGCTCTTGTGGCAAAACTGGTTTAGGAGAAGGTGTTTGGATACAAAACACCAATGAAGGTCACTCCTACAAACTGGATTTTCAATATACAAACAATATTGCAGAGTATGAATCTCTTCTCCTAAGATTACACTTGTTAAAAAACATAGGAGCTAAGAGATTTCTGTTCTAGGAGATTCCGAGCTAATCATTAGGAAAATCAAAGGAGAATAGTCAGCCAAGAATCTTAGGCTAAGAGAATATAGGAATGCTTCCTTAGACCTCCTGAAGAAATTTGAGAAATATGAACTTACCTATATCCCAAGAGCTCAAAACAGCCTTGCCAATGAACTAGCCTTTGCTGCCAGCACTTGCCAATTACCTCATGCAAATGAACAATACATGGTAAAAGTCAAAAGCAGACCCACAGTACCTGATAACATAAATTATTGGCAAGTGTTTGAAGGGGGAAAACATATTGAAGACTTTCTGCAATCCAAGAATGAATTTTAAATACCAAAACTAAGCTTAGATCATGAAGAAGATTGCTCTAATGAAGAACAAACACATAAAACTGAGCCATTTTCTCCTGCTGATATAAATAGGCTAGAATGCCTTCATAAGGAATAATTTTGTAGGGATCGAGATCAAAAATACCTTGAGGTATTGCAATGCAAAGATAATCTATTGCCAAAAGGTCTTGTCTCCTTAGAAGAGCTGTTTGATTTCAATGATATCGCTAGGAAGCCAAAAATGGAATCCACTGAAACTGATGTAGAAGAATGCAACATAGGCAGTGAAGAATAACCCAAGATGATAAAGCTATCCAGAACTCTGCCACCTCACATAAAACATAAATACATTGAGCTGCTCAAAGAATTTAAAGATGTGTTTTCATGGGGCTATGAGGACTTGAAGTCCTATGATACAAACATCATTCAGCATAAGATTCATCTCAAGGAAAACGGGAAACCATTCAAGCAGAAATTGAGAAGGATAAACCCTGTCTTAGTGCCTCTAGTTGAGAAATAAAGAAGATGTATGATGCTTGAATCATAGTCCCACTCAGGTACTCAGAATGGGTTTCAAACCTTGTGTCAGTAAGAAAGAAAACATGGGAGATTAGGCTATGCATAGACTTTAGAAACTTAAACAAAGCCTCCCTGAAAGACAAATACCCTTTACCTAAGATGGATCATATACTGCAAAGGGTATTAGGCTCTAAAAGAATATCATTTCTTGATGGTTTTTTAGGGTATAACCAGGTGCTAGTACACCCAGATGATCAACAAAAAACCGCTTTCACTACACCTTGGGGCACCTTCATGTATGTCAAAATGTCTTTTGGGTTAATGAATGCGGGGGCTACTTTTCAAAGAGCCATGGACATTTCTTTTTCCGAAGATATAGGTTACTTCATTGTGATATACCTTGATGACATCAATGTCTATTCTAAAAACGATGAAGAACACCTAGTTCACTTGAGAAAGGTTTTTGAAAAGTGTAGAAAGTATGGCTTATCTTTAAATCCTAAGAAAACTCTGTTTGGTATTTAAGAAGGAAAAATCTTAGGCCACATCATATCTGAAGAAGGGATTAAGATAGACCCAAAAAGGATTGAGGGTATATTGCAGATTAGCCACCCTAGGAACATTAAAGAGCCGCAATCTTTCATTGGAAAGATCAACTTCTTAAAAAGGTTCATACCAAACCTTGCAGAACTCCTAAGAAACATTACAAACATACTGAAAAGAGAAATAGGAGTGAAGTGGACCACATAAGAAAAACAGTCATTTGAACTGGTAAAACAAGCACTTACCCAAACACCAGTTCTAATTAGCACTGACTTTACTAAGGACTTCTTCATCTTCTCATTTGCATCAGAACACACAATTGTTGCAGTACTGCTATAAAAGAACACAATGGGACAAGAACAACCCATAGCTCTCTTTAGCAAAGCACTAAGAGATGCACCTCTGAAATATAACATCATGGAAAAACAAGCCTTTGCCTTAATCAAAGCATTAAAAGATTTCAGAGTTTACGTCTTGCATTCACATGTCATTGCTTTTTTTCCACATACAGTTGTTAGGGACATACTGAATCAAGATCCTGATGGTAAAATTGATAAGTGGATTGCTGTCATCTTAGAATATGATCTAGAAATCGGGCTCACTAAACTGATCAAAGGACAAGGACTTGCCAAACTCATGGCTGAAGCAAACTTTCAAGCACTAGACATAAACATGATACATTCCTTGGATGAACAAGAGGAACTGACGATTCCACCCATTGAATAAGAATTTCTAAACTCACTCTTGTATGCTGATATATTATATGTGATTTTTAATTTAAATGTTCCTCCTGCTTTGTTCAAAAAAAAATCTAGGTTCTTGAAACTAAAGGTTGTAAATTTTTGCATTCTAGATAAAGCTTTGTATTGGAAAAATTATGTTGGTATCTTGCTTAAATGTTTGCTTGAAGATGAAGCAGATAGAATCATGCATGAGTTTCATGAAGGAGAGTGTGGAGGTCATCTCTACTGGAAAACCACTACTAACAAAATCCTTAGAGATGGTTTCTATTGGCTCACTCTTTTCCCTGATATCCACAAGCTAGTAATTTCTTGCCATAAATGCCAAATATTTGATGGAAAGAGAAAACTATTGCCTTTTCCTTTGCACCCTATCAGTGTTGAAACTCCTTTTCAACAATGGGGTTTGGATTTCATTAGAGAAATTCACCCTGCCTCATCTGCCCAACACAAGTGGATCTTCACTGCCACTGACTATTTCACCAAATGGATAGAAGCCATCCCTTCAAGGAATGCCACTGATTTAGTAATCATCAAATTCCTTGAAACCAATATTCTGTCCAGATTTGGTTGTTCGAGAAAGATCATCACTGATAATGCTGCTGCATTCAAGTCCAAGAGAATGGTAGACTTTTTCCACAAGTATCACATCACATTAGAGCATTTTACAGATTATTACCCTCAAGGTAATGGGTTGGCTGAGTCCTCTAACGAAAGTTTGGTGAACATCATCAATAAGTTGTTGGAGGAGAACAAAAAATCATGGCACAGCAAACTGGTGCATGCACTATGGGTTGACATATTAACAAACAAAAAATCAATTAACATGTCTCCCTATCAACTAGTGTATGGCATGGATGCAGTTTTACCAACATCCTTGGGAGTCCCAGTGATGAAGCTTCTCCAAGAGGTACAATCAGAAGATAATGATATACAAAGGAGGCTGAACCAAACCATTCATTTGCCACAATCAAGGGAAAAAGTTTACAACAGAACACAAGCAGTGAAGAGAACATCAAGAAGATATTGACAAAAGGACCAAGGGAAATGATTTCCAGATTGGAGATAAAGTGCTGAAGTGGGATTCAAGAAGAGAGGACAAAGGTAAACATGGAAAATTTGAAAAGTTATGGAAGGGTTCTTACATCATCCATTCAGTTAGAGGTAACAATGCATTCTTCCTACAAGAGTTGGTTGAGAGAGAGTTATTTGGAGGTCCTGTCAATGGCAGGATACTCAAGTATTATTTTTGTTAAAATTCTTAGTTTTAAGCCTCATTCATTGTACATAACATTCTTTGAGTAAGAGATCAGAAAAATGAAATACAAAAACAAAGAAAAGAAGAAAAAGATGGCAGGTTTAAAGAAAAGGTACAGCCCCATACCAAAAAAGAATATGTCTGAAAGTGTGCAAGTCAAAATGCCACTGCTTTGAAGAAAAAAAAGTCTTGTTCAGTAATTTAGCCTAATCATGATTGAACATGTTTTAAATTTATGCTGATAGGTTAATGAAAGAAGATTGGCCAAACAATGTAAACTTGGCTTATCAGTTATTAGATTAGGAAAAGATATTTGGTTTCAATGCTCAAATCTGAACCAAAAGAGAAAGAGAGGGATCAATAACAAATTCCAAATTATTAGTGTAGAAATTTGCTGAATAATGAATAATTATCCACCGAGATTATCCCGATCACATATCACCTCGAATTCAGTACAAATACAATTTTCCACTCGTACTCATCACACATGGAAATAAAACAAGCTAAGATGCGACTAAACAATCATCAAAACATCACACACATTAGCACAAGATGTATGGGGAAAGCTATAGCCGAAACCTTGGGCCTATTGTGTATATTATAATGGGAGAGAACATGTACACAATTCCCAAGACAATACTTGCTCACAAGCATTTTAAGATTCTATTATAAAGTTACACAATAGCTTGGTTTTGAACAAAGCGACCGGTTCAAAACACATCCACTAATTTCTCGCCTAATAAGTAATCAAGGCTGGTCTAATAAGAGATCCGTTCGACCTCTCATTTAAACATAACTACTGACAAATTCCTCCAAGTGTGGTGCAAATCTCATGCACAACTGATGTCACAACTGATAGCTAACTCAACCCTTTCATCTACCTCTTTCACTGGTCTCCACTGAACTGTCCATGCACTGTAGTGAACTGATGTGTTCTTGAGTTGAATCATGAGTTAATAATTAGTGAATTAAATAATATTTAATTCACTCAACTCATTACTAGTTGATTAGCTAGTTAAATTAATCTCAACCAATTCAACTAAGTTAAACCGAACACAACTCCACCAACTGTCTCATCAACTCCACCAAACTTCTGCCACTGAATTCCTAACTGAAGTCAACCATGCATGAGCTCACCCCACCCCTAGGAATAGCGTAATTCCTCTGTTAGATGCATGAGCCACTTCCAAGGCTCGAACTGAAGTGCTCCAAGAGAGTAAACTGAAGTTTAGAGTCCAAATATTATTAAGGGTAAATAATATTTGACTTCCCTATTTTAAGGAGAGGCAGTCTAAAAATAGACTTCGACCTATAGGTCCAAAAAATAGAAGTCCGTCTATTTTTACCAACATGACCAATACTCCAAGAATAACATACTGCAATCTTCGGACCATGCTCCATATGTCTAAAAATAGACATAGTCTAAAAATAGACTTTGCGCCAGAATTTGCCTGCGGGCCCACTTAGTGAAGGCGACTTCATTTCACTAAGCTCCATCATCGTGCAGATTGTGACCAGCTCTCAAAATTTGTTTTACTTGGTGCAAAAATAAACCGTGTGTGCAGCCTTTGTCCAAAATGCCGCAACCCATGATGAATAATCGTATTGTCAACTTTACGTTTAACTGCATGGCCTGCAACAGATTAGAGAACAAGGACCTAAAACCTGCTGAAACTTGATAGACAAGTAGATTAGGTAGAGAATAAAAAGAGCTCATTAGTCTAATCCGAGCTCTTGGAAGTGATAAGGGTAGAAATAGATAGTTTTATGCTTTCAAAAGAAAAAATGATGTCAAGGGTTTGCCAATCCAAATGCACCCAAGTGAAGAAAAAATGTTAAGAAAGGTATGATGGGTATGTAGAATTGATATTGAAGCAATCATGTTTTTTCAGAATTTGAGATCATAGCTTCAGAGAATAGGAGTAAATCAACAAGTAAAGGGAGAGGGATCTGCCAAGTACAAGTAAGGGACTAATCATCAAAATCCAGAGATCTGAACTCTGAGGTTCTGGACACCTCCTGAAAAGGAGATGCCCTCCCCAAGTGGAGCCACTGTTAGTCATCAGTATTTTTCACTATCTTTAGATGACTAAAGATTGGTTCTAAGATTTCTGAAAACAACATTCCTTGAAATATTGTGAGTTTCAAAAATCTCACTGCCTTCATTATCCTTATAGAAACTTTTTCACTATTATATCAACTTGCCATTCCATGGCCACCCTGTCACTCCTACAAACTCCTTATGGGCTTCTACCTATCATTTTTAGCCTCTTTCCCTACCTATAGCCTCATTTTTTCCCTATCAATGAACTCCGCCTTCCCTCTAGGGTTTCCTATAGCTAACTCATTCCCATGTTCCCCAGTTTCCTCAAGCATTGATGGTATCAAAACTATCTCTATAGGCTCTTTAGATAAATCAAGTACATTGGATTTTGGATCTTCGATAAAACACTTTTGACAATACTCTGTTTTTCACTTGAAGCCTCCAAGCCAATTTTCAGTCAAGATTAGGTCAAAGGGCCCTCTCACTAGGTCATTAGGGTTTCACATGTTGTAAGGTCATCATTGGATGTTTTAGGCATTGTTTTTCCTTTGCTAGAATCTAGCTCAGATGTAATAGAGTGTCAAGACATGGTTATTCAAGAAAAACCTAAAGAGTTTCCAAAGAAGACTATCCTTTCAGTTCAAAGTCTGCAAATGAGAAAAGTGGGCAAATTTTGGCACTTCTGCAGGAGTGTTGAAAGTTGTGTCAGTGAAAAGTGTTGATGAGGTAGACTATCTACTCCTAAATGAAGACAGCTTACAACAAAGGAAAGGGAAACAATTTGGTCTTAAGGAGAACTAGGGTTTTGAACTTAATGGTTTAGTTGAGTGCCAAAAACAGTGATCAGTTACATAAATGACACGGAGAAGGTACACAAGGCCAAACATGAAGAAAGTCTATCAGAAACATGAAGAAAGTCTATCAGAGACTATTAATGAGATTTAAAAAAGGTGAGGTGAATTAGACATAAATGAATGAACTTAAAAGGGCTATAGAGAACTTACAAGACAACACTAATGATTGTTGTAAAGCACTTCAGACGCTTAGGGTTTTGGGAAAGTGGCTAGAGAAGGTGAAATGATGAGTTGAACTCCATGATGGAAGCAAAGAGGATTTTGAAGATGTCACTGTGGATTAGATCCCAAACTTGTAAAAAATGAGCTTGCCATGTCTGAATGAGCAAAATATTATGTTGAGCTCCAAGGTGGGAACAAAAGAGGTTTTTGGAGATGCTGCTATATGACCAAATCCTAAATTTGTCAAAATCAACTTGTCATGCCTCAAGGAGTAAAAGTAGATCCAAGTTAATGTTTTCAATCACCTGCAAGCAAAAAGTCAAAAAACATTAGTGAGAAAGTGAAAGAGACTTAAAACATTAGGAAATGGGTTATCAAAGATAAATTAAAATCTACAAGTCTATAAAATCCCATTTAAACACTTCAAACAAATCATTTTTGCCTTGCAAAAATCATTAGAGCATTCAAGAGAGAAAAACTGGTGAGTTTTATAACCAAATTTGGACAAGTTTTCCTGGCGCTGCGTGCTTGGGATCGGGCGTTGCGCCCTTGGAAAAATTCTTCCATACAAATTACACTGGCATTGCACGTTGGGGAAGGCGCTGTGCCCTTACCCGACAGGCCAAGTGAAGAAAACCTTTAGCGCTGCGTGCTCAGGACCGCCGCTGCATGCTTAGCCTTGATGCTGCGCCCTTAGCCTTGGCGCTGCACGCTTGGGAAGGAAGGGTTCCTAAACCCTACAACCACTCAATTCATTCCAAATCTCTTTCAAGCTTCCTCCAAGGTCCTCCAAGGCACTGATAAATGGTAAGTGGATGCCCTAACCACATTTTCAAGCTGTTTAATGATTTGTAATTGAAAGAAGTTGAAACCCTAAGAAGAAACCCTAGTTGTTTAAACTTGGAATCAACCATTACTTCATCTGCCTGTAAAGAAAATCAATGATAGACAGAGGGATTACATTGTTTCGAGGTTGTTTATTCACCTAAGCTGTCCCTACACCCATCCTATTCATAATACTCAGTCCCTTCACTTGCAAAAAAATTGACATTCCATTGCCCTCCTTCATCTCAATTTGACATCAGCCCGAGGGTGTTTCAAAACCGAGTTTTAAGCATGTCAGATGAGGGAGACAGTGGCAGTGGTGGAGAGGCCCAAATTCCAAGGACGCATGATCACAAAGGAGGAAATATCAATAGATTTGAACCCCTGAGTACAAAATAGCTCATGTCATCTCCCCTTACTGTTTCATGTTTCAAGCATGTAGGATGCTTTGAATTTTGTGAAAAGGTGTAGCAGGTGCAAAACCACCCTAAGCTAACTAGACTCTTTATCATTAACTTGCATGAAAACCAAGTTAACTTTGCAAGGGTCACCTTTGAGTTATCTACAGATGCTATTGCCAATGCCACAAACATACCTAGTGTAGGGGAGAAATGGTTCAAGAAAGCCAATATTGACATGAGTTACTTTGAACCCTACCTAAAGCCCAGGTACAAATACCACAACAAATCCATCTTTCCTTTCTCACATTTGCTTGATAGATATGCACCTATGATGAGAATTATCATGAATTATTTCACATGTGAGGGTAGGTTCTCCCGTATTTACTCATACCGCATCAGGCTTCTTATGCATTTACTAGAGTGAGGATGCTGCATATACCCTATTACCTCTACAGAAACATTGATAGAATTTCCTATATTGTTAAAAAAAGAGACTATTCTCAGCAGATGAAAATCCTTTTTCATCATTCTCTGATCAAGATGGTTGTTATGCACCAACTACAACAGAAGGGTATTCCATGGGAGACCTTCATTTCCCATGAGGTGTTCACTTCTCCACAAGCCCATCATCAGCAAGACATTACTTCATATTCTAACCCTCCTATCCCTACTTCTCCATCACTTCCCGCTGTTCCTACATCTCCACTCACTCACATTCCCTCACCTCATGATGATCCTCCTTCATCACCCTCCCACAACCCTTCACCCTCATCTCATGACACCACAACATTAAACATTGAAGAGAGTAATGAGGCAGATGGCAGTGAGGAAGATGGCAATGATGAGAGAAGTGAGACAAATTTCACTAAGATGAGTAACATTGAGCTTTTTCCTTTGACCTACTAGAGGGGAAATAGGCATGTGTTTGCTGCCCTTAAGAGGCAAGCGACCATGCCTTCTACATCAACAAAACAACTTGACAAAGGTAAGGAAAATGTCATTGATGAAGAAGAGGAAGACAAGCATGAAACTGAACAAGAGTTTCAACTAATTCACCTTGATAGTGAGAATGGGGATGAAGAAAGGATCACAAACATGCTGCTAAAAAACAAAGATGCTCAGATTAAAGTGTTGGAAGCTAATCTTGGTGGTGCTAAGAATTTCATAAAATTCCTTGAGGCAGAAAACAAGCAATTGGAGACGGAGAAGGTCATCAGTGAGGTAAGAGCTATCAGAGCTCGGAAAGAGGCTGGAAAGGCTAGATGAGGCCTTGGGCACTTTTGATGAGGATGAAGAAGAGGAAGAACAACTTCCTAGGAGGAGGCCAAGGACAATTGGTTTGAAGAAAGCCTTAGCCAAAGAAAGAGAGCAAGGGACAACATTAGCAGAGCAGCTCACTCCAAGTGAGCTGCTTGCCATGGAAATAGATTATGATAGGGAGTCTTGGCTAGAGATGGAAAATTTACACTTAGAGGATCAATTTGAGAAGGCACAAAGGAACATTAACATACAAAAGAATATGGACAAAAATTATGCCTTAAGAAACAAGATTGCAAGGGCCAAGCTCAAAAGAGCCCTTGCAAAGATTCAAATCCTAAAAGAGGAAAAGGAGAAATAAAAGCTGGATATCCTTGTTTATGTATCCCTTCAAGCTTCCCAAACATGATCAGCAAGTTAAAATCCAATTTTGGCATCTTTTTGAGATTTTGAAATTTTGACTGTTTTGCTTGCAAAAAGAAGGGCCAAGCGCGCAACACCACCGACGCTGCGCTTTTTTTTGGGGAACCCAATGGAGGAAAAATTTACATTTTCATGATACTTAGGCCAAGGACATCACCCTCACAAAGTTTCAAGTCATTTGAAGCAGAATTGGTCCCTCAAAAGGGCAAAAAACAAGCAAAAAATCACCTTTCTCCCCTCTTTTCAGCACCGGCGCTATGCCCTGAGCAGTCTTGGGAGAAATGGTTTTTGATTAGGAAAATGGGAACCAATATTAAAACTAAAGGCAGATATGGAAACTAGACAGGACATGCTTTCCAATGAGCTATCATGGATCTCATTTGGACACCGGGAAGGCCTCCAAATATTAGCTGTAAAAAGAGAAATTTTCCTAGTTTTGGCATTGCGCCCTTGGCTTGGCACTGTGCCCTTGAACCTTGGCACTGCGCCCTTTCCAAAAAGTCAAAAAAAGACACTTGGAGTTATTGAAAAATATATTTTGGGGGTTTTGAAGGCAAATCACTCTAGAGTTAGTTGAGGAGTTATGTTCAAATTATTTTTGCATTTATTAAGTTAGGATATTTCTGCCTTGGGCCTTGCATGGTCTCATAGGACAAAATGACATTTATGTGTAATTAATGGCTTCTAAAACCTTGGCTAGGGTTTTGATCCTCCTTTTCAAGTTAAATACTGCATGGAGGCTTCATTGTTTTTGTTGGTTGTTTTATGGAGATGAATACATAGACTTGGAGTTTTGAAGAAATTGGCTATGGAGCTTTGTGACTATTTTGGATTGAATGCCATGGAGCAAGCACTTTCATAGGATTCCTAAAATTTGTTGAATGGTCATGTGTTTATAATCTTGTATTTGTTTCCTTATGTTTTACATTTTGTCCATTTTTTCTCTTGCAGTAGAACAAAAAGTTTAGGTTAAAACATGTTTTTTAGAGACACCTTAACTCTGTCTGCTTTTTATTGTTTAAATGTTTTCCTACACTAGGTTTGCTTGAAGAAATTAGGAGTTTCCTGTTTCTCCATGTCCATCTAGTTTGTTTCCTTGAGATTAAATCAATAGAGTATGGCTAAAGAAGTTTATGGTTTGCCCTATCCTTTGGTTTTGCTTGAAATGTTGTTCTCAAGGATTTCTTTGAAGTGTACTAATTAGGGTTTAGGCTAAAGAAGTTTATGGTTTGCCCTGTGCTTTAGTTTATCTTGAAATGGTTACTTTGAAGGTATTTATAGTTTTATCAAGGAATTTAGGAGTTCCCTTCTCTTTAATCATTACTTATGAGCTATCTTGAATGTTTGATTTCTCTGAAGGTAGATAGCTGGAGAGGTTAGGAGTTCCCTACTCTCTAGGGTTTGTTGGATAGTTGTTTTAAAGTTCACTTGATAGAGCTAGGTCAAAGAAGTTTATGGTGCGCCCCGTCCTTTGATTATTTCTTGATGCATAGTACTCTTATAGGCTCTTCTTGTTATAGTTTATGTTAAAGGATTCTTAATTGCCCTTTAAACCTACTACATTCATAACTTGATGTTCATGTCACACTCACTAAACATATTTAGATCCATTTGGCTTTGTTAAACTTCCCCTATGAAACACCCTTGAACTATTGTAGTACTTTTCAAGACCTTTTGCAGACTCCATAGCCCAATGGTCTGAATTTCTCTCACTCTATCAGTTTTGCTTGATAAACAACCCAACCAAACAAAACAAACAAGCAAACCCTATCATTATAACTAGCCTAGAATCAAAATCCTAAAATCAATCAAGTTTACATCTTTTATACAAATATAGAGAGAGCCCTCTTTGAGTCCAGGAAGGCTAGGTCCTATTGCTCCAAAGTTGGTTTGATGTTACCCTTGTACATTTGGTCTTGCCAATCTGACAAATTATCGAGACGTAACAAAGAGCATGGAGGGTCGTTTGTCTGGTTACTGTTTATGAGAGAAAATTATGTAAATTTTATTTATTTATATTAATAAACTCCATGAATTGGCCGCGTTGGCTCAAGCCGTGGATTGTTTCCCTCTTCGAGGGTTTTAACCACACCAAATACTGGTGTACTGATCTGTGATCTGTTTGTGAGCAGTGACATTTGGTGTTTTATCTAAAGAACTTACCCTGTAAATTCCTACATGGTATTAAAGTTGTTTGGGTGCCAGATCTGTTGTTGATCCAAATCCGAAGCAGGTTTTGACTGCATGTGACTTTCGTTTTCCAAATTTACTGTTTCTGACCACTTTCGAGTCGAGAGAACTGCTTTGTTGATTTTGGAGCCTCTGTTCCAGTGATGAACCCTTTTTGTTTCATACAAAAAAGTTTCTGATTTCCCTAGCTATGCCATTTTAGATCTGGAGGTATAAAATAATTTTCTTTTCATAGATATATTTACTTATCCCTTTGTTTATTTTGCTTTATAGTCATATTTTTATTACTGGATCAACACCATCTTCTCTCTGTATTCTCTTTTCTCCATGCTCTATGCGATATGTTATTTTCTCTGTGCTCTATGCGATCTGGTAAACCAGAAACATAAAGACGTGATTTTTCTCCTATGCATGTTCTTTTTTTGCAACTTTATGCGATTTCGAGAAATCAGAAATAACGAGAAAAATATTTAGTTTCCGGTCGGACTAACCAGAAATATAGCATAAAGTCAGAAGGCTTGCATTTTTTGTTCTTGTTTTCATGATTGTTTTTTTACAAGAAAAAAGAGCACGTGCAAAAAAAGAAAAAGAAAAAAAGAAAAGAAAACTTCCCTATTTTCAACAATTACTAAATCTTTTAACTAGCTCATTTGGTCTAAAGTTACTTTATGATAATAGAGGTCTTGGGTTCAAATCTCTTTGTTAAGTTATTTTTTTCTAAATTTTTTTTTGTCAAGTTATTTTTTCTAAAAATAATTTTTTGTCAAGTTTTTTTTATAAAGGGTTTTTTGTAAGTTATTTAAAAAAACACATGTAACTTATGTTTTAAAGTTACTTTATGTAATAATGTTTCTCACCCATTATAAAAGTGAGCCACTTACAGTTTAAAGTCACTTTATATTTTATTTAAGTTATAGTCTACTTAGTCATTAGTTCATAAAGTAACATTGTAAAAGTGATTTGCACTTATTTATAAAAGTGAGTCACATAAAGTAGTATTTAAAAAAAAATGAGTTTATTATATTAAGTTTGGAAATGGGGTTTTTTTTTTTAAAGTAAAATTTCGTCATCAACTTTCAACCTATCACGTGACTACTTGGATTCTACTTCAACATTTCTTAAAAAAAGCATAGCTTCATTTGGAAGTCGTTTTCAAAGCCGTTTTTCTTAACCGGCCTATTTTTTCGAGATCTTTCCATTGGAGCAGTTAGTTTCAACTTTTACAGCTTCAATTTTTAAAAATGGAAAATGCATGCCCAGTTATTTTAAACACCAATTATTTTCAATGGCTATTCTACATGGTAGACTTACTTAGAAATAAAGAGCTTTATATAATAGTCTCAAGACTAAAATCTAAACCGACTGATGAAGATAAAAATGCTAAATGGTAAAATAAACAAGATCAAACATGAAGTTTGATAGGAATGTCCATTGCTTAAGATCTCAGATTTCATATCCAATAAATTGACTCCCCTGATGAAGCTATGAAAAAGCTAAATATTGTTTTTGGCATTCAAAATGAAAACAGATCCCACCAGCTTGAAAATTTGCTACTTACTTTGGACCCCAATAATTTCTCCTCTATTGAATATTTTTTGTCCAAATTCAAGACCCTCAGACTTCTCCTAGAAGGTTGTAAGGTCAAAAATGAAGATGATAGTTTTATCTATTCCATTCTTACTAAGTTAGGCTTTGCATACTCTGTATTTTTTTCCACCTTCCATTCCAGTAGAGAAGTCCTCATTTCTCAAGGAACACCCTACAAGTCCCCTTCTTTTGATGTCTTTTGCGATTATTTGATAAGAGGACAAGAAAAAATCTTACACCCTGGTCTTATTAATACTGGAAACTCTTCCAAGAAAACCTTATCATCCCAAAAACAACCAAATCCAAAGAATCTTAAGAAGCAACATCCTAAAAAGAATGGTCCTAAATCAAACAAGGGTCTTAAGCAATCTCAGCCGCAAACTGAAAAAGCAACTCAAAAAATTGATAAGGCAAATAAAAATAAAGGGAAGAAGACATATATACATTGCAACTTTTGTAATCGTGATGGCCACTTAAGAGTCAAAATGTTTTAAGAAGATGAAAGTCTTGGAAGCAACAATGAAGAAGCACAACATCCATTTGGAGAACTCTTCAACTTCATCTTCGGGAATGACACTTTTTGCATGTGATTTTCAAGCATCAAAATCTGGTTATGCATTGAATGTATCTTCCTCTTCTCATTCTCATGAGTGGCTTATTGATTCTGGAGCCTCTTACTACATGGAAAAAAAATAAAGCCATGTTTTTTTCTTTAAATGATTGTAACACCAAAAATATTTATGTTGGTGATGATAGATCTCTTAGTCTTGTAGGGTCTAGAACCATTCATCTAGATAATGGCCAATTTAGTGATGTATTATGTGTTCTTACCTTGTCCTGTAACCTTCTATCTATTTATTGGATAACTCATTAAGGTGAAGGGAAAACCGTAGAATTCTCACGTCATGATGTTGTAATTAAGGACCTAAGAGATCCTAGATATATTTTAGCTACTGACATTGCTGGTAATTCCACAAGGTTGTGTAAGTTTGAAAACTTTGGGTCATCATGCTTTCCCTTCGTTTTTGTTGCTCATAATGATGAAGTGATCAAACTTTGAAATGAGTGATTTGGTCACTTAAACTATCACTCTCTTCAAACTCTATGTAAAGAAAATATGGTGACAGGTCATCCTATGGTATCTTGCCAAGATGGTGTTTTTTCTGGTTGTGTACTCGGAAAACATCACCGGGATAGCTTTGACAAATGTGCCTCTTGGCACGCTTTAGCCCCTTTGCAACTTGTGCACAATGATTTATGTGGTCCACTTCTAGTTGTTTCTTTCTCTGGCTACAAGTACTTCTTAACTTTAATGATTATTTTTCTAGACACACTTAGGTATAATTCTTAAAACTCAAGAGTGAAGTTTCTAACATGTTCTTGGCCTTTAAGGCCTTTGTTGAGAAACAATATGGACATCAAATTCTTCAGTTAAGATCTGACAATGGAGGAGAATATGTTAACAAAAAAATTATCAATTTTTTCACTGAGCATGGCATTCAATTGCAACATACTGTACCGTATACTCCACAAAAAAATGGTGTAGTTGAAAGGAAGATTCAAACTATAAAAGAAATGGCTAATTGTATTCTTCAATCTAAAAGACTGTGTCTTAATTTTTGGGCATAAGTAATTAACTGTGAAAATTACATAATAAATTACACGCCTACTAAGGTTTTAAGGAATATCACTCCAGAAGAAGCCTAGAGCTCAATCAAACCAGATGTAAGTCACTTTCATGTTTTTGGAAGTGAAGCTTGGGCCCATATTCCAGATGAGAAACATAAAGCCTTAGAACCTAAGAGTAAAAAATGCATTTTTGTTGGATATTCTGAAGATGTCAAAGGATATACAATTATTCAACCCAAATCCAAAAATTTAATCATTAGAAGAGATGTAAAATTTGATGAAAATATATCGGCCTGCGAGCCTAGTTCGGTGGGTGTGCCACCTTTGGACTGCGAGCCTGATTAGACATATTTGCCACCTCTCTCTCTCTCTTCTACTTCTGACGAAATTCCTTCTACTTCAGATGATGACAATCCTCCTCCACCTCCTAAGGATCTTCCTTCAGCTCCCGAACTTCCAAAATGGGTCTTCCCTACTTGGGATGTAGCAGGTTCTCTTGTAGGTGACCCGGAAAATCAACGTCGTACATGTTCTTAATTCGACATAGCCTTTTATTTATTGGCTCAAGTTACAAAAAATTATGATCCAAATACCTTTGAAGAAGTTTCAGGTCATCCAGATTGGGATGCAACTATGAATGAATAATATCGTTCCTTATCGGAAAACGATACTTGGGATCTTGTTCCTCTTCTAAAGGGAAGAAAACTTGTCAGATGCAAATGGGTTTACAAAACAAAGTTTGGACCAGATGGAAAAGTGGATAAACACAAAGATTGTTCTTGTTGCTAAGGATTTTCACAAGTTGAAGACATTGACTATACCTGAAACCTTCTCCCCCCATAGCGAAAATCAATTCTATTTTCCTTGTTTTTTCCCTTGCCGCATTCTTTAAAATGGGAAGTCCATTAGATCGATGTTAAATCTAGTCTTCTTACATGGGAACTTGCATGAAGAAATATACATGGAACAACCCCCTGGATTTATCTAAAAAGACTCTAGCCTTGTTTGTCGCTTCTTAAGAAGTCTCTTTATAGGTCTCAAACAAGCCCCTTGGGCTTGCAGTATTCCAAAAATGGATAGCTTTCTCTTAGATAATGGGATTTTCTAGATGTGATTCTCGACAACATTGTCTACACCAAGAAAGTGGGTAAGTCATTTATCATCCTTGTTCTTTATGTTGGTGATCTTATCCTTATCGCTAGTGATCCCAACCATGTAAACCATGTGAAGTATAGCCTCAAAATAAAGTTTGTAATGACATACTTAGAACACTTTCATTATTTCCTTGGTCTTCAATTCTTGCAATCCAAAGAATTTATTACCCTTTCTCAGCTCAAGTATGACTATGATCTTCTATGCCACTTTCACATGGAAGACAATAAGCTCATCCCATTCTCCCTTTCGAAATCCGGAGTCAAGCTTTCACTCACTTGTACTTCCACCGAGGTTGATGTTACCTTTGTGATGCAAGAGCATCAAGGGCATTTTTTTTAATTTGTAAATATGTTAAGGGTGTGACAATTTTTAATATTTTATTAATTAATTTGTTATTTTAAATAAAATAGGAGAAAGTGAGGTATTTTGTAAATATCCTTTTATTAATTAAAAGGATATGAGAGAATTTGGTTAGTTAAGGATATAAAGGGATAAGATTCTAGATAATAGGATTTGTTGAGATATTTTAGTGGTATTGAGATATTAAGGGGATTGAGCATTAAATTAGATCATTTTTAAAATCGTATAAATAGGAGGGGGTTTTTGAGAGAAAAACACATTGAGATAGTTGGAGAAAGTGAGAGTGTGATTGAGAGTGGGGTGCTTGAACAACCAAGTTACCGTAAGCTTTCTCGGGCAGGTTGTAAGGGCCAATGAATTGTAAATCAAAGCCACTAGAGAAATGTTGTCGTGAAGTAAATTCACTTTTATGAAAGTGTTGGTTTTGTGTTATGCACCTTAACTTGGTCAGATTCGTGGGTGTGATTCACCTTCGTGTTGAAATAGTGAATTTGTCGGTATTTAATTTGTCAGGTTTATAAGAGAGAGAATTGTAATGTATGCTCTTCAAACATGAGCAACAATCGTGGTGTATAGGAGAGAATTTTGTAATCAAAGTATGGTTAAGAAGAGCGATATTTGCATTAAGAGATTGTGAACTTTGCTTTGTGAATGAATATCAATTCTATGTGCTCTGCCGAAAGGATGGATAATGATATGGCAATTGATATTTTAAACTTCTGTTTGCACTAGAATGGCGCCGAGTTGGTTCAAATTTTCGTCTCATAGGATCGGTCCATACTTCCCGTTATTAAGCCCCAATATAATCCTCTGATGAAAAGCAGTAAATCTCAGTAGGAACAAATGAGAATTGAAAGTCGATGTTAGATGAATTAATGATTTGCGGTACGAGCTGCTGAAAGATAGTACCCATCGTTGATTACCATAAGTTTAAATGGCAATTCGAGCTATTAATGGAAGGTCGATTATTAATTGTAAACTCGTGAATGTTTCCAAGTCGACTCTGGCAGTGTTGAAGTCTAATAGATAGCAATTTACATTTGAATGATTTTACCGTGTGTTTAAGACGTAGGAAAGAAAACACCATGTGTCATCCGAATGCGTCAGGGATTTTATTTTATGTTAGCAAGGCTCGATCTCGTGGCGAATTCGACAGATATGATAAGTTGGAAAACACCCGTGTATTTGGTTTCTCGTACGGACTTGTTCTAAAATTCTCTCGCAAGTTTTTCTCTCGATGTTATTCTTGGATTTGCGTTAAAGAGCAATATCCGAAGGTTGGTGGAGCGTATTGCTGAATAAAATGAAAGATGATTGAGGTGCATACATGTCATCATGAAGGAACATTCTTATGCATGGATATATTTAGGCAATTCGATATTGCAGCTGTTAATCGATTAAGTAAATCGACTTAGAAGATTACATGTTGTTGAATCCGTGAGTTCATAAGTGGAATGGTACAAGGAGTGATGGAGTGCTGCCCATAGCCGTAAATGTATTAATGTCCTGCTTTCAAAATGCCGAAAGAACAATAATGCGTTGAATTCACATTGTCCAAAGTCCAAATGGGTTGCGTAAGAATGAATGCAGTGTTAATGAATGCCTAAGTGGCGTTTTTAAAGGAACTTAACAAAGATGGAAGACCCGATCGAATGAAATTCCGATCGATGAAGTGATAATCGAACGCACTGAAAGGAATATGAAGCGTAGATCTTCATAAGGGCGGAGATGTTTTTGTTAGAATCGTCCTAAATTGAAGGAGTAAAGGTATAAAGACGCGATCCGCAGAGCAAGATTCGAGGTATGATGGTGTTTGTATATTGTAATACATAAAATCGATATATGATGATATTAAATTGCCGTATTCAAGTTTTTAAATACATGAGCGCATTTGTTTGGGAATCCGGCATTAAACTAGTAACCAATGCCGAGATTTTGCGTTCATTTGATTGACCGGAAGAAGTGTAGTCATAGTGTGGCAAAGTCACATGCTGCTGGTCAACACATGGAGCAAAGAATCCGACAAACGTAGCAACGTAGAATAATTGCAGCGTTGATATGCAGCTGGAGCCGTAAATGTTGAGTTATGTAATGACCCGCAGCGATAGTCAACGTGGAAAGCGTGAAAGTCGAGGGAGGCCCAATTGAAATTGAAGGGCGTTTATGAAGGCAAGTCCGTAGCCATAAATATGTGTAACTTGTGTGGGTCGATGTGATTAAAAATGATTTGTCAGAAAGGTTAATTTGCATGGGAATATATAATTTCATATGGTGTGGTAGTATGGGCGTATTCTTGAATTTAAAGTCCGGCATTATAAAAAATGAAATTTGGGGTTATTCACATGAAGAGATGGATTGTTGGTTTATAGTTTCACACAATTGATATAAAGGTTGAAGTCGATTGCATGTAAGAGCCGACTTGAAATATGGTTTCCATAAACCATTAAAATGTGTGAACATATGTTAAGACAAAGCTTTCGCAACTGAGCTGTGTGAGACCCGCCGAGTAGGAGTCTTATTTGGGTAAAAATAAAAATTTGGAGTTGCATTTGTATATGAACTCATGAAGGGAAAGATTTTTGGGTATTTGCAGTTAGCCCTCGCTCGGCGTCATATTTGGTATCAGAGCTGGAATGCTCTGTTGAAGATGTTTGTTTTTTCTGAATAAGGACAGAGGGTTTTGTTGAAAACTAAAGTGTGTTTTCTTTAAATGTGTAATGAATGAAGATCAGATTTTTAAATTTGATATGCAAACTACACAAGTAAACAAGATTGCAGGGAGGAAAAGACCATGCAAGATCTTAAGAGGTGAGATTATTTTTCTGATTTGAAATTTGTGATTGAAGTTTATGGTTGCAGACAAGATGATGGCAGCGAACCTGACATTCAGCTAAAGGCTGGATAGGGAGGACAATTGTAGTGTCTTGAAGAGGAAGTGAGTTGAAGAGATAGCCTAGAGAGTGAGCAAAGGAGAATGCTCAAGAGGTTCCAGAGGCAGTGAACCAGTACTTACCAAAAGACTGAGTGAGGAGAGCTTGGTGAGGTAAGTGGCGGCAAGACAGCAGAGCTTGTTACTGAGGCTAGTGCAACTCATGGAGAAGATGATCATGGAGGATCAGAGAAGAGGTTCAGAGGAATGCCACAGAGGTGGGATGACTGATGAAGTCAGAGAAAGAGAGATTGCAGTAATGAAGGTACAATTGCAGGTACTGGAAGAATGGCTGCAAGAGCAGGAAAATCAGAATGGAGGATGGATCTTTCCACTGAAGGGAAAGAGAGTGATTTGGCGACAATTGCAGATGAAGTTGAGGCAAAGTGTGATTTCCTTATTGAAAAAGGAACTTAGAGTTCTTGAGCCAGAGATGGAATTTGAATATTCCATACGCAGATCTGTTCAAAGGGAAGTGCTTGAGGAAGCAGTCAAGACTGAAAAGTCTTGTGGTTTTAAAACTGACGAGTTGTGTATGTTTGCAGGTACAACACAGGGAGATGAGCAAGCTTTAGAGTTTGTTCATAAGAGAGAATTGAATCTGAAGGCTGTTCAGATCGATGCTGAGATAGAAAGATCTCAGGAGGGAATGAAGACGAAGGAGTCTAATCAGAATGTTGGTGCAGAGAGAGAAGGACCAACTGATGATCGGTCAAGAGCTGGTGAAGGTATGGAAAATTGTGTGAAGTTTCCGAGTTCTACTCCTAATGAAATTGTTGAATTGTATAGGAAACTAGATCTCCAGAGAAGAGAATTGGAGAGACAGAGGACTTATGTGCAGGATGATTTGCTGAGGAAGCAAGGCCGGAAAGTTTTCATGAATGACAGTTCTAGAGCAGAGGATGGTAAGAAAGCGAGACTAGCTGACAGTCTCATGGTGAATGCTAATCAGCATACTGATGTGCTGACAGAGGAGTTGGGAAGGAACTCAGAGCAACATACTGGAGTGTTGCCAGAGAAAGCTGAAGAGAAAGTTAGTAAAGATTTTCTGAATCCTGAAGAAGACTTGGAGTTGCGGATGACTGAATCAACAAGTGAGACCGTTGGGTCTTGTGATTTTGATGCTGACAATTTGATTACAGGTGATATAGAAGACAATTCATTACTTGGAATTGTCTCGAGAAAAGAAAAATTGTTGCAAGTAGAAGGTGAGACAGTCATGTCTCATAAGCAGAGGCTTGTTATTGTGGGTAACAAGAAAGGGTTGGCTTGTCTGTATAGCCAAGAGAAGACTGGTGGACAAAATTTTGGAGCTGCTACAGTGTTAGAGGATGAAGCTACAGTGTTGGAAGAACTTGATTTGATTGCCAGAATCAATCAAGATGATGATGGACAATTACTAAAGATTGTCGAAAGGGAAGATGGAAGCTATGCTGGAGTTAATTTGTAGCATGTTGATGAAATGCTGAAATGTTTGCCGGAGACATTTGAACCTGAGGAAGAAGTTGCAGGCATTGAAATGAATTTGCTTGAAGTTATGAAAGGTACAGATGAAATTGCAGGTGACGCACAAAAGAATGTCGCAGAGGGACAAGAAGTTTGGGAGGTCGCAACATTTATGGTGGCAGCTGAAGCAACATCCATAGTGACAGCTAGAGCAACATGTTTTATTGAAGATGCTGGAAACAATCAGCAAACAGAGGATATACTGGACAGAGAAATTGAGTTTATTAGGAGGTTAATGATGAAAATGTCTCAGAGAAAGATAGTAGCAAGAAAAAAAAGGAGTGACAACAAGAGGAAGACAGTAGCAGATCTTGAAGGCAAAGCAAGTGGAGCATTACAACACAAAATATGGAAACCTGGAGGACAACAACAGATAACAACAGCAGTAAAGCAATTGACAAGCAAGGAAATATTACAAAATAAAATTTGGGATCCAGGAGGAAATAATTATCCAAACTTATGACCAGGTGGTCATGAATTTTCTTACATGGGGAGTCTGATGCAGGAGCATCAAGGGCATTTTTTTTTATTTGTAAATATGTTAAGGGGGTGTGACAATTTTTAATATTTTATTAATTAATTTGTTATTTTAAATAAAATAGGAGAAAGTGAGGATTTTGTAAATATCCTTTTATTAATTAAAAGGATATGAGAGAATTTGGTTAGTTAAAGATATAAAGGGATAAGATTCTAGATAATAGGATTTGTTGAGATATTTTAGTAGTATTGAGATATTAAGGGGATTGAGCATTAAATTAGATCATTTTTAAAATTGTATAAATAGGAGGGGGTTTTGAGAGAAAAATACATTGGGATAGTTGGAAAGAGAGAGTGTGATTGAGAGAAGGTTTTGAACAACCAAGGCTGTAAGCCTTCGGGCGGGTTGTAAGGGCCAATGAATTGTAAATCAGGCCATGGAGAAATGTTGCTGTAAGTAAATTCACTTTTATGAAAGTGTTGGTTTTGTGTTATGCACCTTAACTTGGTCAATTCGGGTGTGATTCAATTTCTGTGTTGAAATAGTGAATTTGCTGGTATTTAATTTGCTGGTTTATAAGAGAGGAATTGTAATGTATGCTCTTCAAACGTGAGCAACAATCTGTTGTGTGTGTGTGAGAGAATTTTGTAATCAAAGTATGGTTAAGAAGAGTGATATTTGCATTAAGAGATTGTGAGCTTTTCTTTGTGAATGAGTATCGATTTATGCGCCCAAGTTGAAAGGATGGATATGAATATAACAATTGTTAACTATGTTAAATAAATCCTGAGCTTATCTATGTCGAATGAATGGTTGTTTTATATCGACCAGAATTTGATTGATAGAAAATGGAAGAGCGCAGCAAATGTAAAAACGTTATGCATAATCAGTGAGTATAAAGGCATTAAACCTCTGCGTAAGGGAGTATTTTAATACATTTTAAGTCTGTAGCTTGGTACGTAAAACTCTGTTCTGTCAGGATTGTGAAATTCTGAATGATCGATAGCAAGAATTGCTATTTGCCTAGTGCGTTGAAGCCACGGTGGAATGTTTAAAATCTCTGTTTGCAAATTAATAGAATTGAAAGGGCACAGGTTTGAAATGAAACGGTGACAGCGTTTGCAACATTGATGAAATTTGATTTTTCAATTCGATATATCAAATGCGTAGTTCCCAAAGGAGAGATCGATGGTAGAAGTCGATTTTAATGTGTGTTTAAGACGCAGGCAAGAAAACACCATGGTCATCTGAATGGGCAGAGGGATTTTATTTTATGTCAGCAAGGCTCGATGTCGTGGCTAATTCCAGAGATATGATAAGTCAGAAAACACCCAGGTATTTGGTTTCTACATGGACTTGTTCTAAAATTTCTCTTGCAAGTTTTTCTCTTGATGTTATTCTTGGATTTGCGTTAAAGAGTAATATCCGAAGGTTGGTGGAGCGTTTGCTGAATAAAATGAAAGATGATTGAGGTGCATACATGTCATCATGAAGGAACATTCTTATGCATGGATATATTTAGGCAATTCGATATTGCAGTTGTTAATCGATTAAGTAAATCGACTTAGAAGATTACAGGTTGTTGAATCCGTGGAGTTCATAAGTGGAATGGTACAAGGAGTGATGGAGTGCGCCTGCAGCGTAAATGTATTAATGTCTGGCTTTCAAATGCTGAAAGAACAATAATGCGTTGAATTCACATTGTCCAAAGTCCAAATGGGTTGCAGAAGAATGAATGCAGTGTTAATGAATGCCGGAAGGGCGTTTTAAAGGAACTTAACAGCATGGAAGACCTGATCGAATGAAATTCGATTGATGAAGTGATAATTGAACGCACAGTGAATATGAAGCGTAGATCTTCATAAGGGCGAAGATGTTTTTGTTAGAATCTGTCGAGAAATTGAAGGAGTAAGGCATAAAGACGCAATCCGCAGAGCAGGGATTTTATATGATGGTGTTTGTATATTGTATTACAAATCGATATATGATGATATTTAATTTCCGTATTCAAGTTTTGTAAACACAAGGAGTTTATTTGTTTGGGAACTGCATTAAACCAAAAGAACTAACGTCGAGATTTTGCGTTCATTTGATTGACTGGAAGAAGTGTAGTCATAGCGTGGCAAAGTCACATTGCCAGTGGTCAATACATGGAGCAGTAAGCCAGTTTGCAGAGTAACGCAGAATAATTGCAGCGTTGATATGAAGTTGAGCTGTAAATGTCGAGTTATGTAATGACCACAGCGATAGTCAACGTGGAAAGCGTGGAAAGCGAGGAGGCCCAATTGAAATTGAAGGGCGTTTATGAAGGTAAGTCCGTAGCCATAAAGATGTGTAACTTGTGTGGGTCGATGTGATTAAAATGATTTGCTGTAAAGGTCAATTTGCATGGGAATATATAATTTCATATGGTGTGGTAGTATGGGCGTATTCTTGAATTTAAAGTCTGGCATTATAAAAAATGAAATTTGGGGTTATTCACATGAAGATATGGATTGTTGGTTTATAGTTTCACACAATTGATATAAAGGTTGGGGTTGATTGCATGTAAGAGCCGACTTGAAATATGGTTTCCATAAACCATTAAAATGTGTGAACATATGTTAAGACAAAGCTTTCACAATTGAGTTGTGTGAGACTACCCAGTAGGAGTCTTATTTGGGTAAAATAAAAATTTGGAGTTGCATTTGTATATGAACTCATGGAGGGAAAGATTCTGGGTATTGCAGGCTAGCCCTGCCTGCGTCACCTTATATCGTCAACTTGTTGGTAAACTTATGTATCTAACCCATACCCATCCAGACCTTTCATTTGTCGTTGGTCTTGTTGCTCGGTTTATGCACAAACCTCATGAAAGTCACTAGAAAGAAGCTAATAAAATACTTTGATATGTTCGAGGTACAATTCAGTTCAGGATACATTATAGTGCAGGAGCATCTACATTATTGGTTGGTTTCATTGATTTTGATTGGGCTAGTGACCCTGATGATCAAAAGTCTACTGCAGGTTATGTATCCACTCTTGGTTTAGGACCTATTACATGGTCTTGTCAGAAACAAAATGCCACCTCTCTTTCTTCGACAGAAGCATAATATCATGGTGTTGTTGAATCCAACAAGGAAGTCTTGTGGTTTCGTCATATCCTATATAAATTTGGTCTTCATCAACAACATCCAGCTACACTTTGGTGTGATAATCAGAGTGCCATTAAACTATGCAAAAACCCAGTTCAACATCAGTGCAACAAACACATTGAGCTACCCATGCATTTCATCAGAAAGCTAATTCATGATCGCGTTCTTGAAGTGCACTATTGTTCAACTAATGATCAAGTTATTGATATATTTACAAAGGCTCTCAAAGAAGTGAAGTTTACCAAACTTCGATCTGTGCTCGGAGTTCAGGAAATTTATCATTAAGGGGGGGATAGGCTCTAATTTCTCCTTCCTTCTCCTATTGTGTCACTTTTTTAAATCCTTCAATCCTATCCCAAGTTGTTCTTAAGGGGGGATGTTAGGATATTCAGGCACATAGGAAATAGTTAAGTATAACTTGGTCAAACGTAAAGTTAGGTAAAGTGTGTTTTTTTAGTATGTACTTTTGTAGCTTATAATCTGATGGTCACGATATGTAGTGATTCGACAATTCATTCTGTCTTTGCTTTATTGACACTTGATATGTGGCTTAACACCCGATTGGTCCATGATCTTTAATTAAAGAGCACGGAGGGCCATTTTTCTGGTGACTGTTTATAAGAGAATCTTATTTAAATTTTATTTCTTTATATTAATAAATTTCCTGAAGTGGACGTGTTAGCTCAGGACATGGATTGTTTCCATGTTTGAGGGTTTTAACCACATCAAATACTGGTGTACTGATCTGTGATATGTTTGTGAGTGGTGACCTTTGGTGTTTGATCTAAGAAACTTACCCTGTAAATTCCTACACTACTCAAAACCCTGCTATTTGTATATTGCATAAATTCAAGATCATGAAACAATATAATGTTATTTCCCTTCCTGAGAAACCTCTACCCTCTGTTCACTATCTCACTCTTTTCTAGGAAAAATCGGTTCAATACTTAACCAATTATCTGCCTTTGTATGACCAGCTCTGCTTGCGCATTATCGGAGGACTTTTGCCACTATTAAATAGGAAATTCCCAAGAATTTATTGTGCAATTCCTTCAAGGCATATTAGTGACCTCATGCATGACCTATACAATTTTCTAATTATATAACTTATAGTTATCTTCCCTTTAACCCCAATGTCAATTGGGCCTTCCTTAGAATTTATATGTAACAACTATTTATAACGAATTATCAATTAACTGATTGACCACTACTTGTGAATTAAATTTAATTTAATTCACTAGACATATCACTATCTTATCTCTCAGTTAGAACTAGTTAAACTAATTTTAACTCAAATAATTGAGTTAACTCATTACAACTCACAAATAACTGTAACTGGACCCCATAAACTTAGAGTGGACTCTATGTGCCTTCAGTTTGACCTCCAACTCAAATTAACTGAGCTAACTAAGTCTTCCTGACTATGTTAACACATACAAGTTGTCATGTGATAGAATTGAAATTTTACTTCTAATTTAATTAAGGAAAAAACAAATCATAATCCCCCATGGAGTGCCATTTCAACACTCCCTCTCAACAAGAAAGAGATTATCTGCTACCCTGATCCTGTCTCTGTGGAACTCGAATTTTCTTTTTGACAGTTCCTTCATCAATATTCCTGCATCCCGCTCCTTCGTGGGAATGTAATCTAATGACATAATCCACCTCTGCACATAATCTCTGAGATGGTGATACCAGATATCAATATGCTTATACTTGTCATGAAAAACTAGATTAACTAAGAGTTTGATGCAACTCTAGTTATTAAAATATATCACCCTCGGATCCATCTATAGACCAAAAAAACCAAAAAGTATCTTCCTCATCCAGTTGGCCTCACATGCTGCCTGATTGGCCGCCATGTACTCTGCCTCTGCTGAAATGAGTGCAACTGATCTATGTTTCCTGTTGTACCAGGAAACTGCCGTTGATCCTATGTTGAATATTCCCCCTTATGTTCTCTTCCTGTAGGATGGAATCCATACCTAATCTGCATTGGTAAAGCCTTGAATCTTCACTCCCTTTGTCTGTTTATACCATAGCCCATACTTTGTAGTGCCTCTGAGGTATCTCAACACATGCTTTCCTGCTTTCCAAAAGCATAATTTGACTAAGCTGGTTAACAAAGTGGCATATGTATCGTCATGTGTTCACCAAATACATGAGTGAAGCCACAAGCTTCCTATAAATGGTAACATCCACTAATTTTCCTGAAGTAGCATCCTCCTTTCTCCAGTTTCCTGCTAGAGGAGTCCCCATGGGTTTGCTTCCCTCCACGTGGAACTCCCTGAGGATCTCGTTCGCATAATTTCCTTGAGATACAAATAGCTCCCCATCTCTTTGCCATATTTCCAATCCCAGGAAATAATGCAAGAGCCCCATGTCCCATCTCAAATTATCTTGTAAGATCCTCTTTGAAAGACTTGATGAGATTCTCATTACCTACCAGTATCAGAGAATCGACATAAAGTACAATAATAAAAATATTACCTTCTACCACAATATGATAAAGGTTTGCATTCGCTTCACTCTTGGTGAAGCCCAATCCAATGAAATAGTTGTCGATCATGGTGTACCAAGGACAAGGTGCTTGCTTCAGCCCATACATTTCTCTCTTAAGTTTGCACACATGTGACTCCCTGTATAATGTCTCAAAACCTTATGGATACTCAATGTACACCTCTTCCTCAATCAACCTATTGAGGAAGGTTGTATTTACATCCATCTGATGTATTTTCCATCCCATTTGTGCTGAGAGTGAAAGTACGGATCTAATTGATGAGTACCTTGTGACTGGTGCAAAAGTATCATCATAATCAATCCCCTCCACCTGAGAGAATCCTCTAGCCAAAAAAATGGCCTTGTGCTTCTCCACACTCCCATATTCTGCATGCTTCACCTTATAGATCCACATGGATCGTACAAATGACTTCCTCTCTGGTCTTGGGACAACTTCCCATGCATTATTTCTGATAATGGATTCATACTCCTCAACCATGGTATCAACCCAAACTGGCTATTGCATTGCTTCCTTGAAAGAGGATGGTTCTCTCTCTATACCTTCGCTCATAAGAGCCATGTATCTAGTGTACCGCTTTGCAGACCTTCTCTTCCCGTGCTGTGATGTGGGTGCTCCCACATTCTCTCCCACATCTAGCAACAACCTGTCAGCTTCTCTGGTGTGATTCCTTCCATCTCGCGATGTCTCTTCATGAGTGGGTGCCTCCACTCCCTGTACCTTCGTTTGTAGCTGCTCCACATCTTGAGGTTATTCTTTTGGATCCAAGAGCTCCTCAACTACATGCAACTGAAGCTCCCTCTCAAGGGAAATTTGCATGGCTTTCTCTTCATCGAATCTCATATCTCTTCTTACCACTGTCATCCTGTGTGCTGGAAAGTACACCCGATAGTTGTGAGGTGTATCAATGTACTCCACAAATATCTTCAACTCAGTTATTGGCTCTTTCTTCTCCCTGGAATATTTGGTCACATGGAAATAAATTAATGAACCAAAAATTTTAAAATGTGACACTTCTAGTTTCTTACTTGAAAAAACTTACTCTGGTGTAATCATCCCAAGTATCCGACAAGGACTTCTGTTTTGCACAAATACTATTCCACCCACAGATGCAATGGTAGGCCCTGATCATGCAACATAGCTCGTGTTTCTCCCACAATATTTTTGTTCTTTCTTTCTTCAAGCCCATTATGATATGAGTTATGAGGTGCTATCAATTCTCTTCAAATTTATTCTGAGGCATAAAAGTTCTTGAATACGTTAGAGATATATTCTAACCATTTTTTCTCCTTAGAGCTTCACCTTCTTCCTTTTATATTTCTCGACAAGTGCTTTTAAATCAAAAAACTTGGAGAGCATCTGATCTTTCTTCTGCATGAAGAAAATCCAACACTTTTGAAAAATCATCAACAAAAAATCACATAATACTTGTGTTTTTCAATGGAAGCTGTCGAGAACGGTCCAGACAAGTCAAAGTGAAATCTCTCAAGGATCTCATTTTCTCTTCTTTCCTTATCGTGAAAGGTGGCCTTGGGTATACTTCCCCAATGTACACCCTTTGCATGTATCTCTCTGTGCAAGTTCACCCTTTGGAAGTCTTATAGAAATCTATTGCATGCTATTCAAAGAATCATGGTGTAGATGGCCCAATCTCATGTGCCATAATACACCAATGTCTCTGCTCTCTAGCTTATGTGCTTGTGTGCTCAATGCAACATAATTTTCTATATCCAGTTTGTAGATGTTATTTACTCAAACAACAATATTTTTCACCTGTCCTATGGCTTTGTGATGAAAGAACGCCTTTCCTTCACTGAATGTCACATCATAGCCACAGTCTTTCAACATAGCAACAGAAACTAAATTCTTCTTTAAACCAGGAACATACATGACATATTTTAATGTGAGTGGATTACCTTACTCCTTCTAAAACGTAATTGTACCTACACGGTAGTGTTATACCTCTCGTCATCACCCATCTCGATGTGCATCTGGAGATCCTTATCCTCCAAGCTACTAAATAATTATTTGTTTTCAGTCATATGGAATGAAGATCCACTATCCAAGTACCACACAGAACCCATCATCAATGACACCATGCATGTGATGAGAGTGAAATACAACTCAAACTATGAAGAAAATGCTTCATCTACTTCTCCTCTTGAGGCTTTCTTGTCGGTCTTCTTTTGTGGACAATTCATGTCATAGTGTCCATGCTTATGATGGTGAAAACATTTCACCTTTGACAAGTATCACTTCTTGCATACCTTGTCAGAATCTGATTTGGAATGGGACGCCTTTCCTTTTCCTTTCTTCGTCTTTCTAGCCAAGGCACAGTTCTCTTCATCATCAATCTTTGATGAGGATCTATCTCTACTGCTCCGCTGAATCTCTTCTTGTACCAAGTCGGACCATAATCTCTCTCATTCTAGTAGCTTCTCCCTCCCATTCATAGAGTCCTGGTATCTATTCCAACTCTTGGGAAGGCCTATAAGAGCTAGGATCACCAAATCATCCTGGAAAACTATTATCCCAAAAATTTCAATCTCATCTTGATATTGAGTGAACTTCATCAAGCATTTTTGGATCATGTCGCCCTTCTCAATCTTCATCTTTTTGAGCTTGTCTTTCAGCGCCAACTTCTTTTGGTCATTTTTATTATGAAACAGATCTATCAAGTCCTTCCACATAGCATATGGATTTTACTTTGCATGGAAACTCGAGACAATATGATCTCGAACTCCCTCTAACAAGATCCTTCTCGCCTTTACTACATTATTTTTCCATGCATCAAGAATTTGAGCATCTGTTGTTGTGGGCTAAGGAATATCAATATCTATGAATGCCTTCGGTCCATTTTCCTCGAGCAATGCCTCCATATTTTCCTTCCATGCTATGTAATTTTAATTTCCCTCGAGTGCATATTAGAGTCTCAAGCTATTGAAATAGATCTTCATATGTTGTTGGGTCCTGAAGAATAGATCTGCAAATTCGATGTACCTGTCAAAACAAACTCGAGTTATTCTCTTATATTATGATTCCTGGTGCTATAATACCATGTAGAAATTATCCAAAGGGATTCAATATGATATTTTAATGTAATAAAACAAAATACTGAATCCTTTTATAATTTGCGGAAACCAAATTTGATCGTACAATCATATAATAAGTAAAAGGAAGAAATAATCAATCACACAATACAAGATGTATATAGGGAAATAAACAGCTTAGAATCTCACTATCTATATGTTGCATAAAGTCAAGACCATGAAACAATACAATGTTATTTCCCTCACTGAGAAACCTCTACACTCTGATGACTGTCTCACTCTGATCTAGGAAAGGTTAGTCAAATACTTAACGAATTCTCAGCCTTTTTCTGACTAGGCTTGCTTACACATTCTTGAAGGAATTATGTCCCTGTTAATAAGGAAATTCCCAATAATTTATTCACAATTTCTTCAAGACATCCTGATGACCTCATGCATGACCTGTACAATTTTCTACTTATACAACTGATATTTATCTTCCCTTTAACCTCAATCCCAATTGGGCCTTCCTTAGAACTGACATGCAACAACTATTTATAATGAATAATAATTTAATTGATTGACCACTACTTGTGAATAAAATCATATTTAATTCACTGGACCTATCACTAGCTCATCTCTCAGTTAGAACTAGTTAAACATATTTTAACTCAATTAATTGAGTTAACTAATTACAACTCACAAATAACAGTAACTGGACCCCCTAAAATATAGGAAGAACTATACATGCCTCCTCTTTGACCTCCAAATTTAAATATATGAGATAACTAATTCTTCCTGACTCATTTAACACTTACAAGCTATTATGAGATGAAATTACAATTTCTCTTCCAATTTAATTAAGGGAAAATTAAATCAGAAGACCCCTTTGTGTGCCATTTCAACAAAAAAGACGACCATAAAGGCCCCGAAGAGAAGCATCAACAATAGAGAGAAAAAAACAAAATATAATACAATGAGGAAGATCAAGTAATATAGTAATAATTTATCTTCCCCTTCTTTCCTTTCTTTTTCTGGACCTGTTGCCATTCCCCTGGATTGAGGCCAACTGGAACCAAAGCCAACTCACTTGTGAATATATTTGGAGGATTTTCTTTATCTGAACCTAACCTTTTTTAATACATGGAAATGATTTTGTCCCACCAATACATCCTCCATGTGTGTCTCTTTTGTCAGGTTATTTGAACCCAAGATTTATTCTATAGCTACCCAATGCTAGTTAAGGGAAGCAACAACGAGAGCCACAACTTCCCCAACTGCGTGGTTTCTAGGATGAACCTATGCATCCATACCTGCTTGGGATGTTTGGATATCCATGTTTTCTTCTTCCTTTTTGTCTAAAAGGTGTGGCAATGGAAACTTCCATCCTTTTTGTTTATAAACCTACTTTTTTTTTTAATTTTTTTGGGGTCTTTCTTGTGCGAGGACAAGTGTTTTGCAAGTGTTCATTTTAAGTATGTTTGGCACCTGAAAACCATATTTTCATAATAAAATACTTGGTTCCAACTACAGTTTTTCTTTTTCATTTGAATATGGCCAGGTATCCCTTTAAAGGTCTATCTCTACACATATTTTTGCATAAAAAAATATCTTTCTCTATCATTTCACAATCCATATTCTTGAATTTTCCAAGAGTATCCCCAATTTCTTCTAGTACCCTATGGTGCCAAAAATGTAGGGAGAGATTTCGAGGTATCACCCATATCGGTATAGTAGAAAACACCATATTTGTAGCATTAATTTTCTGGGAACCATGGTGTGATGAAAGGCTTGGCATTACCCCAAAACCATGGCCCGTCATTCAAGAAAAAAATATAGTTCTTTTTGGGTGTCAAATTGAACAATCATAAAAACATTTGGAGCATAAATAAATATCGCAAATTGGCATCCAAAGAGAAAAAAAAACATTGGTGTAATGATTTAGGTTTAGACGAAAAGCCATTAAACCTACAAATCACAAGCTTTGATTAGAGAGCATAAAAGATAGATTTTACCTGAGAAAAATTTAATTCCATGGTAGAAAATTTCTCCATTTATTCAACAATGTAGGGGCTAGGATTTTTTTGGATTTGTGGTCTAGGAATATTTTGGGGTTTTTTGGGAGTAAGGGTAGCCTTTCCTTTTTCTTAATATTTGTATGAAACTAACCCATTTTGTGACCTAGATCCAAGGTCTCAAATTCAGAACTATGGATGAATTTCTAATGATGACATAGTCTTTTATCAATGAATATTCTTGGAGTAGCTTCCCTTCATATATGATACTTTGAAGCTTTGTAGGAATGCCCCACTTATACTCAATGCTCTGTTAGCTTTTTAGGAATGCCCCACTTATACTCAATGATCTATTTCAAAAGTATTACAGAGTCTGGGGCATTGGTCAAAACAACATAAGACATCCCTATCCCATTCTTTATAGAACTTGAAAATAAAAAGAGTCACCCCTACCTGAGGATCGAAGCATTCTAAACACGAAGGGCGTGCAGCCTGTTTCTATGATAAAATCATTTCTCGAGTTAGAAAACAAGTCAACAGTAGCCTCATCACACCCAAAAAGGCATGAACAAGAAAATATTTAATGAAGCGAACAAAGTTCGTACTTCTCGTTAAATACTCCAGAAGACTTGGAATATGAAAATATCCACGAGGATACGAATATTATATATTAAAATTTATGATGAATTGAATGAATGTTACAAATGAGGCGCGCTATCTAGGCAGGTGCCTCTTCACAGAAGGTCATGTCCCATTTAGACATGTCTCTTCAACCTAATTACTAATTAACTAATCATTATGTATTGGTTACATTATTTATATTATTTTATTCATAACATTTCCTTCCTCCTTAAAAATATTTGTCCTCAAAGATTGTTAATGAAAAAGGTTTGATTCTTGTCTCGAAATCTTCATTGATACTAAACGATATGATCCTTGGAGTGATATATAAAATTGTCGCACAGAGGAGGGATCAGACCATCCTAGATCAATCTTCTGCGGAGTTTTGTGGTGACTGGCAACTTGTGATGAATTGTTATCACATGAGTGGATTGCAATGACATTAGTATTCTTTGGAACATCAGTTTTTTGTTTATGTTTTGAATACGTAGCTTGATCGAGTTGTCTACTTCCATGATTCAGATGTCAATAAGGGATTTTACTGATTCGATATTCCTTTATCATGTTTATGTTGTCTCCTTGATTTATTTGAATTATCTAATTTCCTATAGCCAAGGATGTTGAATGGTTAATTTCTGGATCTTCACTTGAATCTTTTGTTGTTGGAACTACAACTTCTGAGTACATATTTATATATTATATTATATAAATAATTAATTTTATAATTAACTATTTATATAATTATTAATTAATTAATAAAACATTATACATATATATATACGAATTAACTAAATTATATAGTTTTCACTCAATACATATAATTAAATGTTTTTGGAATATGAAACAAGGTGGTGGAGGGACGCGGACAATAGGCACAGCCACTTAAATGCTAGAGAGCATTGGAGAGACAACAAGAGAAGACAACGAGTTGGTTGGACAGTTGTGGTATACATAGAGAATGGCAAGGCGTAGAGGTGTGGAAAGTGCAGGTCGATGACTACGTTTTTAGGGTGGGTGCAGACAGGGACGACAAAGACATGCTAGAAGGGCTGGACTGATACACAGTGGGAGCGCAATGTGAACGTGTGGGTGGTTTGTCATGGGGGACGGTTGTAGCAGCAGCAGGATAGGACTATGGTTGGTGGCCGATCTGAAATCGTCTGGGCAAAAGAGAAGGAATTATGGCACCACTGGGTGGGTCGGTAGCAGGGTGTGATGGATGTGGGGCATCAATAGTGTGCATGGACACTACGGCATGTGCGGGCCTGGCCAGGTATGTCGCATTTTATTTTAATTAATTAATTATATATATATATATAGATATATGTATATGTTTTTTTCTATTTTTAATTATTTTATAATATATATATATATATATATATTTAACTCTTTTTTTTTATAAACATACTATGATTTTTTTTAACTCTTTTATTTTCTTTATATATATATATATATTGTCTTTTTCTTTTAATATCTTTCTTTTCTTATATTATATATTCAATCTTTATGAATCAACTAATTTATAACTCCAAGTCAGAATAAACACTTTGTCAATGATAAGACTAATTGATGTATCAAGAGACCCAGATCGTAGTTATGGCTCTATGCAGCGGTGAGCAACCAGAGGATCGAACTCCTCTGATACCAAATGAAGCGAACACAGTTCGCACTTCTCGTTAAATACTCCAGAAGACTTGCAATATGAAAATATCCATGAGGATACAAATATTATATATTAAAATGTATGATGAATTGAATGAATGTTACAAATGAGGCATGTTTATATAGCTAGGCAAGTGCCTCTTCATGGAAGGTCGTGTCTCATTTAGGCATGTCTCTTCAACCTAATTACTAATTAACAAATCATTATTTATTGGTTACATTATTTATAGTATTTTATTCATAACAATAGTCTTGGAGTAGCTTCCCTTCATATATGATACTTTGAAGCTTTGTAGGAATGCCCCACTTATACTTAATGCTCTGTTAACTTTTTAGGAATGCCCCACTTATACTCAATGCTCTGTTTCAAAGTATTACAGAGTTTGAGGCATTGGTCAAAACAAGAGAGGATATCTTGATCCCATTCTTTATAGAACCTGGAAAGAAAAAGAGTCCCCCCTACCTGAGGATCAAAGCATTCGAGACAAGAAGGGCGCGTAGCCTCTTTCTATGATAAAATCCTTTCTCAAGTTACAAAACAAGTGGACCGCAGCCTCATCACACCCAAAAAGGCACGCACATGAAACAACTGAACATAGAAACATAAATAAGAATAAGAATAACTCGACCCTAATATGCTCCCTCGCCATAACTGACACATGGTAGACCAAGAAAATATTAAGCGATCAATTTTGAGTCCCACAACGACTCTATGCATCTTCGGTTTTTCCATGGCACCAACCCACTCTTCATCGAAAGCAAAGTTACAAAATATAACACTTATCAACTGAGACCAAGGCTGAAAGGTTGTAGCTAATCATTCTTTCCATCACAAGTTGATCCAAATGGGTCCCTATGTATGCATTCAACATATTGCTAGGAGTTGACCCTCTTATCCATGACAAAACCAGAACACGTAAACTATGACATTGTCCCAGAGGTGCTAGAGCGAAACGAGAAGCCTGAAACCCTAATTTCCTTCGTAGACTCCATCTCCTCTTGTCCAAAAATTTCCTCTTTACCTTAAAAACAAGCCTATATGTCATTTCTCAGGTATCAATAATTATATAATATTTTTCTATTAAATAATATTTTTAAAGTGAAGTTGAAATTAAAAAAGCCTTTATTATTAAATAAAATAAACAGATGGTACAATTTATTTAATTTATGTTTTTTATTTATTTTTGATAGTACAAATCTTTACTAGACAAATTTTTTTTTTATTCAAATTGTGTTTTCCAAAACATAAAACTTTTAGTATCCAATACCTAAATTACGTAGTTTACACAATTTAAACGTACCATTCTAACAAATTCGTGACCAATTTTAAAAAACCTTTAACGTAAAAATATCCCAAAACAAACCATTCAACAATATAAAAAAAGTTGACACCTATTTTTTTAAATATTAATATTTTATAAATTTTAATAATCTTAATATCAATAATTTCAAACACAATTTATTGCATCAAATAATATCACATAACACAATAATATAAAATCCAACCAAACAAATTCCGTCCGCATAAAATTATTATATAAAGTCCACACGAAACAAATTCCATCCATGTATAGATTTGATCCCAAATGGGATGAGCCCCTAAATTATGAAAATATCACCTCGATTTGACTTATAAGGCACGCGTAGCTCCACAAAAATTAAAAAATTTGGGAAGTGATAAGCAATAAAGTATAATTTAAAAACTATTATAAAATATATTAATACTAAATATAAGGGAAAACTATATAAATAATGAAAATATTGTGTATTATTTTTTTTAAAATAATTTCTTAATAATTATAGCCTATCATATACATGAAATTTTTTAATTTAAAACTTGTACATTTTATATTTGGGATTGTATATAAAGTCTCATGTGGAGCTATTTTCTAATAGTTAACAAAATCCATGTGTTTGCTCCCACTACTCATAAGAATTCATTAATAAATAAATAAAGTATCAAAACATTAAATCTATTTTCAACAATAAAAATGAAATTTTATAATAAATTAATGAACCATCAAAATGGAATTAAAAAAAAAAAAAAAAACTTAACTTTTACTAATAGCCATCATCAGCAAGACAAAAAGATTTCATATGATTTTTATATAACGATGTGTAACAACTTTTCGCAACATTCACGATCTTGACATGGAATTTGATTTTAAATTGTTAATATTTTTTATATAAAGAATAATTTTTATGAGAAACATATAAATTGAATGGTTGTTATAATCGTTTTTTATAATAATAATAATTTATTATAAAGTTGTGGTTTAAATATATATGAAATTTGACATATGATATTTCCTTAATTATAAGATAATGAAGTTTTAAATTAAAGTGCGGAGATAGTTTTCATAAATAATTAATAATAATTATGAGAAAATAAAATGAAATATTATTACAATTTACATTTTTTATTATTATTCTTAGATGAAGTGTGAGAGGGTGTGTGGAGGTGGGTGGCTATTGTTTCATCCAGAATAAAATGGTAGATGTGGCATAATGCCTTGCTTATAAGATATTATGACAGTCCTATGGTACAAAGTTTAAATGCTTATATGCATCACCATTATGGCATGAGACCTTAATAGTAGTCTATGCTTAATGATGGAGGAAAATTTGATCATTGTAGCACTCAAACTTAGTAGTGGTGAGTTACAGGTTATGCATTTGAAGTTATCACTAGTCTATCCACTCATGCAAATTCATCATCTTGAGCATTGGAGAATTCCAGGTCTTCGTACCAAGGAAATTCAACATGTGTTAATGGATAAAATGTGGTGCAAGTTTCAATATGGATGGATTTTTCGGCTAATATCGTCCCTTGGCTTCCATTCTCAGTGGATTATTTCTTGAAGGTGATGCCATCATGGTTAAATTTGCAGTTTGGTCCCAAGTTTTGGATGTGCTTTATTGTTTCCTCTAGGAATAAGACTCTCCCTGACTTATTGGCTAACATTTTCTCTCTCTTGCTCCTGATTGCACATGGTTCTCCCCCACTTGTTCCATGTCTTCTATAGGTGCCTTTCGTTTATTTTTCTCTCCTCTTTTAGAATCATCTCCCCTGTGTGAGGAAAAATATTCTCACTAAGGTTGAACCTTGGAACACCTTGCGCTCTTTCTCAACCATCCATGCCCCTATTGTATCCACCTTTCTCGACACTCTGCCCTTTAGTCACACCTCATTCATTTTAGCCTTTAATACTAGTGAACTTTTAATCTCCATAATTCTTGGGTAGTGGGAAAAAGTAGGCGTTGTGCATTGTACTACAATGAAATGGGAAATTCAAGAGCCCAACAATGGGAAGAGGCTTTGGTTGGCTTGTTTTGGGTGTGTATCCCGCTATATATTTAGGAAGAAATTGTAGATGTTAAGAGGGATATTGCTACGAAGCGCAAATTCCTATTGAATGTGGAGGTTGCAAGAGAAACTACAGGATGGGTATCGAACGTGGGGCACACCTGCATATGTTTCACTAATACATCTACACCATAAACATTTATTGGAACCTCAAAATGTTGTTGGGATAGGTCTTGTTGAACCATAACGAAGCAAGATAGGAAATTCTACTAATGCTTGATGAAATACAACTCAGATCCCATAGATTGGACAAGGGACTACAATGTACAAAGGCTCATGTGGGACTTCCTCCTAATCTAACATGCTCACCAAGAAGTAACAAAATCGCATCACTATTGCGGAATCTGAATCCCACAAACCTGAATGATGATTTACACTAGCAACTTTTCTGTTCAATTTCTTTACTAGTATTTTTTTTTTTTTTTTTTTTTTTTTTTTTTATAGTAACATTAGTAGGCCATAGGCCTCAAGTTACCAGTTATTATCCTGCGGCTCGCAAGATAACGTATTAGGTATTCCGTAATAGGTTTCTTTTCTCTGCATGATATATATATATGGATAGTTAGATCAGCCAATCTTCATTATCTTGATGATGAACTACATTCAGTAGTTCGAAACACGTCGGTTGTAAAATTTCTCATGTGATTTCTGAGAAGATTTATTAAAATAAGTCAAATCTATTAAATTTATATTGATTTAATAAAGTTAAACTATATAAGTTCATTTTTATTTTCTACAAATATTTTTATTATTATTTATCTTTGTTACTATTAGCTAAGAATTTCAACATCTTATTACACAATACATTGTAAATTATGATTTTACAATATTAATTTTTATTAATGCAATAGACATTCTTGTCATATCAATATGGAGTTGTCTTTAGTGCGACTTTTGGAAGTTTCAGGTGCCGGAATCCGGTGAAAATTTTTGAGGTAAAATCTTGGTTTTTGTTATTCAAACTAGTTTTTTTACTCTATATATGGATTCAACACCTTGAAAAACCTCTAGGACACTTTGATTGTGCAAAGTTAGCAATCAAACTTCTCTTTTCAATAAATTCGTGCCGGAATTTAGAGAAATTACACCATAAAAGCCTTCAAAAAGTCGCACTAAAGACTATTCGTATCAATATTTTTTATAAACTAATATTTATATTTAAAAAATGTATATTTTAATTCAAATTTTAATAATATATATAGAGTTTGTAATTATATTTAAAAAAATTAATTAAATATTTTAATTCAAATTATGTATGGATGGATGGTTAAAATTCTAAATTTAAATTTTACTAAAACAAAACATAGTCATTTTTATAAACTAAATAATAAATGAGTTTTATTATTATTTTTTTCAAATATAAATTCAAATTTTAAAAATAAAAATATATGTATTTTTATAAACTAATAATTATATTAAAAGATTTTTTTATTAAATATTTTAGTTTAAATTTTAAGAATTAAAATATATAATTCAAACAACTTTGATTTTGACTACTAATGTAATTCAAATGTAAATGCAAGTATAACATATTATAGTTTTTTAAAGCTATGTTTGCATAGGCATTGAAATCAGGGGAGAGTTGTCTACTGAGGCGGAGGAATTTCCAGGACGACCAAAAGTGGTTGAAATTTGGGCAAAAAAAAAATTCAGAAATCTTGCAATAGTAGTGTTTGAATCATGTTTTTGATAGTGGAAATAGATTCAACACCATAAAAAACCTCTAGGGCACCCAAAATCTTGAAGTTTGATAGTTATAACCTGATTTTACAAAAATCACTATCGAATTTTATTAAAATCTTATCTGCATTTTCATGATTTTCAAGGCAAAAGAGCAGGTTAGTTAGACTACGACAAAATCAAGCCCTTGCTCTTTAATTACACAGTTCAAAACTTTACCAATCAATAAAACTCAAATTGATAGAATTCTAAACCTTAACACTAATTTAAATTCAACATTTTTATTGTAATCTAACTATATTTAAACTAAGCGACAAAAAATAATGACAAAAACTATAAAATTATAAAGTTTATCCTTTTTATTTTAATAAAAATAAATTAAACAAACACATATTCTTCAACATTAAACCCACTCAAATCAATAATCTAATATTTCAATAAAATACTTGATCATAATGTATGCCACTTAAAAGACATTGGAATAAAGGCTATTAATAAACTTCATCATAATGTATGCCACTCGGAAGACATTGGAATAAATGCTATTAATATTTTTCAATTTATACCGCAGAACATGATAATTTTAGCCGTCTTAGTTAAAAAGTATTGATTTTAAGTAACATGAGTTGGTCATGGTAGTATAATTGATAAAAAAATATAAAATAATTTTTATGATTTTATTATTTTTTTTTTAAATAAACGTTTGTTTTATGATAATATAATTATATTTTAACAATAATAAAAATAATAATCACAAATAACGGATAATGGAAAATTTAGTGAATGTTAATTTTTTTTTAATAAATTAAGTGGTAGAAATTATTATTTTAATAAAAAATATTATTATGATAAATATTTATTTGTATTTTATTATTAATAATATTATTATCTTTAAGTTTAAGGATAATTCTTGAGAGGATTAGGGTTTGGAGGGTAAAATAAAGCTAAGATATTATAAGAAAGTGATTAAATTCACTCTTGTTAATCAAATTATCTCTCTGTGTTGTCCAGCAATAAGAAAAAAATGATCGCTAAAATAAAAACTAATTCCCATGAGCTTCGAAGTGAGACCGGGCGGAGGTCTATTCCCAAGACCCCTTGGAACGATAGAATTTGCCAGATTTGCGATTCCAAGTAGGTGGAAGATGAAAAGCACTTCCTTTTAGACTGCCTGACTCTTACTCACATTCACTCTCAATTCCCTACCATCTGCCACACTTCCAATCTTCTTGACCTATTAAGCCAACCCACCTACAGCGATCTTGGAGCACTTATTTCCCTTCTCTTTGACCATAAAAACAAGATTTTGAAGAATCAAACTTAGATCCTTTCTCCTCTCTTAAGGTTTGATAGACTGCATTGGTCTTAATAGATGGTAACCATCATCATCATCATCATCATCATCATCATCATTAAATATAAAATTATAAAGAATATATATAATTTTTAAATAAATTAATAAATAATGGTAATTTATATTAAATAAATTAATAAATAATAGTTATTTATAGTAGATATTTTAAAAATGGTTTTCATGAAAATAAATGTCGTAGTCTAACTATTATGTTTTTTTTCCCTGAAAATTATGAAAATTTTGGCAAGATTTTAATAAAATCCAGTAGGAATTTTTGTAAATTCAGGTTACAACGGTCAAAATTCAAGATTTTGGGTGCCCCAAAGGGTTTTGATGGTGTTGAATCCATTTCCACCATAAAAAACATGTTTCAAACACTACTAATGTGAGATTTTTTGATTTTTTTTGCCCAAATTCCAACCATTTTTTATCGTTGGGGTAGACGATTCCAAAATAAATTAATTAAACTATTTAATTATTCACATCAAAAGAAAAACTAAAAATTTTGAGAGATAAATTTTCATTATATTACCCTAGATTCATCTTAACTTCGGATGTGTCTAGATGAATCTAATCTCTTGAGATGGAAATATCTTTTAGAGTGAAAAGAGAGCTAAGATGGATAGAGTTAAGAGTTAATATGGCAAAACTATGGATTGTCGAAACCTAGAGCCCACAAATAATTAATAGTAATTTTTTTAACCTTAATTTTATTTTAATTATTAATTTTCTCATTTAATTTCATTTTTAAATTGAATTAAATTTTTTTTTATGTAATTTGACCAAGTCAAAATGTTTACACGACAAGACATGACATGCCATTATAACATCTTTTTCATATTGAGTTGAAGATCACTTCTTGGGACAATTATTAGATGCGTGAATGTCATTGAGAAAGATAACTAGACATTTTAGTATGTGGATTTTCCTATTATGAAAAAATGTTTATATATATATATATATATATATATATATATATATATATATATATATATATATATTGTTTTTTTGTCAAGTGGTCTAAGTTCATGAGATATTACATCAGACTTGACATATGGCTTGAGAAACTATTGGGAAGGGCCCAACTTGGTCTAGTTTTGGGCTAAAGATTTCACTTTTTGAGGAAGTGGAGTGCGCGATCCAACGGAAATAATTCAACTGCGCAAAGTTTAGGAGTTTTAGGAGCTTTGGGACGGGTCAAAGCTCCTCTTTTTGTAAAGGGATTGGGTTATTTTTGAATATTTTGAGCTCCTCCCATGGTTTACGAACCATGGTATTGTAAAAAAGAAAGCTATAAAAGGAGATGACTTAGTGAGTCAAGTCATGAAATGATAAGATATGAAAAAACTGAGTCTGTAATTCTTCCGATATTTCTGTGATTTTTGCCTAAGGGAAGGCTCCGCAATTGTGTGTGTGAAGGCCTTAGGAAGTTTGCAGCTCTATGCGTAGGCCCTTGCAGTTGTGTGTGCATGGTGATAAGAATTGTAACTGAAGGATATTGCATAATAAAAGAAGGATTTGAAGACATATCTGTGTATTTCCTACATATTTCTACATTATCTGCGCTTGATTATGGTTTTTCTGTATATTTACTCAGTAACTTCATTGCAAAGGCTTGAATGTTGTTTTACATACTGAATATTGTATATTAGAGTAGAAAGGCGCAATGCGCAAGATGATTAACTAAGTAGTTGAACAATGTCTGTCCTAGCAAGTTCATGATTCGACGAAGCTCATATTGAGCCCTAAGTAGAGATAAACCATAAAGACATACTCCATAGTCCCTCTGGATGCAGAAACCTGGTTCTATCATCCCCTAATATTGCATCAGGTGAGACTATGGTCCGCGCAACATATCATTGCTGAAAGGGCTGGTAATAGAGGGTTTTGTTTGTAGTGCAGCTAGGTCTTAACCCCCTCAAGAAAAAAAATGGTTTCGTTGCCGGGACCGAGACCTAATTGAGGGGTATGCAGATGTGGCATCCAACAAGAAAGGAAATACAAGATTGGATAGATCTAAAAGAACAAGAGTTCGTAGTTCAAGAGAACAAAAATCCACGACTGTCAACTGAAGCTTGGTTGTAGAGATATCATTTTTACAGAGCAGCACACGATTTTCTTCTCATCGTTTGCGAACAAGCTACACAAATGGTTTTCAAGGTTGGATGAGAATAAGACCCATTTTAAGAACAGCGAACCTACCATGTGGAGCCCTGAATTGTTGTAGAGACTCAAGGAGGTTGATAACAATATCTCAAGAGTTTTTTATTTCTGGATCGATATTATTTGGGAGGATTTATAACTCAGTTATCCATAGACACATTTGTATCCTACAACGAAGCTGAGAAAATATTTTTCAAGGGTCTGCGAGGTAAGTACTTGAATTCTTTAAAGTTTTGGATTTATATGCTTTTATGTGAAAAGGGTGTACTACGCATGCAATCAGATTGATGTTTGGAAGAAGTAAGTTTGGGTCTACGCGGAGTGGTAAAAGGTTTAGGTTAAATCATGAAAACTTCATTAAGACTGATTACAGTTTTTTGTTGAGTGGATCTGAAAGCACAGAAGGAGAAAGTAACCCCACAACCCCTAGAGGTGTGTCACAGTTAGAATTTGGAGATCATTAGGACGCCTCTGGGATTCCCCATCCTACTACCCCCCTCACTCCACATCCCCATCCCCATACTTTTCCTTCACCTCCACCTCCACCTCTACCTCCCCCAATAGACATGGATAATGAGGTTAGAATGCCTATTTTCAGAGGTCTGGGATCAAAGGATCTTGAAAAATTTTGGTTTGTCACTGAAGTAGTATAGAAAGAGCGATAGATCACTTATGATGACATAAAGAAGGCACATATTGTCACAGCATTGTAGGAAAGGGCGCTGGCATGGTAAATGAAGTACTTTGCGACACATTAGGCTACCACGTTGGATTTTAAAAAGACAACGATGAATGCCGAATTTAAGAAGCCAAAATCGCAGTCACAGTGTATTACGGAGATAAAAGAGATCAAACAAGGGATAATCGAATCTGTTTCTGAACTTGATCAAAGGTTCAAGATGCTACTAGGACAAGTGACCTTCCAAATTCCTAACGAGTAGCATAAGGAGTAGTTTATATTTGTGTTATTTCCACATATCAGCCTACCATTGACACAACTGAAGATAGCAACACAGGTTGAAGCTCTGGAAATTGCTATGAAATTAGAAGTTTCACTAGTCACAGAGACCCAAGTAGGGGTACAACAGATTTGGAGCCAATTAGTAGCAATGCATTTGGAGTTGCAATATTTGAGGAAGGGTAAGGAAATATGATCAGAAATTCACTCAAAGGTATGGTGTATCAAATGTAAGGCAGAAGGCCATTAGAAATATCAATTCCCTATGTATAGATATTACATCAATAACGACACACCTAATCTGATGAACCTAGGATCAAGTGTATGGTGCAAAATGTGTAAAATTTTAGGTCGACATCGCACGAAAGATTGTTATTTATTGCAGAAGTATGTGGAGAACCTGAAGTAGTTGTTTTGTAACTTTTTTAGCTCCATAGGGCACGATGAGAAGAATTTTCGCAGTTATGAATTAATGATAGAGCATACTGCAGGTGCATATAGAATGCAATATGAAGGGCACATGCATGAAGATCATGATCCACCAGCAGGGCATGGAGGCTGAGGATGAGGACAAGGACGAGGCATTGGTCAAGGACGTGGTCAAATCATATGTTACAACTGTGGTGAAGTAGGACACTTCGTGAGGGATTGTCAAAATCCCACAACCCCCTCCTATAGGTATTGTAGAGATTTTGGTTATGTAATATAAGATTGTCTTGTTCTAATAGCAAAGATGTAGGACAAAATAAATTAGCAGCCTACACAGAACTTACAGATGATGAATGCAGATCCACTTGAAGAAGAGCCTAGAGTTAACATAGTAACCTAAAGGGGTGCAACTACAAGGGAAGATAACGCAACAGGAAAAAATCCTATGGAGGACACGTGGGTTAAAAAGGTTGGAGATAAGAATACTGGGTTCAATATGCAAAGAGAAAAGGAGAAATTTTTGGAGAAGAAGAATAATTTCATGGACCTCGAATCTTTAACATCTAGGACGCAGCCACAGACTCAACAGAAGTTGATACCTTAGAAGAAAAACAACAAGGTGATTAATGCGACAAAGGAATTTTATCCAGCTATATTGAAATCGTTTTTGCAGACCTGCATGAAGTTATTAAGAGACAAAAAGGTTGTCAAAAGTCTCCAAGCATGGATAGACTCCTACTTAGGAAGGGAAGAGCCAGTCGTGAGCCACACATAGTAAATATTGTCTGGTATAGTAGTAGACATTGAAGGAGTGCGCGGTATGGCATATTTTGAAGTAATTGAGATTGTAGATGAAAAAAATCCATATCTAGTGCTTGATACTGATGCAATAATCTATCTGAAGAAGAGAAATATGGTGTTTGAACAAGGCGATCTGAGGGTCATTGTTCCTCTAGATCCATCAGAAGGAGTGTGATATACAAACCCTGTTCGTGATGAATATTGCGATGTCGATATTGATAATATTTACAAGATCATGGCTAAGGAGAAAGACTGGATCAATCCCATTGCAGATGGAAGGATAAGTTTGGAAAAGGACAACTCATGTATTTTAGAATCTGATGAAGAACTGGAGAATTGGAAGAATAGGTTGCACGAATTTTCTACTAGGCGATGTAACATAATTACAATATCACTCTGCTACATCACTACAAAGGTATGTAATTTTCCTTAGTATGATGGGATATGAGATTTCAATCTATTTCTTGATTAATTTTAAAGAGAAGTACTCGAATAAAAAAGGTTCCAATATTTGGACATAGCGTTGAGATCTACATGTGCTAGATGGTGGGGTACTGATAAGAAAAATATTGGAAGTTGGAGAGAATATCGCATATTGATGAAAATCAGATTTGGTTAATTAAATACTAGACTTTAAGTAGAATATGATGGAAAGGATGACCCTCGAGGGCATATTTTTTGCTCGACTACGATGTGGGGCGAAGATCAAACACCAGAATAGGCACATACCTTATTTCACACATTAGATGTGATACCTATGAACTGGTATCTTGAAATTGAACTATGAATTGGAACATCGAATTAAGAAAATCTCGTTGAAGGATTTTTAATAACTTTTAGTTTTGAAGATGACTATCAGTACATAGACACAACTCTTCAAGCAGTCAGAGCAAGGATTTTCAAGACTACAACTGCGCTAACCTAGACATAGCCTAATTGGGATGTGCAATTGGAGCATGTCGTAGAATGTTATAATGTGACAGCGGAAGAGGATGAGGAATATCTGTGAAAAATTAATATCACAGAGTCATAAGGACAATGCGATTTTGTTCGACCAAAAAGTGAGATCTTTTACATAGCGCAACTGGTGAAGACGTAGAAGGTGAATATAGGGTCAAAAGAGGAGCTCATATCAACGAAAATATATACTATCTACTTTGGGCGTGTTATATAACTAGCTCCAAAAATAGAAGAAAAGAGAGATCAACACCTTAGAAATAAGCCACTTCGAGGGTGAAACCTCCTTTACATCACATAAATGAACAATTCTTGGATGATACAAATGACAAAACCTCTTCTATATATAGTATTACATGGGGTCACAATATAATCCTAGTCAACCTAACAATAATAATGTAAGGGTATAGTAATAACAAAGGTTATGTAATATTCCCAAATGGGAAAAGCAGGAATATAATGCAAAAAACATGGAAATAGCAATAAATATTATTGCATAAACATGTGAGGCAAATATAGAGCCTTTTTATTCATCATAACAGCAAAAAATAAGTGTAATACAATGAGGCACAAAACCTAATACATGAACCAACAAGCCTCCAATAGATAAATCCCTCAAGAAAGGGGTGCTGCTACTATATCAAAATGTCGGAAGACTGCTACAGCACAGTCATAGGAGCACTGCTATAGAATATGAATATACAAAAGATGAAATGGCTGTTATATGCCTCAAAATATAATGTACATGAATATCAAGGCTCTATACAACCTTCAACAAGAAACCCAAGAGGGTTTTCAGAAATACACCAATATACAAGAAATGAACCCAAGCCCTAGGGCTGAAGATTCACTGCAACAATACAGCTGGAAAGATGTGGCTGATTTGATATGAAAAAGAATGTAGCCTCCTCTAATAGACTATTCAGATGAAAGGATGATCCCTCCACTGGAAAACCTTCTCCACAAATGGTGTATTGAAACCACCCCTGCAACTCCTCCCTAAAATAACGCAGTCCAAGATAGAAACTTAATTATAGGGTCAAATGATAGTGTGGCCTAGTGTCAAATGCTGCAATAAGGCTCAAGGGCCTTCCTTACTAGCCTCCCAATGGAAGGAAACCTTCCTCCACTAAAATCTAGCTCAGAAATCACCCAAATGTATTCTCAACTGCTGCAACCTACAACACAGCACAACCCTCTGCAGAAACTGTGTTGTAGATGAAAGATGGAGCTTGGCCTGATTCCAGAATGTGGAAATATAGTGAAATCACTTCTCCCGAGTAGGAACTCGAATTCCCCCAAGGATTAAGGTGTGATTCCCGCTCGAGAACACCCTATGCTAAACAAAAATGCAGTATTATCTAAACAACTGAAGAGAGCAAACAAGTCTTAATAGACCATATCAAAATAATAATCTAAAACATGATCACAATGGTTTCCATCCTCTTCCTTATATTCTTGGTGAGCTTCCTCACCCTTGGCCCCACTCATTAAATCCACTACTTCCATGCATGGAGTCTCCCTCCAAAACTGTGTAGTCCCACAATGAATGCCACTCCTCCATGACAACGTTGTTGATTTGGTCAAAGTTGACCTAGTCTACATGATCCAACCCCTTTTCTCACATAAGGGTGCTTTATCAAGCCACTAAAGTGATATCCATTCACATTAGCAGTGATTTTATTCCTACTAAGGAGATTTATGGGTCTCCATACCCTCTTATTCAGCAAATTAAGAAGAAAAACAAAAATTAATATTCCAACTAGCTCATGCCTAATTGGGAATGTTACATTCCTCCCCTCCCAAATGTTGCTTGTCCTCAAGCAACTGTAAAGGTGAGTGCTGCAACTCTTCTCCTCCTTCCTTGGTGACACCTCCATGTGATAAGCTCTCCTCATTTTCCAAGTGTCTCCCAATCAATCCCTCCATGAAATGCTCCACCCAAGTTCTCATGAGATGCAAATGACCCATCCCACAAGGAAGCAAAAGACCCAATGAAGCAATTACCCAATGTTCTCCCTGAAACATGAAGAATAAGAAACATGGAGAATCTCTCTCCCAAAGGGCATGCTCACTCCTCCCATCCTTCCTCCAACCATCCCCACAATGAGAATAAAAACATCATCAATGTATCAGATCAAAACCAAGTACACATAGGCTTCCATATGCAATAATGGAGGTGGATCATAGTCCCACATGTGGAACTAGCGCAGTATATCTCCTGAATGCCTCAGATAATTATATGGTAAGTGGTTTCCCCACCACTTACTTGCTGCCATAGTCTTCTCAAAATTTTTGAGAATGTGAGTAATGTTTGTTGCCTTTTGTGTACACCCGGAATGATATGCCATCTCCCTATATCCTCCTAGGGAGTGACAATGCTCAACACAGTTTATGGCCCCAAGTTGACCATGAAGTTTATAAGGAAGAATGCTCCCTCTTGGAGCAAAGGCTTGCACATGTATGGTAAAGGAATGCAAATATTCATCAATTAAATCATTGTGCATAAAAACATGATCCTTACCATATGCTTCAATCATACTAATGGAGTGGCTCATAGATAGATCCCCTCTCAGTCCCAAAGATGAAATAGGTGGATGTGATAACTCCAAAGAGTTATTTATCTCCTACATCTCCACATGATCCATGCATATTTTCAAATTCTAATATATCTCCTCTTCAAAGCCTTCCCAAGTGTATCCCTCCATGATAGTATGGTATGCTCTCGTGGAATAAGTGTGGCTGAAGAGAAAATATTCATGTGTTGTTTGTAGTAACTTCTCCTTGAGCTTGGATGATCTAGATAAGAAGATCCTACTCTGATAGTATATGACCCCATCTTTGACTGAATACCCCTCCTCTAGTAGCTGGTCATCAAGTATCATGCATGTAAAAAGATCCTTGGAATAATCCACCAAAAACTGGGATTTCCAATAAGGATCTATCCTCCATAGTGACAATGTTGATGATCTATCATATAAAGCATATGTCATGTGGTTTCCCCCTTCTTTAAAATATCCCATGCCAAAGTTACATATCGGGATGCTGCTATCCCCTCTCTGTTGCTCCTCTTGTAGCTGCTCATGCTCAAGTGAAGGTTGAAAATTTTGGAGGTTATTCTTCCATGGGAAGCTATCACCTATCCAAAACTCCCTGATTTTGGCCAAAGCATGCATGAGTGCCCACCATCCTCTACCATGTGTGGAATATTTCTCCCCAAGTGAGAACATCTTCTGAGCCTCCAAAGTCAATGAATAGTCTCCTTGCACCATGATGGTGCCATCCTCCATCCCTGTAGCATCCTTTCTCAGCACAAGATGTTGTGTGAGAGTGGGTAATGATGATAGTGGTAGAATGTCTCCATCCTCCTTGAGTCTACCCAAGACTCTCTACGTTGTACCATGACCTCCCAATGCTCCCACTCCTCCTGGATCTATGAGTGGTGCTACATGTTGTGAGAAATTTCTCACCAACTCTTGATTAGGTGGCCTCCTAGGTGGTTTTCCACTAGACAGTAATGTCCCATGGGCCAAAGTCAACTGCATACATGATGGGACTGTTAGGTCCTTGCTTCCAGTGTGCAAATCCAACTTTGTTTTCTGTGTGGAAGTTGTCTGATCTTGAATGGAATCTCAAACCATCAAGGTCAAGTATTTGGGTACTACTCTTAATGATGCAAGGGCCCCTCCAATTGGATAAAATGCTCCATTCCCACCTCTTGGTGGTGGTGGATCCTCTCCTGCTATCCCAACGCTGTGACCTTCTTTTGGTTCTTCTTCTCCATTCTCCTCATCATCTGAAAATACCTCTATATAGTGTGCCTTTCCTACTGCACATCTATGTCCGGATGCCCATTATTCTTGGCATGTGAATAAAAGCTTCCTTCTCCTCAAATCTCTTCGGAAATCATCACTAAGAGGCACTATACTTTGGCTCTCTTTTGAAAAAGGAGCCTTCTCATCTTTTCCCTTTGATGGAAAAGTGGGCTTTTGCTGAAATGTTTCCTTTTCTTTTGGCAAGGGATCTTGTAGATCTCTAGCCCTTTCAATGGCATCTTGAAGGCTAGTGGGTTTGGTAGATTTAACCAACCCATGTATAGGTTCTGCTAACCCATCAATAAACATATAGACCCTCCTTGTTGCAGATAAATCAAGAAACATAACAGAAAGTCTTACAATTCATAAATATAAGTTTCTGGATTACCGGATTGTTTGAGCTTAGCTATCCCCATTAAAGGTGCCTCTGGGTCTCTCCTATCAAACCTCTCCACCAACCTCCTTGTGAACTCTGAATATGCAGTCACATTGGCATGACCGAATGTAGACATCCCATGAAACCACCAATCATGTGCTTCACCCTTGAGGTGCAGTGCTGCTATTTTGATGGCCTTCATCTCCGGTACTTGGTTCAGCTGGAATTAGATGTATAGCTTCTCTAACCATGATTTGGAAATGCATTTTGATGACCCATCAAAGTTGGGTAAGAAAAATCTACCCATGGTTCGGTGTAGATCATGATTCTGTATGAATCCTCCACCTCTATTGTGATGTCAAGGTCTCCTATTGTCCTTGACCGGACAGAATTCTTGAAAACTCAAATGATCCTTGAATCTCTAAGATTGAGATTCATACTCTATAAAATAGTCTTCAAGAGTTTCTTGTTATTTAAACCCTCCATTTCCCACTGCTAAGAATGTAGGCATTGTAGAGCGTTGGGAAACCTGCTGCTTCACTGGTTGATCACTCCAGTGATGAGAAATTCCAGAGCCTTCTCCATGTAGAAACCCTTTAGGGGATTCTTTGTGTCTATCCATCCTCGTCTCCTTTATTTCTCTTGCAATGTCTTGCATAGTTTGAAGAAGAATCTTAGGGAACTCCTTGTCCTCATCTTCTCCTGATAAAGAGTTCTTACCCTTGTCTTCTTTATCATCTGTATAAGCATATCTCTGGTTTCTTTTGAGATACATCTTCTCTCTATCTGTGAGAAGATATTCTTCTTCTATGACATATTGGCTTAAGATTCGCAGGCTGAGCCAATATTATGCTCTGATACCACTGTAATATTCTGAAATGGGAAAAGTAGGAATATAGTGAACAAACATGGAAATAGTAGTGAAGATTATTGCATAAACATGTGAGGCCAAAATGGAGCCTTTTTATTCATCATAAAAGTAGAAAATAAGTGTAATACAATGAGGCACAAAACATAATACATGAAGCAACAAGCCTCCAATAGATAAATCTCTCAAGAAAGGGGTGCTGCTACTATATCAAAATGTCGGAAGAATGCTACAATGCAGTCATAGGAGCACTGCTATAGCATATGAATATAAAACAGATGAAATGGCTATTATATGCCTCAAAATATAATGTACATGAATATCAAGTCCCTATACAACCTCCAACAAGAAACCCAAGAGGGTTTTCAGAAATACACCAATATACAAGAAATGAACCCAAGCCCTAGGGCTGAAGATTCACTACAACAATACAGCTGGAAATATGTGGCTGATCTAATATGACAAAGAATGTAGCCTCCTCCAATAGAATCTCTAGATGAAAGGTTGATCCCTCCACTGGAAAACCTTCACCCCAAATGGTGTAATGAAACCACCCCTGCAACTCCTCCCTAAAACAACGCAGTCCAAGACAGAAACTGTGTTTTAGGGGAAAATGATAGTGTGGCCTAGTGCCAAATGCTACAATAAGGCTCAAGGGCCTTCCTTACTATCCTCCAAATGGAAGGAAACCTTACTCCACTGAAATATAGCTCAGAAATCACCCAAATGTATTCTCCACTGCTGCAACCTGCAAAACAATACAACCCTCTACAAAAAATGTGTTGTAGATGAAATATGGAGCTTGGCATGATGCCGAAATGCGGAAATGTAGTGCAATCACTTCTTCTGAGTAGGCACTTGAAGTCCCCTGAGAATGAAGGTGGGATTCTCGCTCGGGAACACCCTGTGCAAAACAACAATGTAGTCTTAGCTAAACAGTTGAAGATAGCAAACAAGTCTTAACAAACCATATCAAAATAATAATCTAAAACATGATCATAATGGTTGCCATCCTCTTCCTTATATTCTTGGTGAGCTTCCTCACCCTTAGCCCCACTCATTAAAGCCACTACTTCCATGCATGGAGTCTCCCTCCAAAACTGTGTTGTCCCACAATGAATGCCACTCCTCCATGACAACGCTATTGATTTGGTCAAAGTTGACCTAGTATACATGCTCTAATCCCTTTGCACACATAAGAGTGCTTTATCAAGCCACTAAAGTGATCTCACATTAGCAATGATTTTATTCCTACTAAGGATATTTATGGGTATCCATACCCTCTTATTCAGCAAATTAAGAAGAAAAACAAAAATTAATATTCCAACTAGCTCATGGCTAATTGGGAATATTACAAGTTATAGGGGTACAACAATAACAATAATGGGGCTACAGTAACAATAATAAGGAACTACACTAGCAATATAGGGACCTAAAATTCCCCTCTCCTTCAAAAAGGTGTTGTCCTCAACGCTTGAGTAGCTCTGGGTGCTTCTGTATACAATTCTCATCCTCCCATGTATAATTTTCAGTGGGTAAGTTCTGCCACTTGATGAGATACTCTGAAATTGATCTATTTCGTAGCTATCAAGTTCTTATTTCCATGACTGCTTCAGGTTCCAATATGATTTTTCCTTCCTCATCAAGTTCTAGAAATATTGTTTGAACTTGAATTTTTTCACCTATAACCTTCTTTAAGCATGAAACATGGAAAATTGAATGCACTCGCGAAGAAGCAAGAAGCTCCAATTTGTATGCCATAGTACCAATATTTTGCAACACCTTGTAAGGACCATAGTAATTTGGCAATAATTTACTGTCCTTATTAGCTTGCTTGAGGGACATTTGTTTGTATGGTTGTAGCTGTAAAAATACCTAGTCTCCTACATCAAAACTTCTCTCGCTACGATGTTGAATTGCCTATTGTTTCATTCGATTTTGTGCCAAATTTAGGTTATCCTTTCATAGTTGCATAACTTCTTTTTGATGCTCGATGTGATCTTCCACTGCTTGAACCTTAGAATTTTCTCTTAAAGATGATGTGATGGATGGTGGATGATATCCATAAAGTTCCATAAATGGGGTCATTTTTGCTGCAGTATGGAAGGAAGTGTTATACCACCATTCAGCGAGAGGTAACCACTTGACCCATTCTGTTTGTTTATCAGATACAAAACAACAAAGATATCCTTCCAACATTTATTCACTATCTCAGTTTCACCATCGGATTGAGGATGATAAGATGAGCTATGAGCTAGTTGAGTACCCAAACAAGAAAATAATTCCGTCCAAAAATTTCCAGTAAAAATGGGATCACTTTTTCTTACAATAATATTTGGGTTTCCATGTAGCTTTTGAATTTTTTCCATAAATGCAGTAGCAACTATACTTGATTTAAATGGATGAGATAATGTACAAAAGTGTGCATACTTGGTAAGTCTATCAACTATCACCATGATGGCACTATTTCCTTTGGACTTAGGTAAACCTGTGATAAAATCCATTGAAATCTCCTCCCAATGTTGACTTGGAATGGATAAAGGTTGTAGAAGACGCGGGGTCTTAATTGTATCAACTTTATTTTGCTGGAAAACTAAACATTCAACCACAAACGTTTGAATATCATATTTAAGGCCATCCCAAAATAATTATTTCTTCACCCTGTGGTAAGTTTTTAAAAATCCTAAGTGTCCTCCTAAAGGAGAAGTGTGAATTCCAAAAGAATCTTTTGTTTTAGTTAGGAATTCTTACAAAGATATAAGCGATCTGTGTACCATAAAGAATCCATTTTCCAACTAAATGTATTAGATGTACTAGGATCTTGATGCAACTTTTGAATGAGTGTCCACACTTCTTCGTCCTTCTTCCATTCATCCCTTTTGTCGGTTATCCAATCTGGTTGGATAATAGAAATGGAACAAAGACATGCTTCCACCTCTTCATTCTTTCTTGAGAGTGCATCTGCAACAACATTTAGCTTCCGTTTTTTGTAGATTATTTCAAAATCACAACCCAAAATCTTTGAGACCCATTTTTGCTGCTCTTCTGAAGATAGTCTTTGTTCCAAAAAGCATTTCAGACTATCATGATCAGTTTTTACCTTGAAGTGTATTCCCATTAGGTAAGGTTGCCATTTATTTAGTGCATGTAGTATTGCTAACATTTCCTTCTCATAAATAGCTTTATGTAAATACTTTCCTTTGATTGGACGACTTTCAAAAGAAATGGGTCTTCCTTGTTGAGATTGCAACAAGATGATGAGCTTAGTGGAAAGGAGTCGCCTTCACTAAGTGGGCCCGCAGGCTATTTTTGGCGCAAAGTCTATTTTTAGACTATGTCTATTTTTAGACATATGGATCATGTTCTATGAGTTGCAGGATGCTATTTGTGGATGGTTGGTCAAGTCGGAAAAAATAGATTGACTTCTATTTTTAGACATACTGGGCGGAATCTATTTTTAGATTGCCAGTCTAAAAATAGATATGTCAAATATTATTAGCTCTTAATAATATTTAGACTTTAAACATTATCTTATTCTCTTGGAGCACTTCAGTTAAGTGCACAGATGTGGCACAGGAGCTGACAGAAGGAATTACGCTATTCCTAAGGGTTAAGTGGAGCTATTGCATGGATACTTCAGTTAGAACTCATGTGACAGAGTTTGGTGGAGTTGATTGAGGAAGTTAGTGGAGTTGTATTCATTTTAACTAATCTAAACATAGTTGAGCTATTTTTATTCAGTTTAACTAATTGATACAATTAGTGAGAGTGGTGTGAATTAATTATTAATTAATTCACTAATTATAAACTCATTAATCAACTAAAGAATGCATCAGTTAACTTCAGTGCATGGATAGTTTTAGTGGAGACCAGTGCAGAGATAGGTGAAAGAGCAGGTTAACTATCAGTTGTGACTATACTGTTGCTATTTGCAACACACAGATAGGTGGAGTAGCCCATGAGGATTGCGTAGTACAAGCCAAGTGGTTTATCTATTTAATGAAGCCATCCCATAGCATTGAAAATGCAATAGAGGCTGGCTATCAAGTGGCAAAATATTGGAGCATGTGTTTTGCTAGATCTAGCTTGATAGTGTGTAGCAATTGAGGGTGTGCATGAGAGCTTGTGAGGAGCTTTTGTACTATGATTGTTACATGATCTCCATGGAATGTATAATATACAGATAGTTGGGGTTTTCAGCTTTAAGCTTTCCCATTAAATACTGTGTTCATATGTGTGATTGTTTGTGGTTTTAATGTATGCATGCAATTGATTTTATTTCTGCATGTGATGATCAATGGTAGAAGAGATTCTGTATTATGCATGAAGCTAAAATAGTGTGTGATTAGGAGAATCTCGGTGAATAATATATCAGTTATTCAAATTTCTACATTCCTTATTATCACATTCCACAATAAAGGTTTTTGTTAAGTCTGACATAGCTAAAACCGGTGCTAGGCACATTGCCTCTTTAAGATGTTCAAAGGCCTTAGTTGCTTCAGGAGTCCATGAAAATGCATCTTTCTTCAATAATGTTATTATAGGTTCTTCTATTCTCCCATAATTCTTAAAAAACTTGCGATTATACCATGTTAACTCGAGAAATCCTCGCAACTACTTTATGGTTGTGGGGACTTTCCATTCCTTAATGGATTTAATTTTGTTAGGGTCTACCTTAACACCATCGTGAGATACAATATGACCCAAATATTCCACCTCTTATACTCCAAAGAAACATTTGGATTTTTTTTCATATAATTGTTTCTCCTCCAATAGTTTGAGCACCCTGTCAACATGTTGAACATGATCCTTCCAAGACCTTTTGTAGATTAGTATATCATCAAAAAATACTAGCACAAATTTTCTAAGGAAGGGTTTGAAAATGGAATTCATCAACCCTTGAAATGTAGAAGGTGCATTGGTAAGGCCAAAATGCATGACAAAAAAATCATAATGACCCTCCTGAGTTCGAAATGTTGTTTTCAGAATATCTTCAGTCTTCATTCTAATTTGATGATATCTTGAATGAAGATCCAAATTGGTAAAATAAATTGCTGCATGTAATTCATCAAATAATTCATCAATCACATCAATGGGAAATTTATCTTTAATAGTGATATTATTGAGCTCCCTATAATCTATAGACATGCACCATGATCCATCATTCTTGTGCACTAGTACTACTAGAGCAGAGAAAGAACTTTTACTAGGTTGAATTATACCAGCCTCTAACATCTTTGCAATCATACGTTCAATTTCACTCTTTTGGACATAAGGATATCTATAAGGCCTGATGTTTGGAGGAACACTTCCTAGAATCAAATGAATAGCATGATCATGATCATGAATAGGTGGGAGTCCTTTGGAAGTTTCAAACACCTTGGAATGGTTTTCCAATAATTTTTGGAGATCTAGAGAAATAGATGATTTTGATGTTGGAAATTCTAGTGAGCATAATTGTGCAATTACGGCTCGTTGTTATTTCTTCATAATATTTGTCACAAAATTAGAGGTTATTATCTTTCCTAGCTTCCTTGTGATACCCCTTAATTAGACTTCCTTTCCTTCCGAAAAAAATTTCAAGAAAAGTTCTTGAAAATTAAAAGCTATCATCCCTAGAGATTGTAACCATTGTACTCCTAGTACAACATCAGCACCTCCCATTGGAATGGAAAGCATTGGACTATTCAATACATATTTCCCCATTGTTAGCTTTATATTATGGAATTTTCCAGAGAAATTTATAGTTCCTCCATTTGAAACCATCACTTGACATTTTGGTGCTGGGTATAGGAAACAATTCAACTCCTTGGCTACCTTACAATGAATAAAATTATGGGTACTACCTGAATCAATCAACACTATTACCTTTTTCTTTTTGATATGTCTTTCTATATTGGGAGTTTAAGGAGTGTAATTCCTACCAATGCATTACACGATATGGTTAGAGTCATTTCTTCTTCTTCTAGGGTTGGTTCCTAGTGTATATCCTCTTCTTTTGAAATTTCTTCATTTTATTCCTCCTCTTCACAATCTATGTAATATAATTTATTCTCAACACACTTATGACCTTTAGTGTATTTGCTATCACAACTGTAGAAAATCCCTTTTGCTCTTTTTTCTTCCAATTGTTTTGGTTTCAACCTTGTAGGTTGCGGAAGTCTAGGAGTAGCAACACTTCCATATTTATAGATGTGAGTGGTAGGCTTCCTTGTTGCCATAATTTTACATTCAATTTTTCTTTCCAACCTGAATGCCTTCTCCAATTAATCAAGTTCCCAAACAAGACACTAGAAAATTTGGCGGAAATTCTGACGGCCAATTCGTCGCTATTCTGACACATAGTCGTCACAAGAGCGATAGTTCAAGGGCGGAAAAAACATGGTTTGTCATGCCGTCGCAGTTCCGACGCACCTAAAAAGTGTCGCACTATCGACACTTCTTCCATTGCTTCCGAACAAGCGTCACTCTTCTGACGTCTCACAAACCGTCGCGCTTCCGACGTTTGTAAACGGTCGCACTTCTGACAAAATGTGGTCCGACGTTTTGAACGTCACTCGTACGACGTTTGTAAACGGTCGCAATTCCGACGCAATGTGGTCCGACGTTTGTAAATGGTCGCAATTCCGACGCAATGTGGTCCGACGTTTTGGACGTCGCTCTTCTGACGTTTGTAAGATGTCACAATTCCGACGAAATGTGGTCCGACATTTTGAACGTCGCTCTTCCAACGTTTGTAAGCTGTCGCAATTCCGACGAAATGTGGTCCGACGTTTTTATACTGTCGCTCTTCCAACGTTTTTGAGTTGTCGCAATTCCGACGTCTACAAGGCGTCGGTATACCAACGACGAGTTCAATTTAAAAAAAAAAATGAAACTTTAAAAGACGAGAAACGTTGTTTTGAAGATATTATATGAAGTAAAACAGTCCATGAAGTCATTACATTTTCACATCTGAAGATTGGAACCCAAATATCCATCCAGAAAAGTGGAAGTCCCACCCCAGACAATGATAGAAAAATACCCCATGTCACATACGGGGACATGATATAAAACCCAGTAACGGTCCACATGGAGATTATCGACAATCTGAGAAAGCATCCAAATATGCCCGAGGCATCTATAAGAAAGTGAAATAGCAGTATGTAGAATAGTAAAGCAACAGATAGAGTACCGACGTCCATTGTTCCAAATACAAATTAAAGTACCCAAAATCCTGCAACAGAGAAAAACGCTAATCATGTGAGGAGTTTGATATGTCCAAAATATAAAAAGACCATCAGACCATATCAATAAACCAGCAACATAGACCAGCATCGCTAGTTTTGAAGGCAGAGTGATAAACATTAATCATTTTATTTTTTCACAAGAGAAAAAACGTTGTTTTGAATATATTATATGAAGTAAAACAGTCCATGAAGTCATTACATTTTCACATCTGAAGATTGGAACCCAAATATCCATCCAGAAAAGTGGAAGTCCCACCCCAGACAATGATAGAAAAATACCCCATGTCACATACAGGGACATGATATAAAATCCAGTAACGGTCCACGTGGAGATTATCTACAAATCTGAGAAAGCATCCAAATATGCCCAAGGCATCTATAAGAAAGTGAAATAGCAGTATGTAGAATATTAAAGCAACAGATAGAGTACCGACGTCCATTGTTCCAAATACAAATTAAAGTACCCAAAACCATGCAACAGAGAAAAACGCTAATCATGTGAGGAGTGTGATATGTCCAAAATATAAAAAGATCATCAGACCATATCAATAAACCAGCAACATAGACCAGCATCGCTAGTTTTGAAGGCAGAGTGATAAACATTAATCATTTTTTTTTCACAAGAGAAAAAAAATTGTTTTGAATATATTATCTGAAGTAAAACAGTCCATGAAGTCATTACATTTTCACATCTGAAGATTGGAACCAAAATATCCATCCAGAAAAGTGGAAGTCCCACCCCAGACAGTGATAGAAAAATACCCCATGTCACATACAGGGACTTGATATAAAACCCAGTAACGGTCCACATGGAGATTATCGACAAATCTGAGAAAGCATCCAAATATGCCCGAGGCATCTATAAGAAAGTGAAATAGCAGTATGTAGAATATTAAAACAACAGATAGAGTACCGACGTCCATTGTTCCAAATACAAATTAAAGTACCCAAAATCCTTGAACAGAGAAAAACGCTAATCATGTGAGGAATGTGATATGTCCAAAATATAAAAAGACCATCAGACCATATCAATAAACCAGCAACATAGACCAGCATCGCTAGTTTTGAAGGCAGAGTGATAAACATTAATCATTTTTTTTTCACAAGAGAAAAAACTTTGTTTTGAATATATTATATGAAGTAAAACAGTCCATGAAGTCATTACATTTTCACATCTGAAGATTGGAACCCAAATATCCATCCAGAAAAGTGGAAGTCCCACCCCAGACGGTGATAGAAAAATACCCCATGTCACATACAGGGACTTGATATAAAACCCAGTAACGGTCCACATGGAGATTATCGACAAATCTGAGAAAGCATCCAAATATGCCCGAGGCATCTATAAGAAAATGAAATAGCAGTATGTAGAATAGTAAAAAAATAGATAGAGTATTGATGTCCATTGTTCCAAATACAAATTAAAGTACCCAAAATCCTTGAACAGAGAAAAACGCTAATCATGTGAGGAGTGTGATATGTCCAAAATATAAAAAGACCATCAGACCATATCAATAAACCAGCAACATAGACCAGCATCGCTAGTTTTGAAGGCAGGGTGATAAACATTAATCATTTTTTTTTCACAAGAGAAAAAACGTTGTTTTGAATATATTATATGAAGTAAAACAGTCCATGAAATCATTACATTTTCACATCTGAAGATTGGAACCCAAATATCCATCCAGAAAAGTGGAAGTCCCACCCTAGACAGTGATAGAAAAATACCCCATGTCACATACAGGGACTTGATATAAAACCCAGTAACGGTCCACATGGAGATTATCGACAATCTGAGAAAGCATCCAAATATGCCCGAGGCATCTATAAGAAAGTGAAATAGCAGTATGTAGAATAGTAAAGCAACAGATAGAGTACCGACATCCATTGTTTCAAATACAAATTAAAGTACCCAAAATCCTTGAACAGAGAAAAACGCTAATCATGTGAGGAGTGTGATATGTCCAAAATATAAAAAGACCATCGGACCATATCAATAAACCAGCAACATAGACCAGCATCGCTAGTTTTGAAGGCAGAATGATAAACATTAATCATTTTTTTTTCAGAAGAGAAAAAATGCTATTTTGAATATATTATATGAAGTAAAACAGTCCATGAAGTCATTACATTTTCACATCTGAAGGTTGGAACCCAAATATCCATCCAGAAAAGTGGAAGTCCCACCCCAGACAGTGATAGAAAAATACCCCATGTCACATACAGGGACTTGATATAAAACCCAGTAACGATCCACATGGAGATTATCGACAATATGAGAAAGCATCCAAATATGCCGAGGCATCTATAAGAAAGTGAAATAGCAGTATGTAGAATAGTAAAGTAACAGATAGAGTACCGACGTCCATTGTTCCAAATACAAATTAAAGTACCCAAAATCCTGCAACAGAGAAAAACGCTAATCATGTGAGGAGTGTGATATGTCCAAAATATAAAAAGACCATCAGACCATATCAATAAACCGGCAACATAGACCAGCATCGCTAGGTTTGAAGGCAGAGTGATAAACATTAATCATTTTTTTTTCACAAGAGAAAAAACGTTGTTTTGAATATATTATATGAAGTAAAACAGTCCATGAAGTCATTACATTTTCACATCTGAAGATTGGAACCCAAATATGCATCCAGAAAAGTGGAAGTCCCACCCCAAACAATGATAGAAAAATACCCCATGTCACATACAGGGACATGATATAAAATCCAGTAACGGTCCACATGGAGATTATCGACAATCTGAGAAAGCATCCAAATATGCCTAAGGAATCTATAAGAAAGTGAAATAGCAGTATGTAGAACAATAATGCAACGGATAGAGTACCGACGTCCATTGTTCCAAATACAAATTAAAGTACCCAAAATCCTTGAACAGATCAAGAAAAATGCTAATCATGTGAGAATTCTAAGTAAAGTTAATCTATTAACATTGCGAATAAAATTACACCGAAGTCAAAAACATTGCCTGGCCAGACTCATGGCAAATTTGTCATCAAAAAATCAAAAAATTAAGAAGACTGCCCTCATACGGGGAAACCAGTCTTGAAAGTTTAATTTACAGAATTCAAAAATATTACAAAGGTCCAACACAGTAAAATAATCTAAAAGCAGCCCAATTAAGTGGGACTGCTAAGCAAGAAAAAAAAATTAACCAAACTACTCCTCCGGTGGTTCCTCCATGATTCGGCACCATCCTTCGGAAGGTCCAAGATCGCTAGGTGCTACCTCCACATGCATGCCACGGCTCCCCTCCTGAAGGCCCGAATGCTGGCCGGCTTTTTCCGAGCTCAGACCCGTTGGACGGGTGCATTCTTCCTCCGTTTGGGCCTCCTCGCGGAAGACCACAATGACTAAAGCTGTGATTCATGGGCGGTTGAGAGAGCAATTAAAGGAAAATTGCGCAGTGCGCGTCGTGGGAGAAGGTGAACTAGCGGTGGGGAAGCGAGGAGCAGGGGAATCCATACGGTGGCCAGATCCTACAACCTGACCCCACCCACTCCTAGTATTTGGATATCGACCTGCGTAATAATCATTGGACTGGCCGGAAGTCGACTTTGTTGAGGGGCTGGAGGGAGCGCACAGGGGTTGACCTCTAGTGCTCCCCCTGCGGCAACGCATCCTATGACGCACGCGAGGCATGGGTGCAGTCTCTGGCGCAGTGGGCACAAGAGGAGACGGAGAAATAGAATTCCAATTAACAGAGGAAGATAGACAGAGACAGAACCAAGAGAAATGCAGATATGTTGCAAGGTCTAGGCAGCAGTTCAGCTGGCCACTTCTCCTTATCGTCACAGTTAGCAGGCAGTGTAATCCAACAACCGGCTCATCTGAAAAAACATAGATAAATGCCATTTTGTCGACCTGACTGTAATGCAATCAAAGGACGCTCGTCATCATTAATCTCTGATCATTAATAATGAGAGCTGAAGGCCGGATCATATTGGAGCGTGCGGAATCGCTAAGAGGAGTGGAGGTCCGATCTTGAACAGTGTTAAAAATTAATTAATGCAGATTTGATGTGAAAACTTAATTGAAAAACGTTAAATGTTAATCCGATTGATATGAAATTTCCATATCCATCTCCCATCGCCTTAAACGCCATCGAATGCACCCGTAGCCGAGAGTAGGGCAAGTTTTTATTGAGGACACGTGGCAGAAATTGATTGGAGCGGATCTTTGTTTGGGCGCTCGTGCAGTGGGAATCCGGACCCGAAAAATATTAGGGCGAATTTGATAAGAAATTCGCGTCACAACTCTCCCTCCGTACGCTAGCCCAACTTCGGACCCGAAAAAGATTAGGGCGGAATTCATTTGGTTTTCGCGTCACAAAATTGGCCGACGTTAGCAGGCTATTTTGGAATGCGAATTTGGTTTGAATTATGGTTTATCGCCATTTGAAGTCCGGCGGGCTCGACTTAAGAACAATTTTGTTTGATCCCATATTATAAAATTTGTGTTGGTTTTCTTTGATAATACACATATTTATAATAAATCATGGGAATAACACACTAGTAAACATGTGGAAAAGTTATATAAATTATTGAGAACAATCATTTTTATGTAAAATATCCAAATGTGCTTTTGGGAAATAAGAATTCGAGTATTTGGTTCATATTTTTTTAAAGGAAGGAGTGAATTTGGAGCCTCAAAAGATGCAAGCTATTACAAAATGACCTATTCCTAATAAAATCAAGGTTCCTAGAAGATTTTTTAGACTTACATGATATTATTGATCATTTGTTAAGAATTATGCATGCATTTCAAGTCCACTCACATATCTCTTGAAGAAAATATCATTTATATGGAATGATGAGGCTACTTTGGCATTCTCTCTTTCAATGGATGCTATGTCTTCTACACCAACATCGGTTGCACCTACTTTAGGTAAAACATTCATAGTAGAGTGTGAGGCACTAGGACAAGGAATTTACGTAACATTAACACAATAAGGGATATCATTGGCTTTTAAAAGCAAGGAATTCAAATAAAATATTTGGTGAAATTCAAGGAATTCACTTTTGTTAATAGGTTTATGTCACACGATGATGCAGGGGAATTAGGCACTAGCCAGCAATGTAGGAGGTTTTGTCCACATGTTGTGGCTAGGAGGGTTCGAAAACATTTGAGTTGTAACAGCTAGGTGTCAATACCTCAGCTGACTGTATTACTTAGACTAGTTAGAGTTGTAGGAGTCGAAAAGTTTCAGTTAGTTGAATTATTATAATTAGACCTTTTGATTTCTAGAACGGTCCTCTCAGAGGAACCGAAGAGCCATATGTTATGTATATAAATTGTAATTCCTCGGATGAATAAAAGTAGAGAGTGAAGAGGAGAGTAGAGAGGGGATTTCTGCAATAAACCTCTACGTGTGAAAAATTGTTTCCAGTTAAATGATTTCCAAGCTTAGTTGCCATTGAATTATCTCGAACTGCTAATTGTGAAGAATTTTTTAACTGTGAGGCGATTGGGTACTGATAATTCCATTCTTCTATCTTTGAATTCCCGTAAATTGTTGGATAACCCTGTGAACTCACCCCACTCGAAGGCGAGGTATGTGTGGAGAACCGGGGTCGTGAAAACTGTTCAAATATAAAAATCCCGCTTAATAAAGAGAAAAAATTGTTGTGCTTTCGGAACCTGACCCGAGGATTGGACATGAGTTAACAAACAAAAGGATAGTGGAACCAGACTTGCACCCATGGTCAAGCCCTCTACCAAAACCACGAGCGGAATCACAAAAGCGGGTTGCCCATATCGCACCGCTTTTGCGGAGTAGGCGATATTTCCTATTTGTGAGCGATTCCATAGGGAATGCGACACGTGGCGAAGTGACCCTCAGAAAACCACCGTTTAACCCGAACCATCGCACGTTAAAGCCCAACGTTGGAAGCCGAGCAAAATTGCCAAGAGTCGTTGATTTGGAGAAGGGCCATCGGATGGTGGTCGCACGTTGAACTTGCCTAGAGGTTAACTAAGGTGTGCGGAGGATAGCCAGGTACGATACGAGTGTTTGATTGGTTATTGATATATATAGGTGGGGCCAGAGTATAATGAAATTGTTGAATTAAACGATTGGCAGATAATTAGCATAAGTCTGGAGCGTGATTGTTGTAAGGCTGGGTGGTGAAATATAGAACCGAAAGTTCATTACAAGTTATTTATTTAAAAAGAAACGTGGAGTATAAATACAAAGTGTTGAAAGTTAAACATTGGTTATAAGGCTTGGAGATAATATAAAGTTGGGAATATAAATTAAATTCCAACCATTGTGGATAGTATTTATTTATCAAATTCTACGAATTTGATAAATAAAACCGAAGAAAGAAGAAGTCAATTAAGACTCAGGCTGGAGGAAAAGAACGGGGTAAACCAAGGGAAAATGCTGACAGAGCGATTCTAGACACACCAGCTCTCCTTGGGGGTCCAATTTCAGTTTTGTTGCATCACACGATGATCTCTCTTCTCTGGCATTTACTTGTATTGAAGATCACTATTCTAGGAATAAGGAGTTATTTTCTCCAAAAATAACCCTAGCCAAACATTAACAATGCATCAAGGATATCTTTCTATGCTTCATAAGCACATTTGTTCTACTTCTAAATCATGTCTTGGAAGTGGTTGTTTTTCTGGAAATTATTCACCAGTTGGTTTCATACCAAATTTTTTTCACATTTTCAGCATCCAATACATGAAAAAGATAATGGTTTAAAACAACATAAATATTTGAAATTTTGCAAGAATTGTCTGGCACACTTTGAATATGAATTTTGAAGTCAAGTGCAAGATGCTGTATAGGATCAAGTGTCATTTTGAATTCCAAATGTTTCACAAGAAACTTCTCAACATGCTACCCTGCAGTAAGGATTAAATGACAATATTGGATCAGCTATTTCCATAATAAAAGTGCACCTCGGCCATAAGACTAAACAAATACAAATGTTGTATATCTAACAAGACCACACAATCAAATGTATTCCACAAGGCCAATACTGTATGAAAAATGAAAAGGAGTTTGCAACCAAAAATACCTTAGGCAACTAATTCAATTAGATACACCAAACCATCAGAAAAAAGGAAAACCAACCTACTCAAAAGGCAAGCGTTTACCTCCTTTGACAAAATTTTGAGTTCCGAAACAAGGGCCTTTATTGTCTTGTCAATGCCCCTAGTAATTTGAACGGGGTTTGCACCTGCCGCAACAACCTAAACAAAAAGGTTTCATTTCAAATTATTTTCCACAAATTTAAGATACAACCATTGTCAGTTTTGTATTTCCTAACAAGCTCATAAATTTTGACAAAAGAACCAAAAAATTTTAATACCTGATAGCAAATTTTTCACTCAAAAACTATCTTAGACTCAATAAGCCCAACCCAAAACTAAAAAACCAAACACCATAAGACCCTACAAAAATTAATATATGATCTTAATCCAGTACTATCGACAAAAATTTACCTTTACACCCTCACTTATTAAACCCTGTGCTGTTGAATTTTAACTTCAACTGCTGCAGCAGAAGGACGGATGCAGCAACAACATTTTTTTTTGGAGGTTTCTTGCATGCCATCCAGAAATTTAATTCAGCATTTAAAATTCCTGCAAGTTTTTTTTGTAGACGGCCGCAGCCATATTTCTGTACAGGATTGTATTTAAACACAACAACCAACATTAACGCAATTCACCAACCATAAATTAAACAAACAGAAATTTACCCGACAGTTTTGTAAATTCAAAAGGAGGACACGTGGAGCATTAATATTGGATCGCATGAAATTGAAGGGAATATGAAAACCTGAAAACCAGACCCGAATTTTTTATAGGGCACATTGGATTGAGAATTCGAGTTAAAATCAGGCAGACGTCAGCATCCCATTTTGGAACGCGAATTTGGTTTGAAATTCAATCTATTCAGACTTTTTAAGTCCGACGGAAAGGGTTCTTTAATGTTTTGATAGTTTAATATATACATATGTTTTAAACATATGTTATATATATATCATATGCGAAATGAAAGGTGGGCCATAGAATTTAGTTTTAATTTTATTTTTTTAAAAAGAGGGTTTATTATAATATGTTTTATATGTTACGGCATATAAAAATAAAAAGGACGAAAAATCTTGGTAGTTTTTTTTATAGACAGTACGTAAATTTTTTATTACACAACAGTGTGTAAAAAGTGAAAGACTGAGTGTAACTTTTTAAGTGTGTATGCACAACAGTGCGAAAGGGAAAAACAAAGCAGAGTGTTTTAGAGACAGAGTATGTTTGTTTTGAACAGACAGTGAGTTGGTTTTATGCACTGCGTTTTGTAGCAGTCATAATTTTGTAATCCCTCTCACTGAGGAAGAAGTGTAATAGTTTTTTTTTGAGTTATTGAAGGGAATAGAAGTTTGTTTTCAAAGTATTGAAACTCTGTCTCCTGTCAAAGAAATTTTTATTTTCTCTGTGTTAGAGGAAGGGAGATTTATTCTCCATTCATTGTTCTGGAATTTTTCAATATTCCAACATGTGCAACAGATGTTGTGGTTCCATCCCCAGCTAAATCATTTGTCTTTGCTGCAGCTTGCCTTACCAACTTGGCCCCAATATTTTCAACTCGGTCCTCTAATTCAACCAATAAAAAGGCCAAAACCATAGCATTGAGATACATTTCATTACACTGTCAATAAAAATAAAATTTGACTCAGCCATAACCCTTTCCTTTTATTGTTGTGAAAAGCTTTATGCATTACTCTAATGTGGCTAGTCCATAGGCCAAGTAGACCACCGGGTAACAAATATGTTTCCTTTCACCTTTGAGTTTTCAAATTATGCCTACCAAATCTAAGACATTTAAGAGGGGGAACTAATACAACGTTAAAAAGAAAACCAGAGCACACATCTACAAATTACCTCCTTAGCTACCGTCACACCATCATTAACTATTTTCGGAGAACCATGCTTGCTCTCCAAGACAACATTTTTCCCTTCGCCCCAAGGGTGACTCCAACAAGATCAGCAAGTTTGTTCACACCGCCCGCAAGACAAATTGACAATGCTTTCAGTAAGTGTGCAATTGAATGCCAGACCATATGCCAAAACAACCCTCCATGAAAAATTAAAATAACACATTAAAATCGAATATAAGTGGACAAGGAAAGATCCACCGCAATGAAGTTTCACGTGCAGGTGACCTTCCTTTAAACATAATTTTTTCTCTGACCTGCAATTTTTTTGTCACTGAGCCATCCTTGTTGAAGTACAAATCCTTTTCCATAGCTCTTGTATTAACTACCTTCTCTCTGTCGCGTAATCTCAGAGTCCCTCTTCTGCTTGAGCGATTAAAGGAAATGGGTGAAAAAACTGAAAGAGAAGACAATTGTCTGCCATAATTATCAAACATTGCACCCAACTTCTTCCCCTTTCCATTGTTACCCAATGAGGTAGATGTGGCAATTGTTGTCATACCGCCCAAAGCAGAGGCCATCTTCTCTTATGCTGAACATAGAATTACAAGATCTTCATATTAGTATGAACCTTAAAAAACATGACTCCCATTGCTAAAAACCACTTTTAAGTTGTAACAGGCAAACTAAACAACTATCGCAACTTTTGGCAACTTCTGGAGCATTAAGAGAGAAACAACCAAAGAGAAATAAAACCACAATCCTCATTTTAATAAGATCGGACTATATATTTGCATTAAGATAATAGAAATAAATCACGACTATATTAAGGCCAGCACAAAACAATCTTTAAACAATGTCTCTCGCGGCCTTTAGGTTGCCATGCTAGAGGTTGCATATTTTTAATTTAAATTCTTGACCTCTCGTGCCCATCTATGAATGCATCCAATGGGATATCTACATCAAATGATCCTTTATATCCCCAAAACAAATTCCCTACTACAAGAGCACCAGTATTGATGGATCACCCCACACCATCCCACCCACTAGAAACGGTGAAAAAGGAAACTCGAGAAACCTTCTGAAATATCTCAAGATGACTATATGGGTGGTTCTTATGAATCAACCAACAATTAAGAACATGCTCATCAATCCAAACCATGAGTATTATGTGACAATATTCAAGCAGGCACTGAATCGGATTTCTGAAGCTATGTTAGAGAAACCCTAAACTCTCACTGAAAATAGGTGAAATGTGGCACCACTCAGAAATTGACATGTGCCAATTGGTACAAGTGGTAGACAATTGGCATGCTAAAACAACGAGGTGATGCAGGAATGACATGAGGGAGAAAATATCAGAAAAGCCCCAAATCTGGAGAACTAAAGCTCATCACCAACCTGAGATTGACAACTTTACATGATGTAACCTATGAAATCGTAAATGGAGAAATCATAGTAACAATAAAGTAACCTATGTAACAATAAAGTCGGATTCATCCGGGGAGTGGTAATGGGAGAAATCATAGTGAACAACAGGAAACATGCAGAGTTGCTTACAATCAAATAGATGAAAAAACACATACAAAAAACCTAGATAATAATCATGAACAAGCTTAATATTGAATTATGAACTGTAAAGGAACTTACAAAATGTGACATTATGAACTTGGTCAAGCGCACAAGCAAAAATATCCTAGACATGACCCTGGTTGACAAGTTGTATTGTTCATGATGCAAGAGGATTTGTACCTGCACTGCCAAGTCAATCAAAATCCATCATTATCTATACAATAAATACAAGTAATTGATGTAGTATTTTTTACTCTAAGATGCATTCTTATGACAATGTTAGAACATATGTTGAAAATGTCAAAACATACCTGAATAAGCTCCTCTTCGTTTCAAGAACAATTTATTGGAGTCGCATGAACTTGGAACAAGCCTCCCACGATATGAAAGAGTAGCAACTAAGTCAACAGCGACTTTTTTGTTGCTACGCTGGATCAAGGGAGGTTTGCTCCAAGATTAAATCGCTCCAATAAATTATTCTCTACTAAACAGGGCCAACCACGTGAAGGTGGAAGCTCTTATGGCCCCTCCCCACCCCCTCACATCACTCTCAATTCCCCAATACCCAATCTATATTTCATTTTTTACTTTCATGAGCATAAAAAAATATATTCAATAACTAATAAAAAAACAATTCAACAAAAAGTACGCAAGGAAACATTGCAATTAATGCTTGACATAAAAATAGTATGATAAATGAGTTTTTTATATAACGCAAAAAACGTTCCAATTATGGTAACGTTTGTCTTATAATAATACAATATTTTACATTGTCAAATTTTCTTTTTCTTCTTCCTATTTTTAAAGCTCCTAATTACATCATCAATATCATCGTGCTCTGCTCCTGTTTCGTGCCTTTCAACCCGCACCGCTGACCTAGTTGCGTATTCACGATGTCTGGGCTCATCCAGTGACGGGGCATCGCCTACAAAAACAGATAATATTAAATTTTAATTGTCAGTTTTTAAATATCATTGAACTAGTTCGGTAATATTAATAAAAAAAAATTACAATGAGATTATTTACCTGGTGCACCAGTTGTCGCCGCTGACCTAGTTGCGTAGTCACGATGTCTGGTCTCATCCAGTGACGGGGCATCGCCTACAAAAACAAATAATATTAAATTTTAATTGTCAGCTTTTAAATATCATTGAGCTAGTTTGGTAATATTAATAAAAAGAATTGCAATGAGATTATTTACCTGGTGCACTAGTTGTCGCCGCTGACCTAGTTGCATAGTCACGATGTCCGGTCTCATCCAGTGACGGGGCATCGCCTACAAAAACAAATAATATTAAATTTTAATTGTCAGTTTTTAAATATCATTGAACTAGTTCAGTAATATTAATAAAAAAAATTGCAATGAGATTATTTACCTAGTGCACCAATTGTTGTTGCTAACCTAGTTGCGTTGTCACGATGTCTGGTCTCATCCAGTGATGGGGCATCGCCTACAAAAACAGATAATATTAAATTTTAATTGTCAGTTTTTAAATATCATTGAACTAGTTCGGTAATATTAATAAAAAAATTGCAATGAGATTATTTACCTGGTGCACCAATTGTCGCCGCTGACCTAGTTGCGTAGTCACGATGTCTGGTCTCATCCAGTGACGGGGCATCGCCTACAAAAACAGATAATATTAAATTTTAATTGTCAGTTTTTAAATATCATTGAACTAGTTCGGTAATATTAATAAAAAATTGCAATGAGATTATTTACCTGGTGCACCAGTTGTCGCCGTTGGGACTGTTGCCCTGTCTTCCTCTCTGGTGGTAAGATCCTCAAGGGAAACATTCTTTGTCATTTAAACAAAAAACGTTATAAGGACAACCATCAAGGTATAATTAGAAAAATTTATAAGTGGAAATTAATTACCGTCACGGCCCTCACTGATAGTAGCATTGTCGGCCTAGTCCCCACTACAATGATCAGGTTGCACGTGAGGATCATCTACATCTGGCTCTAAAACTGGGTTATTTGCCTCGTCGGTAGTGCTGCTCCCCTGATTTAAACAAAGTTGTTAGACATTAAATTTATGGACGAAAACAAAAATATTGAAAGGTTAATGTTTTACCTTATTAGGCATTCTGGATCTTGGGACCTGCCCCAAGCTTCTGCGACGTTCAACTACAGCTTGATAGCCGAAACGGAAAGCGATATTTTTATCTTCCTCTGTAGTTTCTATTCCAAAGTCATCACCCTACATTATATATGATTGTGTATTTTTAATCATATTTGATAGGATTACAAAAACTTTGGAAGGCGATACAATTAATTATAAGATGTTTAGCTACTTAATTACAATTCTTGCAGCTAATTTCAAGTAGCCGCCCTGGCCTAGCTTGTGATGGCCCTTTTTCTCAATCCTAGCTTTGGTTGCCTTTGAGGTGTCAGGCAACCTAGCATCAACAAAATTTAATTCAGATATGACATAGCACACTTTTATTTTAGACATAGAGAAAATTAAAGATATTGAATTAAAGTTGTAATTTACCTTGCGGGTCCAGTTGGCATTTTTCCTTCTTTCTTTTCCCTTTTCTCTTTTCCGTCATGGATGAGTGCTCTCCACTCACTCTCTGGAACTGCGAGAGGATGCTCATATCTAGGGTTAAATTGCAATTGCGTCCTATAGGTGTCCCTGGTATATTTCAAATATTTGCCGGCTACCTGAGCCACCGCTGTTCTGTCAAATGTGCCGACCCCAAAAGGGCTTCTAGATAATCTAGAAGTTCTTTTTTCAGGTTGGAATTCTGGGAATTCCACCCCGTACGTATGGTTGGGCCAAAAATTACCAACGCATGGCTCTCCAGAATCCTGTAGAACTCATTGTTTCCTACACAGAATAAAACCAAAAGAAAAAGAAGATATTATCATTAATTTAAAAATAAAAATCATGATAAATATGTTTTAGATAAAGTAGATGAAATAGTTAAAATATTAAAATTTACCTGGGAGTTGTACATGCTTTATAGGGACACCCTCATCATTCACCAACAACGTGCCATTAATGGTCCCTGTGGAGCTGACACATGTAGCTCCAGGAAACGCAATAATGTAGTTGGCCATATCAGCCTCATCATTGCCAACACGTTCAGCGGTTGGCTGGGTGTCTACTTGGGCAGGGTGTGTTTCTTGGCTAGCACCTAAAGGATTAGAAGGTGTACGAGAGGGTTGTTGGGCAATCTCTTGCCCTTGTGTCCCACTACCACCAACACCGGGTTCAGCAAATGCCAGAAAACGCTACATACAAAAGAACTTTTTGTTAGTTTAGTCAATGTAAAAATTAAAAATCAAACTATCAAAATTCATCTCATGCAGAACAAAAAAAATATCCTTTTTACTTTTTATTATTACCTGATATCTTTCTAACTGCCTCATAAGATGTTGTATTCTCTCTTCTGTTTCAGGTGTTTGAGGCGCGTCTATCAAAGTATTAAATTCCAACCTTGCATCTCATGCCTTTTTTTGCAACAAGAACACTGGAGATAGGGATGAAGAAAGCTCTTCCTCAAAGAGGGAATCATTAGGCTTACCATGGCTAGGTGTCTGCATATTTGAACAAAATTAATATTATTTCAATTATGTAAATAACTAAAATACCTGAAGATAGAGCAATGCTGGCACTTTACATGTTCTTCCACTGGCCTCTTTCCGCGATCATCCCATCTCGGGGTTGTTCCTGCACTGCTATGATCAGTCTGCCACATTGAAATAAAATTATAAATGTAAAAACTTGAAAACAATATCTAACTTGAAAACACAAAATGAAAACTGAAATATTTTCTAATAAGACACCGAAAGACAGAGTTAGAGTTTCAAATATGCCTTGCATTGAATTCAGTCTTGGAAACATGTCATTCCACATTAAGGCACCCAAACATTCACTCCACGAATGATATATTTAAGTAGGCTTCTCCTATTCTGGGAAAACACCATACCTATAATGCATTCACTTGCATGTATAAAGGGAAAGGAAAACATGTTTTCAAACAACGGTGACAAAGGCATCTTGGGGAAAGGTATCTTCACTTTTTATTTATGTTGTTCACCCACACCACTCTCGTTTTTTCACTAATCCTGTTTTGTCATTTTTGGATTCAAATTAAGTTAAGGCCTTAAGTATTTTTTGACCTTTCGGTGTAGTTTTTATAAGTGGCATGTATGGATTTTCCATTAATTCTGCACTTTTTCTCTTCATGCGCATGTTTCCCTGGAAATCAAATGCATGATTTAGTCCCATACATTTAACAAGTTGTTGGATCAACTCCATAGGAAATATCATGTTTCCTATTCAATCAAAATTTATCTCAATTAGGGTAGGTAGGAAGGTTTTCCCTTTGTATTAATAGGGCACTTCTAGCTTGCATTTTTATTATATCTTTCAAATTTAGTGTCGTTTCAATTAGGGCATGAATTTTTGCAACTTTCAAGGTGAGAATGAACAAAGACAAATTTTTGTGATGGATGACCGTATATGACTCCATGGCCAGAGGAAAAGGCACTAATCTACTTCTTCAAATATCTATAGTTCTCATTCACCTCATACGGAGATGGTCCCTGATTTTGAGCCAAATGTTGCAGCAAAAAGTTCCCCCCCCTCCATAATTTGATATTCAATGGAAATTTCTTAAATTGATGATGGGGCATGATTATGGAACATTGGCACATACATATGTAATGGAATTCCAAGATCATGATATATTTTTGCATATGTTTATGGAGGTGGTGGAGCAAAAAAGAGCTCAAATAGAGCTGAAATTTTTCACATAAAAAGGACTGTGGGCTTGACTAATGGTTCCATTTAAAAAATGATATCTAGACAGAGAATAAGTGTAGCATGCAAACATGCATTGAAAATCCATCTGAATTTTCATTGTATTACTTATGATGGATTCAAATTTGGGTTTCAAAATGCCAGGTTATGGCATGATTTTGTCAAGAAACCCTTAGTTGGATTCTCATGTTGGTTTAATTTATATTTTAAGTTTGTTTTGCAGTCTTTGGGTGATAGTAACTCATGAACTAGGTTACCAATGTGTAACAATCATATTTCAAGAATAAAGCTGTGATTTTTTTATATTATTATTATTATCTATTAGCTACGAGTATTGACACCTAATGCCTGGAATTTTGACATCTTGATAGCATGGATAATTTCGAAAATGTTTCTAGTAATGTTAAAATAATAACTATCATTACGTGTCTTCACTTTTGTCACCATAATAGACCCGTGATATGGACTCATCACACAACTTCATATGCTATGTCCCAACAAGTTCAAACTGGTTGAACCTACCTCATAGTGTGGTTATTAAGGACAAGTTGCTTGATATATAACTCGATAGCATAGACCACGTTGCAGTTCTAAAAAGAATCCTCAAGTGTCAAAAAAACTTCACAATATGTTCTACTATAAAGCCTTTGGGATACCTGAAATAATATATGTATCATTGATGACTTTTAAAGTATGACAAGATCCAGAGGGAAAGGAAATCAATGGAAGAGTGATCCACCAATGAGAACCTAGAATTTAGCATCAGATGAGTTAGAGTCTAGGAAAATTGAAACCCTATAATTTTAATTAGTGATGAAGGACATCACATAGGTAATTATATTTTCATGTAGAATAATCTGTTAATTCAAATTTAAACTACATAATATGAAAGGCATACCATAAATTTTTCCACGTAAGTTCAAACAACCTATAAAAATGGAAAACCTTCTTTTTCCATGGGAAATAATTTACCTTTCCTTTTTCAAGGCAATCTAAATCACAAAAAATATGAACTATACTGCACACATTCTTGGATAATGTGAAAGTGGAAAAGGAATACCCTACACAAGTTATGCACACATGTACATTTGAACACTAATAGATTTTTGTAGTTGAAATGCAATGCTTGTTTTCATTTAAATGTAGGGTTTTTAAAGCAGAGAGAAATAATGGCTGCCAAATTAATAAGCGTTTCTTTGGGAAAAATTTAAATCTTGTATTGGGTGATGAAGATAATAGAGGGTATTGAATCTTGATTTTTGACATCTAGAGAGAACCCTACAGCCTAACACAATCCAATGGAATTGACCAAAAAAACCCAAATAGAGTCAACCCTACTATAGGAGGAAGGGCCTGCAGTAAGAACTTACCATTTTGCAAGAGCCGAGGGCGAATGCTGTTCTGCAAGAGTTGAGGGCGAACGCTGAGGGCGACGTCGAGGGCGAATGTTGTTCTGCAAGAGCCGAGGGCGAATGCAGGGTGAATGTTGTTCTGCAAGAGCTCAGGACGAAAGTGTGGTGAATGCTGTTTCGCAAGAGCCGGGCGACGTCGAGGGCGAATGCGTCGTTCGCAAGGAGCTCGTGGTGAACGTCGAGGGGCGAATGCTGTTCTGCAAGAGCTGAGGGCGAATGCTGAGGGCGAATGGTGTTCTGCAAGAGCGAAGGGCGAATGCGCGCGTGATATCAGACGTTAATGTAGCACACATGTACATTTGAACACTAATATATTTTTGTAGTTGAAATGCAATGCTTGTTTTCATTTAAATGCAGGGTTTTTAAAGCAGGGAGAAATAATGGCTGCCAAATTAATAAGCATTTCTTTGGGAAAAATTTAAATCTTGTATTGGGTGATGAAGATAATAGAGGGTATTGAATCTTGATTCTTGACATCTAGAGAGAACCCTACAGCCTAACACAATCCAATGGAATTGACCAAAAAAAACCAAATAGAGTCAACCCTACTATATGAGGAAGGGCCTGCAGTAAGAACTTACCATTTTGCAAGAGCTGAGGGCGAATGCTGTTCTGCAAGAGCTGAGGGCGAACGCTGAGGGCGAATGCTGTTCTGCAAGAGCTGAGGGCGAACGCTGAGGGAAAATGTTGTTCTGCAAGAGCTGAGGGCGAACGCTGAGGGCGAATGCTGAGGGAAAATGCTGTTCTGCAAGAGCTGAGGGCGAATGCTATTCTGCAAGAGCGGAGGGAAAATGTGCGCATGATATCAGACGTTAATGTAGCTATTGCGACGGATACGAAACAATAAAATCATTTTTATTTAGCGCGCATATAAGTTTCAAATTTTTATGTAGCGCGCATATAAGTTTCGTATTTTTATGTAGCGCGCATATAAGTGTCGTTATACCGACGACGGAAAAAGCGTCGCTATTGCGATGGGTGCCTCCAAACGTCGTAATGGCGACACCTAGACATTGTGTCGCACTTGCGACGATTGGAGTCGTCTCAATAGCGACACTTTGGGTCATGGTGTCACAATTGCGACGTCTTCCTCCAAACGTCACAATTGCGACACTTTTATAAGTTTCGGTATTGCGACAATTTTCTATAAACGTCGGTATAGCGACGGTTTCGGGCGGGATGGAAAAAATTTGGGGAAATTTCCGACATTTGGTCAAAAGCGTCGAAACCAAGTGTCGGAATTTCCGCCAAATGTAGTAGTGAATAACAATAACAATAAGGGGATATACTAGTATTATAGCGACCTAACATGACCCTTTCCTTCAAAAAAGTGTTGTCCTCAATGCTTGAGTATTTCTGGATGCTTCTCTATACAAGTATCATCCTCCCATGTGGAATATTCAATGGGTAAGTTCTTCCACTTGATGAGATAATCTGAAATTAACTGATTTCATAGTTTTTGAGTTTTTGTTTTCGTGACTGATTTAGGTTCCAATATGATTTATCCTTCCTCGTCAATTTTTGGCAATATTGTTTGAACTGAGAGTTTGTCACCTATAACCTTATCTTAGCATGAAACATGGAAACTAGGTGCACTCGAGAAGATGCAGGAAGCTCCAATTTGTATGCCATAGTACCAATATTTTGCAACAGCTTGTAAGGACCGTAGTACTTTGGCGATAATTTATTATCCTTCTTATCTTTCTTGAGGTACATTTGTTTCTATGGTTGTAGCCGTAAAAATATCCAATCGTCTACATCAAAACTTCTTTCGCTACGATGTTGATTTGCCTATTGTTTCATTCGATTTTGTGCCAAAATGAGGTTATCCTTTAAGAGTTGGAGAACCTTTTTTTTTATGCTCGATGTGATCTTCCATTTCTTGAACCTTATAATTTTTTCTTAACAATGATGTGATGGACGATGGGTGATATCCATAAAGTGCCATAAATGGGGGTCATTTTTGTTGCAGTATGGAAGGAAGTGTTATACTACCATTCAACTAGAGGTAATCACTTGATCCATTATGTTTGTTTATCATATAAAAGCAACGAAGATATCCTTCCAAAAAAAATTTCACTATCTCAGTTTTCCCATTAGATTTCGGATGTTAAGATGAGCTATGAGCTAGTTGAGTATCCAGCTAGGAAAATAATTCCGTCCAAACATTTCCAGTGAAAATGGGATCTCTGTTTCTTACAATAATCTTTGGGTTTCCATGTAGCTTTTGAATTGTTTCCATAAATGTAGTAGAAATTTTACTGGCATTAAATGGATGATATAATGCACAAAAGTGTGCATACTTGGTAATTTTATCAACTACAACCATGATGACACTCTTTCCTTCAAACTTGGGTAAACTTGTGATAAAATCCATTGATACCTCCCCCCAAAGTTGACTTGGAATAGATAAAGGTTGTATCAAACTCGGATTCTTAATTGCCTCAACTTGATTTTGTTGTAAGACCAAACATTATGCCACAAAATTTTGAATATTAGATTTAAGGCCATCCCAAAAAAATTCCTTCTTGACCCTATGGTAAGTTTTAGAAAATATTGAGTGTCCTCCTAAGGGAGAGGTGTGCAATTCCAAGATTATTTTTTTTATTTTTTTATTTGGGAATTCTTACAAAGTTATAAGTGATCTTTGTACCATAATGAATCACTTTTCCAGCTAAATGTATCATATGTACTAGAATCTTGTTGCAACTTTTGAATGAGTGTCCACACTTCTTCGTCATTCTTCCATTACTCTCTTTCTTCGGTTATCCAATCTGGTTGGATAATAGAAGCGTCACAAATCAATGCTTCCACGTCCTCATCCTTTCTTGAGAGTGCATCTGCAACAACATTTTTCTTCCTTTTTTTATAGATGATTTAAAAATCACAACCCAACATCTTTGTGACCCTTTTTTGCTGCTCTTCTGAAGATAATATTTGTTCCAAAAAGTATTAAAGACTATCATGATATGTTTTTACCTTGAAGTAACTTCCCATTAGGTATGGTCACCATTGCTTCAGTGCATGTAGTATTTCCAACATTTCCTTATCATAAATAGGTTTATGTAAATGCTTTCCTTTTATTGGATGAATTTCAAAAGAAATGGGTCTTCCTTCTTGCATTAAAAAAACAACAATTCCATTTATTGAGGCATCACATTCCACAATAAAGGTTTTTGTGAAGTATGGTGTAGCTAAGACCAGTGCTTGGAACATTGACTCTTTAATATGTTCAAAGGCCATAGTTTCTTCCAGAGTCCAAGAAAATGCACCTTTATTCAGTAATTTTCTTAGAGGTGCTGCTATTCTCCCGTAATTCTTAACAAACTTGCGATAACACCCTGTTAACAAGATACAATAAGACCCAGCTCATGAGATACAATAAGACCCAGATATTCCACCTCCTGTACTCCAAAGAAACATTTTAAGGTTTTTGCATATAATTGCTTCCCCTCCAAAAGTTTGAGCGCCTTGTCAACATATTGAAGATGATTCTTCCAAGACTTGTTGTAGATTAGTATTTCATTAAAAATACTAACATAAATTTTCTAACGATGGTTTTTAAAGTGGAATTCATCAACCCTTGAAATGTAGAAGGTGCATTGGTAAGGACAAAAGGCATGAACAAAAATTCATAATGACCCTCATGAGTTCTAAATGTTGTTTTTGGAATGTCTTCAATCTTCATTATAATTTGATGATATCCTGAACGAAGATCCAACTTGGTGAAGTAAATTTATCCATGTAATTCATCCAATAATTCATGGATGACAGGAATGGGAAAATTATCTTTAATAGTGAGCTTTTTGAGCTCCCTATAATCTAAACACATGCGCCATGATCCATCCTTCTTGTGCACCAATACTACTGGAGAAAATAAAGAACTTTTACTAAGTCAAATTATACCGAACTCTAGCATTTCTACAATCATACGTTCAATGTCTCTCTTTTGGGCATAGGGATACCTGTAAGGATTAATGTTTTTAGGAAAAATTCTTGGAATCAAATGAATAGAATGATCCTGATCACAAATAGGTGGGAGGCATTTGGGAGTCTCAAATACCTTGGAATTATCGTCCAAGACTTTTTGGAGATTTGGAGAAATAGATGATTACGATGTTTGAAACTCTAGTGAGCATAATTTTGAAATTATGCCTCGTTGTTATTTATTTAAAATATTTTTCTTGCCACTAGAGTTGATTAAATTTCCTAGTTTCCCCGCGATACCCATTAATCAACTTCCTTTCCTTCCAAAAAAAAAATTCAAGAAAAGTTCTTGAAAATTAAAAGTTGTCATACCCAAAGGTTGTAACCATTGAACTCCTAGTACAACATCAACACCACCCATTGAAATGGAAAGCGTTGGGATATTAAATACATATTCCCCCATGGTTATCTTGATATTATGGCACTTTCCAGAGTAATTTATAGTTCCTCCATTTGCAACCATCACTTGACACTCCAGTGTTGGATATAAGAAGTAATTCAATTCCTTGGCTATCTTACAATGAATTAAATTATTGGTACTACATGAATCAATCAACACTATTACCTTTTTCTTCTTGATATCTCCTTCTATATTGAGAGTTTGATGAATGGTAATTCCTTCCAATGCATTATATGATATGGTCAGATTCATTTCTTCTTTCTCTAAGGTAGGTTCCTAGTGTATATCCTCTTCTTTTGAAGTTTCTTGTTCCTTTTCTTCCTTCTCTTCACAATCTATGTAAAATAATTTCTTCTCAGCACACTTATGACCTTTAGTGTATTTGATATCACTACTATAACAAAGCCAATTTTCTATTTTTATTCCAATTGTTGTGGTGTCAACTTTGTAGGTTGTGGAAGGCTAGGAGCAGCAACACTTCCATATTTATGGTTGTGAGTGGTAGGATTCCTTGTTGCCTTAATTTTTATTTCATTTTTTCTTGCTAACCTGAATGCCTTCTCCAATGAATCAAGTTCCCAAATGCGAACCTCATGTTGGATGTTATCCTTTAAAGTCCCTATGAAGACATCAATATTATGCTCCTCTAGAATATCATTTACCCTTATATTCAATTTTTGAAAGTCCTCAATGTGTTCCACCATTTAACCCTTTTGTTTGAGATTTATCAATTGGCTAAAGAAGGTGTTGCTTTTTGTATCTTCATAATGTGCTATCATTTCCTCCATAAAAATTGACCAAGTGACAAGTGGTTTATGAGAACAAATCCATAGATACCATACAAATTGATTGGGTTCTAAATATAAAGTTGCAATGCGTACCTTTTGTGTGTTTTTCACATTAAACATAAGTACGGATCAAATAGGTAACTAAACTGGTACCTACTTTTTTGAGGTAGCAAAAAAAACACCTGAATTTGAAAATTGGTGATGCAGAATCACCCTTTTTTATGGAGCATGTTTTTGGCACTTTAATTAATTTATTAATTTATTTTATGGGTTGATTTTCATGTCGATTTTGAATAGTGGTGGTGTATCATCACCCACTTTTTTTAGAGGATTGATTTTGACACTATACATTTTCTAATGTCTTCTTCTTCCCTTAGATGTTTATTTTTAAGTGCATTTATGTACTTGTGTTTTAAAAAGAAAAAATAATTTAAAAAAAAATGAAAATTTGTAATGAAATCTTTATTTTTTCACATAGATAATTTAAAAAAAAGGGTCAATATTATAAAGTTTATATTTTCTATATGTTTATGTACTGTTAATTAATATTTCAATGCACATCAAATAATTGTCACTAAAAAATAAATATTTTGAACCATATGACAAACAAAATACACATTTTCAATATAAATATAATGCAAAAAATACCTTTTTAGAGACTTTTTGTTATAAAAACATGTTAAATAAACTGATTTTTGGGGAAAATCTTAATAAAAAAACTTAAGAAAATAGCATTTTTTTATGAATTTTATGTCAAAAAATAATAGTAATCACAAGTTTTTTGCAAAAAATAAGGATTCTTCTCATAAATATCAAAGTTTAAACAATACAAGTAAAATTGATTAATAGCTCTAAAAACTGAGCTTTTTTTGCAAGCATAACTTAAAGATCATCAACAATATCAACTAATCCATGTTCAACATCTTCTAGAACATTATTAATGTCTCTTCCACAACATTTTCTGCTTCATTTTGGTCATTGTCATCTTCTAATAGATATTTCATGTCTGCAAATCTTCCAAAGCGTCCTTTTCCAATCATTCCATATAATGGTGGTTGAGGTTCCTTTGTTTTTTTTGCCACACGTGATTCATTAAAATCCCCTTTCCTCAAACCAACTTATTTCTTTGCATCTGGAAGAAATTAAAGAGCGTCAATTCTTTATTGAATAAATTTGCATTGCACTAGATCTTCTCAATGGAAATGCAATTTCTTCCTTTTTGTAGGCAACATGCTAGTGTTGTACCTAATCATCAAGGACAAAGAAATAAATAAGCAAATTAGTATAAACACATAAAAAAGTAAAAAATAAAATATTTAAATTCAAATTTATATAATAAAACTTACCTGAACCCGAGAATAAGTAAAAAACCCAATCTCCTTCATTTGAACATAGATCTATAATATAGTTAATCAATGCTTGTGGTTTCTGCTAAATGTTAACTATATCTCCTTTTGCATCTTTATCCTCATATGTTAGTTTTCTTACAACTGCATCATGAACCAATACTTGACTATGACTCTTCCCATCTACTCGATTCATAATAACACACTCATAGCTATCCTCTTTTTGTCCAAAATTCAACATGAATTAACTCACAATCATTTATAATAGGTTTATCTTCGGAAAAGACAAGATTTGACTTCTATATGTAACATAACATAGTAAAAGTCCAATTAAATTGTAAATAAATAAAAATATTTAACAGTAATCGAACATACAATTTCAAAGTCTTACCATGAAAGCTGCATCCTTGAGTTTGTTTTTCCCTTGAAGCTTGTTAATAACATTGCAAATTGTGTGTATGAATGAAATGTCACAAATCTCCAAAGTGGTGATGTTGTGACTTCTTGAAAACCTGTAAGCAAGTCTTTACTAAAAGCTTGATAAGCATATGGTTCACTATCATATCAATGTCTGGGAAATTGAAACCATGAGGAATATCTACAATAACTAAGGTATATTCTCTTTTAGGTATTAGTTTTTCAATGTCTTCACAGTCACCTTGTATTATTTTATATTGGATATTGTCGAACTCATTCCAAATGAAATGATTAAGAGTAGGATCAAGTTCAACATTCATAAGACACTTCTTTCTCATCTTTTCCAACTTAATTTTTTCAATAAAGCTTTTGAAAGTATCTGATACTCAATTTCCATCCTTCTTTGACATCTTTAATTACATAAAAATTATATATGTATAATTAATAAAATTAAAATAATTTACATACGAATAAAATTAATGTATAAATCGACATACCTTATTGAATGCAATATGTATAAATCAACATACCTTATTGAATGCAATATAAAAATCTTTAAGTGTTGATGTAGAACTGGATTCTGAATAGTGGCGCACAACATCATCCCAACTATCTTCATTCAACATTTTAATCATATGTTCTTGTATTTTCATATAAATATTCTAATTGAATAAATAAAGTTAAAATTGTTAATATAGTGACATGTATAACAAATTCTACCAACAACATTATGTTTTATTTAAAAGAAAATTATAATGAAAGGAAAATAAGAAATAATTCAAGAAACTTACTTTTGAAATTCTGCGCACATTTCATCCATTGATAATTCACCTGACTTCACATGGGATAGTACTGATTTGACTAGTTTCTCATCCTTCACTCCTTGCATTGTTCTCCAAGGTGTGATAGTCATATCCTCTGGAAGTTGCTTCATTTCAAGACATGTCTTACTGTTGGTACATATTATGGGTTTACTCTTTTTAACCTTCTGATTTTTCATGGAAATATTCTCCCACAGCTCAAAAATATCATCAATCAAAATTTCCCATATCTCCTCAGTTCTAAATGCGAACTGAAAAATGTTATCCATGCTTCTGAATATATTTGAATGCATTTTTCCATCTTTTGCTTTGATTTTTTCATCAATTTGATAACCTGCTTCTATTAAAAATTCCTTCTAAAATGTTAGACTAACTTGTGCCTTATCCCTACCACATTTTTCTATGAATTCATTATGAATAAATATGACCCCTTCGATGAAAGTCATTTTCATTCTATACCTGCATTATCTACATTATGATCCCATGCCAATAACTTTGATTCTATTTCTGTTAAACCAACGTAAATGATGCATTTCACTATTTGAAAAAGATATTTATTGGGTTATTCCTCAATCAATTATCTTTTAGCCTATACCGAATGGTTCCCTCCAATTACATAATATTTATAATCAAAACATTTTGTCTTGTCAATTTCCTGTTTGTTGGGAACCTAGCGTGGATCAACAAGAACCACATATTCCACCACATGCGCATATAGATTGAACCTTAACAATGTTTTCAGATTATGTACATGTACGTGATGGGCCTTTCTAATTTGATATTGAGATCGTCCTTCATCTGGCCTATAAAATTGGCTGACATTAAGCTCAAATGTTTGGCCACCATAAATTAATTTATTCTTCCTCAACTCATATCGAATGACATTTTGTTTTCTTTTAATAATGCCATCCTCTAAAACAACACCTGGTGTTATGATTTCTCTGCTTCCTTTAGAGCTTTCAGTTTGTTCTTCACTGATGTTCATGACTTTGACAGGTTGACCAAGATTTGATTTATTCTTCTTATAGGTTAACATATCAGTTTTTTTATAAAAAAACTCTTCATCATCACGTAAAAGAGAGACATCTTTGGCCATTTTTCTTTTTGGTGTCTGATTTGTTTTCTCCTTTTGCATAAGAGTTCTAATCTCATCCTCACTAATTCTATCATAATTTTCAGTTTCATGTTCCACATCTTCAAAAGCAACATGTTTAGGTTTACTAGATTGACCCACCTTAGCGACTCTTGGTTGATCCCCTCTTTGTACTATTGCAATGTCACGAGCTATTGATTTTTGCTTCATTCTCCTTTCCTCTTCTTTGTCTGTGTGGAAAGTGTTGATAAGAGTCATAACATTTGGTTCCATATAATAAATACCTTCAAACATGATTGAAAGAGGCGCAACAAAATCCTATGAAACAAAATAAAACATGTCAATGATTAATAATTTATAAAAAATTGAATGATCCTTACAATAATGCATAGTAGAAATATAAATAAGCATACTTACAATTTTATTTGCAATGTTTCTTATGATTTCTATAGACAACTTTGTAGATGTTTCATTTGTGTCATACTTGACCTTTGATAGATGATATCTAACCTTGTTATGTTTATTAGCCATCATTGCAAGAACATAAATAGTGTTTGTTTTCGACACCAAACATATGTCTCGTACTCTGCCCATCACTTGATATGATTCATCTAAGTCAATCGTACCACAAATCAAATAGATATGTATATCATCCTCCATTTCATTGTCTTCAAGATACCATGAAAAATCAGATTTATTTATTTCCTCTGCGTTCTTCCATTCATAAATAAGCTTTAATGAACCTAGTGGGCCATTTGCTTGACTTTTATTATGTCTTTCAATTTTTTGATTCTTCAACAATATGCATAGTGTGTGCAACAATGTCCTTATTGCATCCAGCAGTAGCCATAGTGCGTCCGACTGTAACTTTACATTTGGGAGTGTTAAGCCAGTAAACATTTTGGTATAAATATTTTTGATGCTTATTTTCATATAAAAAGAAAGATATATATATATATATATATATATATATATATATATATATATATATATATATATATATATATATAAAGTTTGCCAATATAAATTTAAAATTAATCGAAAAAATAATGTCTATAAAATAAATTAAAAAAAAAAACAAAACTTATTTGTAAAACTATATAAATTGAAAATAAACAAATAAAATTAACTATATAAATTTTTCATTTAAATATTAAATTTTTTTTATGTAAAGCTGTTTTGTAAAACAATTTAAAAAATAGCAATTAATTTGAAACTTAAGTTTATTTTTTATATTTCAAAAAAAACAAATACAAAATTTAAAGTTTAACCAATTTTAAAATAAAGTTTGTTTGTTTGTTTTAAATAAGTTATAAAGAAAAAAAAATTAATGTTATTTTTTTTAATAATAATTGTTTTGTTTTTTTAATATAAATTAATAAATTAAATTTTAAATTTTAAAATATAATTAATATAATTAAAACTTATATTTTAAAATTTAAAATTTTATATTATATTTTAAAATTTTAAAATATTTAAATACAAAATATTTTTTAAATTTGAAAGGTTTTAAATATAAATAATTTTGAAAATTTGAAATTATATTATATTTTATAGTTATAATTATAAAATATATTTTAAATTTCAATTTATATTATATATATATATTTTTTTAAATTATATATTATCGACCTTCACCAAGTCGGGGGTCGGAGGCCGGATGGGCAGCCCTCCACGGTGCCACCCGGCCGGCCTTCAGCCCTCGGTGGGCGGCCAAATTGATTTTTATTTTTTATTTTAATAAAACAATAAAAATTAAAAAACAATATAAATTAAAACATTTAAAATTTAAAATTAAAATAGTAAAAATATAATAAATAATTTAATAATATATAAAATAATAAAATAAATTTTAAATATACTATAATAACATATAAAATAAAAAAATTTAATAATTTTTTTTTTAAATAGAAAATAGAAAATAATTTAAATAATTAAATTAAAAAAAATTAAAATGTTTTTAATTAAATTTTTTTTTTTTTAAAAAACAATAACAAAATAATTAAAATATTAATTTTTTGTTTTTTTGTTTTTTTAATTTACAAATATATTTATAATAAAAAAAATTTAATATAAATTAAAACAAATCTGTGTTTTCCTTTAAATAAAAAAAATTAAATATGTAATGATATTTTTAAAAATAAAATTTAATGTTTTAAAATAAAAATTATTTATTTTTCGGTTGCACTTTTCGAAAAAATAATAATAGAATAAATATAACTATTTTTTTGATGTGCATGGTCATTTTTTGTTTTTTTGTTTCCTGGAGGAACCCAACAACCCTAAAAAGGAAAAAAAATTCTAAATTTTTGTCCTAAAAACCCTACAAAATTGAGTGTTTTTTTTTTCGAAAAAAATATAAAAAAATTAGGGTTTTCGAACCTAAAAACCATAAACAAATAGTTTTGGAATATAAAAACCATTTAAAAAAAAAAAACAAATTTTCGCCAAACTCGTCTTTAAATGGACAAAATAGAAGGAAAACTAACCTTTGAAATGAGAAAAACCTCTTGTTACCAATGCCAACACAACGCCTCCAATGCAAACACATCGGCTTCACAAAATTACCAATACCAACACAACACCTCTAATGTGAACGCAACACCTCCACAAAATTACCAATGCCAACGCAACACCTCCACAAAATTGCTCCAACAAAACCCAAAAGACTTGATTTGATGTGAGGAATAGAAACAATGATTGTTATTATATAGTGAAGATTGTGTGATTGGTTTACCGTTTCGCGAATGTGGGATTAAAATTTAAAGTTTAAAATATTTACATGTAGTTAATTATAGTTAATATTATAGTTAAAATAGTTAATATTTCCAATAGTTATTATAGTTAATATTTATATGTAGTCAATGTTAAATCATTCAAATAAGAAATTTATTTTAGTTTGGAAGGCATGCATGAAAGGAATATTTTGAGGATATTTTGAATATAAAGTACGACGAAATATTTCAAGACCAATAGTTTATTAAAATGTTTTGAAATACATTTTAGATGAATATTTTGTACGAAATATTTGAAACAAAAATTTTGGAGGGAAAGTTTTTAGCGAAAAAAATTGGGAGAAAAATTGGAGGGAAAACTTTTAGCGATAATTTTTGGGGGGGAATTTTAGAGGGAAATTTTCAGTATTTAAGCTATATATTGTAATTGGGAGAGAGTGCATTTGTATCATTCAACATCTTCTTGTTGAAAGCCATAGGTTCTTCTGATAGCGAAGTTTTTCTGTCTACAACATCAACATGTTCATCACACAACAACTCTATTCAGATTGATAAATATAACAAGATTCCATTCACCATGAATAGAGAGTCAAAAATTCGACTTGATTGTAATCCTAAGGATGATGAGAACAAAATTTATGAAGCGCAACAAAAAGAAACTTATGTAAATCGAGAGACAATTATTCTACTTAATCTTAATCCTAAGGACTATGAAAGCGCCAGTGATGAAGGGCATGATAAAAAAATTCCAGAGTCAAAATTTTCAATTCGACCTAATCCTAAGGATTATGAGGGCACCACTAATGAAGAGGGAGATGAAGAATATCCACTTCGTCCTAATCCTAAGGATTATGTGAACACCACTCATGAAGAGGGGAATGAAGAATTTCCAGAGTCAAAATATCCACTTCATTCTAATCCTAAGGATTATGCGAGCACCACTGATGAAGAGGGGAATGAAAAATCTCCAGAGTCAAAATATCTACTCCGTCCTAATCCTAAGGATTATGCCAGCACCACTAATGAACAGGGAAATAAAACATTTCCAGAGTCAAAATATCCAATTTGTCCTAATCCTAAGGATTATGCCATCACCACTGATGAAGAAGGGAATAGAAATTTTCCAAAGTCAAAATATCCACTTCCTCTTAATCCTAAGGATTATGCGAGCACCACTGATGAAGAGGGGAATGAAAAAATTCCAGAGTCAAAATATTCACTTCAGCCTGATCCCAAGGATTATGCCAGCACCACTGATGAAGAGGGGAATGAAGAATTTGCAGAGTCAAAATATCCACTTCGTCCTAATCCTAAGGATTATGCGAGCACCACTGATGAAGAGGGGGGTGAATTTTCGGAGTCAAAATTTCCACTTCATCCTAATCCTAATGATTATAAGAGCACCACTGATGAAGTGGGGGGATGAATAATTTCCAACAAATATAGATTCAAGGCATCCACGTATTCCTAATCCTAAGGATTATGAAAGCACCAGTGAGGAAGGGGAGGGGCGGGATGAAGAAATTCTAGTGAATATAGATTCAAAGCTTCCACTTAGGCTTAATCCCAAGGATTATGAGATCACCACAAAGGAAGGGGAGGATGAAAAGTTTCTTGCAAATGATAATTTTAGAGGCACAAATCTGAATAATGCATTTTCTCTAAGTGATTGTTTCAAAGACACTCATGGTGATGAAGAATTGAATCCTCCAAGGGAAGAATTCGAAAGAATGGATCAATATGGTGAAGAATTTCGTCTGAGTCAGGGTTACACAAGCGCAAATGATTCTTGTGAAATGTTTTCTTAAAGTGAGGATGGTAATGAATATTTTCCAAGTAATGATGCTGATGAATTTAGATAACTATGTTGAGAATGATGATAGTGGGGATAATATTCCTTCTAATGGTGATGAAACTGCTTCTACAAAGGATAATGGAATGATGAAGCTGTTGCAAGAAAATATTGGAACTAGAATTAGGAGTAGACCTTTTCATATCAATCCAAAACATTCCAATTATACAAGGACGAGGACAACATATCTCACAAAAATAAGTTTTTTCAATCATTTGATTTCAAGTGAATTTTTTTGAAGGGATTTCTTGAAACATATGGATTTCAACTTTGCTTTGGAGAAAAGGAAAAGATATTTGTCAATGAATAAAAGCATGCAAAATTCATATTTAGTGGGTTGCATGCAATATACACTAGCAGGTTATGATTATCATATTGGGAATGTATTTCTCTACAGAAAGGCTTTCAAAATGTTGCATTCAATTGGTAATTGTCGTTTGTCAATAATCTAAGAAAACCTGGAAAATGATCCCACATATTTCAGAAGTATGTTATAAATGAGAGGTTGGGCCGTTAGCAAATACTGCTATGTCATGGATGAAAGAATTATTTTCAAAGCATGGAGAGTCTATGCCAAATAAAGACACAATACATATTCTAGATAAATTTTCGAGACGAGAAATTTTCAGCTTATACAAATATTATGCAGAAGTTGCTGAAGAAGTTGGTAATTTTATTACATATTCATATTTTACAAGGGTATGGAAGAATGAATTCAACAATTTTTATATTCCTAAGAAGACAAGGATGGGGGTTTGCAGCACATGTGCTTCTCTTAAAGCAAAAAGAGATAAATGTCAAGAGGTAGAAAGAGGTATGTGTTCGAAACATTATTTTTAAAAATTGGATAATTATCAACTATGAAAATATATTTATTCATATGTTTCTTTTTTTTTTATGTTCAGATTTTGTTGTCAAAGAACTTCAAGAGCATTGCAATCAACAAACAAGTGAAAGACAAAAATTGTATAAACATTGAAATAAGTGTTATGATAATCCAAATAAATATTTGGGTTTGATAATTGATGGTATGGACCAAAAGTAAACACTTCTGCCACATTTTGTCCGCACGCCAAAAAAATTACAAGAGGAAAATTTCATTAAGTTTCACTTAGTTGGTTGTATGGTCTTTAATAAGAAGATGTTTCCAAAGGTTTTCTTCACAAATCCAAATATTCATAATCATGCAAATATGACCATAACTACAATCCATGATGTGGTTATTCATTGGTTTGGTATTATTCCTGAAGTTCTATATGTACAATTAGACAACACGAGCTGTGAAAACAAAAATAAATTTATTTTTGGGTATCTAAACATGCTCGTTGAATTGGGAATTTTAAAAAATATAAAGGTTGGTTTCCTTCTTGTTGGGCATACTCATGACCATATTGATCATATGTTCAGTCATTTTTCAGTAAAATTGAGAAGGAAAGGTGTTGGGAGCCTTCCATAATTAATTGAATGTATTAATAAATCCTACATTCCAGAGCCCGTTTTTCATGTGTTGGAAGAAACTATTGACATGCGAAGGTTTATTTTGGGATCGGAGGGTGAGGAGAAATGAATTAAACAACTTAACAACATTAGCTTCCAACATCAATTTCATATAAAAAAAATTGATGGGATAACACTTATACGGGGAAAGAAGTGTTCAACTGTTGTAGAATGGGGGCCATCATCAAGTTTAGCATATTTGAAGTTCATTCTAGAGCGTCCAATATTTTCATCAAAGATATTGTTATTACAGTCAGTTGTTGAAAATGCACAAAGGCATAAGAGAGACATAAATTATTTTGAATGCCTGGAGGAAATTAAAATATGTATTAGAGATACGTATGAGTACTTTGATGTTGTTGATTCAGTTTGGTGGGAGTATTTTTGCAATAATCAAAGTGATATGATTTCAAGATCAAAAAATGAGGAAACACTTTTAAAGACTCCATTTTTTTTGCCACAAAACATGCCAAATGAACATGAGGAAACACACATTGTTGAACAACAACAGTCTCAAGCTATTATTACTTCTCCACAGGTAGAGAAAATAGAAATCTATATTGGTTCTAGAAGATCACGTGCACAATGTGAAGCCATGGAATACCTTTACAGGGGTTCTGTGTAGGATGTTAAGGAGGGTTGCATGATAGCAGTGTTAGCAGATGAAGATACACTTGGCTATCCATTCTAGATTGCCAAGGTTATAAAGGTCATTAATGAAAATTAAGAGATTACAGTTTTTGATGTACATTGGTATGCCATAAGTACCCACCATTTCAATGGTGTGTACAAGCCAGAGATGGTAGTTGAAAAAAAAATGACAGAAAGAGAAAAAGAAAGGGAACAAATATAAATCGCCACCGCACAGATGTTGTAAAATTGGAGGATGTTGACATACTTGTGTATGACTTCAATTTGAAAAAGAGAGGAACCCTTCGGTTGAAGACCATAAATATTTTGAATAAATTGCTACCAGAACAAATAATGTTGAGATGGGACTCTCCTGAATGTAGTCATAGATCTACAAGAATTTTGAACTCTAAAATGGTGGGCATGCATGTTGACTCATATGGAGCACTAGTTGATGAAAGAGAAGAATATGGATCATATTCATTTGCATTGATTGATTCATATGAAGATTTAGGTTCTGATGGTGTGCCAGAACCTATGGTTGATTTTGGATAATTGTCTAAGACATTTTTATGCAATTGATGTTTGCATGGTAGCTTGAAATAAATATTTTGACTTCCATATGATATTTCATGAAGTTATGAGGCAAAATTTGACTTCCATATGATCTTTCATGAAGTTATGAGGCATTTCTATGTTTGTTGGATTATATGTTTTAATTATGAAGAATCCATCTCTTTAAAATATCCACAGTGTAACAATGAATTATAAAAATAATTTATGTTATATTCAATATACCGATGTTGATATTGTAAAAAAGAAAATAGAAATTAATGTTGAATTTTTAGATTATGCAGTGATATTTCCATATCATTAGGTCTTGTTACCATTTGGTATAAGATACTTTTAAAATTTTTAAAAATTATATGCTTGATTGAAAGGGGAAACTTTGTTTTGATGGTTGATTTTTAGGTTTTGGTTGCAATTAGATTTAAATTTGTCTTAGGCTAAGATTTGAAAATAGATATATTTTTATCCTTTAAAATAAAAATTACTCTTGGAATAATAAATATTTCATTTACTTGTTCATTTTTAAAAGTTGTTTAAGTCATATAATTTCTCCATAATTTCATGGTTCAAGTATGTTGAAAACTTAAGATTTACAAACTTGTCATTAAGGTTTTTATGAGTTAAAATATTTTATCTTTAATGTTATGGTTGAAAACAATTACAATTTTAGGGTTTTTTAGAGTCAAGATATTTTACCTTTAACAAGATGGATGAAAATTGTTGGAAATGATAAGGCCTTCAGACATGATATTTTTATCTTTAACATCATGTATCAAAATTTTTAGAATTTTACGATTTTTCAATGTCCTAATATGTTGTCTTTAATGTCATTGTTACAATGTGTCAAAATTGTGACACAATGTTTTTTTTTTTTTTATTCCAACATCAACTCGTTTTGTTTCGAGGGTGTTTTTTCAATCCTTTTTTCGAGAAACAATTTCATTTTTAGCATAATTTTAAAAAATGTTGAAATTTTACCTTGAGAAAAAAAATGCATTCTGGAATACACTTTTTTTGTTTTTGGGGTGTTTTTCATGTTTTTTGAGTTTTTTTGGGCTAGAGTTTCCGTTTTGAGGTAATAGTTCCTGTTTGATCGGTAACTATGTTATTATGGAGATCAAAATATTGTTCCATCTGTAGTATCCATGTTACCGGATCCTTGCCATAAAACTTCCTCATATCGATATTTGGAATATGGCAGGTCTTTAATCCAACCTTAGATTCTATGAAATCATGATTAACATTTCTTTTTTTCTCATCATGAGTTTCATCTACTACCTTTTCGCCATCAGGAATCATTTTTATAGAAAAATTTTCAAACCTTCATTCAAACCTTCCATGTCTGATTTTAGTTTTTCTTCTATACCATCAATCTTAGCTTCCATGTAATTCTTCAAACCATCCATGTCTAATTTTAAACCATTCTTTAAACCATCCATCTTAGCTCCCATTTCATTTTTGGTTACCCTTTGCGAGAGAGAAATTTGTTCCACTTGGTCTCATAATTTTGATATACCATGTTGCACTTCTTCCTCTTCATGCGTCATAGTAAAGCTTTTTGAGGGCTATTACACAGCAATTTGTCATTGTCCCTGCAATCCCCCGTCCCGCACATTGGAGGGCTCATTCCGTGACCTGTGAGTAGTGATATAACCTGAAAAAAATTTCATGGCATTCCCCTATACATGGACTTTCATTCCCCTGAAGACATCTCCTTGTGAAAAACCCTAAATCTCTCAAGGATCATCCTCGCGCGACTATCCTAAAGGTTATACCCGCGCTAATGGGGGAAACCCTTCAAAGAGGGCGTGCCACTCAACGCCTCCGTCTCGCAGTCATACTCGTGCCAAAGTTTAATAAAGGGTGTTTTTAAAAATAAATGGGGAAGATTGACTCCAACCAAATCCTAAATTGGTCTCTAAATGAAGTTGGGACGTTTGGCTCCATATTTCCATGTAGAGGAAGTAGTTTTCCACCTCTCATGGAAGCTTCCTTGAGGATAGGGCCAATCCCATGATTATAGGGATCCCAACTCCCCCTTCCACCATCTATATAAGCTTGTCATTTCCTTTGCAAGCTAGTCTCCAAGAGCCTTCATAGCCTAAAGAATGCTGCAATAGCCCTCATAGAGCCAAATCAATAGCAAGGAGATTGACGATCGAAGAGAGAGGCTTGTCCCCATTCCCGACAAGCTTTACCGAGACGTATTCCGCTGACGACCTGCCGAAGGAGAATTCAGCATCAGAGCCAGGTTGTATTTTCCTTTGTATGAATTAATGTTAAGCGACTATTGGTTATGGTTCCACTCGTATTTTTCATTATGGTCATGAGTTGTGTCTTATCTGACTGATACATAATTGCATATATCAGGTTTTACGCTTGTGTTTGTCGTGTTTCTTGTGTGTGCAGGTGTTCGATCGCGGTGAGCGAGATTATTGTGATCTGCTGGAGCAAGGAAACAGGAGCGTCATCTTCTCTACAAACGACAGCGTTGGACTTGAGGTAGGCCTTCTTCGCGATTTGGTTTATTGCAATTAGAAACTTGCGCCATAGCGTGTTACGATTTTTTCTAGACCCGATCTGGGCTAGTAGGGATCGCCTCTGTCCGCAGAGGGGATTTACCTCTACAATAAATTGGCGACTCCGCTGGGGAGTTAGCTTGTTGTTTGCTTTATAAACTACAAACGGAGCCTGAAGTTAGCCAGATAGCCTTCGAAATGCTCTTTCTCTGCATTAGCGAAAGTAGATCAATGCTGCTTCAGTCAATCTCCGATCTAGTTTATGAACTGAACACTTGGAGTATTGTCTTGTCTTTTGGTCGATTCTTGACTTTTCTTGCTTGATCAGCTCTTTTGGCTGGCTCTTTTTGTGTCTTTGGCTTTTGGTTTAAGCTCCAACATCACTGGTCTGCTTCTTGGATTGCTTATTTTTTATTTTTGCATAGCAAAATTGACTGGCACGCTTATTAGCGTGACAGTCGCACCAATTGGTGCTAGTTGCCAATTTACTACTCGCGCCAATCCTGTTATGGCGCTAATTTCAGCCTGACAGTCGTGCAAGTGCTGTGAAGTGCTAGGGTTTGCTTGGTTTTGAGCTCTCTGAGCTTGATCTATGATTGTGGTCTCATTTTTTCGACTGCCTGAGTGTTCTGGAGCCTTGTTTGACTGACTGTGACCTTCATCCTTTGGTTGTTTGCCTGTTTCTATCGATTTTACATTCTAGCCCTAGGGCATCTAGGTGCTATTGTACGTCGAGCCTCCCTTGGGATTTTTTGGTTTCTGTCTGTTCAGTCAGCTTTGTGATTGCTTCTTTGCACTCGTTTGGTGGTTTTCTATCGTTTTATTGCGTTATTTGAGTGATTGGCTTCTTCTTCATTCAAATTCCGCCTTGTCTCATTTTGGGCCCAGATTACATGGTTCAATTGAGTCTTCGGGTGTCTTTTGATTTGAGGGACTTTTTGTCAATTTGAGGTCTGATTGTGTACTGCTTGCATTGAGGGAAATTTGATTGTTTTTTCTCTTTTTCTATCACTTCTCAAATTGCTTGTCTCATTAGTTTTCATTTTGTTTAGTGCATTTTGCTCTTAAACATTGAAAATACAAAAAAAAGATCTCTTTTGCTTTGGATTAGTTAGTGTGAATTAAATCTTTTCGGTGTGATTAGTGATTAGTAACTTTGAAAGAAAAGTTTTTAGTTTCCATTAGCTACATTAGAGATATCATTGGTTGTTTTCTGATCATTTTGTTGTTGTGTGAAAAGCTCTTAACTCTCTTGTAATTAGCTTTCATCGAACAAAATGATATACTGTGGCATGTAGTGTGAATTTAGGCGATTTTGAGACATAACACTCGCTAGGGCCTGAAAACTGAAACATAATTGAAGATAAGCATTAAAATTCATTCAATTTACACTAAGGCAGCATTGAAAAATTAACGAAATATTTAGAGGTCTAGGCTAGAGACGTATTCCGGCGTCTTTAAACCTAGTAGTTGTCGTTCGCCTCTTGGCTTTAGACAGCACTAGTACGGACTTGTGCTCCCCGTACCGTCGCGTATATAAAGGGAGACCCCACTAGGTTTCCATCCTTTATCCATAGGAAGCCGAGTCTGCCACCCTATACCCGTGATACACCGGACACAACATTCGGGGAGATTTCCTGCACATACGTCAAGTCCTTGGTTGATTTCTCTTTCATTTTGAAACTAAGGTGTATATTGCAGTTCACGGTTATTTGGTACACCCTTTGCCTAGAATTCCAGAGTAGTCATTTTGATCTTTTCTAACTCAAATTTGAAAAGATCATCAAGTGCTTGTCCTTTCACGCTTGCTTCAAAATTGAAAGAGATAGAGTCACCTTTCATCCGTTTCTCGACTCTTAAAACATGAAACCGTGAATTTTCTAAGTTTCAATGTGGTAAAATAAATCACCCGCGATCACATGCCCTTTTAGAGTTTGCTTGTTGGCCGTTTGATTGTGTGCCTTGGTTTTTAGCCCGTGTGCAGTTTTGAGTTGATGGCAACTTTTCCAGAGTTCACCAACCAAGGAATCCCCTCCGATGGGAATCCTAGTCATTTTCCTCCTTTTGGAAATGTTGGTGCTCCTTATATGGCAACGTTGTCCCTTCTTGGGTTAACTATTGGGTTGCCTGTTTGGTTGTTTTCAACCTCTGTGGTCCCAAATGTCTCAGCTACTGTTCAATCAGTTCCTCCACCTGAACAGCATCATGTTGATTGCAAGGTGGACCTCTCCCCTTCTTCATCTATTTTTGCGTCGTCCTCTTCTACTTTGCCTGGTGAAAGTCTGGATTCGAGTAACCAAGTGGCTAAGAAGAAGAAGAAGAAGACAAAGAAGAAGAAGTCCGATAAGAGAGAGGTTAAGGCTGCAGCTACTGCTTCCGAAACGTCTCCTCTTGATAAACCTTCCAACCCTCCGCGGAAAGTCAAGTTCCCTTGCATGTTGTGCACGGGAGACCATCTTCTTTGAGATTTCCCTGGAATTCCCAAGGTGCTCGAAGTATGGTCCAACGGTCGTCCGCCGTTGCCTTTGGCTTCTGGGAGTCAGGTTGGGGGCACATCTTCAACTGGTGCTGGTAAGGATCCTAAGAAGCAGGGTAAAATTACCAATCCCTGTAAGTTGTGTGAAGGGCACCATGCCATTCACCTTTTTCCATACATGGATGAAGCCAAGCGAGTTTTGGACAACTCAATTGTTTCTACACCACGCCTCTTGGTTGGTTATAAACAACTTTCTTTGAGTCCTCCACTTGTTGATCCTACAGTTGGTCAAGAGTCATTCTTGGTCAGTCCCGCTCCCCCGGAAATTCCCATTCAAAAATCCATTCCCGACCAACCATTGGTCGTGAGATCGGTCGAGCTGGCCCCGTCTACGGTGCACCAGGTCTTTTCCGTTGAGAGTGGACCTCACACCCCTCAAGTTATTCTTGTTTCTTCAGATTCCTTGGACTTGGATAAAGATTCTCCTATCCTTATATCTCAAGAAGCTACTCCTCCGCCTCCTGTGATGGAGGTCCCGGAGGATACTCCTCCCGCCTTCGAGATGGAGGTCGTGGAGGATGCTCCTTCTTCTTTCGTAACACCAAGGGAAGACCATCTCGATTCAATGGTAACCCCTCCGAGTATTTTGGTCGCTTCCTTTGATTGGAATCAATTTACAGGATACCGCCTTCCGTCTTATGTGCCTTTCGAGATGACAGTACAGGCTTTTGGTCTAGTCGTACCCAGCACCATTATAGACGAAGGCGCGTCTGTTAGTGTTCTATCCTCAACTACTTGGCAAGATTTTGGCTCGCCGCCGCTTGTGCCTATTACGCAGAATATGTTGGCATTTAACAGAAGAACGAGTCAACCGTTAGGGATCCTTCCAAGGTTACCTATTACTTTGGGAGGTAAAACCATCCATATGGACTTGATGGTTGTTCCAGGCCCCTTGGATTTCAATCTACTCTTGGGGCGCGATTACATCTATGCCATGGGAGCGCTTGTCTCCTCCCTTTTTCGTGTGGTCTGTTTTCCGCATGAAGGACGAATCGTGACCATTGATCAGCTTTCGTTATTTGGTCCTGATGTGGCAACTGGCCTGCCATCATCCCTTCTTGGTTTTTATCCACCCGTTGTATCTGCGCCACTGCAGGTCAACTATGTGGCTACCTACCCCGTGCCTATACTTAGTGATAGTGTCGTTGTACATCATGTGCTGGGGGCATTGGGTCCTGACTTCCAGGATGTTTTCCTTCCATCGAGAGTGGAACTCTTGGAAGCCATGACTTCTTATTCATCATGATGAGTTTTTGTCGGAGCAGAGTTCCTTGTCTTGTGCCAAGCTCCTTAAAAAATGAAACAAGGTGTTATGAGGATAGTTTGTCTTCTGTATCAACCTCGTTAAAAAATGAAATGAGGTCATCTGAGGATAGTTATTTTAATGTGTCAACCTCATTAAAACAATGAAACATATTCATGTTCAATTCGAGTCTTTGATAAGATCTCGTAAAATCCCAGTCGAGTCTTTCTCTTGGTCTCGTAACTTGAACCTTCACTCCATCTGCCTTTCATATGGACTGAAGCTTGGGGGACATGTACCTCGAATTGAGTCACCATGTTGGGGGTATGCTTAGTATTTCAAGCATAGTTTACCTTTGTTTCAAGCTTGTGTAAAAATGAAACAAACTTCAAGAAGAGTTTCTTGATTTCAAGCTTGTGTAAAAATGAAACCATTCCCATTTTACCTCTTGTGATTGCCATTTTATCAGCCTGTTTTGCTAGATGAGCCTTGGTTTTCTCACTCCATCGTCACTATCTTCTTGGCCGATCATATGCCTTCACTTGGTTGTTTTACCCGTTCCTGAGGAACCGCTGCGATGAGTGGTCTTGTTAGCCAGCCTCTTAACCTTTACTTGTTTTGAGCAATTCCACCATTACCGGAACCAGTTGCTACCCTTTATACCACTCGTTCCTCTAGGAGGAGTCATCTTTCAGCTCTTTTCTAAATCTCTAAACATGAAAAGATTGCCGAGTCCCTTGTTTTTTCGATCTCGTTAAAGTGGCCACGAAACGACATCTACCTAGTATACGTTTACCCCTTTTTCGGGCTGGGATAGATTATTTATGAAAAAGGAATACCCTAGCCTATCACAACTAGGAGGCTTTCTCAGACACAGTTTTCTACCTTTTCGGATCTGAGGAACTATTTACGAAAAGGGACCGCTGGAGTTTAGTTTTCTGTTGTCTTTTCAAACTCTCTAAACATGAAAAGACGTCGATTTCTTCCTTTGTCAGACTCGTTAAATCTTGATGGCATTGGATTCAGTCGTAATGACAATATTCGAGTTTCTCCTTCCTAGGGCTCGTTAAATGTACTAGTATGGATTAGTTCAAAGGACTAACTTATATGACAAACATATTGTATCCTCTTCAAGCTTGTGTAAAAATAAAGAGGTACTCGCCAGAAATGGTGGGGAAAAATGGTACCAGTATCATTGTCGTGTCGGCAGTATGTCGCTCTTGAACATGGCACTTGTCTGCATTCGTTTTGGGTTGGGGACATCTCATCTCGTTTTCTGCTTGCCTCCGTGGGTTTGGGTAATCCCTTTTGACCTCTCATCTGCTCTTTGCCTCATCATCATGACCTCTGATCTTTTGACGTCAAATACTGCCAAATCCACTGTCGTGCCGCCGATATGTTCAAGAGAAGTTGACCTCTGCAAGTTTCAACCTTCCTCTGATTCTCATCTGATCTTGATTCACAAAGACATTATGTTCCTCTGTCTTGTGTTGATGATGTGGGAAACACTATGGCCCACCTTCGATCAAGGTCACTTCTTGTCGACTTCAGCTCATTATCTAGGAAGCTGATCTAGAGACTCCCTTCTGGTACCTTGGAGCCTGCATGCCTCAATGGCAGGTTCTTCGCATTCGGCATGAGGTTTTCATCATTGGCCTCCGTTCGAGTGATTCTACGAGTGTTCGATGCCAACTCACTGATTCACATGCCGTAGATTGTACCTATAGTACCTTGAGGGCCATTGTCATTATTGGTGGTACCTCTCGCGTCTGTTAACAACTTTCATCATTGGTTGGTAATCAGGCGATGTTCTCGCATGTTTGACTCCAGCTCACTTACTCGCATGCTTGAACTTGTACTTTGTTCGGGTCTAGATGGAGCGCAAGACCCTAGATTTTGTCTGTTGGAATCCAGGCTGCGATTTTGTGGATTATTATGATTAGTTACATGACTCATTCATTGGATGGCTGCGACCATACCTAAGTCTATTTATCGATCCTCACTAGGTGGCTGTGTCCATACCTTGGATCTGGATTATTGTATACTCTGTTATGGATGGCTGCGCCCATACCACATATATCATGTATTTGAGATATCAGTTGTACTTCTCTATGCAGGTTTTCAGACAGCAATGTTTTTAGTTGGACAAGTTCTCATAAAGCATTTCACCCCTCTCTCTCTTTCGGGCCTCATGCTTTAGGGGGCATCTATTACACAGCAATTTGTCACCATCCCTGTAATCCCCCGTCCCGCACATTGGAAGGCTCATTCCGTGACCTGTGAGCAGTGACATAACTTGAAAACACTTTCATGGCATTCCCCTAGACATGGACTTTCATTCCCCTGAAGACATCTCCTTGTGAAAAACCCTAAAAATAGCCTTTTCATCATTGGCGCGACTATGCAGTGTTATACCCACCCCAATGGGGGAAATCCTTCAAAGAGGGCGCGCCAATTGGCACTCTGTCTCAGAGTCGCACTCACGCCAGGCTTAATAAAGGGTGTTTTTTAAAAATAAATAGCGGAAGATTGACTCCAAAAAACTCCTAAACTGGTCTCTAAATGAAGTTGGGACGTTTGGCTCCATATTTCCATGTAGAGGAAGTAGTTTTCCACCTCTCATGGAAGCTTCCTTGAGGATAGGGCCAATCCCATGATTATAGGGATCCCAACTCCCCTTCCACCATATATATAAGCTTGCCATTTCTTTTTGCAAGCTAGTCTCCAAGAGCCTTCATAGCCTAAAGAATGCTGAAATAGCCCTCATAGAGCCAAATCAATAGCAAGGATATTGACGATCGAAGAGAGAGGCTTGTCCCCATTCCCGACAAGCACGTATTCCGCTGACGACTTGCTGAAGGAGAATTCAGCGTCAGAGCCAGGTTGTATTTTCCTTTGTATGAATTAATGATAAGCGACTATTGGTTATAGTTCCACTCGTATTGTTCATTATGATCATGAGTTGTGTCTTCTCTGACTGATACATAATTGCATATATTGGGTTTTACGCTTGTGTTTTTCGTGTTTCTTGTGTGTGCAGGTGTTCGATCGCGGTGAGCGAGAGGATTGTGATCTGATGGAGCAAGGAAACGGGAGCGTCATCTTCTCTACAAACGATAGCATTGGACTTGAGGTAGGCCTTCTTCGCGATTTGGTTTATTGCAATTAGGAACTTGCGCCATAGCGTGTTACGATTGTTGCTAGACCCGATCTGGGCTAGTAGGGATCGCCTCTGTCCGCAGAGGGGATTTACCTCTACAAAAAATTGGCGAATCCGTTGGGGAGTTAGCTTGTTGTTTGCTTTATAAACTACATATGGAGCCTGAAGTTATCCAGATAGCCTTCGAAACGCTCTTGTTCTGCATTAGCGAAAGTAGATCAATGCTGCTTCAGTCAATCTCTGGTCTAGTTTATGAATTGAACACTTGGAGTATTGTCTTGTCTTTCGGTCGATTCTTGACTTTGCTTGCTTGATTAGCTCTTTTGGCTGGCTCTTTTCGTGTCTTTGTCTTTTGGTTTAAGCTCAATGCAAGCAAAAATTCCAAGATGTCCTACTTCAGTAAGCGAAACCCTAGAATTCCAAGCTCTGACACCAAATGTTATGCAACCAACTCACAAAATAGAAGAAAAGAGAGATCAACGAAATGAAAAATAGCCTCTTCGAGGGGGAAACCTCCTTTACATTACATAAATGAACAATTCTTGGATGATTCAAATGAAAAAACTCCTTTGTATATATAGTAGTTTAAGGGGCCACAATATAATCAGAGCCTACATAACAATAATAATGTAAGGGCACAAAAATAACAATAGTGGGATTGTATGGGGCACAATAATAACAATATGGGAACTACATGGGCACAAAAATAACAATAAGGGGGCTACACTAACAATGAAAATAAGGGGCTATACTAGTATTATAGGAACCTAATAGAGTTTTTATGCTTGATTTGCAGTTTTGTTTATGTTTGGTGCATGATTATGTCACTTTATTGTGGTGTCGTATTGCTTTTGGTTTTATGGTATTCTTCTTACTTGCTCTTGTTCTTGAATTTTATGTTTTGAGAGTCTTTGGAATTGGTTGGGAAAGAGGAAATTTAATGGAGTTCGTGGAGAGCTATGTGGTACCCAACAGGTAATGTAAGGCCCAAATGAAGCTTGGTGCATGAGTAAAGGGAAGCGGAAGGTAAGAATATGGTAGTCGGTTGGACTGGTGGGGTTCATTGGGATAAATGGACGATGGCAGAGTATTCTTGAGAAAGGTAATCAGGTAAGATTAAGTAAAGTTATTTGAGGCATCATATGCCTTGGATAAGTTGGGAAATTTGGTTCTCAATGTCGTGCATGTTGTGGGCAAATAAAGGAAGTTATCTTAACCTTGACCTTATGCTATCTTGTAATTATGTTGTAATCATTATTATGATAATGTATATATATGTATATATGAATGCATGTATGTCTCTATCTAATGAGATCATCAGTGCTTTATGTTGATGTTTATATATGTATATATGTATGTATGTATGTATGTTGTTATCTGACAAGGTCATCAGGAAAAATTCTTGTGGAGGAATGATTGCTTACGAAGGTGAATGGAATGAAGAGGTTCCTAGTCTTGTGAGGAATCAAAAGGGAAGATTAGTCATGACAGATCTACGAGGTCAGTATCATGTGGATATGACTTGAATGAAAACAATGTGTTCTTCAACATACTAAGATAAGCATGGATAGTTGAATGACACTAGAAGCAAGGTTAGTTTATGGAGTTAGTGTGCAGTATCTGGATGTGTAGTACTATTATTATATATATTTTGTATATGTTGCACCTATGATGTTGTGTGCACATGATGTTGTGTATATATGTGGTTGTGTGTATATTTCATATGCATTTCTAGGTATAGATGGTGCTATATACATGTTGGATATGCGACGGTGTGTACATATTGTATCGTGTGCATGTTGGATATGCGGTGTTGTGTAAATATAGCGATATGTACATGTTGTATATGCAATTCTATGCATATATGGTTTTTTTTGCATGTTGTACATGTGGTACTATGTAAATACAATGTTGTGTGCATGATCGTAGATGTGGCAGTGTGTGCATGTGGTGTTGTGTACATGTTCTACATGTGGTGTTGTGTGTAGGTGGTCTTGTGTACATGTCGTTCATGTGATATTGTGTACATGTGGTGTCGTGTACATGTCATGCATGTGATGTTGTGTACATGTGGTGTTGCATACACATTGTATAGGTGGTGCGATGTACATGTGGCATTGTGTACACGTTGTGCAGGTGGTGTCATGTACATTTGATGTTGTGCACACATTGTGCAAGTGGTGCTATGTAAATGTTGTACATATGGTACTGGTGTACATGTGGTATTGTGTGCATGTCATACATGATGTGTTGTAGGCATGCGGTACTATGTATGTGCATTGTGTAGTCGTGGTATCATGACATGGGTATTGATTATGTTGCATGCTGTGTGTAGATGTATGTATTGTGTGGTATTGTATGCTATGTGTGGATGTATGTGTTGTGATGTAAATTGTGTTTATGTGTACGTGATTAAAGAGAAGCAAATGCACTGGGTGCTTGCTGGGTATGGCAACCAATCAAGTTTGTGTACAAAAGAACAAAGGCAGAAGTAAGCACCGATGAAGGATAAGTATTAGTATTTTATTTCAGTTTTATTATGCATGTGATCTATGATTATGACTTATGATGGTTACATGTGATTTATGATTATGGCTTATGATGATTCCATGTGATTCATGATTTAATTTATGATGGTTGTGTTTTGAGCTAACCAGATGTGATATGTTTATACATGATGATTCGATCAAACGTCTAATATAACTTGATGTGACAGGAAGTGAACAAAATTGAAAGTGTACCTTGTTGACGAGTTACCGATGAGGTACGATGTGAATTTATTTTGAATCTAATGGAAGTTATGTACTTAGTAAAAGAAGCATGGAAATGCCTGGTTGGGTGGTCAAAACCGACTGCAAGAACTAGCAGCGTTAGTGAAAGGAATTGGAATATGAAACAATCTATTGGTGAAGCACTTTAGGAGTAGGGCCAATATGGAACATGGTACCCAATAGTGTCCATTTATTTCCATGAGAATTATATGACCGATATGATGTTTTTTAGGTAGGTATATGCCTTGGTTGTTTGAAATTTCGATGCAAGGAAACCTTGCGGAGGGATGGACTGCCCAGGATGGGGGTGCCAACGGAACTTATAAGGTGTGTAACTACATGTAAGGGGGTGACTAGATTTCTCGAGGGACTGTGTAGCAGAGAAGGGAAGGCTGGTGATGGATTTGTTTTTGCCTTTAGCATTGCTAGATGGAATCAGATGCACATTGGGAGTGTGCCCTGGAACAATGAGCCGATAATTTTTCACTGAGAAGACAAGTGGCACACGATTGTAGCTCTAGACATTGGATGCAGCTTTGACTTTGGTAGTGGTTTCTGGACTTCTTAGGAAGGAGGTGAATCCTGGGATTACTTTGAGGGTGTAGTTGTGAGCCCCCGAATTCCCTTTTTTGCAAATGAATGCATTGTATCCTTATATTTTCCGGTTGACCAAATGTTTATATGTTTATATGTGTATATTATTATAAATATTGTCTCGAGATGGATTTATAAAGATCCATAGACAGTATGGTTATTTTTCGGTTGAAGAAAATGTGTGTGAGTATATATGTGTTTCCATTGTAAATACTATAATGAGTTGTGTTATAAAGCTTGAGTAAACAATATGGTTGTGGTCATTGTAAATACTGCAACAAGTTGTGTTATAAAGCTCCATGGGAAGTATGTTTTTCTTTCAACAATATTGTAGGTGTCATTGAACATCAGGGATAGTGTTCCCCCAAGGGGTAGGGTTTTGTAATATCCTTGGTTAAAAATCCATGTAAAAAAATATAAGACGAAGGTCATGGGACATGTATTCCAAGTTGAATGTTGGGAAAAACATCCTAGAGGATGTTCATTTGGTTTATTATGGCTAAAGGAAATTGGAAAAGGAAATGGAAATGGATTTGGAAAGGCATGAGGCATTAATTGGCATTTTATTAATGAAAATAAAGGAAATTAGGAGAAAGGAAGGTGAAAGGTCACAGGTTGCATGTGAGGAGGAAAATGAAGGAAAATAATAGAAAATCAAGAAATTGTAGGCCTAATTAATAAAAAGGATTCTAAGGATCACCTGGCAAGATTCTTCTCAAGCTTTTGATGAGTGTAGTTTTGGAGCTCTCATTATTCTATCTCTCTCTCTCTCTCATACCCTTGGATACTTAGATTTTTCTTGGATAAATCTTGGCGAGTGTGGAATACTTGGATATTTGGAGCAAGAAGGAAAAGGAAGAGCAGGAAAGTGCAAGAGGACATCAGGATCAATAGCTACAACAAATTTTGTTTGCAAGTACTGAGTTGCATGCATTTTTTCCTCACTATTTTTGGCATGCATGGCATATGCATGTGGGTTCTTGGTCATGATCTGTCATTGGCATGGAGAATTTCCTGGATTGACAGTCGATTTTCCTAGCCTTGCCATTTCCTGGATAGTCATGGTGTTGTGGGTTCATTTCATTGCGTGTTTTTTTGGTTGGTTCTCATGTGCTTTGGTTGTGGGTTGAGTTATTACTTCCTAGAAGCCTTGGTTGGACAAACACTTTGGAATCCTTGTAAAAACTTGGGTTGAGTTACTAGTATTGGTATCCCTGGTTGGAAAAACGCTCTAGAAGCCAATCGTGGATTGAGTTACTAGCCTTAGAAACCTTGGTTGGAAAAAGGATCTGGAAGCTCGAAGGTAGTTGTGGGTTGAGTTACTAGTCCTAGAATCCCTCGTTGGAACAAATGCTCTGGAGCCCTAGACAACTTAAGTGGAGACTAATCTGGTGATGGTTGTGATGTTTGACCGTGAGATGGAATCATTGGTTGAGGGTTGAGGTGGTTTTTCCTCTAGAAGCCCTGGTTTGGTTTTGATTAATGAGTTTTATGAGTTCCCACATTCATGCTTGGAATATGGCATGAGGGTGACTGGCTGAAGAGAGATTTGGTTCAACCATGTCTATGGTCGGATGGAACATGGAAGTCCAAAACTTGGTTGCATTTTTCTTATGGAAATAAGAGCTATTTTCCTCTTGTATTGATGGGTAAATATGCTTGTTATGATATGCCTTATATGGTTGTTACGTGCTTGTCATTTTTGTTGTTTATATGTTGGTTATGAATGTGTTTTATGATAGTGATTATGAATGGCTCTCCTCGTGTTTTGATTTGTAAATGAATGAAAAATGTATCTATGACCTAATAGATGATAATGCAGCTAATGATATAAGGGAAATATTATTCTTAGTGATTCTTAGATAATTATGATACCCCTATGCTCAGATATGTTGTTTTAAACTATAGATTACATATTTGTGACATTTTTTACAAAATGCTTGTCATGGATAGTAGGGGTGTAGTCTAGACCTTGTCAATGTTTTTGCAAACGTATCATTTTTCTGCTGTTATAATTCATTTCTGAACCTGTCATTGAATTCTGGGAAATGACCTAGGCTCTAGGCCTAAAAAATTGGCTCAAATATGGGGGACATTGGCACATGTCTGAGGAAAAATGTCCCTAGACATATGCATACCCATGATATGGGAGCGTCCAAAGCCTCTAAGACGCACCCTTATCCATATCAAGGGATCGTCTGAAGGATTGATGTTCTAAAAACTTAGTGAGACCCAGGGGCTGGTTACCTAAGTGGTTGGGATAGAAACTGGGAGTTTTTTTGTTTATGTGGAAGTTTTGTGTGATGTGTTTCCATCGATTCCACTTCCTTAAGGTCACCTAGTAGGTTGAATCCCATTATAGTGCCCTCTGATTGTAAATTTACCCCGGTTGGCCAGTTACTTGGGTAGATATGGGAGGAGGGTGTTACACCACTAATGAAGAATAGATGGTGGTTTTAAACGGTGGAAATTGGAATGAGGAATTTATCCCCTGTAATCCAATTATGGAAGTTCTAGTACAATAAACATAAAATAGTGAAATTCAAGCCAATGAAGAATGCAGAAGAAGGTATGCCTTGGTTTCACACATTGTTCAGAAATATCATGGATTACTTAATGACGAGAGTCCAAAATTGCATGATTCAAAAGCCACTAAAGGGTATTAGGACTCTGTAAAGTAATAACTCAGTAAACAATTTTCCAAAAATATAACACAAGATGCTCAAGCAATTGTGTCCCTTGATAACTATAATGACCAAACTAAAGAGGGCATGATGAGTGAAGCTCATAAAGTTAAGTTAAAATTTTCAGATAATAGCCAAGAGTGTTTTGATCTTGACAAGTTGAATGACCTTCAAATCAAGGGAGATGGCAACCAACAAAATTATGAGATTGAAGATCAAGAAGGTAGAGAATCCAGATTCCTTGAAAATAAATTGAGCTCATTGGTTATGGATGATAATGTTGATATTTATTCCTTGTACAATGATTAAGACCCTCAGTTCTCTTCCTGCTCTGAGGAATTTCAGAATTCATCATCATAAAACTTGTTACACCAATTTTTGGTCATCTAACCTGTTACTATTAGATGGACTAAAGTACAACATGTAAGACCAATTTTACCATAGTAAAATTTCTTTCACTATGAAAAATAACTTAATAACCCATAATTTATTCTGTTGTTTATGGTCTAAACAGGAAACCCCATGAGAAATAATTGAATAAATCTTTATTTGTTTGATTTTCTTCAAGGGATAATTAATTAAACCAACATTTAATTAATATTCCTGGTCATATTTAGCCCAAAACAGGAAAATTAACTAGATAAATCATTATTTATATTATTATTTTCTAGGAATAATTATTTAAATAATATTCCTTTTTAAATTTGACTAAATCATTTATAAATAATTGAATAAATCACTATTTATTTAATTATTACTCAACCATATTATTAAAATAATAAATAAATCATATATTCATTTATTATATCTAAATAAAGGGATTTGACCAAATTCAAATTCCTTTTCCCTCCAACAATCCTAATAATATATTCCATAAAAGTTGGATCTAGGTTTGGTTAATAATATTTTAACTATGCACCAATATCTAGACTAAATCAATATTTTGTTATAAATAGAAGGGTTTTCCCATTCATTCACTACCTTTTGTTGCCTAAATATCACTCTCGATCTATACTTTTGGTCCAACTTTGATCCTCCATCAATGTCACATTTTTCTACTTTTTGCTTGTGAGCTCCCTTTGAGTTCCATTTTTGTATGGGTTTTTTACACCATCAAGAAAGAGAGAGAGATCTTAGATCTGAAGCGTTGAGGACATACAAGAACTCATCCCATTGAGGGGGACTAGTAACATCTTTCTTTGTTACCTTCCTAGGTGTAATAATACAAAAAATTCTTTAAAATTCCTGTCTTGTCCATTGGATGCATGGAGAAACTCTTGCTTATTATTTGTTGTTTAATGTATTTAACTGCATATATATGGATTTTTGTAGCATTTATTCTTATCACTAACTGCAGATCTAAGGAAATTGACAACCATATTTGATTTTAGGGTTGTGAGCTTTTTTTGTACCCTTGCGATTAAAATTCATACTAAAAATTGGCGACTCCACAAGGGTTTATAATTACGACCTCTGTCGTCTTCCAGATCCCTGCATGACAAGATGCTTCAACCCCTAGGGTTTTTTTTTTTTTTTCAGCTTCTTATTTCGCATTTCTTGATGTTGTTTTTAACCTTTAAAACCCTAAAACAATAAAAATTCTTACTTTTGTGTGTTTCTGGGCCCTTTGTGCAGGTAACAGCTATCAGCCGCAGTAGAGACGCCACTTTTTTCTGAAATCTTCTCCTGAAACAACTGGAAGTGAAGGTCACACTTTTTGGGCCAAAAACTGCGACCTTAGCGGAAAACAGGTCAAAAACTACGACCTGTACTTTTTGCTGGAGTTTTTCTGTGATTTTTCTGGGCCACTGTTCAAGGTTGTTTGACCTCCCTCTTCACTTTTATTGGACCTGTACTTGCTTAGCTTTACTTGTCTAAGTAGTAACCAAGCCCCTTAGGGCTTCAGTATGCTTCCACCATTTTAGGAGGAGTTTAGCCGAAGCAGGTCCTTTGAGATTTCAGTGTTTTCAACCTTTTTTCAGATCTGAACTTGCACTTTTAGATCCATTTCAGATCAGTTATTCATCCATCCAAAACACCTCTTTTTAGTTTTTTTTGGTCCTCCTTTAGGGTCCCCTCTGTTTCCCTTTAGGTTGTAGCCTTTCGCCACCCTTTTTGCATCTGATTTTTCCCTCTGGTTTTTTGTTGTTTTCTGCCCTTTTTTCCAGCAAATATGACCTTTAGATCCTTGTCCCTCCATACTTTGGATCTATTGGCCATTTTGTGTGTTTTGACTAGATTTCGCCCACCCATAGACTAGTTGTTGGTAAACCCTCCTCCTTGGGTTTAAATTGATGCATCTTTAGCTGCTTACTTTTCTGTCACATTCAGTTTCCTTTACTATCATATTCAAATTTATTTACAGTTATACAACATCTTTTTTCTTTTTTCTCTACACACATCTAGGCTTAATTAAAATTAACACACTTATCGCATACACACACACCCTAAGCGAAGAGCACCTGGTTTACAACGTCAGGCCAACACTTAAACATTGTAATCAATTGATCCTGCACCTCCCTGCCCTTGTTTACCACTTCCTAAAACATTGTAATCAATTGATCTTGCACCTCCCTACTCTTGTTCACCTCTCTTCCTTATTGTGTTCTGTGTCTCTTTTCCATCATTGCGCCCCCAAGGCATTTATCCCGGAGACTCCAAGGCCTTCATCCTCAATTTCTGTTAGGAAGACTTACTCCTCCGCGTAGGGTTCGAGTTCGTCCTCCACCGAGTCCCCATTATGACTCTACTTTTGGTTCATTGGATGCCCCTTCTAGTTCTTTCCTAGGCTCTCCTCCACCTTTCAGCTTCATCATGTTAGGTTCAAGACCTAATGCTGGTGGCAGCCCCGACCCTAATGCTGGGAATGACACTAGTGGAGTCGTAACAGGAACTATTATGGCTGCTCCCATGCTTCCTTATATGGCAGGCCTAAGCCTTCCCGATTTTATCTAGTTGATTAATGACCCCATACACCATGATCCTGGTTGACCTGCTATGCCAACCAAGCTTCCTTCATACATCCCAAAGTTTGAAGGAAATGTTGGAGAGGATCCTACCAACCATGTTCATTCTTTCCACATGTGGTGTTTGTCTAATTCCATCACCGATGACTCTGTCCATCTTCGATTATCCGAGCGTATGCTTAATGGAGAAGCTTCCAAGTGGTATGTCGACTAGGCCTCCTCCTCTCATACTTTTTTTGTGACCCTTGCCAAGGCTTTTTTGTCTTACTTCCACCTTCCCCTTCGTTATGACACCGGTACCGAAATATTGACCTCTTTCTATCAAACTTCTTCTACCCTCCTATCTGACCATGTTCAAGAATGGTGAAGAAGAAAGAGCATATGTCGAGCCCATACTTTCAAATACCATGTCTACATGGACTAGTTTCTCATATCCCTTTTGCTTGCTATTGGAAAATATGTCACATCTCACTTTCCTCAGACTAAGGAAGCTTCCCTCCAAATTGCGTTAAAATATGACTTGATCTATGCATAGTCTGTTTATGTTTATACCGTCTTACCTAATCTCCCTAGACCCGGTGATGCCAATGCACCAGGGGCATCCCATGTCGCCGACGGTATCATTGGATCCCTTTCACATCCGTACACTCATCCTCCCATGGGTTATGGTTTCCCCTAGGGAGGGGCCACTTCCTCCGGCACTTTCCCCCCTCCCGGTAGCATGTATCCAGGATACGACATACCTCCTCATTTTTCCCAACCTGTTTACCCCAATGTTTCCCAACCTCCTTCTTATCTGTATCCACAGCCTGGTGCTCTAGCTCCTCCAGCATTAGCACCTCAGCCTCCCTTTCCTTCTCAAGCTCTACAGCAGTAGCCACCCCCTCAAAGGGTCAGGTGTATGCACAACAGAGCACGACTAATCCTCCTGCTTCCAAAAAGAAGAGGAGAGGCAACCAGAACCAATCTGCCCCAGGTAATCTAGGAAAAAATCCCCTAGGGAATACTTCTAACACTGCAACTCAGTAACAGGGCACTCAACCCAAGTAGGATAGGCCTATTCACATGAATAAACCTTGTTCTTGTTGCGATGTCTATGGTAACTATACCCATGATTGTCCCCTTTTACATCAAATGCGTCAAATATTGGAAGCTCAAGTAGCACCCCGAGGACAAAAAGCCTCCCCTTTAGTTCCTCCTAAAGTTGCACCCATCCAACCGACTGTGTTTACCAATGTTTTCCCCCAGTAAGGATATGTGGTTTCCCAACCCCCTGAAAGTCAGGCGGCCACTCAACCTCCTCCATCTGGTGCCTCTTATTACTAGATCCTCATGATGAACTATGAACAACCCAATATTATTGACCTCAACCTTCAGACTCGATCCCGTCAGTACAACAAGCCCCCTGCTACATCTGCTACCGAACCCCCGTCTTCAGGTCCCACAGAGCCTCTTTCGACAACCAATGGTCCTTTACAGATCCCTCAGCCTAAGATAGAGGTTCATACCAAGATCCCCAAGGGACCATTAAGCTGAAACACTTCTTCTGGTAAAGCTGCCCACTCCTATAGTATAGTAGATGACTTGGCACAATCCCCTGTTGCTATGTCAACGCTGGAAGTCCTCCGATCATGCCCTTCACAATGAAAATATCTAATAACTACCATGAGCGATGTGGATCCTTCAGATGATCATTTGATTCTCTTTGATGTTGACCGGTCAGAACATCCCCCCCTTCCTGCATTCGTCCAAATACCTATCAAGATCCAGAATGCTAATGTCTCCCGTTGTATCATTGACAAGGGGGCATCCACCTGTGTGATGTCTGCTTCTGTTTGGAAGTAGCTCAGATCACCCGATTTAGCTCCTTCCACTATCACCCTCTATGCGTGGGATGACCACTCTTCTCAGCCCCTTGGCATGTTCTGCAATTGTCCTATTAATCTTGTGGGCAAGATTGTTTGTGTTGACATTGAAGTCATTGATGCCCCCTTAGACTACAACATTCTATTGGGTCGTAGCTACACTTATGCAATTTCTATTGTCCCATCTGTGGTTCACCGTAAGATGTTATTTCCTCATAACGGAAATATCGTTACCATCGATCAATTGACATATTACGAACCGAAGTCTCAGACCTCCCCTGAGTCCATTATCTCTTCGGTGGCCAATAAGCAAATAGTCGAACCTCTGACTAGTGTTTCACCCAGAGTCTTGAAATATTCCTCTTTGCTTAGTTCTTTCGTTGCTCTCCCTCCTCCTATCTCTGACCCTAGCTCGTTGAATGTTTGCATGATGCAATCGTCTCGGTCCAACCTCAAACGAACTGGTTCGACTAGTCAGCAGCCCCGCCCCCGTAACCTGCTCCTAGCACCTTGAATCAGCCTTCAGGACCTCCTCTTCCAGGCCCCTCATCTGTATCTAATGTCCATGATCCTATCTATCCCCCTGGTACGATTCCCCCTGGCCTTAAACATCCCGGAGCTGTCCCACTTAGCCATTACCCCTCCGGTCAGATATTGTTCCTTGCTCCCCCTCTGGGAGTATTTTTGGTACCTGTTATGTCTACCTTATCTCTTCCTAACATGACCCTGGGGATCCCAGTCTAGTACATTGATCCTGTAGAAATTCTTGAATCTTATATCTTATGTAGAAGTTATTATTGTTAATCCGGTTAAAATCCTCCTACTGAAAGCCTCTGCGTCAGCCTTGGAAGTCCTCCAAACCCTCAGCGCTACTCTGGAAGGGACTGCGTTACCCTAGAATAGGTGGTGTAGTCACTACGCTACCCATGAAGGGTCTCTGTGTAACCCCCAGAGGTTTTCTTGTAGAAAATCACAATGTCCTTGGAGAGACTATGTTGTCCTTGCTACTGCTGCTGCTGCCTTCCTCTGCGCTCTCCTTGCTACTGCTGCTGCTGCCTTCCTCTGCGCTCTCCTTGCTACTGCTGCTGTTGCCTTCCTCTGCGCTGTCCTTGAGCTGATATCTGCCTCTTGTGTATTCTAGACCCCGGGATTAGATCATCCCCTTGGTCTAAATTCCCCTCTCTCTGCAGCTGAAACACTTCTGAGTATTCTTAGCAAACCCTGCCCTAGAATGTCATCTTAGCTTCAGTGCTCTGCCTCTGTGTGTCTTTACAAATGACCCCAAGCCTTTCCTTTATACTTTTCTCGTTGATAAATCAACGGCCATGATCAGATCTTGAATCAATGGCTAAGATTAAAAGAAAGATTGATCCGTGTGACTTAAGACCATTTCATCATATGTTTAATTAAATTAAATTAAATTATTTAAGTTCCCTAAGTTTTAACTTAGGAAATACATTAAAATAATTAATTAATTTAATATATCCTAAAGTAGATGAAATATCCCAAATCCATTTCTAAGTCTTCTAGATCAAGTGTACTCTAGTACCTGCACAAAGTTTGGGAGCTAGAGGACAACTGATGCTACCCCAAATACACAAAATCTCAACACTCCCTCTTAGCATCAAGGGTGTGCTCTAGCAATACATCACACTATGCATTACATGACTTTGAGTATTGGTTCTGTGCTGCTGAAGCTTGGCCTCCTGCCACTCAACTCTACACTACTGCTACCATTCTGTACTGCTGCCCATGACTCTACCACTACCATTGCAACCTCTTTACTGCAGCTCCCTCTCAATATGTTGTATTTGTGTTGCTCATAGCACTACCACTGCTGATCTGTTGTACTGCAACTTCAGTTGTTGAGAGAAAACAACTGAATCTCTTGCCCAATATTTGACAAACAAGTCAGATGGGTTGCATCCTCATCACTGAAGCTCCATAGGTTACAGATATATGCTAGCATCTAAAGAAAAATGCACATCTACAGCTCTGCATCCGTAATCATACTTCCTCTGCACTACTGAAGTCACATCAGCCCCTTGTGCTGAAATATATCACGTTGATGCTGCACTGCATTGTCCCCCTGAAGCTCTCTGCACTGTTGCACCTCTGCACTCTTGAAGTCACATCAGCCTCTGTGTTGTTACTACTTCTACCCTGATGCTGCTTTGCTCTACGCTACTCCTCCTAGACTTCAGATCTACTTCTGCTTCTGCCTCATCCGTGATCTATGCCCCCACTGTTCCACTTGTCCCGCTACTGTCTTAAGGATGTCATAGCTCGCTTTTGATCCAAGAGATGAGCTGCTCAAGGATCCCGGCTCACCTCCATGTAGCTCCTCTACATATCCATGTCACCCCACCTCCGTGGTTCATGAGAACTCCTAGCTGCATCATCTTTTGACCCATCATCTGCCTCAACTGCTTTGGAAGAAGATGCTTCCTTATCCTTTTTCTTCTGAGGACAATGGCTGGAAAAATGTCTTGTTTCACCACACTGGAAGCACTTGATCTTTAAAATATCCTTCTTCTTCTTTTGCTACTTCTTCGATGCCAAGGCTGCATCTTCCTCATCTTCCTTCTTCACTTTGCTTAATCTTGGGCTGTGTTGCCTCTTAGTGAATCTGCAAAGTTCTTCTTGATGCAGAATTGACCACAAGTTGTCCCAATCTGGGAGGTCCGCTTTGCGCAAGATACTTTGGACAAAGGTTTCCCAGTCATCCGTGACTGCATTAAGGGCAGTCCTGACTATCACAACATCATCCATTGTTGCACCCATTACAGTTAGATGATCTTTGATTGACTGCAATCTGAAGAGGAAGTGCTACATGTCTTCTCCCTTGGTCATCATGAATGACCTCATTTGGGTCTCCAATAACATCTTTCTTTGGACAGATTTTCCCTCATATAGGGAAGTAAAGGCCTTCCACATCTCATTATCTGTCTTCTTCTCAGCTATGTGTGGTAAAATATGGTCCTTGATACTATCCATAATTATCTTCTTGGCATGCCCAGCAGCTTCCTTGTGCTTCTGAAGGAGATCCACATATGTCGGTGTGGCCAGAGTTTGCTCTACATGGTCTCTTAGATTGTACACCTCAAGGACAATCATGATCCTTTCCTTCCAAACCAAAAAGTTTTAGAGGCCATCTAGCCTATCTTGATCACATAGTCCACGAGGAGCCATCTACTCATAATGTGTCAGAACTTCCTTTTCTCTTTGCTAGAGAAATGGATATAAGGCCCTTGGTGAAATAAGTGCCTTCTGCTCCCTCTGACAACTGATTTCCCTCCTTGGAAATCTACCAAATAAACTATGATTCAGCTTCTTCTTTGATCCTCTGATCAAACTATAAGTTTCCTTTGGCAAGAAACTTCATGAGAAGTTGATCTCCTCCCAATATTTATCACTTGTGCTAAGGCTAGAAATATAAAAACTTCATAATTTTAACCCCACTAGCTCTTTTGAATTTCTACATCTTTTCTGTAGTCTTTTCTGGATCTGATAGATTCAAATCTAAATCACATAGGCTGGCTTCAGACCAAACCAACACTATTTCTGAGCTACCTCTACGCAGTAATTGTGTGGGCTTGCTAGGACATAGAACTGGACAACGTCACCCTTCCCTCTGCGTGAATCTGCTCCTGAAAACTGCGTTGTCCCTTTAGATATGCATTTCTAATGCTTTTCCAGCTGCTTTCTGTAGCTAGAACCTTCAGTCTCTTCTACTGGTGACCCTCCTAGATCTGTAATTGCTTCGATACCATGTAGAAATTTTTAAATCTTATATCTTATGCAGAAATTATTACCGTTAATTCGGTTAAGCTCCTCCTACTTATATAAGTTATTAACTGAATAAATTCAAGTTATCATCGAAAAAAAACACATAACAGATCTCTACCAATTGAGATCTAGAATAAGCACATGCACACATTGACAAAGTGACACAGTTATTTTTGGACAAATAGTCCCCGGAAAAACCCAATGTGGGAAAACCGGTCTTTGGCTGCTAGAGGGTTCTATTTTTAAGAATATTTCTGAATACACAAATCTGGACAACCCGACATAGAAAATACTAGATATACACCTCACTGGCTGATATAGGGCCAAAATAATGACTGATCCACACCCTCAACTGGGATTTATAGAACTCAACCAAGATTAGGGCCTAGAAACCCCAGTGCTACCACTGAAAGGCTCTGTGTCAACCTCTGAAGCCCCTGAAAGCCTCTGCGTTAGCCTTGGAAGTCCTCCAAACCCTTAGCACTGCTCTGACAGGGACTGCGTTACCCAAGACTGGGTGACGCAGTCACTACACTAAACCTGAAGGGTCTCTGCGTAACCCCCAGAGGGTTTCCTGCAGAAAATCACACTGTCCTTGGAGAGACTGCACTGTCCTTGCTGCTGCTGTTGCTGCCTTCCTCTGTGTTTTCCTTGAGCTGATCTCTGCCTCTTGTGTATTCTAGACCCCGAGATCATATCATCCCCTTGGTCTAAATTCCCCTCTCTGCAGCTGAAATGCTTTTGAGTATTCTTAGCAAATCCTACCCTAGAATGTCAGCTTAGGTTCAATGCTCTGCCTCTGTGTGTCTTTACAAATGACCCCAAGCCTTTCCTTTATACTTTTCTCGTTAAAAAATCAACGACCATGATTAGATCTTGAACCAATGGCTAAGATTAAAAGAAAGCTTGATCCATGTGACTTAAGACAATTTCATCACATGTTTAATTAAATTCACTTTAATTATTTAAGTTCCCTAAGTTTTAACTTAGGAAATACATTAAAATAATTAATTAAATTAATATATCCTAAAGCAGATGAAATATCCCAAATCCATTGCTGGGTCTTGTAGATCAAGTGTACTCTAGTCCCTCCATACAATTCGGGTGATAGACCACAACTGATGCTACCCAAAATACACAAAATATCAACAGATCCCCCAGCCACTATCCCACCTGGTCAACCCAAAACTTATACTGATTTGACCCCATCCCAACCGGTTTCCATGACCCCTCCCCTTGTTTCTGTGCCTCTGCCACCTTAACAAGAATCTACTCCTTTTGCGAAAGCCTCACGTGAGGGTGGCAAAGCCCGCAAGAAGGCACCTAAGGACAAGGCTGCCCAGATAACCCCTGCTCCTCCTCAGCCTCCAAAGCGTACCCACAATAGGAATGGCACCATCCGTGTCTTTGATGACTTTTGCGACCTGAGTAAAAACTTCCCCCGAGGTAGTTCCCCCACACCTTCCCATTTTTATTGTGCGGGGGGGTAGAAGTTATACCCATATCACTCCATCTAGCAGTGCTTGTTTGATTTCTGCCTTGCGTTCAGGTTGCCAACATTGTCCATCATCCTCTCATTTATTGTCTAGTGGCACCTTTCAGATGGACCCCCCATCCACACCATATATCAGTTATGTCAATGGTGCAAGTTGCTACTCCCGGAATCTAGCCTCGACAACCTAGGCCATTATCACCCCCTTGTATTCACTTGTCCTCTCTAATGGTGTAAGCATTGGTATTGCCACCAATAACGAGGCCTAATATGATGTAGTGACATTTTTATTAGCCGATGCCCTTTACCATCGCATACTTCACCTTCGTGTTCGTTTAGATTCTTTGTTTCTTTTCACACAATTTTTACAAGTGAAGCTTTTGATGCGTGAATTTGAAATCATTACATTCAATCATGTACGTAGAGCCCAAAATCATTATTTAGATAGCATTGCAAACAATATTCTAGACTAGCATTTATCACACGCATTTAACACAAGACAATAACCATAAACCATAAAACCATGCATATCCATAATATGTGTCGTTCAAAATGTATTAGATTCCATTAACTCTGATACATCTAAAATGCCCATAGCATGTTACAAAAAACCAAAACTTGGGGCACCTCATTCCCCTAAATCTAATCACTATCTGGAGGATCCTGGGCCAATGGATGTGCTTCTACAGCTCGTAGATCATGCATCCCCTATCTGACCATCGCCATGTGCCGCATGACTCCTTGCCACTCCGAGGGTAGCCCAATACATGGCTCTATATACTGGTCATCAAGGCCTTTCCAGCCGCGCTCTGAAACACCAGTTAGCAGCCTCTCACATCTACGACAGATTTCCTCTAGGAGGGCTACTGCATCCTCATTTTGTGGTCCCCTCGATCCACTAGTTTTTGTAGCCCCTAATACTGTAGGTTGTCCCATATACCTAGCCGGTTTCACTAGTGTTATATCTGCATACCAAAAGTGAATGAATCAATACCTCATACAATATTCTAAAACTTTAAAATGTGCCTAAAGATAAGCAACTTGTCACTTACCATCTACCCCCCATGCTCGACCTGGCGGAAGTGGCAAGTTCAGGTCCCCATGATAGTTCATCCCACTATAGGGATAGTCGTCTATGTATAGTGGCATCTGATCCCAATCCGCCAAGAACTCGGGTCGGAACACCTATCCGAGTTCCCCTCCTCCCCCTCTACATAGTAGCCGCCCCCAGCGGCACAACCTGGGCTCTCGCGGGCCCCCATCCTGGATCTGTATATGAGACTGAAGTGTCGGGATCTTCTCAAATAAGAGAGAGAAAAGCATGGTGCCATATGCACAGTCATGGTTCACTTTTTTCTTGCATAGTGACAACTATCGTTTCAATGACGACAGCATCATTTGGGCCCACCCATAGTAGGTCCCACTCAATTCTTCCTCAACCAATATCATTTGAACCCTAGTGATGTGGTGGAGCGCCTGGTTGCCTAGCATACGGAGCACTGCTGCGGCCACAACACGAGTCTCTAGCCTTTCTAGATCTCTGATCAGTATCCGTGTCCCTTTCACATGGAAACCCGGTCGAGAGTAGCACTCTACAAACTCCATGATGTTTCACCCTTGCGGTAACACTAGCTGTGTGTTTCCCACCATCCCAAGTGGTGGGAGACCAGTCAGGAAATATATATCCTAGACATTCAGCTCGAACTGGTGCCCCTGCACTATAAATATCTCATGATTCGAATCCCAATAGCTAACAATTCGAGCCAACAAGGGCTCTCTTGCTCTCATCAAAGGGTTCTCCGCAAACTTCAGGACCCAAAACCTGGCCAATGCAGCACGAACTACTTGATCCTCCCGAATCTCAAAACGTAATATGTCCAGGTCTCTCTCTCTCTCGAGTTGATCCTGAACTCTGCCATGTCTGCACAAAACCATTGTGTTTTTTAGTGTACATAAAGGAAAGATTGCATTATAGCCACAAAATCCTAGCTCTCAGCCAAAAACAACACTAAAAGCAACTTTCCCTGATAGGTCACACTTTTCTGGCCATCCTTGGGACAGGTCACAGTTTTCTACCCAATACCTGCTACCCAGGTCGCAGAAAAGGCCCCAAAAAGTGCGACCTAGACATGAAGAGGATCAGGGGTCTATTACTGAGCTTTAGGTGCCTAAACTAAAATTTCAATCCACTGAATTGAAAGAGTATGGTTAGGCCTCTTACTTACAACTGACAGATCTTGATTCCAACGGTCAGTTTGTCTGCTACGCTCGCTGAAAGATTTAGGGCCCTTTCTCCTCTCTACATTCACCACAACTACACTTGCAAATGAATCAAATTGGAGGGAAAATTCCTTATTGAAAGATAAACCATAGATTTTTATTTCACCAGCTACGACCAAACCATAGCTTGGTTTGACAAACCATTGACACCGTTAGAAAGCTCTCAACGAGATCTCAAATGGGTATCCTTTCGTTTTTGGTGATTTGATACTTCACTCGGACACATTTTTTCCAAGAAGGGTCACTTCACTGCTTCTCAAAATCGAATTTCTTCACTTGCAACACTTGTACTTAGGGCACCACCTTGCCTTCATAGTTGTCCACGCTCATGTCAATTTTCATCGTGAGTAACAATATTATACTCATGTTTTTATGGCCCCCACCTGGCCTGTTTTGTGTGGTAGCATCATCGAGTCGCCCTTGTTTCGAGCATCCAAGTTGAGTCATCATCGCATTCATGGAGTTTGTCCTAAGTCCCTTTTATCTCCCACCACAGTATTGCATCCTTAATTTCTTTGTACCTCTCTCATGTTGCTTATTTTGACCCCCAGTCATACTGTCCCCTATCCCCTCCAGAGTCGAGTCAATAGCTACCAGGTCATTCATGCCCTTTATGCTCTAACAAGGGAAGTCGTCAGCTCGCTACTCAGTACCCCCCATTCCACCATCAACCCTGGTTTCATTCTATCAGTCGCCTTACTATTATCCCTCGTGCCTTAGTTTAGGATTCCTTATTGCCTCAACTATGGCAGACCTCCTTCTGTCGGCATCAGCTTATTCATTCCAGAAGACAGGTCTAGAGGGCGGTGTACCTTGGTTCCAAATTCCACTATTTTTTGGTGCCTCGGATCAGGAAAAGGGACCCTTTATTACCCTTTGACTTGATTTCTTCTTAGTTCCAGCTCCTTATGGCATGATCGAGATCTGTATACTCGATGGTTCAGTGATGCAGCAGATTGTACCAATGATTCCCAGGTGTGTGTGAGATGTTTCAGACCCCATGAGGGGGTGGCTCCTCAGGTAGCCCCTCACATGCCCGGATGACCTTTCTATTACAACTTTGGATGCAGCTCCATAGATTTGATGGTTCTGGCCCCAGCCTCTTGCATCGCCTATTTAGTTTTCATGTATCATTCAGATTTTCAGATCCCTCTCCTGTTTTATAGGGCCTCTTTGGTTGTAATTATATGTCATGTACTCATATATTATTATATAATTTCTGGCTATTGTCCCAGGTATAGTATGTATGTGGGATTCATTATCATATTTTTATCTGGCTCATGTTTATTCCAACTTGTACTATATAGTTCAGTCCCATGTTTACTGGACACACCATTACTCTTTGTATTTTGTTATCTCGACGGGCATAGGTGTGCCTCCGCCGCCCCATGTAGAACATGTACTCACTCATAAAAGAGACTTTTCGCACCTGTAATTCTCGCCTCCTCAGGGTCTTGTCCTCTCTCACTTCAGTCTGCCTTATATTTCTCTCTCTTTGACTCCCCTTCAGTGTCTAGTGATTGATTTCTTACAACGTACTTCGGTCATATGATTAGCTCCTAATGCTCGCACGCTGGGGGGATATCTGTTACACCAATTTTTGGTCATCTAACCTGTTACTATTAGATGGACTAAAGTACACCATGTAAGACCAATTTTACCATAGTAAAATTTCTTTCACTATGAAAAATAACTTAATAACCCATAATTTATTAATTTGTTTCTGGTCTAAACAGGAAAACCCATGAGAAATAATTGAATAAATCCTTATTTGTTTGATTTTCCTCAAGGGATAATTAATTAAACCAACGTTTAATTAATATTCCTGGTCATATTTAAACCAAAACAGGAAAATCAATTAGATAAATCATTATTTATCTTATTATTTTCTAGGAATAATTATTTAAAACATTATTTACATAATATTCCTTGTTAAATATGACTAAATCATTTATAAATAATTAAATAAATCACTATTTATTTAATTATTACTCAACCACATTCTTAAAATAATAAATAAATATTTTATTTATTTATTATTTCTAAATAAAGGGATTTGACCAAATTCGAATTCATTTTCCCTCCAACAAAAATAATAAAATATTCCATAAAAGTTGGATCTAGAATTGGTTAATAATATTTTAATTATGCACCAATATCTAGACTAACTCAATATTTTGTTATAAATAGAAGGGTTTTTCCATTCATTCACTACCTTTTGTTGCCTAAATATCACTCTCGATCTATACTTTTGGTCTAGCTTTGATCCTCCATCATTGTCACATTTTTCTACTTTTTTCTTGTGAGCTCCCTTTGAGTTCCATTTTTGTCTGGGTTTTCTACACCATCAAGAGAGAGAGATCTTAGATCTGAAGCGCTGAGGACATAGAAGAACCCATCCCATTGAGGGGGACTGGTGGAATCTTTTTATGTTCCCTTCCTAGGTTTCATAATGCAAAAAATTATTTAAAATTCTTGTCTTGTCCATTAGATGCATGGAGCAACTCTTACTTATTATTTGTTGTTTAATGTATTTAACTACATAGATATGGACTTTTGTAGCATTTATTCTGATCACTAACTGCAGATCTGAGGAAATTGACAGCCATCTTTGATGTTAGGGTTGTTTGTTATGCACAATTAAAGTGAGTTTTTTTTGTACGCTTATGATTAAAATTCATACTAACACGACAACCCTTATTCAAAACACCACTGTATTAAGTAGGATACAATCTATTCATTCTACCAATTCTACTCATGCATCATATGTCAATTCAACATGTGATACTGAGTGGGACAAATTTTGTTGGACCCGGATCTACAAATACACTGGGTACCAATTTTGAGCAGTTGAGCAGTTGAACCATTATATTTTATTTTTCAGACTTCTGCGATTAATATTTTATTGTGTTGTATCTTATGGATCCATCGCATCAAGATTTTTGTTAAACCAACGTTTCGAACCATCTACCATGGTTCATTATCAAGGTAGAAAAGTGAGAAAGAAATATCTCAAAGGTGAAGAATAAATAGGAAGGAGAAACGTATGGAAATAAAAGAACTGCCATGTCTGAATTTTCATTTGCCTTTTCTATTTAATAAATTCAATTTTATTATTTTTTATTTTATTAATTATTTCTAAAAGGTGTTTATAAACTAAAGAAATAAGTTAGGTTAATTTAATTTATAATGTAATAAATTTACTATATATAAAATATTTAATATATTTAATTTATAAAATGGAATGATAAAAAAGATGAGCAGAAATTAGTTATAAAAAGGTAAGTTATTATTAGAAAATAATGAGCTTATTTAAATGTGTAACTATTAATTTAAATTTTAATGTTAATAATTATAATATATAAAACAAAAATTAATAATAACAATAATAATATTTTTAATTTATAAAAAGATTAATCATCCAAAGATGATTAATCATAAAAAGTAATTTGTTGTATAAATTTAAGTTATTATTAAAAGGAATAATGTTAATAATTATAATATGTAGAACATTTTATAATACTAATCATTTATAAAATTGGACTATCATATTATTATTAAAAAGGAGAGTTAAAAAAGTAAAGAAAGGATTAATTTTTTTATATTTATTTTATAATAGAAGGTATGCTATTAATGGATTATAAAGGATTAGAAATTTTTTTAGGAGTAATTAGGTTTTTTTAAAGGTGATGATAATATTTAAACATTATAAATTTTAGGTTTGGGAGTGGGTTAACTTAGAGGACAATGTGGGACCTTAATTTTCACTCATGTTCCACTCTTCGTTCCAGTTGAAGTTATTGGGATGCTTATTAATTTCAAGGGCCTCTCTAAATTTCCAGTGAAAATAATGGTCAGCCTTGGCTATGATACGAGAGTCTTCAATGCATATGTGATGTTTATTCTTGTTTGAATGCTCAGCAAGGGCAGAGGTTTTGGATCGATTATGATTTATGTCCACAGAGTGTTCTTGGATTCTCTTTTTGATGGAGCGCCCGGTTTCCTTGATGTAAGGTTTTCCACATGAACAAGAAAATAGAGTTGAGCAGTTGAACCATTATATTAATAATGATAAACTAGAGCACATAAGTGCGTAGGAACAAGGGAACCTGGGTTTGCTATGCAAGCTATGCAAATCCCAAGTGGTACAACTCTAATCCAGAAGAAATATTGTCTCAATCTATAACTGCGCACTTCCCTCAGTAATTTTGTTGCTAGTTGTTGAAAAAAACTAAAATGTCTGTCGTAAATAATGCTTAGAATGAGCTGAAATTTTGCAGGTAGCCTCCTTGCTAGGGAAATAGAAAAACCCGTAAAAATATTACGAAACAGTGCCCTAATCTGGGAATAATATTGATGTTGGTTAGCATCAACCCTATGTTTTGGCCCTCAAAAGTGCTTAGAAAATTCTACCAAATTAACTAGAGCCTCTCCTCACAAAACCCAGAAAGGGTTTGGGTTGAATCCACAGTGCATTAATGACCCCAAGAAGTGTGTTTGGATCTAACTAACTGGTTGAAGAATTTGGAAGAAGAACTAATGAAATATGCCCTCAAAATACTCCTGAAAGTCACCCTCCAAATATGCTACGAAAAGGCTACTCCGAACCCCCTTATTTTCTCCTTATACAACTCTCAGAAGCTACTACTCAAAGACTGCGTAGAATAAGAATAGAAACCCCAGTGCAGACCCTAGTAAAGAAAAATTCGGCCACCCAAACAATAATACTTCCATCCTTGCAAACCTCTAAGGAATGCTCCTCGTCCTTGAGAGAAAATATATGCAATTTGTCCTGCAACAATTTTGTCACGTGTTGGACCTTGTCAACACCACAAATTTTATCATGTGTCCTTGAGGGAGTTTGTAGTAAATGAATATTTACTACAAAATGACTCTCTAAATCACCTGGAATCATCTCCCAATTTCTCTCCTAAGGTGAAACTCAAATTTCACCAAAGAAGAGTTGGGATTTCTGCTTGGAAATTCCTTGTGATAAGTAGCACTAGTTGACTTGGTTAAGTGGCACAAGCAAACTCTAGTTTAGAAATTGAATATCCAAGAAGATGAAAAAATGAGGCTCTCTTCTCCATTTTATCATTTTTGCTCCCCTTTCCTTGTGAGCCCCACGAATTCAACCACCCCTCTTCATCACTTTCTGTCTAGTTCAATTTTTACATGAGTTCCATTTTCTGTTTTTGAGTGGTCCCCACAATCCACTACCATTTTAATTTATCTTTTTCTCCTAAGTTTAGCCTCATTTTCTCTCCAAAATTAAGTGGTACCTCCAAGATACACTTTTTCCTAAGTTTTATATGCCGAAATATTTATTAATCACCAAAATTGCAAAATTGGAAATTTTGCTTAGCAAAATTATTTATTGGGGACATGACACTTTCTGAGTCATTTCGGCCTCTCTCAGGACTACCTTGTGGCATATTTCCATGCTTCCCTAAGGAAAATCAAAGGCCATCAATTCTTAGGTTCGTACTTTGAAAATATGAGGCCAAGGACATTTTTTGGCTTGCATAGGTCACCAAGTATAACATAAGTATGATTTGGTGATGTTTTTGAATGATGGTTGGGTATGTTATGTCATGAATCAACTTTTTTTTTATGGAGATGGAGCACTTGTGCGTATGATCTAGTGCAACAAAAAATACCGATATGTGCATGAATTGCAATTGTGTGCAATCTCGAAAGTGGTAATTTCAGAGAAATTGACTTATACTCCTGCAACAAAGTGTGATTGTTTTCCAATGATATTAGAAGTTGTAGATCATGCTTGAGACTAGGTAGCAAGAGGCTTTGAGTCGGTCGAAGTTTTTTAGACACCTGTGCCTTTGAAAAATATCTCTTTGTGTATGGAATGATGGTACTATGAAGGTCACATTAGTTTATTGGTATAATTCAATCAATGTGCCATTGAGTCAATGCAACAGTTGATTTGGCCCTTAGTAGTTCAATGTTGATCCATTGACCTGGTGCATTTGATTGTTAAGAAATGTCATTTTTTTTAAGCTATATATCAAGTGCCTATCCACTGTTGGGTAATGGTGTGCATGGACAGAGTGTGATTAGGATCATGGTTTGATCATCGTTCCATGGATTGAACTAAGTGATTTGGATGTAATTTTATGTTTGTGTCTCCAAGGGTTAGAAGGTTACAGTGGATTAATTTATCCAACGTTTAATAGAGAACACATGGTACAAGAGTTGTTGTAGGGCACGGTTTGAAAAAATGAGCGTGCTTTCAATTGGAGCTGATAAATCAGGGGGTTGTATCATCCTTCCAGGTGTAGCTAGAAAATATTTGAACTTGGAGCTTCCTATTGATGTAATATTCAAAATACCTATATTAAGAAGCATTTGGTGGTTTTTCTCTTAAAAGGTTTCCACCTAAAATCCTCATGTCTACAGTCTTGGATGTTGTGGATTGTTTAATGGTGTTGTTATATATTCATTTCATGTGATGCTAAATTCTATTTTAATCTAATGCTAATGATAATCAATGCTCTGTGAAGTTCAAATTAACTAATTGAAGTGAAATATTGATTCAACCCCTTCTCAGTATTTCCAACACTTTTATAATATTGAAAAATGCCTCTTTGGAGAATGGAAAATGGTATACACACAATCTATGCCCATTTACAAGTGTGGAGAGTGGATTTTACCAATGGTCCTAAGTTTAATAATACCATTTTCAAAGGTAACAAGAGCCTAGCCATCGTGTATATAATTTTCCTTCGAAATATTTGAAGCAAGAATCGTAAAATAGTGCCCAATCACCAAATATTATTCTTTTCTACTTGATGAATCTATTTTGGCATTTATTATGTTCTTGTTGGATGATGGAGGTATAATGTAGTGCAATTTTTTCAAATCTCTTCTAATTCATCAAGTTTATCCAAATGACATTATTGTGCTTCTACAATATCTAAGCCCACATCTAGAGTAGTCCTTAGTGTTTTCACCTCAAATTATGATTGAAGAAATAAGAGATTTACCATAAACAAGCTCATAAGGAGTGAATCCTATGGTGTTTCACAATGTTTTTCTACAGGACCAAAGAGATTATGGGAGGCTAGCATTCCACTCTTGGTGGTATAACTTTATAGTCTTTATTAAAATAGGTTCTAGCACTTTTTTAGTGCTTTCTACTTTCCCATTGGCTTGTAGACGATAAGGAGAGGTAGTCTAATGCAAAACTTGATCATATTTGATAAGATTTTGAGTTAAATGGGGGGTGAGTTATGGTCCTTCATTAGTCATGATCTCTCCCCGTACTCCAAAATGAACTAATATTTCTTGGTAAAAATATATATATATATATTTCTTGCTTTGTTGCTCATGGAAGTGCTTTTTCCTCTATCCATTTAGTCACGTAGTCGATGGAGGAAAAAATGTGAACTTTTTTTTGAGATGGAGGGTTGATTGGCCACATGAAATATAAGGCCCATTTCTTGAATGACTTTATGAATAGTTGGTTTTGTAGTTGCATTTAATTTAATATGACTGGTTTTCCCATCCTCTGAAAATTGTCACAACTGTATACATACTTTTTAGCATCACGAAATAATGTAGGCTATAAGTAGCCTGTTAGAGTCGGTCCTTATAGCCCTCCGTCAGAGATCATTTCGCATTTTGCATATCATTTTTAGGTGTCTCGCTCACTTCACTTCGTTGCATTTCGCTAGGGGCATGCCATTGACTGACGAGAGGGTTTGGTCGTCTTGTAGTCCCTCATGCTTGTACCTGCTGGGCTAATTAAAACTCCTCAAAAGTCATCAAAGTTCAGTTCACGTCATTCATGGTTATAAATGATTATTTTGGTCAACAAGAGTTTTTTAGTTCTAGAGTCTAGGGTTCAGTCTTTTGAATATATTTAATAAATGCCCGCAGGCCAGGAGGATGGTTTCGAAAAGGTTCTTAATTCAAATTTTCATCATCAAACACATCTGAGGACATTTTTTGTTCAAAACTCTGTTTTCAACAAGAAATTGTCAAATTCATTTTTTGTAACAATCATGTATTTTTTCTACCATAAAAAATTTCAATGCAGCCTCTGGTCTTTGCCGAAGTCCAAACGCTAACATCCCTGCAAAAATCAACAAATCTCATCAGTCCAAACTCAGAAATTCAATGTAAAAGCCAAAAGACAGAAGTTCAATGAAATGACAAAGTGCCAAATGAGAAACATTACAAAGTGGGTTGTGGAGGAAGTAAAAATTAAAACCAACTCTTGCAAGATATTTTCCAAGGTTACATAAACCATTTGTGTCAAATTACATTCACAAATTTTCAGAGCAAAGCCGAATTTGGAGGTTGAAGAGCGAATTTCAGTGTTGAAGGGTCGTGACTGTGTGTTGACAGTGCGCGCGGCGCATTGGGAAAAAACCAGCAGTTCATTTTTACACGTGCGCGGCGCACCCAAGGGCCGCGGCGCACTGGGTTTGCGTGCGGCGCATAGAGCTCTAAGGCCGGAAAATTACCCTCCTTCACCAAAATTCGTTTCAAATCGGCTCTTTCGCCTCCAAGTAAGTGTGTTAAAGCCTGCTCAACGTTTTTGGATATGCTATGGTGCTCTAAAGGTGGAGAAAACAAGTGTTTTTCATGGTGAAAGTTAAACCCTATATTCATTTCGAAATCTGCTCCATAGGGTTTGAGGAGTGATGATTGTCATTTGAAATTGGTGTCAAAACTTGCATTTGCCAAAACACTCTTATGCCATTGTTATGTATGCTTTTATCACTGCTATCATTATATCATTTTCCTCACTGCTGTGATCACTGATATTTTACCATAGTCCCATTGTTATACCAATGTTTCACATCCTACATTCCCTTTTGTTCCCATGTGGTAAAACTCTAAATTTATCACTTGTTATCCCTTCCCTCCATTGACAAAATTTTAATTGCCACAACATTCAAGGATTATGCCTTAGATTTCACTTACATTTTGTCATTTCACCTATTCCTATTCCCAAAAATACTCCCCTTACTATCACTGTTTTCCTATATCACTTGTAAATTGTCCATATTCCTAAATCCCTCAAACAGTGGCTGTCCTCACACTTGACAGTGCTTTCCTCATTGTGGTTTTCCTATAGCACCTTGATACATATGTGACACATTGGGAATTAGAGCATACACTGAACTCTTGTTTTCATCATTACCATATCAGCATATATTTGTCATACTTTTAGCACCATGTCAGAGACGGATTCACCTTATGAGCAGGGGTATGAATAGGACAGTGATTCATCTACAGAGGCTAATGTGCCAAGGAGGTCTCACAAAAGTGGCAAAAGTGACAGGCATGTCAGGGAGGAGCCCACTTTTTTGACGCAACTGCAGGCTTGCCCGCTTGCAATGGATTGTTTTCAGCGTCAGACATGTTTTCATTATTGTGAGATGATTTCCCGAACTCAGCATCATCATGAGTTAGCTCGCCTATTTGTCTTACATTTGCATAACGGTCATGTAAACCTTGCTGGGGTGGATTTTACTTTGTCACCAAAGACCATTTCAGAGGCGACTGGGATACCAAACATCGGGGAAGAGTGGAATAAGCGGCAGCAGTTGGATAAAGCTTATTATGAGCCATATATCAGACCTAGATATATGAAGCAGCTGAGCATGGTATTTCCATTCTGATTTCTGAAGGATGAGTATGCACCATTGATGAAACTCATCATTCGTTATTTCAGTTGTGAAGGGCGCTTTTCACGCTTGTATGCATATCACATCCGGCTGTTGATGCACTTCACGAGAGTGCGGTTGATGAGCATTCCATACTTCATGTACCGTAACATAGAGCGGATGACATTTCTTGTATAGAAGAAGACCCCAGCACAGCAGCATAACAGCATATATCATTACGTGCTGATCAAAATCATGGTGGTACATCAGCTCACACAGCAGGGCATCGCATGGGATGAGTTCATCTCCCGTGACTTCTTTGCAGCGCCACAGTCGCCTCCCGAGGTAGTTCATGATGAGGGAGATCCTTCACACCAGTTTGATATTCCTGAGACTGAGCATATCAGTGCTCCAGTGTATGTGACATATCAGCGAGGCCATAGAGCCTTATTTGCAGCTACACGATGAGTACTATCTCCACCCGGGGTGGAAGGGGTCTCGCCTTCGACATCAGCATAGGTACAGATTCAGGATAGAGGCAAGAGGCCTATGCATGATGAGGGCCCTTCAGGAGGCCGAGACACTGATTTTATACTCATCGATGTTGATGCGAGCTCTCCTAGCTCGAAACTGAGGGAGGTCATCCAGGAGCAGAGAGCTGAGATTGGTACTTTGACAGAGAATTTGCAGAGAGCACAGTGGGTGATAAAGTACCTGGAGCAGCGGAACAAACAGCTGGAGGATCAACACACACTTGTAGAGCTGCGGCGAATCCGTGAAGATCGACAATTGGCCCGGAAGAGACCTGGTGACATGACACCAATTGAGCGAGAGACCAACCTTATGCATGTTAACATTCATCTGGAGAAGTTGTTGGCAAAGGCCAATAGAGACAAAGACATGCTCCGTCATATGAAAGGTCATTATTGGGCCCGCATGCACGTTTGCAGAGCAAAAATGAAGATCCTGAAAAGAAGGTTGAGTAGAGCACTGAAACGGCGAAAGAGGCCTGATCCACTCCGAATCTTGGCCGAGGCTTCGTTGGCTGAGCATGAGGCATGATGGGGAATCTTCACTCCAAATTTCAGCAAATTTGGAGAAATTTTTGTCATTTTGAAAATTTTTGGTCACAAAACAGGTTTTTCCGCCCAACGCGTCGCGCGACCCGACGCGCGCTTACGTTTGAGACACTTTCTGGAGGAAAAAATTGTATTTTTGGATTTTTCATGGTAATTTATGCATGCTCAGAAATGGCTGAAGAATTTCATCAAGTTCTGGATGATCAAAAGGGCCAAAAACACCATGAAAACCACCTTTCTGCCACCTTTTTCACCAGAAGGAAGTACTTCTGGGAGAATGAAGTTTTGGAGGGGCAAATGAGCTCCCAATTAAAAAATTCCACTTGGGTTGGATAGCCAACATCCAGGGCTTTCCAACGAGATATCATGAGCTCAATTTGGACTCCGGGAAGTGCCCCAAAAACAGGCTGAAAGTAGCACGACACATAGAGCTTTGGAGCGCGGCGCATAGAGGTTTTTGGCATGTTTTTACCTTCCAGCTCAGAAATTCGGCCAGTTTGGACTAGTTTCACCTCTTGATGTAATTTTTGGTTTTTCTTGATGTAATTTGATGTACATGATGTAAATTTGGCACTTATTTACTTGTTCTAGATGATTCATTCACAAAAAAGTGAAAATCAAGTGAATCGATCAGTTTCCTAGCTTATAGAGGCAAGTTGTTTGGCTGCCTAGATTTTAGCTCTTTGTTTAGAATTGGTTCAAACTGCTCCTCGAAGCATGAGATCGACCCCTAGAGGCATGGGAAGGGGTTAGACTTGTCTATTTATTGTATTTTCTGAGACACTTTCAGGGTTGGACTCTTGGGAAAAGTTTGGCACACTATCGTACATATTTTCTGCATTTGGCTAAGGAAAGATCAGAGGTTTTGCAGCACCTGTTGGGTTTCTTGTGGCTTTCAGTTTTGATGGTGTGTTCTCTCAGTTATTTTTAATTTCTTTAATGTTTAATGTATGCCATTCCCTTCTTTTGCTTCTGAAACTAAATGAATGAGTAAACGAGGTAGAATCCATTGATTCCAGTGCTCTGCCTTTGAATTTGTTTAGTTTTATATGTTTTCGCCAGTTTGGAGAGGATCCCTGTTCTCCCTTGCCCTCTTCATCTCCTTTTCATTCTGATCCATCCATACACATAATCAAAAAGCATCAATACTACTGCCTACCTTGCCCCAACTCGAATTCTGCAAAGATCTGGCCTCATCCCCGAGCCCAAAATTGTTTTTCCCATTTTTCCAACGAAAACCCAAAAAATTTAAATCAAACCTTCCTATCTATTTACTAGCCTAAAATCAGTATTCATTATTAGTCATCTCAGCCCCTTTGAAGATATTTTGCCGAGATAGACCCGGAGAGAGCCCTCTCCTGTCCTCGTAGGGCTAGCTACGAGGCTGAGCTTGGTTTGATGTTGCCTTGAGTTTTACCTTATTTCAGCCTAAGGTAGATTTTAGCGCTAACATAGTGGCGACCATACTGGGGAAGAAAATGGTTTTCTCGTTGATGTTATTTGCTTCATAAGTTATAGACGGAGTCTGAAGTCACGCCAGGTAGCTTTCGAAATGCTTTTGCTATGCATTAGCGAAAGTAGATAAACGTTGCTTCAGTCGATCTCCGGTTTAGCTTGTGAATGCGACACTTGATTTGTGAATTACCCCAGTACACTTGTTCGTTCTAGAATTTTGGATGATTGAGTTTAGAAGTCGATAGGCTGAAAATAATCGGTTGTGTCCTTTGGATTTTTGAATAGATCAATACACTGGCTTCAAAAAGACATACTAGATCAAATCCTGATCCAAATCTGCCTCCGGTATATGAAAACCCCAACCTAATCCCGAGAATTTTCCGTCGAGAAGCTCCCATCATTCCTTTGGTCAAATCTCACTCATACCCCACTGTTTTTGAATACATTGAAGATATTGAGTGTGACGATCAGTTCGAGTTATCATTGTTTGAAACCAAGTCCGAAAGTGCTACTGGTTCTACCGTCATCAATCTTGAGTTCATCAAGTATCTAGAAGTTGAACATGCAAGTATATCTATTGATAGTTATATCTTGAATCTTTAGAACTCCATTGTGGCAACCAACATCCTTGAATTCATTGAATCTACATCCGAAACTCTTGGGCCATCTGAAATTGCATCAGGTTCACGGATTCCCACTGAACCTCCCTTTATCCCTACCATTCCCGTACAGCCTGAGATCTCTGATCAGCAATCAGCAGTTTTTCCTCCTCCATCTCCACCACATACACCTCGTTCATCTATTGCTCCCATTCCACCTGTTTCTCCAAGACATATTATAAATCCGCCAAGAGCCATGGCTGCTAGATTCGCACCTCTTGTTTTACCTGCAAATTTGGATCCTATGCCCACTGATTATCAGAGTAAGATTCCAATATTTGATGGCACTCCGCAGAGTGTGTCCACCCAGCAACATATTGTTAGAATGACAGATTTCTTGGACCTGCATGAAATTGATGAAGAGAATGTGTCCATGAGATTGTTCGCCCAGACTTTTGGAGGTGAGGTTCGTAAATGGTTCAGAGCTTTACAGCCCGGAAGTATCAATACATTACAAGAGCTTCAGACACAATTCCTAGATCGGTGGGAGATGAAGAAAGATCCGATGCAAATTACTTCTGCGTATACTAGCATCAAGCGTAATCTTGGTGAGTCCGTTCAAGACTATATTATCATATTCAATACAGTTTATAATGCAATTCCAGATGACTTAAGACCATCTAGAAAGTCAGCTCTCCTTAAATTCCCGGATGGTTTCGATCCGGAGATGGCTTATTCATTACGAGACAGAGATCCGCCTACCTTGGAAGATATGCAGAAGATTGTTGTTAGTGTTGAGGCGAATCTAAATGATAAGAGAGCCCGGTTGAAAGTAGAAAAGAGAGCGACCATAAAGGAAGAAGCTTCCACATCTACATCAGAACAGCACTTGCTTCGTGAAATGGAAAAAATGTTCAAAAGAATGACACTTGATAAGCCCGAACCGCAGATTCGAAATCCCAACTACCGTGGCCAGCAACAGCCACAGTTTAGAATTAAGCAGCGTGAACAGAGAGCACAAGAGCCGGTAGCCCAGCAGCAAGTTAAAACACCTCTTCTGCAGAATTTTGTGAGTCAAGATTTAGACAATGATGATGATGTAGTAGGGGAGCAAAACCACTTCTTTACTCCCGATGATCTGCCCATTTACATCACTGAAGATGAAGAGTATGCAGAAAGTTCAGCTGCACAGAAAGATGAGGATTTTATTTTAGCAAATGATGTAGCTCTGGAGGAAGAATCATATGAATACCAAAGAGGGTATATGAATGCTTTGTCCGCTCAGCAGAAGCAATACTCATTGAGAAACAGAGATGTGCCCATAAACCCAATTCAGAAGAGAAAAGAGGCTTCAGCACCGAAGTTAGATTCACCTGTAGCACCGAAGAAAGGAAAAGAGACAATTGATCCCGCAGCTAACAAATCATCATCAGCAGAAAAGTCAAATCAGCCAAGCATAATGAAGGATAAGGCTGAAAGGAAAGAAGTTCCAGTCAAAGAGGTTGAAAAGGTTTCAGCTTTTAGTTTGGAGAATGAAATTTCTAAATTGAAGGTATCTATTCCCTAGACAGAAATTATGAAGAACAACAGTTATAGAGGTCAAGTCTCTAAAATTCTGAATTTTGATCCAATGTTTGACACGGTGAATATTGAAGATGATCAGCCTGAGTTGATATTTGGGCCTGCTTTAGATGGTGAGTCCCCTGATAGCGATGTTCCTCCCTTTTATATCAGTTTGAGGTTGCATGAATTTGTATTACATAATGCCATGTTCGATTCCGGTGCTTCGCACAATCTTATGCCAAAAGAAATCATGGAAAAGTTGGGTTTAGACATTACAAGGAAGTACCATGATTTGTATTCATTTGATTCCAGCTGAGTGAGATGTATCGGACTCATCAAATATTTGGTTGTAAGTTTAGATCAGATTCCTGCGAAGAATGTCTTGATGGGCGTGGTTGTGGCAGACATTCCTCCCCGATTTGGGATGCTCCTTTCTAGATCTTGGGGAGCAAAGTTGAAAGGTACACTACAGTTAGATTTCTCCTATGCGACAGTTCCTGTCTTTGGAAAAATGAGAAAGTTATATCGAGAACAGAAGATGAAATACATGATAACAAGCAAGGAGAAACCAATCAATCATCCTGTAAATTATGTACATACCGACTTAGAGTCTTTTGTTTTGTTTGCTAATAGTTTTAATGATATAGATAGTCAGTTAGTTCAAGTAGAAGATATACCAGAGATTACCGAGAATTTCAGAGAAGTTCTGCAGAAAGAAAGACGAGAAAAGTAAGCTACTATTAAGAAATCAGCTAAAGACGATGGGCAGCAAACAGAAAAAACAGAGCTGGCACAATTTCAGCACTTAGAGGATGATGAATATGGTCTTTGGACCATGGATTTCGATGGCGCAGTGGGTAGTGATGGTGTTGGAATTGGTGTTTGGATACGCAGTCCATTTTCCGCTCCGAATAAGGTCCCGAGCAATGTGCGAGTATGTTCCTACAAACTAGCATTTGATTGTTCTAACAATGAGGTTGAGTACGAGGCTCTGATTGCTGGCCTAAAGATTCTAAGAAAGATGAACGTGAAAAGAATTGCAGTCTATGGTGATTCCGAATTGGTGATAAAACAGGTAAAGGGTGAGTTTCAAGCCAAGCATCCTCGCATGAGGGCTTACCGTAATGCAGTTTTAGACATTTTGAAGTTATTTTCAGATTATACCTTGACGTGTGTGCCTCGCATCCAAAATGGTGTTGCTGATGGACTTGATAAAGCCGCAAGCAATTTAAAAATCCCAATGAATTCCAGCAATAAGTTCGAGATCCATGTGAAGCACCGCCCTACCGTTCCGGACAATCAGAGATGTTGGCAAGTTTTTCAGGATGATGAGGAGATTAGTGATTTTCTGCAAAACAAGGGTAAGTTTAAAGATACCTCCATAGATACAGAACATGATGATGGTAATGATGATATGCAAATAAATCAAATGGAAGTGCTGCAGCTTAAGGATAACATCATTCCTAAAGGATTGATTCCTTTAGAGGAACTTTTTGATCAAGATGATGTAGCCCGCAAACCGACATTGAGGCCGACTGAAAAAGGTGTTGAAGAAGTAAATATTGGGACAGCTGAAAACCCCAAGATGGTAAAGTTATCCAAGTCATTGTCACCGGAGGTAAGAGCTGAATATGTGAGATTGTTGTCTTCATTTGCTGATGCTTTCTCTTGGGATTACTCATATTTAAAAACATATGACACTAATATCATTTAGCATACTATCCCTATTAAACCAAATCAGAAGCCTTTCCGTCAGAAGTTGAGGAGAATCAATCCGAAACTGCTACCATCGATTGAGAAGGAGGTAAACAGGTTGTATAAGTCAGGAATCATTGTACCTATCAGATTTTCTGATTGGATTTCCAATTTGGTGCCCGTGAGGAAAAAGACAGGTGAGATCCGTTTGTGTATTGATTTCAGAAATTTGAATAAGGTGTCATTAAAGGACAATTATCCGCTGCCAAAAATGGACCATATATTGCAGCGAGTAGTTGGAGCATCAAGGATGTCACTACTCGACGGCTATTCAGGATATAATCAAATTTTAGTTCATGAGGACGATCGTGACAAAACCGCGTTCACCACTCCATGGGGAACGTTTCATTATGCCAAGATGCCGTTTGGTTTGAAAAATGCAGGTGCCACTTTCCAGCGTGCAATGGACATGGCTTTCGCCAATAAGAAAGATGTATTTTTGGTTGTTACCTTGATGATTTGACGGTGTTTTCAAATTCTGATGAGGAACATTTGTATCACTTGAAAGTTGTTTTTCAGAAGTGCAGAAAATATGGCATTTCGCTGAATCCGAAAAAGAGCTTGTTTGCCATGGATGAAGGCAAACTTCTTGGCCACATCATATCGAAAGACGGCATTCGTGTTGACCCGGCACACGTTGAAGCAATCCAACAAATTGAACAGCCCCGGAACAAGAAAGAAATACAGTCATTTAAAGGTAAAATGAATTTTCTGCGTCGTTTCATTCCAAATCTTGCTGAGCATCTTAGAGAGATCACAAACATGCTGAAAAAGGACAGCCAAGTGAAGTGGACAGAAGAGGCGGTGAAATCATTCAATTTGGTAAAGTTAGCTCTTTCTTCAGCTCCCATTTTAATCAGCCCGGATTACACACAGGACTTCATTTTGTTTTCATTTGCTTCTGAGCACACTTTGGCAGCTGTTTTAATGCAGAAAAGAGACGGAGTTGAGAAGCCCATTGCTTTTTTCAGTCGAATTATAAGGGATGGAGCTTTGAAATACAACATTATTGAGAAACAAGCACTTGCTCTTGTGAAGGCCTTGAAAGATTTTCGTGTGTATATACTGCATTCCCACATTATATCTTACGTTCCTAATGCAGCTGTCAAAAATGTTTTGGTACAAGCAGATCCGGAAGGAAGACGGGGTAAGTGGATCGCTGCGTTGTTAGAATATGATGTGGAGATTAAACCGACCAAGCTGATAAAAGTACAGGGATTAGCCAAGCTCATGGCTGAAACAAATCTGCATGCTTTAGACATAAATTTGATCGCTGCTATGTTTGATGAGGATGAGGAAAGTGCATCATTTCAGGTATCTGATATCTTTGTTTCTTCCCCTTGGTATGCTGACATTTTATATGTACTTCAGAATTTGTCTCCACCACCCGGGATGCCTAGAAATAAGAGTAGAACCTTGAAGTTGAGGGCTGCAAAGTTTTGTATATTGAATTCTGCATTATATTGGAAAGACCCTGGTGGAATGTTATTGAATTGTTTGGTAGAGGAAGAACCCAAAAGAGTTTTGGAGGACTTTCACAGAGGAGACTGCGGGGGCCATCTATTTTGGAAAACCACAGCGAATAATATTCTGAGAGCAGGATACTATTGGCCTACTTTATTTTTTATGTATATAAGGCTGTTAAGAGTTGTCACGAATGTCAAATTTTCGAAGGGAAGCAGAAATTACAGCCTTTGCCTCTTAAACCAATTGAAGTCAGTGCACCATTTCAGCAGTGGGGGTTGGTTTTCATTGGGAAAATCCATTCGACATCTTCAGGTCAGCATAGATGGATATTGACAGCAACGGATTACTTCACAAAGTGGATCGAGGCAATTCCCACCCGGCAGGCTATGGATGCGGTAATTATTTCTTTTCTTGAGAATAACATTCTGTCACGTTTTGGTTGTCCTAGTAAGATAATCACAGATAATGCAGCGGCCTTCAAGTCAAAAAGGATGGTTGAATTTTGCAATAAGTATAACATCAGCTTGGGACATTCGACTGCCTACCATCCGCAAGGAAATGGCTTGGCGAAATCTTCAAATAAGTCTTTGGTAAATATCATTAAGAAATTGCTGGAAATCAATAAGAAACGTTGGCACAAGAAATTAGTGAATGCACTTTGGGCTGATAGGGTAAGTCAGAAAAAATCCATCGGTATGTCTCCTTTTGAGTTGGTGTATGGAGTAGACACAGTGTTTCCCACTTCTCTTGCTGTCCCGGTAGTCAAATTGCTTCAGGAAGCTGGTAGTGAGGAAGATCCCATGCAGCGAAGGATAAATCAGATGATTCATTTACAGCAAACACGGGAGGAGGTCTTTCAAAATACATTCAAGTTGCAGGAGCGCATTAAGAAGATTTATGACAGGAAGGCGAAAGCAGATAAGTTTCAGTTGGATGAGGTGGTCCTGAAGTGGGATGCTCGGAATGAGGAAAAAGGCAAGCACGACAAATTTGAAAACCTTTGGAAGGGTCCTTTTAAGATTGCAGCGTATCGTGGTCAGAACGCCTTTCTTCTCAAGGAAATGAACGGGGATGATTGTCCTGGAGGGCCGATCAATGGTCGGCTGCTCAAGCAATACCATTTCTGAGTATTTTCTGCTGATTTCATTGTCATTGTATATATCGTTCTATTTTTGTTTCATCGCAAGTGTACTAATCTCTTTTCTTCGGTCTGGGGCCCGAAGCGAAGGCTATAATTCTGAAAAGGGAGGTTAGTTGGTTTGAAGTTTGTCAAGTTAGTTTTATCAGTCATTTCAGTTTTAAAGTTGAGTCGGTTTCAGTCAGGTTTTGGTCAAGTTTTCAGTCAATAAATGTGTCAAAGGTTTTGTGTTATTTGTTGAAATAATGACTCCATCGCCCAATGGATGAAGGCACTGTCTAATTCTTCCAGATATCTGCCGTTCTTGGCATCTCCTTGGAGCCACCATCCCCATTGGAGCCAATGTTAGAGTCGGTCCTTATAGCCCTCTGTTAGAGATCATTTCGCTTTTTGCATATCATTTTTAGATGTCTCGCTCACTTCACTTCGTTGCATTTCGCTAGGGGCATGCCATTGACTGACGAGAGGGTTTGGTCGTCTTGTAGTCCCTCATGCTTGTACCTGCTGGGCTAATTAAAACTCCTCAAAAGTCATCAAAGTTCAGTTCACGTCATTCATGGTTATAAATGATTATTTTGGTCAACAAGAGTTTTTTAGTTCTAGAGTCTAGGGTTAAGTCTTTTGAATATATTTAATAAATGCCCGCAGGCCAGGAGGATGGTTTCGAAAAGGTTCTTAATTCAAATTTTCATCATCAAACACATCTGAGGACATTTTTTGTTCAAAACTCTGTTTTCAACAAGAAATTGTCAAATTCATTTTTTGTAACAATCATGTATTTTTTCTACCATAAAAAACTTCAATGCAGCCTCTGGTCTTTGCCGAAGTCCAAATGCCAACATCCCTGCAAAAATCAACAAATCTCATCAGTCCAAACTCAGAAAGTCAGTGTAAAAGCCAAAAGACAGAAGTTCAATGAAATGACAAAGTGCCAAATGAGAAACATTACAAAGTGGGTTGTGGAGGAAGTAAAAATTAAAACCAACTCTTGCAAGATATTTTCCAAGGTTACATAAACCATTTGTGTCAAATTACATTCACAAATTTTCAGAGCAAAGCCAAATTTGGAGGTTGAAGAGCGAATTTCAGTGTTGAAGGGCCGTGACTGTGTGTTGACAGTGCGCGCGGAACATAGGAACAGAGCGCGGCGCATTGGGCAAAAACCAACAGTTCATTTTTACACGCGCGCGGCGCACCCAAGGGCCGCGGCGCACTGGGTTTGCGCGCGGCGCATAGAGCTCTAAGGCCGGAAAATTACCCTCCTTCACCAAAATTCGTTTCAAATCGGCTCTTTCGCCTCCAAGTAAGTGTGTTAAGGCCTGCTCAATGTTTTTGGATATGCTATGGTGGTCTAAAGGTGGAGAAAACAAGTGTTTTTCATGGTGAAAGTTAAACCCTATATTCATTTCGAAATCTGCTCCATAGGGTTTGAGGAGTGATGATTGTCATTTGAAATTGGTGTCGAAACTTGCATTTGCCAAAACACTCTTATGCCATTGTTATGTATGCTTTTATCACTGCTATCATTATATCATTTTCCTCACTGCTGTGATCACTGATATTTTACCATAGTCCCATTTTTATACCACTGTTTCACATCCTACATTCCCTTTTGTTCCCATGTGGTAAAACTCTAAATTTATCACTTGTTATCCCTTCCCTCCATTGACAAAATTTTAATTGCCACAACATTCAAGGATTATGCCTTAGATTTCACTTACATTTTGTCATTTCACCTATTCCTATTCCCAAAAATACTCCCCTTACTATCACTGTTTTCCTATATCACTTGTAAATTTTCCATATTCCTAAATCCCTCAAACAGTGGCTGTCCTCACACTTGACAATGCTTTCCTCATTGTGGTTTTCCTATAGCACCCTGATACATATGTGACACATTGGGAATTAGAGCATACACTGAACTCTTGTTTTCATCATTACCATATCAGCATATATTTGTCATACTTTTAGCACCATCTCAGAGACGGATTCACCTTATGAGCAGGGGTATGAACAGGACAGTGATTCATCTACAGAGGTTAATGTGCCAAGGAGGTCTCACAAAAGTGGCAAAAGTGGCAGGCATGTCAGGGAGGAGCCCACTTCTTTGACCCAACTGCAGGCTTGCCCGCTTGCAATGGATTGTTTTCAGCGTCAGTCATGTTTTCATTATTGTGAGATGATTTCCCGAACTCAGCATCATCATGAGTTAGCTCGCCTATTTGTCTTACATTTGCATAACGGTCGTGTAAACCTTGCTGGGGTGGATTTTACTTTGTCACCAGAGACCATTTCAGAGGCGACTGGGATACCAAACATCGGGGAAGAGTGGAATAAGCGGCAGCAGTTGGATAAAGCTTATTATGAGCCATATATCAGACCTGGATATATGAGGCAGCTGAGAAGGGTATTTCCATTCCGATTTCTGAAGGATGAGTATGCACCATTGATGAAACTCATCATTCGTTATTTCAGTTGTGAAGGGCGCTTTTCACGCTTGTATGCATATCACATTCGGCTGTTGATGCACTTCACGAGAGTGCGGTTGATGAGCATTCCATATTTCATGTACCGTAACATAGAGCGGATGACATTTCTTGTACAGAAGAAGACCCCATCACAACAGCATAATAGCATATATCATTACGCGCTGATCAAAATCATGGTGGTACATCAGTTCGCACAGCAGGGCATCGCATGGGATGAGTTCATCTCCCGTGACTTCTTTGTAGTGCCATAGCCGCCTCCCGAGGTAGTTCATGATGAGGGAGAGCCTTTACACCAGTTTGATGTTCCCGAGACTAAGCATATCAGTGCTCCAGTGTATGTGACATATCAGCAAGGCCGCAGAGCCTTATTTGCAGCTACACGACGAGTACTATCTCCACCCGGGGTGGAAGGGGTCTCGTTGACTTCATCAGCAACGCGAGTACTATCTCCACATGGTGTGGAAGGGGTCTCACCTTTGACATCAGCACAGGTACAGGTTCAGGACAGAGGCAAGAAGCCTATGCACGATGAGGGCCCTTCAGGAGGCCGAGACACTGATTTTATACTCATCGATGTTGATGCGAGCTCTCCTAGCTCGAAACTGAGGGAGGTCATCCAGGAGCAGAGAGTTGAGATTGGTACTTTGACAGAGAATTTTCAGAGAGCAAAGTGGGTGATAAAGTACCTGGAGCAGCGGAACAAACAGCTGGAGGATCAACACACACTTGTAGAGCTGCGGCAAATCCGTGAAGATCGACAATTGGCCAGGAAGAGACCTGGTGACATGACACCAATTGAGCGAGAGACCAACCTTATGCATGTTAACATTCATCTGGAGAAGTTTTTGGCAAAGTACAATAGAGACAAAGACATGCTCCGTCATATGAAAGGTCATTATTGGGCCCGCATGCACGTTTGCAGAGCAAAAATGAAGATCCTGAAAAGAAGGTTGAGTAGAGCACTGAAACGGCGAAAGAGGCCTGATCCACTCCGGATCTTGGCCAAGGCTTCATTGGCTGAGCATGAGGCATGATGGGGAATCTTCACTCCAAATTTCAGCAAATTTGGAGAAATTTTTGTCATTTTGAAAATTTTTGGTCACAAAACAGGTTTTTCCGCCCAACGCGTCGCGCGACCCGACGCGCGCTTACGTTTGGGACACTTTCTGGAGGAAAACTTTGTATTTTTGGATTTTTCATGGTAATTTATGCATGCTCAGAAATGGCCGAAGCATTTCATCAAGTTCTGGATGATCAAAAGGGCCAAAAACACCATGAAAACCACCTTTCTGCCACCTTTTGCACCAGTAGGAAGTACTTCTGGGAGAATGAAGTTTTGGAGGGGCAAATGAGCTCCCAATTGAAAATTTCCACTTGGGTTGGATATCCAACATCCAGGGATTTCCAACGAGCTATCATTAGGTCAATTTGGACTCCGGGAAGTGCCCCAAAAACAGGCTGAAACTAGCGCGACGCATAGAGCTTTGGAGCGCGGCGCATAGAGGTTTTTGGCATGTTTTTACCTTCCAGCTCAGAAATTCGGCCAGTTTGGACTAGTTTCACCTCTTGATGTAATTTTTGGTTTTTCTTGATGTAATTTGATGTACATGATGTAAACTTGGCACTTATTTACTTGTTCTAGATGATTCATTCACAAAAAAGTGAAAATCAAGTGAATGGATCAGTTTCCTAGCTTATAGAGGCAAGTTGTTTGGCTGCCTAGATTTTAGCTCTTTGTTTAGAATTGGTTCAAACTGCTCCTAGAAGCATGAGATCGACCCCTAGAGGCATGGGAAGGGGTTATACTTGTCTATTTATTATATTTTCTGAGACACTTTCAAGGTTGGACTCTTGGGAAAAGTTTGGCACACTATTGTACATATTTTTTGCATTTGGCTAAGGAAAGATCAGAGGTTTTGCAGCACCTGTTGGGATTCTTGTGGCTTTTAGTTTTGATGGTGTGTTCTCTCAGTTATTTGTAAGTTCTTTAATGTTTAATGTATGCCATTCCCTTCTTTTTCTTCTGAAACTAAATGAATGAGTAAACGAGGTAGAATCCATTGAGTCCAGTGCTCTACCTTTGAATTTGTTTAGTTTTATATGTTTTCGCCAGTTTGGAGAGGATCCCTATTCTCCCTTGCCCTCTTCAGCTCCTTGTCATTCTGATCCATCCATACACATAATCAAAAAGCATCAAGACTACTGCCTACCTTGCCCCAACTCGAATTCTTCAAAGATCTGGCCTCATCCCCGAGCCCAAAATTGTTTTTCCCATTTTTCCAACGAAAACCCAAAAAATTTAAATCAAACCTTCCTATCTATTTACTAGCCTAAAATCAGTATTCATTATTAGTCATCTCAGCCCCTTTGAAGATCTTTTTCCGAGATAGACCCGGAGAGAGCCCTCTCCTGTCCTCGTAGGGCTAGCTACGAGGATGAGCTTGGTTTGATGTTGCCTTGAGTTTTACCTTATTTCAGCCTAAGGTAGATTTGAGCGCTAACATAGACCATACTAAGTACCATGTGAGTAGTTCTTCTATCTTTAAAACGTATTCCACATGATTCATCATGATAAGCTTTAGGGAGTTCATAAAACTTATCTTCACTGACACAAATCCTAATTATGAGGTCATTCCTAGTATAGAATATGAGACCATGAATCTAAGAGTATCGAGCACTTTGTCAAACAATGGTTTTTCGTTCTTTTAGGGATAAATGTTTTTGGAGATTTCTAGCAACTAGAGCATTATAAATATCTGCATACTGCTTTGAGTGAATAGATAATGCAAAGATATGATCATGTTTAAATTTATCTTCTTCATGCATAGCTTCATTTTCATTAATTAATCTAGATAAAAAGTATAAAACAACGTTATCTTTATTAGGTTTATCTAATAATATTGATATCAAAATCCTGTAATAATAATACTTATCTAGTTACTTTACCATTAGTGATAAGCTTATTCATCAAATAACATATGGAAGAATGATATCTATGAATAAAAGCAAGGGTACCCAGTAATATAGTGTCTAAATTTGTTAATAGAATAAATATCCATGAGATTTTTTTTAGTGATTATGTAATTTATTTCTACATAAGCCAATTTTTTCTAGTTTAGTAGATGGCATTAGGCTTATGTTTTTCCCATTGTTCGAGTTTTTCTCTAATGGTTGTGTTTGAAGCATATGTGGAGATATAGAAGGGTAAGGACAAATTTGGTCTTCTTAAGATCACACATCAGTCATGCGATCCTTGAGAGTCTAAAATGTGACTTTGCAATTGTTATTCCAAAGGAATTTAATCTCTTTAGAATTTTAAAAAAAAAAGAAAAAGGCAAAGGATATTAAAGCTTACTATATTTGTCAGTAAAATGTCTAGAATAGCTAGTTTTTCCTAAAAAAATCCATACCTCTTTTTGTGATTTTTGAATAGGGATAGTTTTCATTACCTAGACTATTCTTGGATCTATCTTGATACCTATGGGAGAAATGTGGTGACAAAACATGACACCTACGATAAGCATTATTTTTCACTAGGAAAGGCTAGCTTTTCTGCACCGCTTGAGTACTTTTCCCATATTATCAAGGGCTTCTTAGAATTTTTCACCCTACAATGTAAAATCATGCATATGGATTTCTACACAATCCTATGTTAGATTTTAGAACATTGCAAGGATAGCTCATTGGAAAGTGAAATTTGTATTAAAATGATCCTTCGGGGCTATTTGGATTTGGTTATATCCAGCGAAACCATCTAGAAATGAAAAATAATTCATACCATCCAACATATCATGCACATGGCTGATAAATGGAAAGGGGAATATTTTTTGTATCCTTATTTAGCTCTCTATAATCGGCACATGTTCTCCATTTTCCACCCTTATCTGACACTGCTAATAAAGGATAAACCCATTATCTATTGCATATAGGGTAGATGAATTTCCCATCTAAAAAATTTGTATTTCTTGCTTGAATATATCTTTTAGATCCAAGTTAATTTTATGTTGTGGTTATCTTACAGGTTTTGAGTCGTCCTTTATGTAAATGTGATGTGTGCATAGTCCTAGGTGTAATCATTTGATATTTGTATAATCTTGTGTAAATGCTTCACTTTAATGCTAAAAAGTTTAGTTAATTGTTTTTTATGGGATTCAAATAGATGTAAGTTAATGTTTAACTTTTTTTCGGGGTTGATTTTGATAGGAAAACTAGTATCTTTTTCATTTAAATCAAGTGTTAGTAGTTAAGAATTTGAGTGGGTCCTGAGTGATGTCTACTTGGTTAGTATCCATTATGGAATTTAAAACTTGGGCGTCAGTGTTAGAGGAAGTTCTAGGGTTACTAACGAAACCATTAATTTTGTAGTCTTCCTTCTCAACCTTAAGGGAAAGTGTTGAATCTATAGTGAGAATCGATTAAATTCTTTCTTCATTTGCCTCTTCATCTTCTATCCATATGGGTTTTTCATGATCTATGTTTGGTTTGGTAGGTGGGTACAAAGTAAGGAATTTTGTAGAGTTACCATGAGATATTTTCATACTACCTAATATGTAACCAATGTAAGCATTAGCAGTGGAAAACCATGGTCTTCCAAGAATAATGGGATGACCACCCAGATTAAATCTTGGTCTTTTTAACAATACAATTATCTAGGTATTCCCAGGAGTTAATAGAGATGATGACATCTTCTAGGATCCCTTTAGGCTTGATTGTGGATCAGTCAATAAGATTAATATTATGGGGGTTTGTCTTAAATTGGTTGATCCTAGTTTTTCCTTGTTTCCCTGGTCATTATATTTAAGGTAGAACCTAATTCCACTAAGGCATTATATATGCATTCATTTTTTATCTTAACATAAACAATTGGATTCCTTGTCTTATTGTACTTAGCAGTGAGGACCTTTCCTAATATTAAATCTGTTAATTGTCCAGCTACATGAATGGATTGAGGATATGTTGGTTTTCTCCATGTTTATTAGTTCATATATATTTGATAACTTTAGCATAATATGTGACATATTTTATTGCTTAGAGTGGAAGAATTCTTATGGAGACAATCTAAAGTTCTCCCACTAGGTCAAATTTAATTTGAACTAGAGGTTTTTCTAACCCTAGCATTTCTAGAAAGGAAGGCTTGCCTTTTGAAATATAAGCTTGGGTTGGATTTGCAGGAAGTTCATATAGTGAGGTACTAGGTATGTGTTCCTCAATATACCTATTACAATATGGTTTTTCATGTTTTCATCGACTTCCTCTTCATCTTATTCAGTAACAATCAGATATGCCTTATTATTTAATTTTTTCCATGATCATAATTAGATACCTTAACATTAAATGAGGGAAATAAAGTATGTGGGATACTCAGGCCATTAAATAATGTAATTGTGTTAAGAATGTTTATTTTTGGGGTTAGGAGTGGGTTCTGGAGGCAATTGTGGTCTTGGAGATGCAAGAGGATTGATTGGTGGCAACTATGGTTGTTGAGGGATTTAGGAATTTTTTTTATTTCCTTGAGAAGGTTGTTGTTGGTGTGTGACGTTTTGTGGGTTTTATTGATGATTCATATTCCAACTATGGGACCATTGATACCCAAGGTTTGGCTAAGGTGGTTAATTTTTTCATGGCATCGAAGCATACTAGGGTTGATAAATGTCTTTTCGGATTAATCACATCATTAGGATTTGGTCAAAATTTTGAACCAACTAATGTGTTTAATCCTCAGGAAAAGGTTAAAAATCCACCCGATATTATTGAATAAATAGTGTGGATGCATCATTTCCTGGAATTAGTCGTTGAAAACTAGACGTTTAAAAACTAGTCATTGCAAAACTAGTCATTTAAAAAGTTAGTCATTAATGAATTAGTTAATTAATTAATATTGTAATTGTTATCGAGATCAATAATCATTATAAAATTGAGAGGGATTTTGACTCATACCTATTGTTCATGGTTTAAAGGGTTTTTTTTTAGCAATGAAGCAAATTTGTTCCATATCTTCATGGGGACCTTCGTAATTTTCTTTCAATTTTTGAAAGAGGGAATACTTGTTGGTAGAGTTCCATTACTAACAAAATATATAGAATTTGATGGTGTTAAGTGGAAATTCCCTTAACAAATTATTTTTTTTGCATTTCAAACAAAATATTGATAATGTTTTTCAAATTTCGCCTATTTTTTATGATTCTATAAAGTGTCAATTTGAGGTTCTAAAGAACTAAGATTTTTTTTTCAACTTTCCAACACATTTCCTATTTATGCTCGATAAATTCCTCCTCCAACTGATTTTTTAGTTTTAATGAGGATATCCCTTAATCCCTTGCCTTTCTCAGAAATTCCTCTTTAATACTTTCTACACAGTTCATATATATCATCATGATCTTCTTGAAATATATCTCCTCCACCCATGATATTCAAAAGAACTATTCGTCCTTCATTAACTTAAGTAATATAGTATGTAAATTGTTATTTTAAAACTTGATATTGGACCTCTCAATATTGTATTAAAATAGTTCTAATTAGTCCTCCAAACTTTCATCCTCCTTTTGAGTCATTCTAAATATTTCCTCTTATAGGTGTCTTTCCTTACAATAATCCTGATATTCTATAAGAATTTATGCTTCATGTCATTTCAAGTATTGATAGTTTTCCCACCAAGTGTCATGAAACAACTTAATCCGACACTTTTAAGAGTAACATGAGTCAATTTCAATTTCTAATTATCTTATATGTAATCATAGCTTCGACATAGTAAATCACATTCAAATAGGAAGGTGTTAGGATCTTCACTAGATAATCCATGGAAGTTGGGAAGACTATAAATAGGGATGTTATTCATTAAGGCTTCACTCTAAATTCTCTAATGGTGAATTAAAAGGTCATGTTGGATGTTACAACTTCTTCCATCATAATCATTTATGAGAAATATAGTCTTTCTATAGCCCTTGATTCTTCAGTCCCTACAAAAATTGTCGGTTCAACCACAATATTTTCCTAAGAATTGACTTCAAAAATAAGCTACCCATTGATAAGCTATTTATTCTCTCATTGTACATAAAAACGTGGAATATACTTTGCTTATCCTTCTGAAGTAGAAGAATAATGTGTTATATTCTTTATTTTTCGGCGATCTTGCAATCCTCTTACTCATGGTCCTTTGCATCCACCTACAGCTTTGTTAGTATTATGGTTGTCTCTTAATACATCATATTATTGGAGGTTATTTTATTTATTCATGCATAATGTAGTCCTCATCAGGAGTGAATTAGAAACTCACCAAAGAATTATCCATGGTGAATGGGAAGGTTCTTTCCTCTCATATTATCATCCCTTAGTCCCTGTATCGAAGATAACTCTATTCATGCTTCTAAGATGCAAGAAATTCTAAATGGAAATTGTGGGAAGGTTTGGTAATTGACCTCCTTCCATCAATTCCAATTACTAAATTCCAATTGAAACCAATGCTTAATGTACTATTGCTCTTCAATAGCCTCCTTAATAATGATACCAAAATTTAGGTGCAAATTAATTACTCATAAGAAGCAAATAATTTTCCTCGTCATATATATATCAACTAGGATAATTATTTTTATTTCAAGGTTATTATGCATTATATTTGTAAGCTAATTTTTTTTATCAGACACATATTTCTCTATATCAATATAGTCAACTACTTAAATGAAAGAAAAATTTACAAAGAAATGATTAAGAAACTAAAACTCTAGGAATTTGGTAATCTTGTTGAACACACATCCTACAACTATTATAAGCATGAATTAGGATTAAAGAGTCCAATAGTTTAAACTACAACAATCTACTTATGTGCAAAACAATGCAGCAAGTCACCAAGTCAGATTCATATCTAGAACTATATTAGCAGAGACCATATAAGAAAAGGTTGATGACATGGATTGAAACTAACACTTCACTAAATTGGGCCACGAGTTGCCTGGGAAAATACATATTATGCTCCATTTTAGCTGACTAGAAGAGAAAAATTCAACTGCATATATCCTACGGTAAGAATAAAATCTTCAACAATATAAACAATGGAAAACTTGGTGCATAACCTATAGTATTTGTAGAATCAACATACATATTAAATAACAACAAAATACAATTGTATATAACCTATAGCAACGATGAATTCAATGGTTAATTAAATAATAGGATTAATATTGTTTATTGATTGCATAGATTTATTGTAATCCAATAACAATTTACCACACAATACAACGATATTGAATAGTAATAAAACTAATTAAAATTACATGAATGATACATGTTTCTTAAAGTGGGCATTCCTCTTGAAATATACTAGCACCTAATGAGGAGGGTAGAGCTCATGCTAAGATTTTTTTCCATGCACTTTCTTTTATCACTGCCACTTTTTTGAATTTTAACACTTGGTTGATGCTTTTTCTTTTATTTCGGCTAAATCAACTTCTTAGGGTAAAGTTTCCAAGCCCCCACTTAAAGGATGAGAAAATTTGGATACTTGTGGATCATGATAGGGCTACTAGTTGGCAAGCTAAACAATGGAAGAAACCATTTCACTTAGGGGTTTCCCACATGTGGGTGGGTACAAGGACCTAGTTTAGAAGTACATAAAGGATAAGTTGTCCCTCCTTCCTATCTATCCCACAAGCTTTTACTTGTGTCATCAGAGTCTTGAATATTGCAAAGAAGACCTATATGATATTGAAATGGTTGGGATTTAGAGTTATCAAATCATTCTCCAGTTGATTTCCTCTCAGCTCATCTTTTTTTTCAAACAATCCATCCAATTTGGTACAAACCTCATAAGGATTTTTACAACCCTCTACATGAAATATCAAATCAAGGATGATGAATAAATAGAGAATCACATAGGCTTCGTCCTCTCTTAAAAATTAATTTTATTTATCAATGGCTAATGTAGACTCAATTTCATTCCTTGTTTTGATCCTAGAAAGTCCCTTTCCTCATATCAAAAATTAGATCTTTGTCTTCCAATCGAAGTAATTGAAGCAAATGAGGATAACGGTAAGTTATCCCATTATTTTTAGGTTATTATAATCTTGTAAAATATGAAATAAAATATTAGTATTCTTCTTAAACTCACTTATTCTTTACTATCATGTTGTATTTTAATCACAAGCATAAGATCTAACAGTGAAAAAAATACTATACTAGTTATTGAAAGCAAGAGAGAAGAGAGAATAAAACTATTGAGAAAATTGACTAAGTTACCAAAGAGAGTATCAAATTTACTCATGAAACTCTAATCTAATATTATTTTTGGACATGAATACAATAAATATCCTCTCCAAGAGAAAAAAATCAATTCGAACTATGTTGGGGTTCCCTTGTGCATGCAATCAATTAATTGTTTAGCATTCCTAGAATAGCTAGTGAGTAAAAAATGGAGTTGGAAAAATTAAATTAGAAAAATATCTAATGGTATGGTAAACTTAAAGTAAATGGAGTTAAAAATTAGCTATAATTGATGTAATTACCCTCTCATGTAATAACCACCTATGAAAACTCTAAAAGTAAGACCAAAAGTCAATATTTGAGGTAGGTGGGTGATTATGGTTGTGGAAAAGGTAGTCTCCCAAAATAAGAGAGGAAATTTGTATTAGTGACCTTAGGGGTAATTTAATTTGTAAAAATGGAGAGTAAATTTCCATTTCACTACCCAATTAGTGCCTAGCCACCTCCACATGTCATCTTAGGTGCCACCCTACTAAAATTAGAAAATGTTAAAAATAGATGATGATTCAAAATGATAGGGAAAGTTTTGTTGAAAATGTAGTAACAAAATAGGAGAAAATCAAAATTCCACATCAACAAACAACTTGAATGAGTTAATTGAGTTGAAATAGGTGTTATCATTCAATTAAATTAGTTAATTCGAGTTGGGACATGAACTTGATTTGTGTATAGTGATTCCTAAATTTTAGGACCCTAGGTTGAGTTAATTTAAGTTGTAACAATTTAATTTAGTGAAATTGAGTTAAGGTCATTTAAATTAGTTACAACTATTGGAGGAACTAGTGAGAGGTCTAGCAGTGGGGTGCAACTTCAGTGTTTAACCACTTAACTGATCAATCAGCCTACATTAACTCATTCATGAAATTCAAGTTACCAAGTTGAGATTGGAGTTCAAGGGAAATGTAGTATCAGTGGTATAATTTTCCAAGTTGTACAGGTCATGCATGAAGTAAAAGAAGGGCCTAAAGGAATTTTTCAATTCTCAATGAGAAATTTCCCTAATTAATAGGGTCTAATTCCTCATCAAACAGCACATGGAAATATGATCCTGGAGGGCTTGAAAATTGGCTTAAGTGTTGGAAAAATTTAGTCAATCAAACAAAGTATAGAAGATACTTGTGCAGGTTGTTCTCAAGCTTGAGCAAGAATATTTTATTCTTCCATATTATTTGATTAATGCAATACAAATAGTAAGGGGTTTTTAACAATTTATTTCCCATAGATATATCTTTGTGTATGTGTGTTGAAGCTTGATGCATGTTAATGATTTGTGTTATCGATCGTGAATTTACTTCCATCGATCAGTAGAGTAGCTTCTAGCCTTGTGATTTAGAAAAATTCATGAGTATTTTAGAATCTACACATTAATTTCTACATGGTATCAAAGCTATATTCATAGTAGAGAAGAGATTTTGAAGTTAGCATTGCAAGAGGTTCTATGTTGCAGATCAAGTTTTAGGATTTATTCAGGACTGAGAATAATTTTAATGGACTAAGCATCGAGTATTCCCTTGAGAGAAGCTCAAATTATGTTGCATGGAAGGACTGTATGGAGACAATATTGGAGGATAATGGGTTGAAGGAATACATTGATAAGGATGTTCTGAAACTAGCAGCAGTTGATGCTCAGAATCTAGAAGAATGGAAGAAGTGTGTTTCTAGGGAAAGGAGAATCATATTGGAGGGATTATGAGACCATATTGTCTCTAATATCCATGGGAATTATACTTCATATGCAATTTGGAAAGCACTAACAGATTTTTTACAGAATAGTAGTGACCACAAAAAATTGGCACTCAAGGACAAGCTTTGAAACATCGAGATGCAAAAGAATGAAATAATTGTGCAGTACCTAAGAAGGTTTACACAGTGTTGTGATGAACTTGGCAAGGTCATTGTTATTGTCCTTGAAGAATATTTGGTAGCTCTATCTCTTTTGGGCCTTTTGAAGAGTTTTCACAATTATCAAGATTCAGAAAATGGTAGAGATAAACTACCATACTAGGAGCGGTTACGGTTTGATCAAGTGCACGAAGAAATAAGATGGAGCAACAGAGTTGGGACCTCATCCAAGGTTGAGGATAAGGATAAATATGCCTTGGCTAGAAATGAAAAGAAAGGGAAAGGGGGGAAATCCCAATCCAAAGGAGATTCCAGTCAAGAAGGTAAGAAAAAGGACTAGTCTAAAATCAAGTTTTTTCATTGTCATGAATTTGGGCACTATGCTACAAAATTCCCACACAAGAAAAAAAGCAAGAAGACCTCAGGAGGAGGGGAAATTGAAGCTATAGCTTAAAAATTAGAGCTTTAATTTACCCTCATTGCATGCATGGAAAGCATAGTGATGGGAAATGGTTGGTATCTTAACAACGATGCCTCATTCCATATGACGGGGAATAAATATTTCTTTAGTAACTTGGAGGAGAAATACCGTGAGATGCACATCGATATGGGAGATTATGAGAGTTATATTGTGACTAGTATTGGTATAGTTACATTTCAGAGGGAGTCTAGCTCCCCTCTCAAGCTCAAGGATGTGATGTTAGTTCTAGGTCTAAAGAAGAATTTGGTTTTTGTCACGATGTTGGAAGACCATGGTAATGATGTGATATTCAACAAAGGAAAGGAATTCCTGAGACACATCACTATGGGACAAGTGAATTAGATCGAGGTTCGAATGAAGAACCTCTATAGGTTGGATGTGGCAGACTGTGTTGCTTTGAGCACAAAGGTGGATAAGGTGAAAATTCGATATCCCAGTGAATTATGGTATAGAATACTTGGCCATTTACACCATAGATATTTGAAGATAATGCAGAATATCACCATAGATCTCCCCAACGGATCACTAGAGTAGCAGAATACATGCAAAGGGTTTACCTTGGGGAAGTACACAATATCCACCTTCAATGATCGGGATAGCAACACGCATGCAATCCTTGAAAGGATCCACTCTGATGTTTATGGACATTTCTCGACAGCCTCCATGGCCAAGCACAGATATTATGTTATATTTGTATATGATTTCTCATGTAAGTGTTGGATTTTCTTCATGTAGAATAAAGATACAAAATTCTCCAAATTTTTTGAATTTAAAGCATTTATTGAAAAATAAACTGGCATGAAAGTGAAGGTTCTCAGGAGTGATAATGGTGGTGTATATGTGTTGAATGAATTTTAAAAAAAAATTGTGCAAAGGAAGGCATTCGACAGGAGTTGAAAACAGCCCATAACCCACAACAAAATGGGGTGGATGAGATGAAGAATAGAATTATTGTGGGAGAAGCATGAGCGATGTTCCAGGGCCTACCTCTGCACTTGTGGGCCAAAGCATGCAACACAATGGTATATGTGCAGAACAGGAGTCCTCATCGGATTCTCGGGATGAGTACACCATAATAATATTTCTCAGGGAAGAAACCAGATGTGCCACACTTCAGAATCTTTGGATCACCATTATACTTCCATGTTTCCAAGGAAGAAAGAAAAAATCTAGAGCCAACAACAAAGTTGGGAATATTTTTGGGGTACACTACTACACCTCATAACTATCAGGTGTACCTTCCATATCTTAGGATGACAGTTGATCACAGAGATGTGAATTTTGATGAAGAGAAGGCAATGAAGTGTTCCCTTTAGAGGGAGCTCCAATTTCTTGCAGATCTAGAACTTTTGACTCCAAAGGAATAACCTCAAGAAGATGAGGAGCAACCACAAGCAGAGGAACAAGTGGAGATGGCCGCTCAAGCATAAACATCCAGTGAAGGAAGGAAGTGGAATAGGAAAGCTAAAATATTATTTCAAGGTGTTAGAGAGAATTTGGGAGCACCCACATCATAGCGCAGGCAGATGACATCACCAGATCCATACATTAGCTACATGGCTCTGATGAGTGAGATAGTAGAGACAAAACCAGCCTCATTTGAGGAAGAAATAGAGGAGATGATATGGGTTGATGATATGGTAGAGGTATATGATTCCATTTTTAGAAATTGTGTTTGGGAAGTAGTCCCAAGACCTGTAGACAAGTCAGTGGTGGGTTCGATATGGCTTTATAAGGTAAATCATGCATCATACGGAAGCATTGAGAACCACAAGGCTAGATTCATGGCCAAGGGGTACTCTCAGGTAGAAGGGATTGACTATGAAGATACCTTTTCTCTTGTAGCAAGGTACTCTTTCATCAGATCAATTATGGCTTTGGCTGCACAGATGGGGTGAAAATTCCACCAGATGGATGTGAAGAGAACATTCCTCAATGGGGTTATTTAGGAGGAGGTGTACATTGAACAATATGAAGGATTTTAGACCTTCAACAGAGATTCACATTTATGTCGACTCAAGTGAGAATTGTATGGGTTGAAGCATGCACCCTGTGTTTGGTACACCAGGATAGATAGCTACCTCACCGGTTTGGGCTTCACCAAAAGTGAAGAAGATGAAAACCTTTACCACATTTTGGTAGAAGTTAAATTGTTGATTATAGACTTATATGTTGATGACTTTATTTTGACCGGTGATGAATATATTGTCAGGTATTGCAAGGAGTGTAGAGGTAATTTAATTGCTTAAATTCCTTAACATAAATTATCAACCCAGGGGTTCGTGGACTTGTGAGGCACGCGTGCACTATATGTGCTAGAGATCGATTTTTAATTTCGAAAGAGAAATATTAATCTATTAAATGAAAAAAAATGACAATCGACATAAAATTAAATCTATTCTAGAAAGCAATAAATCACACCACACACTTCTGAAAGTGAAATCAAACTTAATCTAAGGATGAGAAAGTAAATTTATGCTAATGAAATAAAAGCTAGTCTAGGAAAGCAAGAAATATTTAATCTATTGGAAAAAACACTTGCATGAATGGAAAAACTAATCTACTTGCATGAATGGAAATCTAAACTAAGTCACACTTCATGAATTCAAAATCTAAACTTCTTGCAAGAATTGAAAAGCATAAATTGAAATCTAAACAATATTAACTACAATGAAAGTAAAGTGATCAATCTATCTAAACCTACAAGAGCACACAAACAAAACAATCATATGAAAACTTAACTTATGAAAGCATGTAAATGAACATAAAGGAAATAATAACAAATCATGAAATGAAAACTAAACTAAACATAAAGAAATGAATGAAATTAGGATACAATCTCACACTCATTTAGGTGGCCAATCCAATGATGCACGAGGATGGAAAGTGAAGAAGCTCCATATGGAAGCAAAACCAAATCAAAGTGAAAGAACACTCATGAGTATGGTGCCAAATCCTATTCTTTATTCAAAACATGAGCATAACTCCAAACTTTATACATGCCTTTGAAAGGAGAAGGCTCTCCTATTTCTACAAGAACATAAGAAGCTACCTCATTAATGGAGGTCCATTATTCTCTCCCTAGATCCCTAGAAAATCTCATAGAGTTACAATTCAAATAGGTAATGATGAGACACATATCCTCTTAGAGTTACAACTCAAATAGGTAATGATGAGACACATATCCTCTTTGACCTTTATCCAAATCTCCTTCCATATCTTGAAGGGAATTCGAATTTGAGCATTGGAGGCCACATAAGGGTGCCTTGGAAGCTTCCAAATGACCTACACATGTCATGAAACTCAAACCACTTTTAAGTATTGGCAAGTATATGTCATTTTTATAATTTTTAATCATTAATTCACTATAAACACTTGAAAAATATAACATTGGAAAATATGATTATGAACCCATATGATGATGGAAATGTAGGGATATATAGTGACAATGTGATGGAATGAAGGTGATAAAAGTGAAATGAGGATGTGAATGAAGTGAAAATATATGTCATTTTAAAGACATTTTGGAGACCTAACATACCCCCCAACTAGAGTGATTGCATGTCCTCATGCAAATATTGCATTAATTCCTTTGATTTTCTTGCAACATCTTTGCTTTTGAATGAGCTTGGCTTATATCATATGTCCTTAAACTTTGCATTTGACAATTTCATTTCTTTTTTCAAAGTCTTCTTTGTCATACATTGAATTTCAACATGTTTGGTTGGTTCTTGTGTTTCAACCAAATTCTAATTGGTATTGGTTCTTGTGTTTCAATACCTTGTTTCTTTTTTTGCAGCAAGATTCATTGAACATATTTAAGAATGCATATTTTAAATCAACCATTAGTGTGCTCATCATTTAGGAATTATTTGCAAATCATATAACTTTTGAAACACAATGCAATCATAATTGATTAGGACAAGTATGTTAGGATGAAATGAAGTGAAATGGATTGAAGTGATATGGATGTGACAATAAATGGATGTCCCTTCGCACCCCCCCGCCCCCCCCCCTCCCCCCCCAAACTAAAGGTGTTTTTAAGTTTTTATGAAATGAGAAAGGGGATATGGTGAAGCATTTTCCAAAAATTATAATTTCAGTACTCAAGGAATTATATGATTAAAAACTAGAAAAGAACATACCTTTACTTACCTAGGAAGTGGACAAATTGTGCATATGTAGAGAAGTTGTATTTTTTGCTGGTCATGGAATAGAATGTAGAATTTCATCTACTTCTTGGTTGCATAAATAGTGGATGAGGTAGTGAAAGTGGATTCTTTATTTCTGTTGCTAAATCTATAATATCTACTGCAAAATTCTAGAATGATATAGTCTTCACCTGCTACAAAACCTGATGGTACAATTCTAGTCATCCGAATAAATGTGTTATTGTCGAGCATGAATAGAAGTCATTGGATTACCGGCCATTAATGAATGTTGTTAACCAATGCGAGGCAAACTCACCATTAATGTCAACGAGTGCCAAGGTACCTAAGTACATCTTGCAAAGTGTGAATAGATGAGCTAATGTCGATCCACTTGCAAGATCCAACGATCAAGGGACATTGATGTATTCCCATGATTTTCAGCGAGAGAACTTGTCATTGATGCATACAAGCCTCAAGGAACTAATGAGGACTCTAGTCTTGGACCTAGATAATGTGCTGATGTCGATAGGACAAGCATTGTTAGAAGGGAGGCCTTAAGGAATCCTCCATCATCTAACGTGAGCATGAAAGAATAATTTTGAAGGACTATGGATGAGAAATTTTGCAGTGGATCAAGGTTTATTTGACAAAACGAAAAGGAAAATGAAATGAATCAGATTTGTAGAGGAGCTTAATGTTTTTATTGCTGGGTTACAGGTTAGTGAAAGTAAGGCAGGAAAATATAATGACTTTGAATAAAAATGAGCTGTGAAGGAAAATGAGACAAGGATTTTATTGACTGACTAAGTAGAAATGCAATGGCGAATGTAAAGGGAAATGAGGTGAATGTTTTATTAATTGAAGAAGCATGGATGTAATGGAGACACTGGCATATAAAAGGCTTGCAAGTGTTGGATTTGATCTGCATTAGCATGTGCTCATGCATTGACGTTTCATCTTTGTTGTTGTTATGATCAAATTATTGTGAAATAAATGTGGTCTCTAAGAGAGACAATGTTTGCTTATGGTCATCTGTCCTTCCTCCTGGAACCTGCAAAAAAAATAGTACTTCTTCTGCAATGGAATGTAAGACCATCAAAAGATAGAGGTGATTAATCTCTCTAGTTATGATATTTACACAAAAAATCTAAGAATTGGTATTAATAAAACAATTTCACGAAGGAAAACCAAAATAATTTACACCTATGTCGAAATTAGTGCCTCCGGTTACCTATTGTGTATTTTTAGAAATTTATTCATTATTTACTATTTCAAACTTTGATGATAGCTTTCTCATTTTTTAGATCTCATCGATATATTTCCAACGACGCTTGAATCGTCGAAATCTGATGTCGTATGAGAAAGTTAGGCTGATTTGAAATTTGGGTGAAACAGTGAAGATTGTTATGAGGTTTCTGAGCTGCAAGATTGTTTTTTAGCTACAGAATTGCGCACTTTCTGTAGCTAAAAATCTTGTCAATCTTCTTTGGTTGAGGCATGGCATAAGATTTTTCAGTTTGTGATGTCATCGACTTTTGTACCTTGTGATGTATGTTTCAAAGATAAACATGGACCAGGAAAATAAAACAAATTCCCTATCAACAGGGATCCAATCCGTGAAGAAGTTTTTCTTGATGAAGGGCTAACCCTTGTCATAATTAAGAATTTCAATGCTTCAAATACAACCTCTCCTTAGATACATCAATAGGGCCATAAGAATATGAACTTTCTAATATATGATACTTGTCTTTATTCAGAGTGATATTCTTTATAGATGATCTTTATAATACCATAGCCCATAATTTGATGGATTTATCTTTAAGAGAATGAGATTTGAGGTCATATCCTTTTAAGCAGTAATATGGCGCTTCCATTTATTGAATTGCTGCAACAATGTCATTGAGGTACGCTAGAGAGTGAGTTCACAGTGAGTAACTTACCAGAGAGCGATTTTCACTAGAGAGAAAGTGCCATAATGTTGAGCATCAAAATCACACGGTAAAATACATCATATTGATGTGCCTGAGACTACATCAATTACTGAGCCATGGAAGCCAAGAATATATGTAAGGTGTAGAGATCAAACATGATAGCAATATCATTGCTCATCGATATGCATTGTACTTAGATGCTTGAATGAAACATCTAAAGTCCACTAACAAGTAAGTGAACATCCAAGTGAGAATGTGAAGAATTAGGAAAGAACCAAGATACCATTCATTTTCCAATAACTTGCCTATCATTGTGGCAGATCTACCTCCTATAGATCAGGGAGATCGGATTCTTCCACCTTTCAGCATGCCGCAACTGAAACAGTTCATTATGCGTTGATTGAAAACCATTTTTCTCATGCAACTGGCAAATGAGTCTCCAAATAACCCAAAAATTATCTCAAACAGTTACGAAATTGAGGAAACCACTCATGGGTTACTTAATTCACCCCGCTATGAAGAAAAGACATGTTTTATTTTTCTCAGATTTTCCCCAATCGATCACAAAAGGAATTTTAAAAATGACGTTTTTAAAGCTCTTACGCCTCTGGAAAATGATGTAACAAAATCAATTTATTCCAGTCGTGCTCTCATGATCCCCGCCAATGCTAACAATAATAGTAATTGAAGGCATAATCAATGTGATACATTCACAATTTGGAAAATTTCCTTTTTCTGGAGCTCCATGTGCCTTAGCTGTAATTGGAGCAATGATTTCGGCAACCACAATCTCCTTGTTTATCTACCAAAGCAACCCACTTGTCTAACCGTCAAAGCAACTTGTTAAATTATAATATGCCACTGCACAATTTAATTTCATTTCTAACTCATCATTTTCTCAAGAAAACACGGATATGTCCAACTTAATTTTACAAACCATGCACAATTCTGTTTCAAATTTTATTTGGAGGCTAGGATTTTTAAAGAATGACAAATGATGAAGGTTACGTCCAAATAATAGCAAGGATTTTGATAATCTAATTTCTTTCCTACTTCTACAGATTTCCATTTTTTGGATTCCGAAGATAATACTGAAAGATGTATCATTGTTCAAATCAGATGGAGCTTGATGAGGATTCGTCCATGGAGGAGAGCAATGATTTATTGCAGTGATTAAATGTCGACATGGCAAGGAACGTGCTTCGATATTTAGAGGCACCTGCTGATATTGCTCATTTTGTTGCTCTTTCATGCTCTTGGAGGCAATTTGTTGTTGAATGTGGATGTTCTAAAGAGATTTGCATCAGATTATTTCCAAAAATATCTAGGTTTCATTGTGTTGTCGAAGTTAGCGATACAATCAATTATGAAGAAACTAGTTCAAGCAAGGCAAAATCTCGAAGCTTATGAAGAAACTAGTTCAAGTAAGGAAAAATCTCGAAGCAGAGCATAGAGTATACGCTCAATTAGCTCGTAATCTTATCAGCCCTCCAATAGATAAGAGTTTCATATATGAGCCTATCAGTGCATCCAACACTGACAATTTTCCAGATGAGGACATTATGTATATTTTAGATCCAAGGCCTGTAGAAGATGGCATTGGCAAACCATCTTACTGGTCAAGTGCAGGAAAGAGCAATCCTAAGGTTTCTGATGCATTGACTTATAGGTTGAGTTCAAGATTATGTATAGTATATGAAGTCAAGATACACCCATTCCAAGCCTACTTTCAGGTTAGTTTTTATTGTTTTCTCTTTTCTCTTTTTTTTTTTTAAATTTTTTTTATTTTATTTTATTATATATATAAAGAAACAATGATAAAAAACAATTATTTGTTTTTAAGTTAATTTTTATTATACGCTAAATTTTTTCTTTTTCTAATCCTCTAGGTCACACGAAGTGCAGGAGGAGAGCATACTCAAGATTTTCATTAATCGTTTCCTCTTCTTCTTTTTTCCTTTTCTTTTCCTTTTTTTTTTTTTTTTAAATTTGGATGTAGAAAATAAAATGAAAAAAACAATCTCATACCTGAAATTATCGCTCATAATCTTCGCTTGTGCTCCTTGTTCATAGTCGTTTATTTTATTGCAAATTTTTCCTACCAAGGGATAGTAAATGGGTGGTTCTTACTGCACCGCAAACTGCAAATTTATCCTAAAAATTTACAAAAACTCATTTTTATTTGTTAGTCCTATTCTACTAAAGAAATGGAACATTCACTTAAGTATAAGAGAATTTCCAATGTATCCATTTACGCAACAAGATCATGAGTAAACTCATATCCAAGTTTGAAAAATAATCCTTCGTGAATTCTTGGATATGATCATGAAGATTTGTTGTTGCAATTGGATTTTTATTGTGTTTTTATTTTTTATTTTTTTGTGAATAGGGGTTTTAGATTTTATTTCTAAATTTTCTATATGCAAATGCAAATAAAATTGAATAAAAATGCCTAAAAATAAAATAAAATGAAATAAAAATGAAATTGCACAAAAACTTAATTTGAAAATTTGCATGATTTAAAAAAATGAAATTGAAAAACAAAATGGAATTCTAATTTAAAAATTTGAAGTAAAACAAAAATTGGAAACAAACAAAAAGAAATTCTAAGACTGATCCCTATGTATGCTAGGTAAAATGAAATTTAAAAAAAATGATATTCTAGATAGAAAACTCATCCCTATGTATGCCTCCCCGACAATGATGCCAAAGTGTAGAGGTAATTTAATTGCTTAAATTCCTTAACATAAATTATCAACCCGGGGGTCTGTGGACTAGTGAGGCACATGTGCACTGTATGCACTAGAGATCGATTTTCAATTTTGAAAGAGAAAACTTAATCTATTAAATGAAAAAAATGGCAATCAACATAAAAGTAAATCACACCACACACTTCCGGAAGTAAAATCAAACTTAATCTAAGGACGAGAAAGTAAATTTATGCTAATGAAAGAAAATCTAGTCTAGGAAAGCAAGAAATCTTTAATCTATTGGAAAAAATACTTGCATGGATGGAAAAACTAATCTACTTGCATGAATGGAAATCTAAACTATGACACACTTCATGAATTCAAAATCTAAACTTCTTGAAAGAATAGAAAATCATAAATTGAAATCTAAACAATCTTAACTACAATGAAAGCAAAGTGATCAATCCATCTAAACCTGCAAGAGCACAAAAGCAAAATAAGCATATGAAAACTTAACTTATGAAAGCATGTAAATGAACATAAAGGAAATAATAAAAAATCATGAAATGAATCTAAACTAAACATAAAGAAATGAATGAAATTATGATACAATCTCACACTCGTTTAGGTGGTCAATCCAATGATGCATGAGGATGGCAAGTGAAGAAGCTCCATATGCAAGCAAAACCAAATCAAAGTGAAAGAACACTCATGAGTATGGTGCCAAATCTAATTATTTATTCAAAACATGAGCATAACTCCAAACTTTACACATTTCTTTGAAAGGAGAAGTCTCCCCTATTTATACAAGAACATAAGAAGCTACCTCATTAATGGAGGTCCATTATTCTCTCCCTAGATCCCTAGAAAATCTCATAGAGTTACAATTCAAATAGGTAATGATGAGACACATGTCCTCTTAGAGTTACAACTCAAATAGGTAATGATGAGATGCATATTCTCTTTGACCTTTATCCAAATCTCCTTCCATATCTTGAAGGGAATTCGAATTTGAGCATTGGAGGTCACATAAGGGTTCCTTGGAAGCTTCCAAATGACCTACACATGTCATGAAACTCAAGCCACTTTTAATTATTAGCAATTATATGTCATTTTTTCTAATTTTTAATCACTAATTCACTATAAACACTTGAAAAATATAACTTTGGAAAATATAATTATGAACCCATATGATGATGGAAATATAGGGTTATATAGTGACAACGTGATGGAATGAAGGTGATAAAAGTGAAATGAGGGTGTGAATGAAGTGAAAATATATGTCATTTTAAAGACATTTTGGAGACCCAACAAGGAGTACCTTGAAAGAGAGTTTGAAATGAAGTACATGGGGTTGATGCACTATTTCATTGTTTTGGAAGTATAGTAGAGAGAAGGGGATTTTTTTGTCTCTTAGGGAAAGTATGCCAATGAGATACTTTGGAAGTTCCACATGGACAGATGCAAACCCATGGAGACTCCTCTAGCAACCAACTAGAGGAAAGAGGATGCCACTTCAGGTGAGAAAGTGGATTCTACCATGCATAGGCAGTTGGTGGGTTCACTCATGTATCTAGTGAACACACGACAAAACGTGTGTTATGCAGTCAATCAGTTAAGACAAGCCATGGTTTGACTGACCAAATTATTTTGGAGGGATTCTAAACATGTACTATGATACCTCATAGGCACCACTCAATTTGGACTTTGGTATAGACATACAGAGGTAGTGAAGCTGCAAGGCTTCACATATGCAAATTCAATGGGAAGTACATCAAATCAGAATAGAACTTCAGGAGGAATTTTCAATGTTTGGTTAGCAACGGTTTCTTGGTACAACAGGAAGCAGAGATCAGTGGCACTCAGCTCAACAAAAGTAGAGTACATGTCTTCCAGTCATGTATCTTGTGAAGCTATCTAGATGAGAAATATTCTTGTTGGGTTATTTGGTCATATGATGGATCCTATTGTGATTTAATGTCAAAACTAGAGTTGTATCAAAATCTTTGAGAACCCAATTTTTCACGATCGATCCAAGAACATTGATTTTTGGTACCACCTTCTATGAGATTGTGTGCAGAGGTGGATCATGTTGTTGCAGTACATTCTGACAGAGGAATAAGATGCATATATTTTAACAAAGGATTTGTCAAGAGGAAAATTAGAGTTCCATAGAAGTAGGATTTGGATATCTAAAAATCCCTTTCTCGCTGATAGGGAGTGTTGAAAATGCAACAAGAAATTCCTAATTTATTTTATCCTTTGATTAAATTAGGAGAAAATCAAAATTCCACATCAACGTACAACTCGAATGAGTGAACTAAGTTGAAATGATTTTATCACTTAGTTATCTTAGTTCATTTGAGTTGGGGGCATGAATTTGAGTTGTGTGCAGTGATTCCTAACTTTTACGAGCCTAGGTTGAGTTAATTTTAGTTGTAAAAATTTAATTCAATTAAATTGAGTTGAGCTCAATTAAATTAGTTCCAACTGTTGGAGGAACTAGTGGGAGGTATAGCAGTGGGGTGCAACTTTAATGTTCGACCCTTTAATTGATCAATCAGCCTAAATTAACTCATTCATGAATGAAATTAGAATTACCTAGTTGAGATTGAAGTTCAAGGGTAGTGTACTATCAATTGTAGAATTTTCCAAGTTGTATAGGTCATGCATGCAGTCAAAGAAGGGCCTAAAGGAATTGTGAAATTCTAAATGAGAAATTTCCTTAATTAATAGGGGCTAATTCCTCATCAAACAATGCAAGTAAATAGGAGCTTGGAGGGCTTGAAAATTAGATAAGTGTGGGCCAAATTCTATCAGTTGGGCAGAGGTTAGAAGATACTTATGCAGGTTGTGCTCAAGCTTGAGCAAGCAAATTGTATTCATCCAGAATCTTTGATTAATGAAATGCAAATAGTGAGGGGTTTTGAGTAGTTGATTTCCCCTAGATATATCTATGTGTATGTGTGTTTAATATTTATGCATGTTAATGCTTTTTGTTCTCGATCGTGAATTTACTTCCACGGATCAATAGAGTAGCTTCTAGTCTTGTGATTTAGAAAATTTCATGAGCAGTTTAGAATCTACATATTAATTTATATAGGTCTAGTGCTTAATGAAAAGGTGGTAATATGTGCCCATAACAATGTATGGAAGAGGTCAAATGATGTCCTAAGTGAGGTCCTTATGAACACCAAAGTAACCATAAACTAAGGCCTTAGAGCAAGGAAATCCCATGGAGGTATTATCTTATGATTTTCTAATCTTTCAATTTTGGAGGGGTCGAGGGTACCCACAAGCAACTAGCCCTCAAGAGATTTGTTAAGCTTTATAATCCTAATATCATTCTCATACAAAAAATTGTGCCAAGGGAAGAAAATTTTCAAGTTCTTAGCTACATGTTTATAATATTGGGCAATAGTAGATTTAGACATAAATGGTATGTTGAGAGGTTTTATTATTGGTTGGTGGTCAAATTTTGAGACAAAGTACACTACTTTGTTAAATTTGGTTACCGCAATCGATCTAGAAGTAAGGTATTTTTGGAAAAAAAACATAAAATATAAATAATTTGTACGATCCTTTTTTTTATTAATTTAATTGTGATTAAAATTACTTTACATTAAATCATCAATCCATGTAAGTAAACTTGTGAAGTACACCACAGTATATGTGTTAGGAAATCATCTTTCAATTATGGTACTAAAAGAAAAGCTTTAGTCTACATTTAAGAAATAGAGAACTAATCTATGAAAGTAAATGAAACCTAAAATATCTACAAACAACAATTGAAATATTAATCTAGAAATAAATAAAAAGAAATGCACAATATTAAAGAATGAAACTCACGGATTCTATTGTATGAGTGCAAATATGATTATATTCTTCAATGCAAAATGAAATTCATTTTGGGAAAATCACACACATTAAATTCAAGACTTAGAAAATAAATATGTATGATAGTAAAATCAAGAATAATTATTCTAAAGATAGTGGTAAACTCTAATCTAGTGAAAACAAAAGCAATTATACGAGGAAAACACTGATTTATTCTATGAAAGAAAATACAACTAATCTAAAAAATCATTAAACTTTTAATCTAATGATAATAAACACAGTTATTTTGAGAAAGAAATGCACTTATTCTAGTGAAAGAATAAATAACTATTCTACAAAAGCAATAGATTTTATTCAATGAAAGCAATAAAGCTATCTATAAAATCAATTGAAACTTTTATTAGTCCCTACCCCCTTCGGGGCTGCAGGAACTATTGTAATGGGCAACGAGCTTTTTATTAGTCCCTGCACAATAACCTAAGTTTATAAGCGAATTTAAACCAAGGTTTCTAATTTTATATCTTGGTATACCTTTTGGTTAACCTACGAGCTTAGCCCTACCATTATTTCAGCGAATAGGAAATTTAGAGGTCTTATTTGGCCTCATATCGAGGCAAAGTGTTATAGAACTTACGTTAAATTCTAAATAATATCCCAATTTTAATAATGGTGAAATTAATACTGACATTAATTGGTAAACATAAAATGTTTAGGTTCTAAGAGCATATTTTTTTTGGTTGCCAGGGTTTGCAAAATGAATGATACATGTTTAACTGCCAGGGACTATTGTAATTGGCAACGAGCTTTTTATTAGTCCCTACACAGTAACCTAAGTTTATAAGCGCATTTAAACCAAGGTTTCTAATTTTATATCTTGGTATACCTTTTGGTTAACCTATGAGTTTCATCTTACCATTATTTCAGCGAATAGAAAATTTAGAGGTCTTATTTGGCCTCATATCGAAGCAAAGTGTTATAGAACTTACATTAAATTCTAAATGATGATATCCCGATTTTAAGAACGGTGAAATTAATGCTAATATTAATTGTTAAACCTAAAATCTTTAAGTTCTACGAGCATATTTTTTTTGGTTGCCAGGGTTTGAAAAATGAATGATACATGTTTAAATGATACGTGTTTAAACGTAAATTTGTGTGTGCACATTGTCATGCAACACAGAGAAACCTCTAAACGATCAGAGGAACCTCACCAGCTCCAGCTTGCTTTCTACAGGTATTCCGACCAAATTGAGTTCCAAAGAATTTCTCAGCAAGTTACAAGAGAGCCCATTCCAAAGCTACTAGCCCGGTTTATGAGCCAGTTCCAGGGTCAGAAGAGCCCTGCCTTGAGCCAGATATGTTGCGTAAGGCTGGATGAAGCGGACAAACACCGGCCAAGTGGATTTGAACTTGTCTTTCCTGCAATGATGAACGAAGCCGAACACTTGTGCTTGGATCTGCCTTACGAATTGCCATTCATCAAAAAAATCAATGAGAAGCGGGAGGCTAAGCTCAAAATGTTATTCATTAAACTCTGATCATCAAGATGCTCTTCTATCCCTGATAAAAATAATTTCCATTTCTTTATGTCATTATCAATTTCCCTTACCGTTGTGGTGGTGTTTGGATCAGGATTCCTATTGATGTCGGTTCCAACAATATACTTGTATTATTTGGAAGGCCTAAAGTAATTGGTACAGAAGAAATGTATACGAAATTTAAACCAACCTTGTCTTGATCAGTGCGTCGGTTCATCCAACAAATTATTAGGACCAGAGAACATGTCTTCCGTCGTTCTCTGGATAAAACAACTAGAACTAGGCTGTATTGTCGAACACTTTGTTTGCTCGTTGTCATTTGGCAAAGTATCGTACATCTCTTCGAGCTTTCTTTTCTGCCTGAAAAATCGAATCTCTAAGAGATTATGCTTCTGTTTTACGGAAATCATGAAACGAATTGAACAGGCTTTCACAGATAGATTTTTGGATTTTTGTCTAAATCAAATTTCTTGTGCTCTTCCATTTAGCAAGATAGATTTTTGGATAAACATCACGTGGCGTCCTGCATGGTTCATGGTTGTTTAGGAGAATGGAGCAGTAAAGCGCGTGGCAGAAAAGAGAGACCAAGGAGCGTGAAACATGGAGACCAATAAAAATCCTATTCCAGCCTGTAAGTCTATTTTATAACCACCATATTTCATTGGCTGATATTTACCATATATGCTTAATATTTACTCAACAGTTCATATATATTATATTAAACATCCTAAAATGTAGACTTTCAATGAATATATATAACAACAATCAACTTGTTGATGCTGAACCTTTTGTTTATTTGAAAGTATTTGTTCCAAAAAAAAAATTTGAATTGAAATTATTCTTGGATTTTACTCGAGAATAAACTAATTCTATATCTCTTATCAAACTTTTTAAAAAATTATAACGAAACATCTTTATGGTATAAATACACCTTATTTTATTTCTTGAAAATTCAGGTCACCCAACAATGATTCTTATGAATGTCTCGTGTTGAAAAGAGATTGCACAGAGATTCCTGTGTAAAGATCAATTTCCCATAAGCTATTTCTTCATGTCAATATCATTAGTTGACCATTAGTTTTCTCCCTCTCTAGCAGTTATTAAAAATTTGTAGTTTAAAGTTTTTCGTCTGCGGTGTCTACATATACAATGAACGGGTATTTGCCTTCGTCGAATTAAGGGAGTTGAAAGGTGTAATCCGTCATGGTGAAGATCCTCTGAAATCTAGTTTCAATCTTTCAATGGCATGTACAGTCACCAAAAGCAGTTCCCCGATCTGCCAACCGAATGCCAAGGGATGGCCATGTATATTGAAAGGGCCACTATAGGGCATTAAATGATGTATGGCAAGCTGGTCATTTGTTGTCGACAATTAAGAGAGGGCGACCAGAAATCCCGTGACTTATGCTGCTTGAAATGACCTTGGAACTGTTGATTGAAAAAATTAATTGAAATGCAGATTCAACTGATGTTGCCTTTGTTGGTCTTCCTTTTGTTGTTGGTAATGCTAGGAATAATGATCCTTCAACTGCTTATTTAAATAATTTCGTTTTCACTTATGCTTAGTGGAATTCATGATGGAATTGAGGTTGGTCATTATGCTCCTTAAACTGGTTCAATTGGTTATGGTGCTGCTAGAAATGCTTTGGGAGCTGATCCTTGAACTGAGGTTGCTTTTGCTGAGCCTGGCTCTGCTGCTTCTAATGAAGCTGGGGATTATCCTGGTTCAACTGATACTGGTGGAATGAGGAAGCCGCTTCAACTGTTGTTTATGAAAATGCCCCTTCAATTGATTTTGCATTCAAGCCCCTTATGGTTAATTGAATTGGGCTTTGTTTATTTCTGGCAAGCCCCTTCTGGTTAATTGAATTGGGCTTTGTCTATTTCTGGAAAAGTGAATGGAAGATCCAGCTTTCACTGATCTATATTGGTGAGATTGACCACATTGATTCGTCAGAGGTGACTAAATTAGCCGATCGATTTGGGCAGAAAAATTGTCCGTCCATTGTGACTAGCAATATAAACTTTGCAGCTTATAGCTAGGTAGCAAAATTGTTGGTTCATTGTGAGCATCAATATCAACTTTTTGCAGTGTCTGTATGTCTATGTTTATAAATTCAAGGGTTGCAATTCATCACAAGTATGTATTTCTGGATGATCAAATCGACGGGCCCATTTGCTATATCTGTTACTAATATAATATACAGATAAGAAGCTTATTGGAAACGCTCAAGCGCCGCTCCCTGCTCAGGGCAGGGACTAGCTGCCATGCAGCAACTCTTGTTTTAAAGAACAATTGGAAAATTATTTTATGAAGAACCTTGAAATGTGATTATAAAAGGTGTATTATCAACGCTCTAGAAGTATTTTATATGAATTTGATTAAAACCTATGATCATAAACTATGAATGTGTGACTAGAATGTTGGAGCTAAAATTTTTGGTGTTTTTATATTTCAAGCACTTGGTCTAAATATGTACGAGAAGATATACAATGAGTAAAACCCCATGAGACTAGTTGTAAGAAAACAAAGTATTTAACTATGAAATAAAATAGTAAAATAGAGATGAAATAAAACAAGCTAAAAGGCGTTATACTACAGGTCTAACATGCCACAAGGGGGCCCTCTATGTGATGCACGAGATTAGCAAGACACAAAACTTTATTACTGTTGTCGCAATATACTCATCAAAACTAAATGATAGCAAAAGGAAATGTTTAATATTAATTTGGAAATTGTGCATACATAATCATTTAAAATTACATTATAGATATAGTCTCACTAGCACAACCACCCCTCAACCACTCCTCATGAGATTTGGAGATTTGATCCAGGGTATCCTCGAGTGACTTTGATGGCTTAGATGCCCCTGAGTTGTGACTCCTCAAGCCACAAATCAAACCTGGAGAATCTTAGACAAGAAACCTATTTATAATTTTTTTCAAGAATAACAAACTTAGAATGATACTATTGTAAATGAGCGAATATAGACTATGATCTCATGTTTTATTACAATTTTAAATATAATGTTGATAGCTTACTAATGACCCACCGTGTCCTATGAAGATATATCTATACACGTCAACACTTATTTTTGTTATTCCTTAGCTTATTGAAGATGATCACGCTTGCTTGAAGTCATTCCACTTCTACGTAAAAATTATAATGTGGTTTTTCTTTGCTTTTACGCCACGTGAATATTGACTGTAGGTTTGACCGAGACATTATGCCATATAATGCCTTTATTCTGTGCTAAATATGTGAGATACCATGTTAGAACTATTTTGCATTTATTTATATGCTTGAGTCGGTCTTGATGTTTCAGGAAACATCTGAACCTTAGACTTAGCTACAGATTATTACAGGAGCTATGAAATTTTTCAGTTTCTTCAATATTTATAAATTCGCTCAATTTTATCTAAAAACACATACAAAAACCATAAACATATTGGACTTTTTACATTTTTATGTTGTTGTAGCTTAGATGACTTTGTTTACACAAAATATGACAAAATTATGTAAAGATAGGTTGGTTGCTAAGGTTTCGAAGAAATACATGGGATAAAACTAAAGTAGCAAACTGCAAAAACGTATTGCTTCTTAGGCCCAACATTCCCCCACACTTAAGGTGTTGTTTCTTAGGCCCAACATTCCCCCACACTTAAGGTGTTGCATGTATACATGCATGTTCGAAAAATTGGAAATTATGGTAGATTATTGATTCAAAAGATGGTCACTAATTCTTGGATTATGATATCCAAGTTACTTATGGTGCTTTCATTCTCCATTGCAACAAATCATCTAGGAATGCTCATTAACATTTTTCCATTTTAAAACTTTTGATTTTTTGTTGGAGTGCTTTGTTGGACTTCTTGAGCCTAGAATTATTGTGATACCAATAGTACATTCTCTTGAACATTGTATGGTTTTGTTCCTTGAGAATCTCATTTTCCCTTTTCACATGCTTCTCTAAGATTTCCAATTCAGTTATTTCTTCTTTTAATGCTTTAAAAATATCTTGTTCCATAGAAAATGATAAATCATCATTATGTACATGACTATGGATGGTAGGTGTTGGAATCTCACTATTGAAAGCAAGTTTTGAAATTAAAAAGGATTCTTTACCTTTTTACTATGTACTTATTTCTCCAAAGCATCAAAATAATCATAAATTTGGTGCTATATTTAATCAACCTATGGACTTATTCTTGGTTATCATTTTGATTCTTTCATCTTTGCAATTTCAAAATTCTTTGGTGAAACAAAGGTACTTACCCTTACCATGCTCCTTACGATCCTTCTATATTTTTTTTGTGTCCTTTGAATTATTCATTTCCTTTTAATTATTCCTTTTAATTATTTTATTTTTAGGTACAAATACGACAATGTCATTTTTGTTTGCTCTTATTGATTTTCTGATTGGTTTTGAAACTGTATACCTTTGATTTTCACTTTTTTTTATTTGGATTTTTACTCGACTTCACTTTTGTCCTTCATAACTTTATTTTGTGAACATACTATGAGATTATGGTTTTGTTAGCTTCATAATCATCTTCAACTTCTAGCATTGTCGGATCCTCTGTCCCCTGAGTTGGTGCTTCCTCGACCTCTATATTTTCATGCAGAAGGTTAGGGTTTGAATTCAAAAACCTACCTCTTCTTATTTTCCTCTTTAGACCAGTGTTTTCTTCATCATTTGATACTTCTTCGAAATGATTTCTTACCAAGAAAATTTCCCAAATATTATTCCTTGATTTCAAATTTTCTTCTACAATAATTTTGACAAACGTGAAGTTTTAGATACCTCTATCAATATTCCTAGAATTTCTTTAGATATTAAAAACCATATTCTTTGAATTATTGATCAAATAATAGTCCAAATTTATATATTGTCCCTTCATAAAGTGCATCAAAATTCTAATATGGTAGAAAAGAATGGTGCCATATCTTCCTTCACAAATGATGAATTTCTAGAGGATGAACAATAGATTTCTTCACTGCCTCTTGAAATTTGATATGGGTATACATTTTTTCCTACTTGTAATGTCCATATCATAGTTTTTAAGAAATTTCTCCATTAATAATCTCTCAGTTGCTCGCATTTAAACCAGTTTTCTCTAGTTCTTGGAATTCCTATAGCATCAACTAGGAATGAATTTGTCACCTTTAGTCTAATGTCCCCTTTCTCTATTTTGACTATGTCAAAGGCCCTTGCAAACACCCTTGTGAATTTTCTATCGTAACGTTGAAAATTTTCAAATAAATTCAACCATCCAACCCTTTTCAATTTCTCCTTGCACTTTGGATAGGCCTCTAAAAACTTTTCACCTTCAGGTTCAAAGTGAATGACAACCCCCATTTGCAGTGATGGGAATTTTGGCTTCAGAATGCACCTTTTGTCAACTGCTACTAGAGAGGTTATGGTATGGAGGATGAAATGAAAAATGGCTTCAGGGGTGATGGAATTAAATCAGAAGGATGATCATTATTATACATATAGGAGGTAGTGGTGTAATTATAGGATTGTCCATGTTATGATGTTCATATAATCCCCAAATAAAATCTTAATTATCTTATGGATAACTTGGTGATTCATTGGTATTATTACATTGATGGGATCAAGATTATTATGATTCAAGGGAGTATTATTAGGATTTACAAGATAAGAAGCACGAAAAAAATTCCATCATTAATTGATATGAAGTTGTTAGAATAGGCCTATTTTATTGAGCTATATTGAAAAGTAATAGTTAAGCTCAATTATTTTTGGCCCATAGATTTAACTCTAATAAAATTGACTAATATTTATTGCTTGTGTTACCAGTCAGCATGTTCAGGAACTACTACCTTTCAAGATTGCTTATTGATTTCAAAACAAGATCATGATTGTTGCATTGGTGAGATTGACGGGATACTAAATTTTCCTCTGGCTACGGAATTTTATTAGGTTGAGAACATTGAGAAATTTTCTTCCGAAAAATATCTTGATGACGTTTTTGGAAATGATTATGATATTTATTTAAAAGAGAAACAAAGTCTCCAACGAAGAATAAAAAAATTGCAATACCTGAAAAGAAAAAGAGGGGGAATTGTAGCTGCCAAAGACTTGGTTTTCAACTTGGATTTTTGTATAGTTATGTCAACATGTGTGTTTTCATCACTATGATTTTATTATTATTATTATTATTATTATTATATAATGGAAAATAAATTAAATGACATTTAGTGGAGGAGGAAAATCTCCTTTTTCCACCAACTTGAACAATGTTCTCTGCTACAAATTTTGAATGAACTCTTCTCTTGTTAAAGGCTTCTGGTAAAGCTTAAGTCTATGCCCATTAACAAGAAAATTGATTACTTATTCATCGATAATCTTGATTCTTGCTACTCCATTATCAAAAGCAATTTCTACTTCATAGGGGCCTAACCAATATGTTTGGAATGTCCCTTGATAATTTTAAAATTTTGAATCAAACAAAAGGGCCCAATCACCTGGTTTGAACTTCTTGATTTTGATAAATTTGTCATGTCATCTTGTCCTTTGTTGATGAATGATATTTTTCATTTGAATGGCATATTTTCTTATTTCATATAAATCCTTGAGTTGTGCCAATATTTTCATTTTGGCTTTAGAGAGATCAAGGCCAAATTTTGTTTTTGTTATGTCTGTCTCCACTTGGAACTCGATAGGAAGCAAAACTTGCTTTCCATAAGCAAGCTCATAAGGAGTGTGTCCAATGGCATTTTCAATGTGGTCCAGTATACCCAAAGTTCTTATGGAATTATTTCTACCTAATAGTTTCGATGTAGATGCATGATCTTATTCATTATGGCTTCAAGAACTTTATTTGTAGATTCCACTTAGCCATTAGCTTGTGGATGATAGGGAATGTATTTGTGATGTTTGATTTTGTACTACTCCATGATATTTTGAACAAGTTTGGACATGAATTTTCCACCCTAATCTGTTACCATTTCTCTTGGGACACCAAAATGGGTGAAAATAACCTCAAAAATAAATCTAACAACAACATTTTCAATAACAAAATTTAATGGCTTATCCTCTACCCATTTCATGACATAATCAATGCAAATAAGAGTATACATTTTCTTCTTAGAAGTTAGATTAATTGGACCTATACAGTCTAGAGCCCATTTTTCAAATGTCTCTATCAGTATGTATGGTTATAAAGACATTTCATCTGCTAAGACAGGTTTCCCCATTCTTTAACAGTTATCACATCTCTTGACATAATCCTTGGCATCCTTAAAAAGAGAATACCAATAATCTCCCAAGAGAAGTACTTTTTATGTTGTTATTCTATTAGTGAAATTTCCTCCACAAAGTTCATCATGATATTATTTTAGGATCTCAAGTACTTCATCTTCTCATACACATCTTCTATTGATTAGATATGCTCATGTTTGGTACAAATATCCTTCTATCCAAGAGTAAGATGTGTTGGATCTAATGATTCTTTGTCTTTCTTTGGTTGATAATTAAGGAGGAAACTTTCCTACAGCCAAATAATTAGCAATATCTGCAAACCAAGGATAATTAGTAGATATTGCAAAAAAATGTTCGTCGATGAAACTATCCTCTATAAGTACTACTATACTAATATTTTGCATTATGGAAAGAAAGTTAGCAACAATATTTTTCTTTCTAGGTTTGTCCAATATAGTAATATTGAATTCATATAACAATAAAAACATATGGTTATTCTACCATTATTTATGGCTTTATTCATTAGGTATTTAATGGTAGAATTATCAGTATGAATAAAAATTTTGTACCTAGTGATGTAATGTTTGAACTTATTAATAGCATGAACTATTGCTAAGAAATCATTTTCAATGATTTCATAATTCAATACAAAAAGAGTTAAATTTTTGTTTTTATAGTAAATTGCATAAGAAGATATATCTATTTGTCATTATATAACCCCTAAATTTGTGCCTGGAGAATTAATAGAAATATGAAATGGGAGGGACCAATTTCCTCTTCTGAAAAGGAACTTATGATGTCAGCATGTCAGCGACTTGCCACAGCATAGACCTGTGCTCTACCAACTTGCATACACATTGTTTCTTAACCATATAGTCTTCTGCATATATTTAAGGTTTATACAGTGGCACATTATGGAAGGGGTCGTGCGGTGAGCCCCAGCCCACAATCATGTTATCCACCATACAACCATGACCCAGGAGGGGAAGACCTCAAATCCCAGTGGAGTTTAACCCTTGGTCACACTCGCATCCACAGGACCAAGTGCAAGTTTGAGAGGAGCGTCGGCGGAGAGCGCTAGACACTAAGCTCAATCTTGTTCATGTGCATACCCACAGAACCAATAGCGAAGGTGGAGTGAGGAATTTGGGACCATCCCTGGCCCCCAAAAATACACACCCTCCACACAACCATGCTAGAATAGCGGAGGACTAAGTGTGATGGGGACCATCCCCTAGTCAAAGGGAAAACCATAGGACCAAGCGAAAGGAGTAAATGTGCTTGGGGAGGGGGGGGGAGGGTTGTAGGACCTAGCCCCGATTCCCATTACAGCCCATGTGATCGAGGCATAAATGTAAAGGGATATCAATGAGGTCAAATTTTTTGGCTTGGTCCCAGGCCACTTGTTCAGCATGTAACCACCAACAGAGGTTCAAGAGCTAACGTGGCGGGGGCGGGAGGTTAGCCCTAGCCCCCAGCCGCATCACTTCCATGTGTCCTTATCCCAAAAAAAAAAGGTGCCAAGGCTGGAGGGGGTAGACCGTTGGCCCAGCCCCTGGCCTTTTAGTGAACCGCATGACCCTATTTTTGTGCCTATGTGGTTACTAGACAAACTAACTAGGTAACAAAATGCACCGGATACAAACAAAATTGTCACCTCCCAAGCGTTTTAAAGGGAAAAAATGTTGCTCAGTTTGCAGGTTCAGCCAGTTTGAGGACGAATAGTAGAAGCAACTTGGGATGGCCATAACTTGATGAATTGTTGGTCTTTTTTAGCCCAAGAAGATCCCAGATAGGGGTTTTTAGGTATTCTGAATCCAATGGAAGCCTTCTTTTACTAATTGGAGCACTTATGAAAATATTTTTTGCAGTTTTAAGTCTTATGGTTCCAGGAAAAATAAGTGGTTTGAAGCAATTTTGAAGGCTTTTGAGCATGGAGGGGATTTCCAGCTTTCATATGTTATCTCTAGCTGTTGTGACATGTGTGGTGTAGCTCTTTTTTACTTTATCTCATTATGTATTTTTTAGGAAAGATATTTTTAGTACAATAATGTGGAATTGTTTTAGATTTTATGCTCATTTTTAGATGGAGTACATGGTCTTGAAGTGAGAGCCCTTTTCATGTTGAATATTCCACGACTGATTGTAGGTGGTCATGATTTTTAGAGTGAGAATTATTTGCAGGAGAATGTTTCCTTGAAGGGGAAACGGTACACTCATTTTTTCAACACATTTTATGTACTCTTTATCATTGAAATCTATGGAGCGGTCTAGCTATGTTAGCAGGCCTAGAGATGTAGCCCAGGAGTGGTGAACTCGGATAAAAAATTATATTTTGTCTATTTTCATGTTTTTCTTTGTGAATTACATGTGGATATATTGCTTATTTAATCTCATATGACTATTAACTCATTATCATTGAAGAGACAATGAAACTTGTGTGCGTAAGACCCATTTTATTTCCTTGCAAAGCGTCAGAGGATGTTAAGTTTTTAGGAAGGAGAAATTTTTTTCTCAAATTTCATATCATTTGGTATCAGAGCTAATTCTAACCAATTCGTAGGTATGGACAAGAAGCTACAACTCCAATAGCTAGAGGACATGAACTTGTCTCTTTGAATGGATAATTTTGAATTGAGGAGAATGCTTGAAGTTTCTGAAGAGGAGAAGAGGCATATGTGCCTTCAGTTGTAGCATGTGCTTTAGGAATAAGTTGATGAGAGTTCCACTCCAAAAGCATAAATTAATTCCCCCAATATGAAGAAATTTGTGGGTATGGTCCAAACACGACATATGGACCCTATATGGAGAATGATGCTTGTGAGTTTTTTAAGCATCTCAAATATTCTCGTTATATGTTTATTGGTAAAAGTGGGTGGGTTGAGTCATCTTCAAATTTGTCACCAAAATCTGGAGAGTAAAATATGGGTGGAAAATCCAAGGAGGTAATCAGCATATATAGTTCAAATCCTTAAATTTATGTTAATAACACATCTTTTGCAGCCTTTGAATAGCATACTAAAGGCATTGGTATGAATCTGCTAGCTCGAATGGGTTATGAAGGAGAAGGCCTTGGAAATCAATGGCTAGGCTATCATTAATCCTATCGTGGTGAAGGAGAGACCAAGATATGAAGGCTTGGGTTATAGTCATAAAGAGTTTTGAGAATGTTCTAAACTTTTTGAGGCAAATAAATCATCAAATGATGATATGTCACGCAAAGATGGTAGTGATAATGGTAATTCATCTCCGAAGAGAGATGAATGTTTCAAAGGACTTTGCATGTCATCGTTTAGTCCTCATCATCAAAGTTATAGCTCAAGGGACTAGTATGAATGTCATGGGAATTTTCCAAATGTTGTTAATTTTGATTATTTGTGGGACATGTATCCTTACACATTTTGTGATGCAGTTTATCATTATGTGGTTGATTGTGAGAAATGCAAAGTGATGGTCAAAAGAATGGAGGAAATTATTGGCATCAATCATGAAGAACCTTCCTTAAGTTTGAAGACTTCCTTTTCAATAAGAAAGTAGTAGTATTTTTATACCCATTATAACATGAATGGGCATGGGAATGAAAGGTGTTGGAAACTTCATCGAGAAATTCGTCCCAAGAAGGATAAAGAGGTTATGCAATCCAATGCAAGGAAAGTAATAGGTGGAAAAGAGGATACTGGTATAGTTCCTAAGGAAACCTTCAAATATGGATAGATGCATATAGAGAACCCATAATCCTAGGAGAGGGAAAGATTGGGTAGACTATTTGTATAGTTTTTTTCTTTGTAAATTGTAAATACTTGTTGTCCATTACCTGTTTTGGGTATTTTGTAAATTGAAACAGTAATAATCACTTATTTGTGACAAGTATGATTTTATTTCACATTAACGTTGTGTTTGCTTGTTTATGAGTCCAATTGTTTGAGGACATTTGGGATGAACATGTGTATGTCATCCAATATGTATACAATTGTGTCATGTGCTCACTGATACAAATGTTTCATGATCAAGCTTGTTGTGAATGAAATATTTGATAAATATTGGACATAAATTACTATGTTTTTGTGGACAAAGTCAAATATTTCATTGAATGATTACAGCCATAATACTTTTGTGTACAAGTGCAATTTGAGGACAGTAAATCAAATTTTGAATCAGTGCATGGCAAGCATTGAGTTTCTTCTAATTTCCAAGATGGAAATTCAAGTTTGTCTTCAACAAAAATGGACTTCAAGATGAATTTCATTTGAGTCGTGAAATATGGTTTGGAGAGAATGTTTAAATTCCATCCATCAATATTTTTGTTCCTGCAAGGTTTTAAGAATTGTGGCTCGATTCTTGATAGGAAGGCAAGGACTTCACGCAGAGGATAGTTGGAGTACCTTGATTGAAGATTTAAGGCACCAATTGAAACAGAACATAAAGTATTGAGATTGGGAAATTTTATGAGTTTTTCCCTCATTTTGTTTGCTCAGAGAAGATAATTTTTTGGAGTCCAAAAGTTCCTAGTGGGGAGGTATGATCCGGAAATCAAAATCAATTGACCATAATATTTCAAAATCAGTGCCAAGTATTAGTGTTTGCTGTTATGATTCCAACGACACTTGAATCGCCTCAATATGATGTCGTATGACAAAGTTATGATGTTCTTATCGTTTGGATCAGCAACTAAAAATTTTGCATGTGATGAATGGAGCGGACTAGGAATTCTATACTATTGATGTCAACATGACTACTGGGCATACCATCAACCAACCAGAACTCACCACGTGTCATATTCGTACAGGTACAGGTTGTCACAATTTGATTGGTCAATGTAATTTTTGGTGGCCCAATGGTGTTGCACTGAAAATTTTCATCTTGACATTCTACTATTTGTATGAGCTCATTATCACTCATACTTTCTCCTTTGCAAGTCTAACACATCATTTCCTCATTTCAAGCCTTGAAAATAAGAGAAAAGTTCTTAAAAATCTCCTTAACTTTGGTATCGCACTTTCTCTTCATCTTGCCTGCGGTCCCGCACCTAATGTTCATGACTCCTGCGTACCTGAACGCACTTTCTCTGTGTTATGGGTGCGGACCCCTATAAAAGATTAAAAAGGTGCAAGTAAACTCAAAAATCTCACTTTCAAGAAATTCTAGAAGCCTCTAGAAAGAATCTTGTGGTGGCAGAACCGCTCTTTTGAGGTTCATGTATCCCTTACCTTAAGGAGCTAACCCCTTGATGTGAGGAGCTTATCCCTTTGAAGGAGTATTCTATCCCTTCATATTTGGAATTGAAACCTCCTCTTTTGCACTATAAAAAGAGGCATTGGGTAGCCTCAAGGGGGGTTGAAGCTTTAGAATTATTTTAGGTTATGTGTTGTTGGGATTCAGACTCATTTAACTGAGATTTTGTGAGGAGAGATCACATACCTCTATCTGTCTCGATTGGAAGAGTGCAAGGCTTGTCAGAGTAGAGGAGATTCCTGCTTCGGACCCCGGGAAGGCCTGTTCAACATCAAGGCTAAGGTTGTAAGGTTTTCCTTCTTTCAAAGTTAATACAAATGAATTCATTTTTCTCAATAAGCTGTTAATTAATTGTTTATTTCATGGATTCCTTGATCACCATGATAGGCATGATTTATAATATTTACTATACAGGTGTTATTTAATGTTTTCTTGTTTGTGACTGCAGGTTTATAAAGATAATTCCTTCAAGTGATTGAAGGACAACTACTTCGAACAAGCATTGGATCTACGGTAAGACCTTAACACCTTTTGTAAATCGCATATGTCTAGAGAAAGATAGGTTTATTTGGCTGTTTGTTGCTAGATTAATTTTAGGTACTAGGGAGATCGATCTTGTCTGCAAGATTGATTTATCTGGTCAACAAATGGGAGTTTTCCACGTGGCCCAACTGGAGTCCGTCACATGGTGCCTCCACACTGGCTAAAAAAATTTTAAGGGTCATAAGGCCTTGGAAGCAATCGAACCAGTGTCCTTCCACAACATAGCCCAATTCTCTACCAACTCACCTACATGATTTTTCTTAACTGTATAGTCCTCCATGTACATTTAAGGTTTATACAATGGCGCATTGGGGGAAGGGTTCGGGATGTGAGTCTCAATCACCATCCATGTTATCCGCCAAAAAACCATGGCACAGGAGACAAATACCTCAGAGCCTAACATAGTTTATCCCTTGGTCACTCTCACATCCACAGGACCAAGCACAAGCTAGAGAGGAGTGTCGACAAAGAGGGCTAGACACTAAGCTCAGCCCCGATCATGTGCACTCCCACTGGACCGAGAGTGAATTTGGAGTTAGGGCCTGGGGACCAGCCCCAGAACCTATTCATATACAACCTCTATATGACCATGGCTACCGATCAAGGGAAGAGTGTTATGGAGACCAGCCCCTATTCACAGGGCATACCATAGAACCGAGCGAGAGGAGTCAAGGAGCTTGGAAGAGGGGGCGAGGTTGAAGGCCCTAGCCTCGGGTCCCATTGCCACCCATGTGATCGAGGTAGAAAGGTAAAGGGCTAGAAATGGGGGTGGAGTTTAAGGCCTTGCCATAGGTGATCCAGGTGGCTTTAGAGACACTCAAAGATCCAAGAGGACTCAGAATAGCTCAAAAATAAAAGTGGTGAGATTTCTCTCCAACCAGAACTAGTTCATAGTGCTTGTCACCCTGATTCTAACGATGCGAATGACACTCAAATCTAAATCACGGTCAAATTTTTGGTCAAAGAGGACAAGTGGTAGGATTAAGGGTTTTACAAATTCACTAAGACCGAGGCATTAAACCTGGCTCCCGAAAGCCAGAAAATTTGTAGGACAGTTAATTTGTCTTATATCCCTTACTTTCGACAAAATTGAAGATAATCATTTTTTTATTAAAAACCAAAAAAATATTAAAATACGGGGGCAGGCTGCCACCCCCGAGTCAACATTATATATATATATATATATATATATATATATATATGGGGTGTAGGTTGTCACCCCCACCACCCCCGCTCCACATAACATTGTAATCACATATGGGTTGGGTTGGGGCCCTGTGGTGTGGACCCCACCCAACCAACAAGCAAGTGCCAAGAGAGGCGGTGCTCGAACCCGCCTAGCCCATGTGGCCAATCCCCACTAGGAAGTCTCATAACCACCCAAAATCGGTGGTGGGGAATCCACATAACAACACACCATATAAAAAGAATCAGCAGCGTAGTTAAACCACCACTCCAATGTTAAACACCGCATCAACAGTTGTAACCGCTAGCGCTAAGGGTTAAGCCACCCGTTGGAATTTTTAAAAAGTATGGGCCAAGTTTGTAGGGATGGGGATTTCATCCCCGGACCTCACGGAAACCAACACCCAAAGTTATTATTAGGCCAATGATGTATTCTTTAATATATCTGCTCAAAATTTTATATATATATACCCATTTTTCCATTCGACGGGGGCGGACAGGCAGAGGGAGAACCAAGCAGAAAAATAAGTACAGTGGAACCAGGAGTGCACCCAAGCAAGAACCATCACCCAGTGGAAACATGAGCAGGTAGAGACGATGGAACCCTGAACCTCAGAATCTCAAGATGTCGTAAAGATTCCTTCGGAGGTAAATTTTTACAGTGACATAATGTTATCAATTTTATAGTCATTTTTCTCTTTCGCAGGGAGAGCGATGGTGAAGTCATACTCACCATCTCAGCAGCAGAATTGCAGGTGCCCCACAACAATGAATTTTTGAAGAATCTTCAAGAATCTAAAATATTCCCTTGGATGCTGAATTTTTCCAGTGTTAGAATATTTGACTTTATACTCATTTTTCTCATAATTTCGCAAGGAGTGTGATGGTGAGATAAATTTTCTCATATGAGTAGCATATTTCTAGTAAACTAGTGGAGAGGAATATTTGAGTAATCTAAAATATTCCTGAAGGCCCAAAATTTGATAGTGTCAGAATTGGACAAGTGGACAGTCAAATTTAAACCACTCGTTGCCAGGAATTCAGTGTTATCGTCTATTTCAGTCGCTGAGATTTACATTTTTCAACCATCTTCGAAAGTGGAGGTATATGATGCAGTTATGTTGTGCTTTTCTTCTGATTTATTGAGATGATATATTTATTGTTGATATCCTTGTTTAACACTAATAATCTTGAGGGGTGATGTTGCCACATTATTGTGAGATTTCATTAGCTTGTCATGTTGAAGTAAAGCCCATTTGAGTGAGAACTCTTGTAAGGAGAACGTCTCATGGAGAAACATGCCACACTTGTTGAGGGTAATATTCATTGTTATGAAAAAGAACATGCCATTTACATCATCATCATTTGTAGCAATTAATGAAGTAGCCGCCACTCTCTTGACACCGGGCCCGGAGACACAACCCACAATAGGTGAACTCATTTATCAATGTGTTTTTGTATGAAATATATAACACAGATATAATCCGAGTATAAATTATATCAATGGACTCAATCTGATCATGTAATGTACTAAAAAAAGATAATGACTCCTTATATAATATTTGCGGAATAGAAATCACGATCGCTCCATCACATGCAAGTAAGATAAAGAATTAAATCATTACACAACACCAGATATTCCTAGGGAAAGAAACTGCTCAAAACCCCTCCATCTTTATTGTATAATCATCCAAGGAATCATGAAACAATACAATTTATTTGTGATCACCACAACCTCATACACTCTACCAATTGCTTCACACTGATCTAGGCAAAATTAGACAAACACATAGCCAATTATCATCCTACCCTCAGCCTACCCTACTTACGCAATCCCTATAGAATTAAACCCCTATTAAATAGGAAATTCAACCTTCCTTGATTACGCAATGCATCATGGGCTTCCCATGGTTTTATAACTACACCTAGGTAGTTTTCCTAAAATACAACTGATAGTTTACTAGCCTTGAACCTTTTTCTCAACTGGGTATCCACCAAAATTAGAATGCATGCAGATATAAATAGTGAATCATTAGTTACTTGGTAGATCATTACTGGTGAATTAATTCTATTTTAAGTCACTTGATCTTCCGTTAGCTCATCAAACAGTTAGAACTAGTTGAACTAATTTTAACTCAATTATTGTGAGTTAACTGATCCCACCCACACTACACTAGTGCTACAACTACAATTGGGCCTTGTTAATAATACAATCACTCTACATTCCTATCCTTTGACCCTCAACTCAAAATTCTTGAGCTAACTAAGTCTATCACACTTATTTAACTATTACAAGTTGTTATGAGATAAGATTACAATTAATTTTCCAATCTATTTAATAAATTGGTTGCACACTAATGTGTCGCTAGGATCAAGCGCTATGTGACATGTGATCCCACACTAGTGTGTGTGTGTTGTTTCTGGATGCCAATTTAATTTTTTCTTGTTGCAAATTTCAACACTGCCTCTCAACAAGGAAGGAATCAATCTATCTCGGTCTGGTACCTTTGGAATGTTCTTGCATGCAACACTTCCTAGTGTTTTTTTCACATGCAACTCTCCAGAAACTGAATAGCCTCCAAACAACTGAATCAGTATAATGAATTTGTCATCAAAGTCTTATGGTTGCTGCTAGCTGCTGCACATGTCTACTAGACTCCCTGCGCTGCTGACATCTACATCCATGCACTCTGCACTGCTGCCAACTCTTATTTGCGCTCCAATATCCGACACATGTCACCCTAATTTATATCTTCCTGACATTTGAATGCATAAATCTAATTGATCCTTCCTGTTATTGTTGTATTGTGGGCTCCTCATAGCCAAGTTCGATCCATGAGACACATCATCTTAATGGACCCTGAGAAAATTTCTTCTTGGGATAAATTATGCACATTGCCCCGCCTCACACCTGGAGGTATAGCTGCATGTACTCCCTCTGCCTATCTGGCTTGAAATTTCTCCCTCCTGGAGATCTCTTTTTGCTTCACCTTGTAGATCCACCTAGATCCAACCACTGACTTCCCCACTCGTCTTGGGACCACTTCCCATGCATTGTTCTGATAATGGAGACATACTCTTCAACCATGGCATCAACCAATGTTGTTTTTTGCACTGCTTTCTCAAAAGAGGATGGTTTTGTCACAATATGCTCACTCATAAGAGCCATGTATCTAGTGTGCTTGTCTGGGAACCTTCTCTGCTTGTGTTGTGATGTAGTTGCTCCTACATGCTCTGTTGCATCTAGCATCAATCTGTCAACCTCTTTAGTGTGCTTCCTACCATTTTTGGTGGATGGCTCTGCATAAGTGGTTTCAACCACTCCATGATCCTCTGCTTGTGGTTGCTCCACATCCTGAGGTTCATCCTTTGGAACTAAGATTTCCTCATCTGAATGAAATTCAAGCTCCCTCTCAAGGGAAAATTGCATGGCTTTCTCATACTTCCCCATGGTACATCCCTTGCATGTGTCTATCTGCGTAAGAGTACCCTTTGGAAGACTTGTAGAAATATGTTGCATGATCCTCAAAGCATTGTGGTGTATATGATCTGATTTCTTATTCCATAACTCACCTGTATCCCGGGTCACCACCTTCTTTGTGTTACTTCTCAATGTTGTGCAGACATCTACATCAAGTTTGTAGAGGTTCTTCACATGAACCCCAATCTTATTTACCTGTTTTGTGGCTTTGTGACGAAGGAACGCCTTTCCTTCACTGAAAACCACATCATATTCAAGATCCTCAAACATAGCAAATTAATTTAAATTATTTTTCAAGCCTGGTACATGCATGACATATTTTAATAATAAAGGTTTACATGACTGTCTCTGTAAATTAATTGTACCAATCCCGATAGCGTTATACCTCTCGACATCACCCATCTCGATGTGCATCTGAAGATCCTTCTCCTCCAAGACACTAAAGAGTTGTTTATTTCCCTTCATGTGGAAAGATGATCCACTATCCAAGTACCACATAGATCCCATCATAGTTGATGTAATGCATGCGATGAGATGGAATTCCAACTCAAACTGCGAGGCCAAAGCTTCACCTACTACAGGTCCTGGACCCTTCTTGTTGTTCTTCTTCTTTTGTGGACAATTTGTGGCATAGTGTCCATGATCATGACAGTGAAAACATTTCACCTTTGACATGTCACACTTGTTTCCTTCTTTTTTGGTCTCAAATTTGGTATAGGACTTATTCCCCTTCCCCTTCTTTGCCTTACCAACCAAGGCACAATTTTTCTCATCATCGGTCTTTTGGATGAGGATCCATCCCTAGTATTTTGCCGAAACTCTTCTTGTAGCAAATCTGACCATATTCGCTCCCAATCTAGTAACTTCTCCCTACCATTCAACAGTCCTGGTAATTATGCCAGGTCTTGGCAAGGCCTAGAATGCTAGGCTAACCAAGTCATCATTAGCTACAATAATCCCAACACTTCCAAGCTCATATCGACATCGAGTGAACTTGGTCAAGTATTTTTGGATTGTGTCGCCCTTCTCCATTTTGATTTTCCTGAGCTTGTCCTTGAGTGCCAATTTTTTGTGGTCACTTCTGTTTTGAAACATATCTTTCAAATCCTTCCACATAACATATGGAGTTTCCTTTCCATGGAAACTTGAGACAATATGATCTCGAACTCCCTCTAACAAGATCCTCCTCGCCTTTGCTACCTTCTTTTGTCATGCATCAAGAAGTTGGGCATCTGCTATTGTGGGATTGGGAATATCATTATCTATGAATTCCTTCAACCCATTGTCCTCCAACACTGCCTCCATCATGTCCTTCCATGCAATATAATTTGAACTACCCTTGAGTGCATATTCGAGTCTCAAGCCATTGAAATACATCTTGATCCGCTTATAGATCCAAAGAAATTACCTGCAAATTTGAATATTGTTCAACACAAACTCAATTTCTTATCCACTATTTTGATTCATGGCACTCTGATACCATGCAGAAAATCTCTAACACAGTTATAATAACATGTAGAAATTATATCAATGGACTCAATCTGATCATGTAATCTACTAAAACAAGATACTAAATCCTTCTATAATATTTGTGGAATATAAATCATGATCCCTCCATCACATGCAAGTAAGAGAAAGAAGTAAATCAATACACAACACCAGATATTCCTGGGGAAAGAAATTGCTCAAAACCCCTCCATATTTATTGTATAATGATCCAGGTAAATTCTTGATACCCTTTTAACCAAGACTTTTTACTTTGGCTGATGTGTTAGGATTTCATTTTATCGAAGAATTGATGAACATGCATGTTGTAAAGAAGACGAACATAACAAGCATTAGCAACATAAGATATTGATAACGTAGTTTACCCAAGAGGGACTACGTCTCTGGGCCTCGGTGTCAAGATGGTGTAGGCCACTGCATTAAGTTCTGGAAATAGTGTTGATGTGCATGGATGGTATTTTCTTTATCATACAATGAAAATTCCCTCATTCAGGAGTACCTAGACCTCCCCACGATATGTTCCACTAGAGGAAATCTCAATCACAAAAAGGACTCTTATCAGTACGACAATCTCACTCATTGGTGACTAAGAGTATCCTGCCGAAAATGGAAAGAAATGGATCTCAAACAACATACAACAAATCCATGATAGAAATTACATCTCACATCAAGAACAAAACAACATCCCACATCAAACATCAAACAGGGATCTATACAGCACAATGCACCTCATAGCAAAGAGAAAAAGAAGTACATGATCACACTGCATATACCTCACATCTTGGAGCTATCTGAAGAAAAGGATGATAAATAGTTGGATCTGGCTGTGCTAGCAATCTCATGGTGTCTAATATCCTAAAAACAACTGCTCACACATTGAGCGTTGACACCTGCAACTCCACTTTGAAAAGTGGCCGAAAAATATAAGGCTCAGATGGAAAATCTAACTACACTATTGAACTCGTGTCGCCGAGAAGTGTAGGATCAACTGTTAATTTGTTGAATTTTGAGACTGTCAAAATCTGGGCCTTGGGAATCTTTTAGATTCCTCAAAGATGCTGCTCCACAAGGAATCTGAAAATATGCAACTCAAAACAGGAATCTAATCTCACCATTGAGATCCTTGCAAAATTCTGAGAAGAATGAGTATAAGGTTGACCTCATTCTGACGCCGATGAATTTCAGCCTCCAAGGAATCCGAAATATTCCCTCAAGATTCCTGAAGATTCTCCTCCATAGGGAATCTTCAAAACCGCTACTCAAAAGGCGAATCTGACCTCGCCGTTGCGTTCCCTATGAAATTCTAGTTAAAATTCATATAAATTTCAATACATTATGACACTGGAAAATTTTACCTCCTTGGAATCTTCATGGGCATCAAGGAATATTTTGCCTCGAACTGCGTGCCATAATTCTGCCTTTGTCTTGGAATTCATGCCTGTAATACCTTCCTGGGCGCACTGGTGAAATGATGGGTTTATATTAAGATCTTGTGCAGATTTTTCAAAAGTATAGGTCGTTGGTCTAGTGGTAAAAATCGAAAGTGGAGGAGGGGTCAAGATCAAATCCCACCCCTCCTCGTATTACTTTTAAAACAATTAAAAAATACCAATATATATATATATATATATATAGTTCAGTCATGCAGTGGGGATAAGGGCAGGGGTCACGACCTGCCCTTATTTTTATTTTTTTAATTAACAAACCACATTTTTTTTAAAATAACTGATTTTAAGCATTAGTGGGAAATTTATCCGTCCCACAATTTCACCTAGAATCTGGCCAGAGCTGGTCAGAATCCGATGGCCAGAAAAAAAAAATAAAAAATAAAAAATAAAAAATAAAAAATAAAAAAAAAATGAAATTGTGCCTTACTAAAGCCTGTCACCTCATCAAGTCAACCCAGAACTTTGATTGCTTCTAACTTTTGCATACGAGCTTGGTTTGACGAACCGTTCGCACCATTGTGATCAGGACAACGAGATCTATGCTCTGGTTCTAGTTCAAAATAATTCTGATTACTTTGTTTTTTGAGCTTTCATAAGCCCACTTTGTCCTCAGTGTGTCCCTGGAGCCACCTGGATCATCCCTCCCTACAGAGGAGTTTTTGGTCCTCCAAAAGAATAAAAAATAATATGCAAATGTTGTGTACAATGTTTGCACCACAAGTGTCTTGAAAAAGGTCACCCTTCCATTTCCTTCACCTTTGTTCTTCGAAGCCTTGAAATATGAGTTGACAACTTCATCCTCTGCAAACCTGTACTACAAAGTTCTACAAATTACATGCTCAAATATGACCATTATGTCCCAAACATTTCCATACTTCCCATGAGTTTACATACTCGGTGGTCAAGTTTACAGCAAATGAAAATCACACCCTAGTTATCATTACAAGGCCAAAAAAATCATCATCGCATTTTGAAGTGATGGAAAACACATCATCACTTTTACATAAAAGAAATGCATCACAGGATTTATAAAACAAGGCCAAAAATATCATTGTTTCTTAACAAGCGATGGAAAAACACATCATCACTTTCAAAAAAATGCAATATATGACTTACAAACACGGCCATGACACACTACCACATCTAGAAAAACCATCTCTCACTTATCAAAGTGAATGGATCATCTCCCTATGGCACGTTTGCTTGTCGAACATCTATTTCAAATGGTTCATGCACCGACGCTTCTTCCTTAAGGTGATGCTCTGGATGGATCCTCGAACACGTGGCTCTTTGATGGCCACTTTGGTTGCAATGGCTGCAAAAGTTATTCTTCCTCCACACCTGCTTAACCAATTTATTTCCTTGCTGTGGTGAAGGCTTTTCATGCCTTGTCCTCCTTTGTGCTGCCATTCTTTTTCAACATTCAGCAATGACACGGTTACACAAACCACAAAAATGACAAGTTTTCTTATGCCATGATTTACGTTCATGATTAGAAACATGCTTATAATCAAAATGAACTAGAGAATATTGAGACTTGTTATACCTTCCCTGGTGGTCTCTGGAGTGATCATGGTGATGAGAGCTTGCCTCAGCTCTTTCACTACAACATGCACTTCCATGGGAGGATGGTAAAGTGTTCCGATCAATCCTCTTCTCTGGTGAGTTCAACAATGTTTGTTTGCCTTTGATTTCCTTCGAACATCCTCCTTCAGTGTATCCCAAACCTGCATAGCGAGGTCTCTGCACAACCTCCAATGCCTGAATTATGCCTTGGCCACGAATACCAAGTCTTCCTCCTTGGTACACCATATTGGTAAGGAGCCTCATGCCGATTCCTGTAATGGGTATCTCCACACTTCCAATAGAAATGATATCATGTGAAGATTAAACTGAAGAGAAATCAACACTATTTACCTAGATGTCGATTTTGAAACAAGTGAAGAGTCTGAGCCTTCGTTGCGCTTCACCACCTCCAAGGCGTATGTCGTAGCTTGTAGCTGAAGCTGCAATTTTTGCTTCTCCTCCTTCTCTCCCTATAGGAGTTTCTTCAATGCCTCATGATCTACTTGAATAGTTTAATCGTGGTGCTTCAATTCTTCCAATGCCTATGTCGTGGCTTGCAATTGAAGTTGCACTCGTTCCTTCTTGTAGGTGTGTTTTCAACTCAGCGTTATCTGTTTCTTATTTCTCATAAGCTTAGTGAAACATGTTTGATTTCTCATACACCCTGAGCCTAGTCTCATACATGTCTTTGACATCCTCCATTGCTCAACTCAGCGAACGTTCAATGGTTCATGCTTGCAATCCAAATCAGCAAGAAGACCGCTATGATACCACTTGATCCAAGTTTCCTAATACCCTTTTAACCAAGACCTTTTACTTCGGCTAATGTGTTAGGATTGCATTTCATCAAAGCATTAATGAACATGCATGTTGTAAAGAAGAGGAACATAACAAGCATTAGCAACATAAGATATTGATAACGGAGTTCGTCCAAGAGGGACTACATCTCTGCGCCTCGGTGCCAAGATGGTGTAGGTCGCTGCATTAAGTGCTAGAAATAGTGATGATTTAAATGGATAGTATTTTCTCTATCATAAAAGGAAAATTCCCTCACACAGGAGTGGCTAGACCTCCCCACGAGATGCTCCACTACAGGAACTCTCATTCACAAAAAGGACTCCTATCAGTATGAAAATCTCACTCATTGGTGACTAAGAGTATCCCACCAAACATGGCAACAAAGGGATCTCAAACAACATACAACAAATACATGATAGAAATTACATCTCACATCAAGAAAAAAACATGATCCCACATCAAACATCAAACAAGGATCTATATAGCACAATGCACCTCATAGAAAAGAGACAAAGAAGTACATGATCACATTGCATATACCTCACATCCTGGAGCTATCTGAAGAAAATGATGATAAACTGTTGGATCTGGTTGTACCATCAATATCGTGGCATCGAATATACTAAAAATGACTTCTCACACATTGAATGGTGACACCTGCAACTCCACTTTGAAAAGTGGCCAAAAGATATAAGGCTCGGATGGAAAATCTGATTACACCACTGAACTCGTATCACTGAGAAGTGTAGGATCGATTGTCATTTTGCTGAATTCTGACACTGTCGAAATCTCGGCCTTAGGGAATCTTTTAAATTCTCCCTAGATTCCTCAAAGATGTTGTTCCACATGGAATCTGAAAATCTGCATCTCAAAACATGAATATGATCTCACCATTGAGATCCTTGTGAAATTTTGAGAAGAATGAGTATAAGGTTGACCTCATTCTGACACCAGTGAATTTCGGCCTCCAGGGAATCTCAAAGATTCCCTCAAGATTCCTAAAGATTCTCCTCCAGAAAAGAATCTGCAAAAATGATGCTGAAAAGGTGAATCTGACCTCGCCATTGCATTCCCTGTGAAATTCTGGTTAAAATTCATATAAATTTCAATACATTCTGACACAAGAAAATTTTACCTCCTTGGAATCTTTATGGCCATCAAGGAATATTCTGCATCAAACTATCTGCCATCATTCTGCCTCCGTTGCATCTGTCTTGAAATTTGTGCCCACACTGCCTGCTTGGGCGCATTAGTGAAATTACGGGTTTATATTAAAATCTTGCGCGGAGTTTTCAAAAGTAAAGGTCATTAGCCTAGTGGTAAAAATTGAAAATGAAGGAGGAGGGGTCGAGGGATCAAATCCTGCACCTCGCACCCCCCCTATTTTAGTTTTAAAACAATTATAAAATACCAAACTATGGGTGGATGGGTCCGCTCCATGTGGCACCACTTGACCCCGCTCCGCCGGCAGGTATTAACATAGCCATTGTATATATATATATATATATATATATATATATATATATATATATATATATATATATATACGAACAAAACATGTTAATCCTAGCATGCTATAGTCAAGTGATATATATATTGGGTCGGCGAGCCATGACCCCCTCCGGACCCCACGACATCCTTCGGAGGGGGTCATGGCCCGCCGACCCAATAATATATATATGTGTTTGTGTGTGTGTGTGTGTGTGTGTGTGTTAGTTATATAGTTCGGTCATGCGGTGGGGATAACGGCGGGGGTCACAACCCACCCTTATTTTAATTTTTTAATATTTTAATAAACAAACCACAATTTTTTTTTAAATAACCAATTTTAGGCGTTAGTGGGAAATTTATCCATCCCACAATTTCGCCCGGAATTCGGCCTAAGCTGGCTGAAATCTGGTGGCCGAAAAAAAGAGAAATTGTGCCTTTCTTAAGCCTGCCACCTCGTCAGTTGCGATCGGGAAGATGAGATATATGCTCTAGTCCTAGTTCGAAAGCTTTCTGATCACTTTGATTTTTTAGCTTTCATAAGCCCACTTTGTCCTATGTTGTTCCCTGGAGCCACCTGGATCATATAATCAACCAAGGAATCATGAAACAATACAATTTATTTGTGATCACCACAACCTCATACACTCTACCAATTGCTTCACACTGATCTAGGAAAAATTGGACAAAGACATAGCCAATTATCAGCCTACCCTCAACCTACCCTGCTTACGTAATCCCTAGAGAATTAAACCCCTATTAAATAGGAAATCTGGACTTCCTTGATTGCTCAATTCATCATGGGCTTCCCATGGTTTTATAACTGCACTTGGGCAGATTTTCTAAAATACAATTGATAGTTTACTAGCCTTGAACCTTTGTCTCAACTGGGTATCCACCAGAATTAGCATGCATGCAGCTATAAAATGTGAATCATTAATTACTTGGTAGATCACTACTGGTGAATTAAATATATTTTAATTCACTTGGTCTTCCACTAGCTCATCAAACAGTTAGAAATAGTTAAACTGATTTTAAGTCAATTATTGTGAGTTAACTAATCCCACCCACACTACACTAGTGCTACAACTACAACTGGACCCTGTTAATAGTAGAATCACTCTACATGCCTATCCTTTGACCCTCAACTCGAAATTATTGAGCTAACTAAGTCTATCACACTTATATAACTATTAAAAGTTGTTATGAGATAATATTACAATTAATTTTCCAAATTATTTAATAAATTGGTTGCAGACTAATGTGTCGCTATGATCCATCATTGTGTGACCTGTGATCCCACACTAGTGTGTGTGTTGTTTCTGGATGCCAATTTCACTGTTTCTTGTTGCAAATTTCAACTGTTTTTTTCTTGAATTGTTGATCATCATTATGTTTCCTCTTGTTTAAGCATGCAAATGTGGTTTTTTTATGCTCTTTTAAATGCAATTCTATTAACATCACGGAAGTAAAAGATCTTGGTGAATTCTAGTAGCTTAAGAAATCAGGATCAAGTTTGGTATCAAAGCGGTCTTCTCACTGATGTGAATTGCGAGTGTGAATGGTTGAATGTGCATCAAGATAAGGAAAATGGAGGATGATAGATATATGTAAGAGGCCTTCCTCGGGATGTCCAAAATGGTGGACATAATGTATGAAGCTTATGAGAAGAAAATAGAGGAACGAAAAAAAGAAAGAGAAAAGGATGATGCTCCATCTACCCCTCGAGTGAACATGCATCTTCTTCGTCGTCTTCTCATCATTCAGATGTGGAGATCCATCAGAGTCTTCAAGAAGAGAATGTTGAATTGAAGAGGCTTTTACAATAAGAGAAAAGAGACACAGAGACTGCAGCTTCAGTTGCGAGCAATGAAAGAGGCCTTGGAATAATTGAAGTGCAACAACCAGAGCCTTCAAGTGTTAGGATATTTAGACAAATGTACATAGTAAAGAAACACACTTTACCTAATGTTAGAGTCGGTATCTTCATCCCTCCGTCAGAGATCAAATTTATCTTGTTGCATTTAATTTTAGGTGTCTCACTCAGTTCAGTCAGCTGCATTCCATTAGGAGCATGGATCCTCTGACGGTAGGGGCTTGTCACTCCTGTCCCTCATGTCTTATACCTGCTGGCCTTTTTCTACTCATTAAAATCATTTACAGTCATTTTTGGTCTCATAGTTTGCAAAAAAAATCACTTTAGAGTTTTTAGTCTCATTAGGTCTAGGGTTTCGTTAATGTGGTCTTCAGAATGTCTAATAATTGTCAGCAAGCACATGAGGGGGTTCGAAATAAGTTTTCACTGCAAAAAATTTCATTATCATATGTTTAATAATCATTTTTCTTCAAAACTCTATTTTGAAAATAAATTGTCTATTTCATTTTCATGTAAATAAATGCAATGTAATTTTCAAGTTTTTCAGTTGTAATAATACTTCAGGTGCAACCCTAGTCGCCTTTGCCAAAGCTCCATGCCATCTATTCCCTACAAGACAGATAAAAAACTCATCATTCAGTCCAAAAGCCAAAGGGAAACAAAACAAAGTTTAAAGTGAAATTTCAAGTTTGCAACATTACAAAGTGGGTTTTTTTCAAATCAAAAATCAAAATCTTTGGTATATATATGATTTTCATGTTTCAACACTCCATTTGCATGCCAAGAGACAACAGTGAGCAAAGGAAAACCCGTGGAGAGTGAAAGAAGAAGTTTGAGGGCAGATTGTAGTGAAGTTGCAGAGTGCGACGCGTTGGGTGACTGTCATGACGCATTGGGCGTGCGCGGCGCATTGAGCCAGCTGACTGTGTGTGAATTTGAACCAGCGCGGCGCATTGGAGGGGCGCGGCGCACTGGGTTGGTTGCGCGACGCATTGGGCCAGAACACAAGTTTTTTCACCATTCCTTTCAACATCTAATTTGCTCGATCTCTTCTTGTTCAAGTAAGTCAAAGTCACTTCTCGATTGCTCATAACAACTGTTTGGTGTTGATTAAGAGAATTTAAATGCAAAAAACTCAAACACTATTGCCTTGTTGAAAGAGTGCACCCTTAGGGTTTTGAAGTTAGTGTTTTAAAATTGGTTTTGGTGCCAAACATTTTCATTCCTCACCTTGTTTTTTCCCCTTCCTCACTGTTATCTTATCACAACAGCCCATCCTCTATCCCCTTACATCCCTAAATCCACTCATACCCATCTCATTCCCATTATCCCTATCCCACTTGTAAATTTCTCCAAACCCCAAGTTTATCCCAAGAAGTTAAATGGTTGTCCCTTGTCCCTAAACTTATCAAATCACAATTTTTAAAAGGCAAATTTCACTTGATTAAACTCCATTATTCTCACTACCCTATTCCTCCATATTCCCTCCCATATTACCTTATATTTGGCAATCAAATCAAAACATCAAAACTCTCATTGTCATCCAAGACAACATAGACCTTGCATAGACCTTGGACATCATGGAAACAGATACTGATACATCCTATGACCGAGACAGTGATTCCACCACTGAGTTACATGCACCTAGAAGGCCTCATAAGAGTGGCAGACATGTGAGAGAGGATCCCACCTCATTGGCTGAATTGCAGGCTTGTCCACTTGCCATGGCATGTTTTCAACAGTAGTCATGTTTTCAATTTTGTGAAATGATTGCTAGGGTCCATTATCATCAGGAGCTGGCTCGTTTGTTTGTGTTGCATTTACATGATGGTCAGGTCACCCTTTCCGGTGTGACATTCACTTTAACACCGGAAACTATCTCTCAGGCAACCGGAATACCAAATGTTGGAGAACAGTGGAACAAAAGACAGTAGGTTGACAGAGTGAATTATGAGCCATATATCAGGCCTAGCTTTGTGAAACAACTCAGCAGAGTGTTTCCTTTCCGGTTCTTAAAGGATTCCTATGCTCCTCTGATGAAACTTATTATCAGATATTTCAGTTGTGAGGGCCGGTTTTCACGTCTCTATGCCTATCATATCAAGTTATTGATGCATTTTACCAGAGTGAGGATGATGAACATCCCTTATTTCATGTGTCGGAATATTGAGAGGATGACCACTCTCATGCAAAGGAAAACTCCTGAGCAGCAGTACAATAGTATCGATCACTTTGCACTGATCAAAATTGTAGTTATGCATCAGCTTGGCTTGCAGGGAATTTCATGGGAGGATTTCATTGCTAATGATTTCTTCACAGCTCCTCAGGTTCCTACAAAGGTTGTTCATGAGGCAGGTGAGCCTTCATATCAGCATGAAGGTCACGAGACACAAGCCACCAGTGTGCCAGTGTTTGTTACTTATCAGAGAGGCACTAGAGGATTATTTGCAGCATCCCGGCGAGTACTATCTCCACCTGGGGTGGAAGGGATCTCGCTTCCGTCATCAGTAGCACAGGTACAGGTACAGGACAGAGGTAAGAGTCCCATGCAGGATGAGGGGCCTTCAGGAGGCCAGGATACTGATTTCATACTCATTGATGAGGATTTGAGCTCTCCAAGCTCAAAGTTGAGAGAGACTATTCAGGAGAAGAAGGCGGAGATAGACACTTTGACCGTCAAGTTGCAAAGATCCCAATGGATTGTAGAAATTTGAATAACTGATATGTTATCCACCGAGATTCTCCTGATCACACACTATTTTAGCTTCATGCATAATACAGAATCTCTTCTACCATTGATCATCACATGCGGAAATAAAATCAATTGCATGCACACATTAAAGCCATAAAAATTCACATATATGAACACAGTATTTCATGGGAAAGCTTAAAGCTGAAAACCCCCAACTATCTGTATATTATACATGTCATGGAGATCATGTAACAATCATAGTACAAAACTCTTTGCAAGCTCTCATGCACTACCTCCCATGCTACACACTATCAAGCTAGATCTAGCAAAACTCATGCTCCAACCTTTAGCCACTTGATAGCCAACCTGAATTGCTTGATTCAATGCTATGGGATGGCCTCTTTATATAGATAAACCACCATCGTGAACTGCGCAATCCTCATGGGCTTACTCCACCTATCTGTGTGTTGCAAATAGCAACAGTGTAGTCACAACTGATAGTTAACTTGCTCTTTCACCTATTTCTGCACTGGTCTCCACTGAAACTGTCCATGCACTGAAGTTAACTGATGTATTCTTTAGTTGATTAATGAGTTTATAATTAGTGAATTAATTAATAATTAATTCACACCACTCTCACTAATTGTATCAATTAGTTAACTTGGATACAAAAAGCTCAACTATGTTTAGATTAGTTAAACTGAATACAACTCCACTAACTTCCTCAATCAACTCCACCAAACTTTCTCACATGAGTTCTAACTGAAGTCTTCATGCAATAGCTTCACTTAAACCCTAAGAAAAGCGTATTTCCTTCTGTCAGCTGCATGTGCCACATCCAGGCATCAAACTGAAGTGCTTCAAGAGAATAAGATAATGTTTATAGTCCAAATATTATTAAGAGCTAATAATATTCGACTTCCCTATTTAAGGAGAGCGGATCTAAAAATAGACTTCGACCTATAGGTCAAAAAAATAGAGGTCCATCTATTTTTACCAACATGACCAATACTCCAAGAATAACATACTACAACCCCTGGACCATGATCCATATGTCTAAAAATAGACTTTGCGACAAAAATCACTTGTGTGGCCCCCACCTAGTTTAGGTGATCACTTTCCAACTAGGATCAGGAAAGATGTTTCAGGATGCCTCCTTCACTGTTTCTTGTTGCAATCTTCAACACTCCCTCTCAACAAGAAAGGACTTTCTTTGCATGCGACATGCAACTCCATGCATTCGCCCTGCAACCTTCACAAGCGCCATGCAACTCCATGCATCTGCTCTGCAACTCTTCTGAAACTGAATAGGCTCCAAACAACTCAATCGGTCTTGATGCATCTAGCATCTATCATCAAAGTCTTCGACTTCTGCTGGTACCAACTGCACATGTCATCAGGAACTACTGCGCTGTTGAACTCTTGCACCCATGCACTCTTGCACTTGCTGTCAACTCTGATCCGCGCTCCAGGATCCGACACTGTCACTTTGATCTGCCTGCATCACTCCAACTGATCTTGCTACTGCCATGCTGTGGGCACCTCGTAGCCAGGTTCAACTCATGAGATCCACACCATCTCATGAATCTTCCCAGAAATCTCCTCATGGGATTACTCATGCATGTCGCCCCACCTCATACCTGGTGGTATAGCTGCATGCACTCCCTCTGCCCGTCTGGCACGAAATTTCTCTGCATGAGTGGTCTCTTCCACTCCATGATCTTCTTGTGGCTGCTCCACATCTTAGGGAGGTTCACACGCTGCATGCAAAACTTGCTCCCTCTCAAGCATCGGTTGCATGTCTTTCTTCTTGTGATGAGAGCTCGTAATCCCATCTACTTCAAATCTATAAAGATTCTTCTGCATCTCCAGTTGTGGCTGCTCCACAACCTTCTGAGACTGTTTCTCACGCTGCATGTTGAGAGGCTCCCTCTCAACTACCAAGTCACTAACCTCTGCTTTCCTCCTCAAAGCTTTTCATGCATCTTGTACCTCGGTGCATGTAGATTCTTGGCTCGCGCACATTGCAATTGTCCCGCCGTCGCAAAATTTTCTAACAAAAGAGCTGATTTTAAATCGATGATATCTCCCTCATCCGAGCTCCGATTCGACCGATTTTTTTTTTCAATTTGGGTATTTTTTCGCAAGGAATCCAAATATGCTATTTGTTTCTAAAAATATTTCACAAAAAATTTTCAGATATTCCCTACAAACTCGCGCACCCAAAAATTCTCGCTCTCATTACATGTAGAAAATTATATACAATATGCATGTATATTTCCGGCTTTCTCCATCTTTATGTTTCTTGAGTTTATCCTAAAACTCAACTACTTCAATGCTTTGCAATTTCTCCAATGATCAATATCGCTCCGATACCATGTAGAAGTTTGAATAATGGATGAGTTATCCACCGAGATTCTCCTGATCACACACTATTTTAGCTTCATGCATAATACAGAATCTCTTCTACCATTGATCATCACATGCGGAAATAAAATCAATTGCATGCACACATTAAAGCCATAAAAATTCACACATATGAACACGGTATTTCATGGGAAAGCTTAAAGCTGAAAACCCCCAACTATCTGTATATTATACATGTCATGGAGATCATGTAACAATCATAGTACAAAGCTCTTTGCAAGCTCTCATGCACTACCTCCCTTGCTACACACTATCAAGCTAGATCTAGCAAAAACTCATGCTCCAACCTTTAGCCACTTGATAGCCAACCTGAATTGCGTGTTTCAATGCTATGGGATGGTCTCTTTATATAGATAAACCAACTAGATTGAACTGCGCAATCCTCATTGATTACTCCACCTATCTGTGTGTTGCAAATAGCAACAGTATAGTCACAACCGATAGTTAACCTGCTCTTTCACCTATTTCTGCACTGGTCTCCACTGAAACTGTCCATGCACTGAAGTTAACTGATGTATTCTTTAGTTGATTTATGAGTATTTAATTAGTGAATTAATTAATAATTAATTCACACTACTCTCACTAATTGTATCAATCAGTTAAACTAGATACAAATAGCTCAACTATGTTTAGATTAGTTAAACTGAATACAACTCCACTAACTTCCTCAATCAACTCCACCAAACTCTGTCACATGAGTTCTAACTGAAGTCTTCATGCAATAGCTTCACTTAAACCCTAGGAAAAGCGTATTTCCTTCTTTCAGCTGCATGTGCCACATCCAGGCATCAAACTGAAGTGCTTCAAGAGAATAAGATAATGTTTATAGTCCAAATATTATTAAGAGCTAATAATATTCGACTTCCCTATTTTAAGGAGAGGCAGTCTAAAAATAGACTTCGACCTATAGGTCCAAAAAATATATGTCCATCTATTTTTACCAACATGACCAATACTCCAAGAATAACATACTGCAATCCCTGGACCATGCTCCATATGTCTAAAAATAGACATAGTCTAAAAATAGATTTTTCAACAAAAATCACATGTGTGGTCCCCACCTAGTTTAGGTGATCACTTTCCAACTAGGATCAGGAAAGATGTTTCAGGAGGCCTCCTTCACTGTTTCTTGTTGCCATTTTCAACATGGATTATCAAATACCTTAAGCAGCGAAAAAAATAGTTGGAATATCAGCAAACTATCATGGAGTTGCATAATATCCATGAGAACCGGTAAGCTGCCCAAAGAAGCCAAATCGAGATGACGTCCATTGAGCGGGAGATTGAGGCTGATCGAGAGACTTGGCTCGAAAGGGTTAATATTAATTTGGAGAAGTTTTTGGAGAAGTCAAAAAAGGAAAAGAGCATTTTGAGGCACATGAAGAATCATTATTGGGCACGAAATCATGTTTGCAAGGCACGAATAAAGATCCTGAAGGCAAAGTTAAAGAGGGCATTAAAGTGTCACAAAAGGCATGATAGACTCCAAATTTTGGCCGAAGCTTCCTTGGCCCAGCATAGCACATGATGGAGGACACTCAACCCAAATTTCATGAAATTTGGGACACATTTTGTCAATTTTGATTTTTTTGGTAGATTTTTCTGCCCGACGTGTCGCGCCACTTGGCGCGCGATTATGATTTAAAGCTCCTCTTGGGTAAAAATTTGTATTTTTGAATTTTTCATCAAAATTTATGCATGCCTACCCATTACCCAGAGATTTGGACAAGTTTTAGGTTGCCGGAAGGGTCAAAAACACCCTAAAATTGACCTTTCTGCCCCTTTTTGGACACAGGATGGAGTGTTGTGAAAACTCATTATTGGAGGGGAAAATGGCAACCCAATCCAGAAATTCCACTAGGGTTGGAAAGTATATAGGTGGATATTTCCAACGAGCTATCCTGCGCTCAATTTGGAAACCGAGAAGGCCCTCAAAATCGGCTTCAAATTGGTGCGACGCATAGAGATTTCAGGCGCGACACATTGGGAATTTTGGCTCCTTTTTCACTCAGTAGCTCTGTTTTTCGCCTAGTTTTGGCCAGCTTGACTTTTTTATCTCCAAATTTAAAAATATTGATGTAACTTGATGTAATTTTGGCACATTTTTACTCATGCAAGTAGATTCATTCACCAAAAAGTGAAATGTAACTGAATGAATCAGTTTCCTATCTTATAGAGGCAAGTTGTTCCACTGCCTATTTTCCAGTTCTTAGTTTAGATCTTGTTGAAACAGCTCCTAAAATAGTGAGCTCGACCCCTAGAGGCATGGGGATGATTTATGCTTGTCTATATCTTGTAGTTTTTCAGTCATTTTCAGGGTTGGACACTTGGGATTGCTTTGAGCTTCATTGTACATTTCATCTCTGCATTTTGGCAAAGGAATAGACCATGGTTTGCAGCACTCTTTGGGATCCATGTGGCTCTATGTCTTTATGGTGTGTTTCTCTATGTGATTTTAAGTTTACTAATGTTTCATGTGTATCATCTTCCTTCTTATTTCTTCTTAAGTTAAACAAACAAGTAATAAAGGTGGAATTCATTAGATTTGCAGTGCTCTACCTTGAGTTTTGTTTAATTTTCTATGTTTTCAATTGCTTGAAGAGGATTATTGAAAGCCTCTTGCCCTCTTCAACTCCTCACAGGTCTTAGCTATCCATTTCATTCAATTCGAAGCATCAAAACAATTTCCTTCCTTGCCCCATTCAGATCTCTGCAAAAACTAGGCCTCATTCCTAGACCCAAAATCTGTCTTTCCCTTTGATCCAACAAACACCTTCAAAATCAAATCCAACCTCCTTACATATATACCTATCCTAAAATCAACCTTTAATTGAGTCATCTCAAGCCTCACTGATCATTTTTTCGCTGAGATTGACAAGGAGAGAGCCCTCTCCCGATCTGGTAGGGCTAGCTACCAGATTAAGTGTGGTTTGATGTTACCCTAGACTCTACCTTTCTCAGCCTGAGGTGGATTTAGGCAATAACACCTACTCTACACTAGACTAAGTTATTCTTAACTATTTCCTATGTGTCGAAATATCCTAACATCCCCCCAGGGAATCTGAAGCCAGTTTGACTGCATGCGACAACCGTTTTCTAGATCTACTATTTCTGAAATTTTCAGGCCTGGAGAACTGCTCTATTGTCTCTTAAGCATCTGTTACAATGAGGAACGTCTTTCGTTTCATGCGAAAAGGTTTCCGGTTGCCCAATTTATGACAATTTAGATTTGGAGGTATAAAGTATCTATTTTGCAGTTATATTTGTTAATAGTTCTGCTTATTTCGATTCCCTCTATTTATTTTTGGTTTTTAGGTTTTATTTATTTTTCGGATCTATACCCTCTTCTCTGTGTATGCTCTTTTCTCTGGGATGTGTGCGATCTCGGCAAATCAGAAACAGGAAGAAGGGATTTTTTTTGCTACGTATGCTCTTTCCCCGCGTCTTTGTGCGATCTCCGGAAATCAAAAATAGTTAAAAAACAGATAGTTGATGGTAAAGCTAACCAAAAATCTAACAGTTTGCCACAAGGCTTGCATTTCATTTTTTTTTGCTCAAATTTTTGGGTTTTTTGTGCACGCAAAAGCACGCAAACTGAAGATTTAAAAAAAAAACAAAAAAAAAACCCATTCCTCCTTTCAAACAATTACAGAATCCTTTTACTATCTCACTTGTTGAGGAGTTAGTTTATGAGAATAGAGGTATTGGGTTCAAGTCTCTTTCTCAAACTTATTTTTGTAAAAATTTATGTTAAAGGGGCGGGATTTTTTTTTTTTAAGTTGAACTTCCTCATCAAACAACTCAGTTTTTTCAAAAGGCATAACTTCTTCATCCGGAAGCCCTTTTTTTTTAATTAGCCAAACTTTTTGAGATATTTCCATTGGAGTAGTTTTTTTCAGCTTTTCTCCACTTTAGTTTTTTTAAAATGGAAATTTCATGCTCGATTATTCTTAACAACACAAATTATTTCCAATGGATACCTCACATGGTAGATATACTTAGAAGTAAAGGGATTTATAGAACAGCCACAGGACAAGAAATTAAACCTTTTGATGATGAAAAAGCCGCTAAATGGGAAAATAAATAAGATCAAGCATGAGGGTTGATAGGAATGTCCATTTCTCAAGATCTTCGATTTCATATCTTTGACATTGACACCCCTCATGAAGCCGTGGATAAGCTAAATACTGTCTTTTGCATTCAAAATCAAATCAGGGCCCACCAGCTTGAAAATGAGTTGCTTAATTTGGACCCCAATAATTTCTCCTCTATTGAAGACTTTTTGTCCAAATTCAAGACCCTTAGACTTCTTTTAGAAGGTTGTGGAAGATGGTAGTCTCATCTATTGCATTCTTGCTAAGCTTGGCCTTGCATACTCTGTATTTGTTTCCACCCTCCATTCCACTAGAGAAGCCATGATTTCTTCAGGAACCAACTATAAGAACCCCTCTTTTGATGCCTTTTGTGATTCTTTGATAAGAGAACAAGAAAAACTCTTCAACCTTGGTCTTATCACTTCTGGAAACGCTTCTAAGAAATCCTTGACAACCCAACAGCAATCATATCAAAAGAATCCCAAGAAGCAGTACCCTAAAAAGTATGGTCCGACACCAAATAAGGTCCTAAGCAATTTCAGCCGCAAACTGAAAAAGTAACTCACCAAAATGATAAGGCAAATAAAAACAAAGGGAAGAAGATAGATAGACATTGCAACTTTTGTAATCATGATGGCCATATAGAGTCCAAATGTTTTAAGAAGATGGAAACCTTAGAAGCAACAATGAAGAAGCACAACATCAATTTGGAGCACTCTTCACCTTCATCTTCAGGAATGGCACTTTCTACTTGTGGTTGTCAAGCATCAAGATCTCGTTATGCATTAAATGTATCTTCTTCTTCTCATTCTCATGAGTGGCTCATTGATTCTGGAGCTTCTTACCACATGGCCAGAAATCAAGGCATTTTTTCTTCTTTAAATGATTGTAACACCAAATATATTTATGTTGGTGATGATAGATCTCTTAGTGTTGTAGGAACTGGAACCATTCATCTAGATAATGGTCAGTTTAATGATGTACTATGTGTTCCTACCTTGTCATGCAACCTTCTCTCTGTTTATGAGATAGCTCATTTAGGTGAAGGAAAAATAGTATAATTCTCACCTCATGATGTTGTAATCAAGGACCTCAAAGATCCTAGACATATTTTAGCTATTGGCATTGCTGATGATTCCACAAGGTTGTATAAGTTTGACAATTTTGGTTCATCATGTCTTCCCTCCGTTTTTGTAGCTCATAATGATGAAGTGATCAAACTTTGGCATGAGTGATTTGGTCACTTAAACTATCGCTCTCTTCAAACTCTATGTAAGGAAAATATGGTGACAGGTCTTCCTATGGTATCTTTCTGAGATGGTGTTTGCTCCAGATGTGTACTCGGAAAACATCATCGGGATATTTTTGACAAATGTGCCTCTTGGCACGCTTCAACCCCTTTGCGACTTGTGCATAGTGATTTATGTGGTCCACTTCTTGTTGCCTCTTTCTCTGGTTGCAAGTACTTCTTAACTTTCATTGATTATTTTTCCCGACGCACTTGGGTATACTTCTTAAAACTCAAGAGTGAATTTTTTAACATGTTCTTTGCCTTTAAGGACTTTGTTGAGAAACAATCTGGACATCAAATTCTCAAGTTAAGATCAGACAATGGAGGATAATATGTTAACAACAAATTTATCAACTTCTGCACTGAGCCTTGGCATTCAATTGCAACATACTGTTCCATCTACTCCACAACAAAATGGTGTAGCTGAAAGGAAGAATCGCACCTTAAAAGAAATGGCTAATTGTATGCTTCAATCTAAAGGACTTAGTCTCAATTTTTGGGCAGAAGCAATTAACTGTTCAAATTACATATTAAATCGCACTCCTACTAAGGTTTTAAAGAATGTAACTCCAGAAGAAGCTTGGAGCACAATCAAACCAGATGTAAGTCACTTTCGTGTTTTTGGAAGTGATTCTTGGGCCCATATTCCATATGCGAAACATAAAGCCTTAGAACCTAAGAGTGAAAAATGCATTTTTTTTGGATATTCTGAAGATGTCAAAGGTTATAGACTTCTTCAACAAAAATCCAAAAATATAATCATTAGAAGAGATGTAAAATTTGATGAAAATATATCGGCCTGTGAGCCTAGTTTAGCAGGTGTGCCACCTTTGGCTTGCGAGCCTAATTCGACATATGTGCCACCTCTCTCTCTCTCTTCTATTTTTAATAGCATTCCTTCTATTTCAAATGATGATAGCGATGATGAAAATCCTCCTCCACCTCTTGAAGTTATTCATTTTACTCTATCGCCTCCAATATGGGTCCACTCTACTCAGGATGCAACAGGTTCTCTTGCAGGTGACCCTGCCGATCGACGACATACACGTTCTCAGTTTGAAAGAGCCTCCTCCTTATTGGCTCAAGTTCCAGAAAATCCTGATCCATAAACCTTTGAAGAATCCTCTGGTCATCCAGATTGGGATGAAGCTATGAATAAAGAATATCGTTCCTTATTGGAAAACAATAGTTGGGATCTTGTTCCTCTTCCAAAAGGAAGAAAACTTGTTAGATGCAAATGGGTTTACAAAACAAAGTTTGGACCAGATGGAAAAGTGGATAGACATAAAGCTCATCTTGTTGCTAAATTATTTTCACAAGTTGAAGGCATTGAATATTCTAAAACCTTCTCCCCTATTGCCAAAATGAATTCTATCTGCCTTATTATTTCCCTTGTTGCCTCCTTCAAATGGGAAGTCTGTCAAATTGATGTTAAATCCGCCTTCTTATATGGAGATTTGCATGAAGAAATCTACATGGAACAACCCCCTCGCTTTATCCAAAATGACTCTAGCCTTGTTTGTCGCCTTAGTAAGTCTCTCTATGGTCTCAAACAAGCTCCTCAGGCTTGGTATGCCAAAATGGATAGATTTTTATTAGATAATGGATTTTCTAGGTGTCATTCTGACAACATTTTCTACACCAAGAAAGTGGGTAAGTCCTTCACCATCCTTGCTCTTTATGTTGATGATCTTATCCTTACTGGTAGTGATCCCAACCATATAAACCATGTGAAGTCTAGCCTCAAAAAGAATTTTGAAATGACAGACTTAGGACACTTGCATTATTTCCTTGGTCTCCAAGTCTTGCAATCCAAAGAAGGTATTACCCTTTCTCAGTCCAAGTATGCATGTGATATTCTATGCAAATTTCACAAGGAAGATTATAAGCCAGACCCTTCTCCCTATAATTTTGGATTCAAGCTTTCAATCACTTGTACTACCCCTGAATTGTATGCTACCTTATACCATCAACTTCTTGGTAAAATTTTGTATCTAACCCATACCCATCCTGACCTTCCTTTGTCATTTGTCTTGTCGTTCAGTTTATGCACCAACCTCATGAAATTCACTGGAAAGCAACTAAAAGAATACTTTGATATATTCGAGGTACAATTCAGTTCGGGATTCATTATAGTGTAGGGGCATCTCTATTATTGATTGGTTTCACTGATTCTGATTGGGCTGGTGACCCTGATGATCGAAATTCTACTACAGGATATGTATTCACTCTTGGTTCAGGACCTATTACTTAGTCTTATAAGAAACAAAGTGCCATCTCTCTTTATTTGGCCGAAGCAGAGTATCGCAGTGCAGTTGAAGCCAGCAAGGAAGCCATGTGGCTTCGTCAGATCCTGTCTGAATTTGGTCTTCATCAACAGAGTCCAACTACACTTTGGTGTGATAATCAGAGTGTCATTCAGCTATGTAAAGATCCAGTTCAGCATCAGCGTATGAAACACATTGAACTCCACATACACTTCATCAGAAAGCTCATTCATTATCGTGTTCTTGAAGTGAAGTATTGTCCAACCAATGATCAAGTAGTTGATATCTTTACGAAGGCTCTCACAGAAGCGAAATTTACCAAACTTCGATCCATGCTTGGAGTTCAGGAAAATTTTCATTAAGGGGGGATAGGCTCTAATGCCTCATTCCTTCTCCTATTATGTCACTTTTTTAAATCCTTCAATCCTATCCCAATTTGTTCTTAAGGGGGGATGTTAGGATATTTCGACACAAAGGAAATAGGCTCCTTTTGTGTCACCGTTGTAAATCCTATCCAAAGTTTCTCTTAAGGGGGGATGTTAGGATATTCCGACACAAAGGAAATATTTAAGAATAACTTAGTCTGGTGTAGTGTTAGTTAAAGTGTGTTTCTTTACTATGTACATTTGTAACTTATAATCTGACGGTCACGATTTGTAGTGATCTGACGGTTCACTCTCTCCTCGGTATTAACGACACTTGATCCATGGCTTAACACCCGATTGGTCCATGGTCTCTATTTAAAGAGCATGGAGGGTCATTTTTCCGGTAACTATTTATGAGAGAAACATATGTAACTTTTATTTTTATATTAATAAATTTCCTAAAGTGGTCGTGTTGGCTCAGGCCATGGATTGTTTCCCTCTTCGAGGGTTTTAACCACGTGATAATACTGGTGTATTGATTTTTGATCTGTTTGTGAGCGGTGACCTTTAGTTTTTTATCTAAGGAACTCACCCTGTAAATTCCTACATCAAGAAGACGATGTTGAATTAAGGAGACTTATACAAGAAGAGAAAGAGGAGAAGTAAAGACTGCAACTTCAGCTACGAGCCACAGAAGAGGTCTTGGAGGAGTTGAAGCGCAACGCATGCTTATAGAATCCCTCATCACATGTTTCAGAATCGACAATTGAGGTAAGCAATGTTGATCGCTCTTCAGTTTCATCTTCACATGATGTTATTTATGTTGGAAATGGTGAGGTACCCATTTCAAGAACTGGCATGAGACTCCTTACCAACACAGGGTATAAAGGAGGAGGACTTGGTGTTAATGGCCAAGGCATGACTCAGTTATTGGAGGTTGTGCAAAAGCCTTGATTCACAGGTTTGGGATACACTGAATGAGAATTCTCAAAGGTGTCAGAAGCTTCCAATACATTATTGAAACCATCGAGGAAAGAGAATGATTGGAACACATCACCATCATCCCATGATAGTGCACATTGCAGAGGAAGAGTTGAAGCAATCTCTCATCGCCATAATTTCACCATGGACATCCAAGAAAAGTATAGCAAGTCTTGGTATTCTAAAGTTAATTTTGATTATAAGCATGTTAATGATGAACAAAAATCATGGCATAGAGAAAAATGTAGTTTTTTTTGTTTACATAACCATGTGATTGTTGAGTGCTAGAAGAGAATGGAAGCACAAAAGAGGATGAGGTGTGAAATACTTTCTCCACGTCAGGGAAGGAATAAAGTTAAGTAAGTCTGGAGGAAGAAGATTTATTGCAGTCATTGCGAGATAGGTGTTCATCAAAGAGCCACGTGTTGGAGGATCCATCCACAGAAGCGTCTCAAGGACAAAGTGCCCATGCATGAACCAGTTGAAAAAAAAAATCAACAAACGAATCCACCACATTCATGGTGGTCTACTTTATTAAGTAAAAGATGGTTTTACTAGAAAATATAGCTTATCATCGCCGTATTTTGTAAATCATGTGTTGTGAATTTATATGTAAAAGTGATGATGTTTTTTACATCTCTTGTTAAAGAAACAATGATGTTTTGGCCTTGTATTGATAGTTGGGGTAATGTTTCCATTTTGATGTAAAATTGACCATAGAGTATGCGTTATAAGCTCATGGAAAGTATGGGATGCTTGGGTCATGATTGGTCATTTCACTGAGCATGTAATTCTCAAAATATTGTACTACAGGTTTATATAGGATGCAGGTGTCGGTTCATCACATGGCTCCGAAGAACAAAGGTTAAGAAGGAAGGGTGACCTATCAAGACACTTGTGGTGCAGAAAATGTACACAGTAGTTTCAAATTATTTCATGATTTTGGTGGAACAAAATATCCTCTATGGGGAGGAATCATCCAGGTGGATCCAGACACACTCAGAGATCCAAGAGGAGACAAAATATCTCAAAAATAAAAGTGGTCAGTTTGCTCTCAAAACATAAACATATCGTAGTGCTTGTTGCCCTGATTCCAACGGTGTGAATGACACTCAAATACGAGCTCGTATCGTCGCGTTAGTCGCGGTCAAAATTTTGATTGAAGAGGACAAGTAGAAAACTTAAGGGTTCTACAAATCGATCGAGACCGGGGCATGAAACGTGGCTCTTGAAAGTGGGTGAAATTGTAGGATGTTTAATTTGTCCTATATCCCTTATTTTCAACAAAATTGAAAATAATCAATTTGTTATTGAAAAATAAAAAAATATATTAAAATAGGGGGACGAGCTTCCACCCGTGCCACCCCAAAGTCAACATTATATATATATATATATATATATTTATTTATTTATTTATTTATTTATTTATTTATTTATGGGGGGAGAGTTTTCATCCCCACCAGCCCTACTTCACATAGCATTGTAATCACATATGGGTTGGGTCAGAGCCATGTGGTGTGAACCCCGCCCACCCAACAACCACTATACAACAAGCAAGTGTCAAGACTGGCGAGGCTCAAACTCACCCTTCCCACATGGCCTACCCCCACTGGTCGGTCTCACAACCACCCAAAATCTGTGGCGGGGAATCCACATAGCAACACACCATATAAAAAGAATTTGCGACATAGATAATATGCCACTCCAATGTTAAACAACGTGCCAACAATTGTAACCTCCTGCGCTAAGGTCTAAGCCACTTGTTGGCATTTTTAAAAACTATATACCAAGTTTGGAGGGGCAGATATTTTACCCACCTACCTCGCGGAAACCAACACCCAAATTTTCCAATTGGCCAATAGCGTATTTTTTGATATGTTTGCCTATAATTATATATATAAACCCAATTTTCCATTCGACGGGGGCGAACGGTCGGAAGGAGAACCAAGCAGAAAACGAAGTGCAGTGGAACTAGGAGTACGTCGAAGTGGGAACCATGATCCAGTGGAACCATGAGCAAGGCAGAGTAAGTGGAACCCTGAACCTGAGAATCTCAAGATGTCATAAAGATTCCATGGGAGGTAAATTTTTACAATGACAGAATGATATCATGTTTATAGTCATTTTTCTCATATTTTCGTAGGGAGGGTGATGGTGAAGTCATATTCGCTATCTGAGTAGTAGAATTACAGGTGCCCCACAACAAGTAATCATTGAAGAACCTTGAGGAATCTAATAGATTCCCTTGGAGGCTAAATTTTTCCAGTGTTGGAATATGGTTGACTTTATACTCATTTTTCTCAGAATTTCGCAAGGAGTATGATGGCGAGATCAGATTTGTCATCTGAGTAGCAGATCTCCATTCAATCAGTGGACAAGAATATTCATGGAGTCATGAGGAATCTAAAATATTTCCAAAGGCCCATAATTTCATGGTGTCAGAATTGGACAAGTGGACAGCTAATTTTACACCACTCATCGCCAGGGATTCAGTGATTCAGTCCATTTCAGCAGATGAGCTTTTCATTTTTTTTCCATCTTCGAAAGTGGAAGTATATGATGCAACTATGTTGTGATTTTCTTCTAATTTTCTGAGATTATGTATTTATTGTTAAGATCCTTGTTTAACACTATGTTTAGGGATGCTTGTTGCCACATTATTGTGAGATTTCATTAGCTTGGCATGCTAAAGGAAAGCCCACTTGAGTGAGAGATCTTGTAGGGAGAACGTCTCATGTAGAGACACGCCACTCTTGTTGAGGGTAATTATCCTTGCTATGACAAAGAACATGTCATGTATATTATCATCATTTGCAGAAATTAATGAAGTGGCCTCCACTCTCTTGACACCATGCCCAAAGACGTAACCCACACTGGGTGAACTCTGTTATCAATGTGTTATGTTCTTGATTTTTTTATCGTCATTATGTTTCCTCTTGTTTAATAATGCATATGTGACTATTTTATGTTCTTGTGAATGCAATTATATTAACATCATAGAAGTAAAAGATCTTGATTAATTCTAGTAGTTGAAGAAATCTAGATCAAGTTTGTTATTAGAGCGGTCTTCTCGCTGATGTGAATTGTGAGTGTGAACGATTGAATGTGCATCAAGAGAGGTAAAATGGAGGATGATAGAGTGATGTACAAGACCTTCCTTAGCCAAAATGGTCGACATAATGTATAAATATTATGAGAAGAAAGTATAGGAACAAGAAAAAAAAAAGCAGAGGCCGATGCTCCATATACCCACTCGAGTGAACATGCATCTTCTTCATCGTATTCTCATCACTCAGATGAGGACACCCATCAGAGTCTTCAAGCAGATAATTTTGAATTGAATAGGCTTTTATGAGAAGAGAAAGAGGAGAATCAAAGACTTTGGCTTCAGTTGCGAGCCGCGAAAGAGGCCCTGGAAGAATTGAAGCACAACAACCAGAGCCTTCAAGCAAAGGATGTTGAATTAAGGAGGATTCCACATGAAGAGAAAGAGGATAAGCAGAGACTACAACTTCAGCTACGAGCCACGGAAGAGGTCTTGGAGGAGTTGAAGCATAATTTAGGCTTAGATAAGTCGTCATCACTTGTTTCAGAATCGACAGTTGAGGTAAACAATGTTAATCTTTCTCCAATTTCATCTTCACATGTTGTTATTTCTGTTGGAAATGTGGAGGTACCCATTTTAGGAACTAGCATGAGACTCCTTACCAAGTTGGGCTACAAAGGAGGAGGACTTGGTGTTAATGGCCAAGGCATGATTCATCCATTGGAGGTCATGCAAAGACCTCGATTCAGAATTTTGGGATACACCGAAGGAGAGTTCTCAAAGGTGTCAGAAGCTTCCAAGACAATATTGAAATTGTCGAGGAAAGAAAATGATGGGAACACATCACCATCATCCCATGACAGTGCACATTGCATAGGAAGAGCTAAGGCAAGCTCTCATCGCCATAATTACACCATAGATAACCAAGAAAGGTATAAAAAGTCTCATTATTCTAAAGTTCATTTTGATTACAATAATGTTAATGACAACCAGAAATCATGTCATAGAAACACATGTAATTTTTTTGGTTTACATAACCATGTGATTACTGAGTGCTGGAAGAGAATGGCAGTATGAAAGAGGATGAGGTGTGAAAGGCCTTCTCCACATTAGGGAACAAAGAAGGTGAAGAAATTATGGAGGAAAAAGACTTATTGTAGTCATTGTGACAGGGGTGTTCATCAAAGAGCCACGTTTTGGAGGCTACATCTAAAGCACTGTCTCAAGGACAAAGCGTCCGAGCATGAACCAATTGAAAAAGTTGTTCAACAAATGAATCCACCACATTCATGGTGGTCTGATTTATTAAGTAAAATATGGTTTTACTAGACACAATAGCTTTTCATTGTCCTATTTTTTAAATCATGTGTTTCAACTTAAAATGTAAAAGTGATGATGTGTTTTCCATCGCTTGTTAAAGCAACAATGATGTTTTTTCCTTGTATTGATAGTTAGGGTATTGTTTCCATTTTGATGTAAAATTGACCAGGAAGTATGTGTTATAAACTCATGGAAAGTATGGGATTCTCAGTTCATGATTGGTCATGTAATTAAGCATGTAATTTGCAAAATATTGTGCTACAGGTTTGCAGAGGATGAAAGTGTCAGCTAATTGCTTATGGCTCCGAAGAACAAAGGTGAATGAGAAGGAAGGGTGAACTTTCAGGACACTTGTGGTGCAGAAAAAGTACAAATCAGTTGCACATTATGTTCAAGATTTTGGTGGAACAAAAGCTCCTAAGTGGGGGGGAATGATCCAAGTAGCTGCAGAGACACTCAGAGATCTAAGAGGACACATAATATCTCAAAAATAAAAGTGGTTGTATTGCTCTCAAACCATAACCATATCATAGTTCTTGTCGCCCTAATTCCACCGATGCGAACGACACTCAAATATGAGCTTGTATGGTTGAGTTATTCACGGTCAAAGTTTTGGTTAAAGAGGACAAGTGGCAAGCTTAAGGGTTCTACAAATTAACCAAGAACGGGGCATGAAACCTGGCTCTAGAAAATTGGTGAAATTGTAGGACAATTAATTTGTCCTATATCCCTTATTTTCGAAAAAATTGAAAATAATCATTTTTTTATTAAAAAGAAAAAAACATTAAAACAAGGAGGTGAGTTGCCACCCCCAGGTCAACTATATTTATGGGGGCTGGGATGTCACCCTCGCCACCCCTGCTAGACATAAAATTGTGATCACATATGGGTTGGGTCGAGGTTGTGTGGTGCAGACCCCGTCCACCCAACAAGCACTATACAACAAGTAAGTGTCAAGATCGGGGGACTCGAATCCTCCCGGCCCACGTGGCCAGCCCCCACCAAGCGGACTCACAACCACCCAAAATCAATGGTAGGTAATCCACATAACAACACACCATATAAAAAGAATTGGCGACATAGTTAAACCGTCACTCCAATGTTAAACACCACACCCACTATTGTAACCTCCAGTGCTAAGGGTTAAGCCGCTCGTTGGCATTTTTAAAAACTATATGCCAATTTTGAAAGGGGGGGATTTGACCCCCTGACCCTGCGGAAACCAACACCCAAAGTTACCACTAGGCCAGCTACCTATTCTTTGATATTTCCACCCAGAATTATATATAAGCCTAATTTTCCATTCGACGAGGGCAGATGGGTAAAGGGAGAACCAAGCGGAAAACGAAGTGAAATGGAACCAGGAGTTTTCCCAAGAGGGAACCATGATCAATCAGAGATGGTGGAACCCTGACCCTGAGAATCTCAAGATGTCGTAAAGATTTCTTGGGAGGTAAATTTTTACAGTGATAGAATGATATCAAGTTTATAGTCATTTTTCTCAGATTTTCGCAGGGAGCATGATGGTGAAGTCATGTTCGCCATCTGAGCAATATAGTTGTAGGTGCCCCATAACAAGGAAACATTAAAGAATATTAAGGAATCTAAAATATTCCCTTGGAGGTCGAATTTTTCCAGTGTTGGAATATAGCTGACATATACTAATTTTTCTAAGAATTTTGCAATGGTGTGATCATATTTTTCATTAGAGTAGCAGATCTCCAGTCAATGAGTGGAGACGAGTATTTTTGGAATCATGAGGAATCTAAAAGATTCTCAAAGGCCCAGAATTTGACGGTATCAGAATTGGACAAGTGGACAGTCAATTTTATACCACTCATCACTAGGAATTCAATGGTGTAGTCCATTTCAGCAGTTGAGCTTTGCATTTTTCGACCATCTTCGAAAGTGGAGGTATATGATGCATCTATGTTGTGCTTTTCTTCTAATTTTTTGAGATGATATATTTATTTTTGAGATCCCTCTTTAACACTATGTTGATGGATCCTTGTTACCACATTATTGTGAGATTTCATTAGCTTGTCATGTTGAAGGAAAGCCCATTTGAGTGAGAGTTCCTGTAGGGAGAACGTATCATGGATAGACATGCCACTATTGTTGAGGGTAATTTTCCTTTTTATGACAAATAACATGTCACCTACATCATCATAATTTGTAGCAATTAATGAAGCGGCCTCCACTCCCTTGACATCGGACGCAGAGACGTAACAACCCACACTGGGTGAACTTCATTATCAATGTGTTGTGTTCTTGATTTTATTATCGTCATTATGTTTCCTCTTGTTTAAGAATGCACAAGTGTTTGTTTTATGATATTATAAATGAAATTCTATTAACATCACATAAGTAAAATAAATTGGTTAATTCTAGTAGCTGAAGAAATCTGGATCAATTTTGGTATGAGAGTGGTCTTTTCACTTATGTGAATTGCAAGTGTGAACGATTGAACATGCATCAAGAGAAGGAAAATGGAGGATGATACAGATATGTACTAAGCCTTCCTCAGGGTGTCCAAAATGGTGGACATAATGTATGAAGCTTATGTGAATAAAATAGAGGAATGAGAAAAAGAAAGAGAAGAGGGTGATGCTACATCTACCCCCTCGAGTGAACATGCATCTTCTTCATCGTCTTCTCATCATTCAAATGAGGAGAGCCATCAGAGTCTTCAAGAAGAGAATTCTTAATTGAAGAGGATTTTACGAGGAGAGAAAGAGGATAAGTAGAGACTGTAACTTCAGTTGTGAGCCGCAAAAGAGGCCTTGTATGAATTGAAGCACAATGGCCAAATCCTTCAAGCAGAGGATGTTGAATTAAGGAGGCTTCTACAGGAAGAGAAAGAGGAGAATCAGAGATTTCAATTTCATCTATGATCCACGGAAGAAGTCTTGGAAGAGTTGAAGTGCAACGCGGGCTTAGAGAAGCCCTCTTCACCTGTTTTGGAATCGACAATTGAGGTAAATAATGTTGATATGTTTTTAGTTTCATATTCACATGATGTTATTTCTATTGGAAATGTAGAGGTACTCATTTCAGGAACTCACATGAGACTCCTTACCAAAATGGGGTATAAAGGAGGAGGACTTGTTGTTAATGGAAAAGGCATGACTCAGCTATTAGCGGTCATGAAAATACCTCGATTTGCAGGTTTGGGATACACTAAGGGAGAGTGCTCAAAGGTGTCAGAAGCTTCCAAGACATTAATGAAACCGTCGAAGAAAGAGAATGATGGGAACACATCACCATCATCCCATGACAGTGCAAATTATAGAGGAAGAGCTAAGGCAAGATCTCATTGCCATAATCGCATCGAAGACAGCCAAGAAAGTTATAACAGGTCCTAGTATTCTAAAGTTAATTTTGATTACAAGCATGTTAATGATAAACAGAAATCATGGCATAGAAAAACATGTTGGTTTTTGCGGTTTACATAACCATGTTATTGTTGAGTGCTGGAAGAGAATGGAAGCACGAAAGAGGATGAGGCATGAAAGACCTTCTCCACATCATGGAAGGAAGAAGGTTAAGCAAACTATTGAGGAAAAAGACTTATTGTTGTCATTGCGAAAGAGGTGGTAATCAAAAAGCCATGTGTTGGAGGCTAGCTCTAGTGCAGTGTCTCAAGGACAAAGTGTCTTTGCATGAACCAGTTGAAAAAGTTGTTCAACAAACGAATCCACCACATTCATGGTGGTCTGCTTGATTAATTAAAAAATGGTTTTAATAGACACGATAGATTGTCATGGCCATATTTTGTAAATCATGTGTTGCGACTTAAAATTTAAAACTAATGATGTTTTTTCCATCACTGGTTAAACCAACAATGATGTTTTTTCCTTGTATTGATAGTTGGGGGTAATGTTTCCATTTTGATGTGCAATTGACCACAGAATATGTGTTATAAACGTGTGGCAAGTATGGGATTCTTGTTTCATGATTGGTCATGTAATTTGCAAAATATTGTACTACAAGTTTGCAGAGGATGCAGGTGTCAGCTTATCGCTTATGGCTCCGAAGGACAAAGGTGAAGGAGAATGAAGGGTGACTTTTCAGGACACTTGTGGTGCAGACAAGGTACAAAGCAACTGCAAATTATGTTCATGCTTTTGGTAGACCAAAATCTCCTCAGTGGGGAGGATTGATCTAGGTGGCTTCAGACACCCTTCGAAGATCAAGAGGGCTCAGAAATGGTCAAAATTCAAAGTGGTCGGATTGATCTCGAACCAGGTTCAAGTTGAAGTGTTCGTCGTCTTGATTCCAATGGTGTGAACGGCACTCAAGTCGATCTCGACTGATTTGATTTATTCATGGTAAAAATTTTGGTCAAAGAGGACAAGTGGCGAGGCTTAAGGGTTCTACAAATTGGCCAAGATAGGGGCATGAAATACGGCTCCCTAAAAGTATTTCGAAATTGTAGGACATATTTGTCTATATCCCTTGTTTTCTATAAAATTGAAAATATTTGATTTGTTATTAAAAAACAAAAAATAAAATAGGGCGGTGGGTAGCCACCCACAGGTCAACATTATATATATTAAAATATATATATTTATGAAGAAAGCCTCACCCCCGCCCACCCCTCCTTGTAACATTGTAATCCTGCCATGGGTTGGGTCGATGCAGGTGTGGTGCGGACCCCACCTATAATAAACTTGATATACAACAAACAAGTGGAGACCGAGCGGGGCTCGAACCCACCCAAACCACGTGGTCGGGTCCCACCGAGTGGTCTCACAACCACCCAAAATCTATGGTGGGGAATCGACATAACAACACACCATATAAAAATAATCTACGAGATAGTTAAACCACCACTCCAATGTTAACAACGTGCCAACAGTTGTAACCGGTAGCACTAAGGGTTAAGCCTCCCATTGGAATTTTTAAAAATTATACGCCAATTTTGGAGGGGCGGGGATTTGACCCCCCAACCCCAAGACAACCAACACCCAAAGTTACCATTAGGCCAACAACCTATTCTTTGATATGTCTGCCCGAAACTCTATATATATACCCAATTTTCCATTCAACGGGGGAAGACGAGTGAAGGGAGAACCGAGCGGAAAAATAAGTGCAGTGGAACTAGGAGTGTGACCAAGAGGGAAACACGATCCAATGGAGCCATGAGCAGGTAGAGACAATGGAAACCTGAACCTGAGAATCTCAAGATCACGTAAATATTCCTTGGGAGGTAAATTTTTACAGTGACAGAATGTTATCAAGTTTATAGTCATCTTTCTCAGATTTTCGTAGAGAGCGCGATGTTGAAGTCATATTCGCCATCTAAGCAGCAGAATTGTAGGTGCCCCACAATAAGGAATCATTGAAGAACCTTGAGGAATCTAAAAGATTCCCTTAGAGGCTGAATTTTACTAGTGTCAGAATATGGCCGACTTTATACTAATTTTTCTAAGAATTTCACAAGGAACGTGATGGCGAGATCAGATTTGTCATCTGAGTAGAAGATCTCCAGTCAATCAGTGGAGGGGAATCTTTGTGGAATCATGAGGAATCTAAAAGATTCTTGAAGGCCCAAAATTTGATGTTGTCAGAGTTGGACAAGTGGACAATCAATTTTACACCACTCGTCGCCAGGAATTCAGTGGTGCAGTCCATTTCAGTCGCTGACCTTTGCATTTTTCAACCATATTCGAAAGTGGAGGTATATTATGCAACTATGTTGTGTGTTTCTTCTGATTTTTTGAGATGATGTAAATATTGTTGATATCCTTTTTGAACACTATGTTGAGGGATGTTTGTTGCCACATTATTTCGAGATTTCATTAGCTTTTCATGTTGAAGGAAAGCCCATTTGAGTGAGATTTCATGTATGGAAAATTTCTCATTGAGAGACATGCCACTCTTGTTGAGGGTAATTATCCCTTTTATGACAAAGAACATGTCATGTACATCATCATCGTTTGCAGCAATTAATGAAGCAGCCTCCACTCTCTTGACACCGGACCCAAAGACGTATCCCACACTGGGTGAACTCTATTATCAATGTGTTGTGTTCTTTTTTGTTGATCGTTATTATGTTTCCTCTTGTTTAAGAATGCACATGTGTTTGTTTTATGCTCTTTTAAATGCAATTTTATTAACATAACAGAAGTAAAAGATCTTGGTTAATTATGGTAGTTGAACAAATCCGGATCAAGTTTAGTATCAGAAAGGTCTTATTGCTAATGTGAATTGTGAGTGTGAACAGTTAAGCATGCATCGAGAGAAGGAAAATGGAGGATGATAGAGAGATGTATGATGCATTCCTCAAGATATCCAAAATGGTGGACATAATTTATGAAGCTTATGAGAATAAAATAGAGGAACAAGAAAAGGAAAGAGCAGAGGATGATGCTCCATATACCCCGTCGAGTGAACATGCATCTTCTTCATAATCTTCTCATCATTCATATTAGGAGAGCCATCGGATTATTCAAGTAGATAATGTTGAATTGAAGAGGATTTTATGAGAAGAGAAAGAGGAGAAGAAGAGACTACAGCTTCAGTTGTGAGTTGCAGAAAATGCCTTGGAGGAATTGAAGCACAACGACCAGAGCCTGCAAGCAGAGGATGTTGAATTAAGGAGGATTCTACAAGAAGAGAAAGAGGAGAATCAAAGACTACAGCTTCACTACAAGCCATGGAAGAAGTCTTAGAGGAGTTGAAGCACAACACAGGCTTAGAGAATCCCTCATCACTTGTTTCAGAAGCGACAATTGAGGTAAACAATGTTGATCATTCTTCAGTTTCATCTTCACATGATTTTATTTCTGTTGGAAATGTGGAGGTAACCATTTTGAGAACTGGCATGAGACTCCTAACCAACACAGGGTATAAAGGAGGAGGATTTAGTGTTAATGGCCAAGGAATGACTCACCTATTGGAGGTTGTGCAAATACCTTGATTCATATCTTTTGGATACACTTAATGAGAGTGCTCAAAGGTGTCAGAAGCTTCCAAGACATTATTGAAACCGTCGAGGAAAGAGAATGATGGGAACACATCACCATCATCCCATGACAGTGCACATTGTAGAGGAAGATTTGAAGCAACCTCTCATCGCCATAATTGCACTAGAGACAACCAAGAAAGGTATAACAATTCTCAGTATTCTAAAGTTCATTTTTATTACAAGCGTGTTAATGATGAACAAAAATCATGGCATAGAAAAAAATGTATTTTTTTTTTTGTTTACAAAACCATGTCATTGTTGAGTGCTGGAATAGAATGGAAGCACGAAAGAGGATGAGGCATGAAAGGCCTTCTCCACATCAGGGAAGGAGGAAGGTTAAGAAATTCTGGAGGAAGAAGACTTATTGTAGTCATTGCGACAGAGGTGGTCATCAAAAAGCCATGTGTTGGAGGCTCCATTTAGAGTAGCATCTCAAGGAAAAAGCGTCTAAGAATGAATTAGTTAAAAAAAAAAAAATCAACAAATGAATCCACCACATTCATGGTGGTATGCTTTATTAAGTAAAATATAGTTTTTACTAGACACGATAGCTTGTCAAGGTCATATTTGTTAAATCATGTGTTGTGACTTAAAATATAAAAGTGATGATATGTTTTCCATCACTTGTTAAAGCAACAGTGATGTGTTGGCCTTGTATTGACATCTGGGGTAATTTTTCCATTTTGATGTAAACTTGACCACAGAGTATGTGTTATAAACTCGTGGCAAGTATGGGGTGCTTGGTTCATGATTGGTCATGTAATTGATCATGTAATTTGAAAAATATTTTACTATAGGTTTGCAGATGATTAAGGTGTCAACTCATTGCTTATGGCTCTGAAGAACAAAGGTGATGGAGAAGGAAGGGTGACGTATCAGGAAACTTGTAGTGCAGACAATGTACGCAATAGTTACATATTATGTTCGTGCTGTTTTTGGACCAAAAGCTCCTCAGCGAGGAGGAATAATCCAGGTGGCTCTAGAGACACTTAGAGATCCAAGAGGACTCAGAATAGCTCAAAAATCAAATTGGTCATATTGCTCTCAAACCAGAACCAATTTGTAGTGATTGTCGCCCTGATTCTGACAGTGAGAATAGCACTCAAATTTGAGCTCATTTGGTTGAGTTATTCACGTTCAAAGTTTTGATCAAAGAGGAAAAGTGGCGGGCTTAAGGGTTTTACAAATTAACCGAGACTGGGGCATGAAACCTGACTCTCGAAAGCGGGTGAAATTGTAGAACAGTTAATTTTTCCTATGTCCCTTATTTTCGACAAAATTGAAAATAATAATTTTTTTATTAAAAAACAAAATAAAAATATTAAAATAGGGGGGCGTTTTTCCACCCCTGCCACCCCCGGATCAACATTATATATATTAAAATATATATATTTATGGGGGGCAGATTGTCACCCCAACCACCCCCACTCCACATAACATTGTAATCACATATGGGTTGGGTCGGGGCTATGGTGTGAACCCTGCCCACCAACAAGCACTATACAACAAGTAAGTGTTGAGACCGGCGGGGCTCGAACCCACTTGGTCAACATATCCAGCCCCCACCGGGCTGTCTCACAACCACCCAAAATCAGTGGCAGGGAATCCACATAACAACACACCTAATAAAAGGAATATGTGGCATAGTTAAACTCCCACTCCAATGTTAAACACGGTGTCGACAGTCGTAATCGCTAGCGCTGAGGGTTAAAATGCCCGTTGGAATTTTTAAAAACTATACACAAATTTTGGAGGGGCGGAAATTTTACCCATCGACCCCCTAGAAACCGATAACCAAAGTTACCATTAAGCCAACGGCCTATTCTTTGATATGTTTTCCTATAATTATATATATAAACCAAATTTTCCATTAAACAGGGGCGGACGAGTGGAGGGGGAACCGAGCGGAAAACGAAGTGCAGTGGAACCAGGAGTGCACCTAAGAGGGAACCATGATCCAATGGAACCATGAGCGGGCAAAGACAACGGAACCCTGGACCTGAGAATCTCAAGATGTCGTAAAGATTCCTTGGGAGGTAAATTTTTACAGTGACAGAATGTTATCAAGTTTATAGTCATTTTTCTCATATTTTCGCAGGGAGCGTGATGTTGAAGTCATATTCGTCATCTGAGAAGAAGAATTGCAGGTGACTCGCAACAAGGAATCGTTGAAGAATATTGAAGAATCTAAAAGATTCCTTGGAGGCTGAATTTTGCAAGTCTAGGAATATGGGCAACTTTATACTCATTTTTCTCAAAATTTCACAAGGAGCGTGAGGGCGAGATCAGATTTTTCATCTGAATAGCAGATCTTAAGTCAACTAGTGGAGAGGAATATTTGTGGAATCATGAGGAGTCTAAAATAGTCCTGAAGTCCCAGAATTTGACGGTGTCATAATTGGACAAGTGGACAGTCGATTTTACACCACTCATCACCAGGAATTCAATGGTGTAGCCCATTTCAGTAGTTCAGCTTTGCATTTTTCAGACATCTTCGAAAGTGGAGGTATGTGATGCAGTTATGTTGTTCTTTTCTTATGATTTTCTAATATGATGTATTTATTGGTTAGATTTGTTTTTAACACTATGTTGAGAGATGCTTGTTGCCACATTATTGTGATATTTCATTAGCTTTTAATGCTGAAGGAAAGCCCATTTGAGTGAGAATTCCTGTAGGGAGAACGTCACGTGGAGAGACACACCACTCTTGTTGATGGTAATTTTCCTTGTTATGACAAATAACATGCCATGTACATCATCATCATTTGCAACAATTAATGAAGCGACCTCCACTCTCTTGACACCGGACCCAAAGACGTAACCCACACTAGGTGAACTTGATTATCAATGTGTTGTGTCCTTGATTTTTTTATCCTAATTATGTTTCCTCTTGTTTAATCATGCGCACGTGGTTGTTCTAAGCTCTTTTAAATGAAATTTTATTAACATCACAGAATTAAAAGATCTTGGTTAATTCTAGTAGTATAATAAATCTGGATCAGCATGTCACTTGTTTGGCATGTAACCACCGGCAGAGGTTTGAGAGCTAGTGCAGCGGGGGCGAGTGGTTAGCCCCGACCCCCGGCCACGTCACCTCCATGTGGCCTTAACCCAACAGAAAAGGTGTCAAGGCTAGTGGAGGTAGACTGTAGGCCCAGCCCCTGGCTTTATGGCATTCCATGTGACCCTATTTTTACGCCTATGGGGTTATTGGACAAACTAACTAAGTGAAAAAATGCACCGAATGTGGGTGAAATTGTCGCCTCCTTGGCGGTTTAAAGGGTGAATATGTCGCTCAGTTTGCAGGTTCAGCCAGTTTGGAGGATGAGTAGCAGAAGAAACTTGGGAGATCCATAACTTAATGATTTTTTGGTCTTTATGAGCCCAATAAGATCCCAGATAGGGGCTTTTGGGTATCTTAAATCCATTAGAAGCCTTTGTTTACTAATTGGAGCACTTATGAAGATACTTTTTGCAGGTTTGATTCATATGGTGCCAGGAATAATCAGTGATTTTAAGAATTTTTGAAGGATTTTGGGAATGGAGAGGACCTTGTAGGGTGTAATGTTCCAAATTTTTCTTCAATAAATTGGAACATTAATTTTTGTCTAAATTCATTGAGGAGATGAATAATTGGGTAAGCAGACCCAATGACAATAAAAACATAAATAAAATCCCTCTAGTATGGAAATGGATCAGCCATGGAACCAGATTTCACACCCTCATTTGTGAAAGGAGATATTTGAAAAGAGGTTTGACCAAGTCAACCAGCACAGGATATGAGGTGGAAAGCACTACATGGGACAACGTAGGAAGGAAGCTTCTAGAGGAAGGGAAACCCTAATTTGAAGTAGGGCCCATGGAGAGCCTTCACTTTCTATATATGGAGAGGAGGAGACCCATTGCTATTCATGCATATGTTTATGATTTCATGTCTATTCAGACATTGAGCATTCTTTGTTGTTTAGCAAGAATTGCCGGGAAACTCCTGTTTAGGATTTCCTCACCTTCTTGAGAGGCCTCTTGAAGGTTGGTTCTTCATTTTCCACATATCTTGGGTGAAGGCCAAAGCATCCTCCTCCAGGACAGCGTTATTGCTGCAGCAGCATAACTCTGTGTTGTAGGGTGTTGCAGTGGAGGAACACAACACCACTTCCGGAGCTAATTTTTAGGGGAGGGGGCCACCATTCCTTTGGGAAGCTAGTGAGGAAGGTTTCAGCACTCATTCTGTGAAATTCTTTGAATAATGATTAATTATCCACAGAGTAATATCCACAGTCACATACTGGTTGAACTTCATGTAGAGTATCTAAAATGCTCTTTCACCTCTAATTACCTCACATTAATATGTCAATCCGGGAGTGTTTTGTTATTACAAAGAGTGACTCAATCCGAGGCTATCATTTGTCAGAGTAATGCTAGTAGTACAGTGCTTAAGAAATACAAGAGTAAACGGATGCTTTCTTGTAACTAAATTACTTCAAAGAATAAATCACGCACTCAGAAAACTCAACAGCTTATCAGTCAAGGGTTCGGCAGTGATAACCCATCCCTTCGGAAACTGATGGAAAGGAAACTAGAGCATGGATCATGAGCCTGGGAGCTAGACAGTGACTGCCAATGCTCACTACAGCCTTAGATCATCTCTCACACCAAACCAACAACTGCAAGTAAATGGAACAGCAAAGCGAATAAAGGATTGAACAGCAATTCTGGAATAGAACAGCAAGTCTAAAATGGAACAGCAATTGAAATAACTAAGTCCCGCGGGTTATAACCAATTAACTCAAATACTCTCTATGCAATCAAATAACATTCTTTCACTCCAAAGGCAATTCACACGAATCACACTAAAGGAACAGCAACAACGATTAATGAATTAAGGAACAATACTGATAAATCGGAAACGCACACAATACATTGGAATAACAATCAACAGAAATACAATTGTGCTTTTAAATAGAATGCTATTGTTACTGAATCCAACGATTGTAAAGAACACTGCCTCAACAAATGTATAACACGAATATTCAGCATAACAGCTCTGTAACAAAATAGTAAGAACATGCAATTAACTCAGAAAAGGATTAATAACTTGATGCAGAGTCAACACACGATTCTGTTGGTAAAAACCTCAATGATTCAACCTTTAACAGAGCATGTAATATGAACTTATAGAACATACCGAATTACCAAATACAATGATAAACAAACCACACAGGAATAAAGCCGTAATGGTACAGAAGCAAGTGTCCTTCGGGGCCGGGCCCTTAGCCTCCAAGGATACACCTCTTGAAGTTAATCCAGTAGCAGGGACGAAATAATCGCCAAACTTTCATTAATGCATCGGTCAAAAATACATTGAACCAGTTCTCAACGAAACTTAATAATCAAAGCTGATGTTTTACAGAAATTACATAAAACGTATCCTTCATCTCTATATCTCCCTATCCTAAACTAATAGTGCTGTCTCTTTATATAAAGACGACGGCGGAGATGTCCAAGTGACAAGGTAAATAAAGCAGCGATCCCTCAGGATCGAAGATCCTGAGGGATTCGCCAAACTGTTTAACTCTTCATCCTGTCTTTCCTTTTGCGCTGAGCTGGTGTCTTCTCCTTCTTTTCCGAACCGATTTGCTTCGATCTGTTTATCCTTGTTTGCGTTCGGTTCTCGTCCAGAGGGACAGCAGTTATCTCAACTTTGTCCTTTCCTTTGGAACGGAAATCCCTCGTTTTCTCCTTTTCCTGTATAGAAAATAACCATTATCAGTGGCTAAGTCTTGCATATCAATTCTCACATGTTTTGTTATAGTTCCTTATTACTTTCCAAATTCATGACACGAAAAGGTTCACAAATTCTATTAAAAAGCCACTGAAATAATCATCAAAAGCATACCTTTTTAGTACTCCACACACCCCCCTGCTTACCTTGTTTCATGTCCTCATGAAAACATTGTAGTTGACATGCGATGCAGTGAGAGAATATGCTGGAGAAGGAGTCTCATGCGGAGGCCTACAACCATGTTGAGTGATTAGATAGTCAAAGAACTGACCTGTTTGCCCCTCAGGCATATCATACAGGGCCTGGTATCCGGGTGCAGGATGCCAAATAATTGGAGTGCGAAATCTATATCCTAACCAGGATGATCCTGCTTTCAGAATGGTCTCGCCATAGAGGTTCAAACGGTCGGCAGCTAACTCAAAGTTCTCATACTTAAATGGTTCTCTGAGCTGGATGTGTGGATCAAAGATTCGGTATCGAAATTTGGCTGCATTAATAGCCAAGTCTTTGATGGAAAGAAAATACTCTAAACTCTCTTGAATGAGTGCCTCATGCATAGGTCCTAATGTTTCAATGGCACCAGGAGCCTTTATAAGATATCTATGAGCTTTCCACAACTGTACTGGGTTCCTAGGCTCAGCCCTAACCCGTAAATCTAGACCATTTTCCTGACTCTGGAAAGTATCATAGGCTTTGAGCCACTTAATCTGATTAACCCCGAATGAAATGAATGCTTGGAATTGGATGTCTCCAATGAAAGGGCCAGGGTTTAATTCAGTCTCCTGACTTAACACAAGGTCGTGCAAATAAAGTTCACACAACAATCTCTGGACTTTCACCCCATAATGTTTACAGCAGTCTATAAAGTCATTGACGGTGTTAATTTGTATAGGGGTGCCTGCTTTAACAGCTTTGATTTTTAATTGTAAATACCGTTCTAATAAAAACAGAGCATAGTTTTTAGCAGGGGCCCTACATGCTAAAACATCATTGTATAAAGAACACAAGTCATTCATCTGTTTGATAACAGTATTTAGTCTATTGGTTACCTGTGCAACTTCCTCTTGTTCCTTTTTCCAACCTTCAAAGGCCTGGCTTTTGGATTGACTGACGTCCCTTAGTTGCTGTTGTAACTCTTCATATTTTTCTCGGGGAACCGTTTGCTCTCTAAGCTGTTCGGCTTCTTGCTGGGCTTGTTTCACCATCTTATGCAAGGTTTTCGTTTTCGGATCTTTTTTCCATAGGTCAGTGGAGGCCGGGAGTTTTACCTGAACTTTCTTATTATGTTGTTTGGAGTTCAGAACCCTTATTACCCCTGAGGGTGGTGCCTCTGTCTGAATTTTCTTGTCACTGACCCTTATATCATCCTTTTCTATTTTAACGTGAACACCCGTCTGTTCCTCAGCATCATTTGGAACGGCAGCTGGATTCTCAGTAGGGTTTTGAACAGCAGGCCGCTTGTTGGCCTTCTTTTTCCTTCCTCTGGTCTTTCTTACCTTCTGGTTCTTTTTCAGAATCCTAATTTGTTTTCTGAGCTGGGTTATCGTATTCAACAATTTATTCCGTTCCCTCCGCAACTTCTTAATTTCCAATGTTTCATTCGAAGAAACAGCAGTCTGTCTGCTACGGACTGGATCATGACTAGTTGCTAAATCTTCCTCTTGGGGTTCTTCCTCTTGGGGTTCTTCCTCACTGCTCTGCTCTGGCTGTTCAGGGGTAGGAACCTCGACTGGTTCTGTCTCTTCCTGAGCAGATGCTGTCTCTGCTCCTACTTCCTCTAGAATTTCCTCTTGTGACCTGGGAACAGATTGTTCCCGTTCAGTATTTTCCTCCTCTTCATCATGAACATGCATGTTTTCTTCTTGGGGTTTGTCGTGCGGGTCCTCTGAACTAGAAGGTTGGCCATACTTACTCATATTGGCTAGGACTTCGGCCAAGTCATCATCTCCCAGTAGGTCTTGTAATGGGCTATCTTCCTGCTGTCCCATTTCTTCCTCCTGTTCAGTTTCTGCTTCTATTTCTGTTCCCGAAGGCTCGGCTGCTTCTTCTTCGGGTTGCTCATCTTCAATTATTACTGGTTGGCTGGTGCTTCCCTGAAGCTTTTCCAGCCTCCCTCTTATCCGAGCCAACTGGGCTGATTTTCTGGGCTTATCTATGCTTCCTCTCATCTGAGCTAACCGAGCTGATTTTCTGGGTTCCTCTGGTTGCTCGGGTGAGTCAATGGCATGCTTGCGCTTTGCCGATTCTTGATGTATCTCTGGTTGTTCTGATGTACTAGCAACATGTTCTCTGCGTTTTTCCGGACACTCTGGTGTGCTTATAGAATGTATGCGTTTTGGGGATGGCTCTGTCAATCCCCCCTCAATTAGTGCAATCAGTTCTTCCCAGCTGCTCTGCTGCTGGGTGAGACCATAACTAACCACTAGTCGTATCAACCCATGGTGGCTAACGACTGACTCTACGTGTTGTGCCTTTTTTATACTTTGTGTAGCATCATGCAGTAAGGAGTTCAGGAGTGCAGGTAAATTTACAGAGCATCTCTGCTTTAAAACAGCTAAAATTTTAAGATGTCGTGGTCTTACCACGTCTTTCCTTCCTTCGTAGGTAATGTAACTCTGCACTGTTCTTGCTAGCTCCGTCCAAGGTTCTCCTAGGGTTGCTGGCAGAATACCCTTCCCCTTAATTGTCAGATTCTGGCCTTCGTCCTGGAACAATTCCATGACCTTCTGTAATCGTTCCTTTTTTAATGTCCATACCGGTCCGGTGGCTGGTAGTCCTGAAACTTCTGCAATTATGGCATCAGTGACCGCTATCCGCTTCCCTCTTACTGTGGAGTGGTCATCTTGTAAATTCTGCAAAAATTCCATCGCTATTGTTTCATTGGACTCCTGTAGGCGATTGAAATAATTCAACCATCCTGCTCTTTCCAGGATCTCCCGGGCAGCAGCGGAGATCGTCAGCTGTTGAGGCTCACTTCGAATTGCCCTTCCTCCCATGGTTTCACTGCGAATTCTAAATGGAACAGCAAAAACGTTTTATGTTTGAAATGCAGGGAAATCGCAAGGTTACGAGAAAGAAAACACAGAGTATGCAATAGTGAAACAGAAAGAAACTTGTGCGAAAATAGAAATGCCATGCCGTTAAAATATGCCAAACCGTCGTATACTAGTTTTCCCGAATGGTGAGTGGACACGTAATACAGGGAATGATGAGGTTAACCTCCCCCCCCGCAGTGTGATAGGCTGTCCCAGCCGGCAAATAAAGGAGCGGCACCTGGTCTGCAATCAAGTCAGAAAGGAACAGCATATGGAATTATGCTATGTTGCAAAGGACAACAAATTACCGAAATCGAGGCGGAGAATTGATCGCGTATTATATAGGAGGCTGCTGTGTTATGATATGAGGCTGATGGATAAGACATGTATCGTACTTGCCGAATCTGAAGCGGTCATGGTCACTTTCGTTGCCATGATTGGTAATGATAGATGTTCATGCGATGTATAAATCGGGAAATATCATATGATTAGTTCCGAGGATATATAAGAAACAAAAGAGTATTAGTATCTTACCCATTGGTGTAAGTAAGGTGACTTCAATACCATGCAAAATTTCTTTTTAAATGCATAACCTTGGCGAGTTGTTTTCACCCTCGGAACCATGATCCTTTGTGTATACTTGGGAATCTTGTTATGTCAAAATGTAGACCATTATACGCTTGAGTGATAGTTAAACATAATACCATTCTGAGGACGGTAGCGTGGGCAGGCAAACAGTGATGGGTTCCTCATTCCAAGTTTTGTTGTTTGATATACCTTTTGGACCATATCAAGATGTGAGTGGCAGAATGAATGCTGTCTTTAACTTCATTTCATGATCATGGTAGGAGGCTGGCTCTCGGTAGGACCCTATCTGCATTTGACATATTATCATGTTCTGTATTTTCTTTTATGACCTTTTCACCATACACCAAAGGTGAAAACCATACTCCTTAAGAGTAGGAATGGTGGAAGAAGTCTTATTATCTCAATAGGAAGATATAAACTCTTTGCTCTTATTCCCAAGTACTAATAATAAAAAAAGTTTAAGGGAATCAGCATGATAAAGATAACCAATCAGGGCAAAATTAGTAAAACCATGTCAACAAAAGGTAAGAAATAAGTATGTCCTTCCATTTGTCCTCTTACTAATGCAGAGCCTTATAGATATAGCGATTTATGGTTTGTAGATTTCGGTATGTTGTGATTTTATATTTCTTTGCACAAATACATAGCTGTATCTTAAAGACTAGAAAGAAGACGGGCAAAAAGCATCCTCAATGTAGATCAGCAAAAGGAATAAGTTGTTTCACAAGGAGAGCAAAAGTATGCGAGTGGTGTTCCTTTGGAAAAGAAACAATGATGGATGATAGAAAAAGGAACAACAAAAAATGCAAATGCCGTTCCTTTTTGGAAAAGGAACGGCAAAAAAAAGACTATAAAAACACTCTAAATGCCAAAGAGGAACAATAGTAATAAAAAAAACGCTACTTCTTTGAAGAAAAAGGAACGGTGGTAACCAAAAGGAACAGCAGAAAACGTAATAATGCCGTTCCTTTGAAAAAGGAACAGCAGAGATCCCGAATGTTGTTCCTTTAGAAAAGGAACAGCAAAAGGAACAACAAAACAAGAAAAACCAACATCATAAGAAACACGCAAATGCTATTTTTAGAAGGGCAAAAATCGAACTTTGTGAAAGAAAAGGAACAGCAAAACATGACAAGAAAATATTTAAATGCAAACTTATGTACAAAAATTACTCAAAAACACAAAAACTTATGTACAAATTGCAAAGAGAAATGAACCCTTAATGAATTACAGGTGAGGAAGGTTTCTCTTCCTCTCCTAAGATCTCACTATCTAGTCCTAAAGGCGTATTTCTTGTGAGAAGATTCTGATGTGATGGTTTAGATAGAGCAGTGCTGAGTGACCACTTCCACTTTGAATGCCTTATCCAGAGCAACATTATGATAGTGAATTAGGAATTAAGTGGGGTTAAGTTATATTTGTCTAGTTCGTAGCAGTTGTATGAAATTCATGAAATTTATAGAGGAAGATCTAGAAAGAAAGAATGTGTATAGGAGGCAGGATTTTATTGAGAACTTTGTTCTTGATAAACGCATCATGCTGCATACTGGCTTATTTGCTGATGAGTCTAATGTTTATGTACAGCAATACTGAAGAAGAAACAGCTTAATCTAATTCATTCAATCCTAACTGCAGTCAGATTAGAGTCCCCATTTTCCTAAACAAATCTACAAAGACTAACTTCTGTGTCTTGTCCAAAAATGTCATTTTAGTTTAATTCTATGTGAAAAATGGGTTGTTTTCCAAACACTAATTGATAAGGTGAGTAACCGGTGGTGCTCCTCCATGTGGTTCTATAGGCCCAGAGTGCTTCAGGTAGTCGGGTAGCCAAATCACGCCTATGTGACGCAATGGTTTTCGTTAGGATTGATTCTATTATCTTATTGCTACTTTCTACCTGCCCATTCGCCTGTGGGTGATATGGGGTAGTGATCTTATGCTGGACATGATAATTGTTAAGTGTTGCAGCTAATTTATGCCCAACAAATTATGGTCCTCCATCTGTAATTATTTCTCTGGGAAGGCCATAACGAACAAATAGATGGAACAGGAACTGTATGACAGAATCCTCTGTGGCTCTTGGCAATGCTTCTGCCTCAACCCATTTGGTGACATATTCTGTTGCCACCAAAATATATGTTTTCTGATTTGATGAGGGGTTGATGGGTCCAACGAAATCAAGAGCCCATCGCTCGAAAGGTTCGATGACTAACTGTGGTTTCAAAGGCATCTCATCAGCTTGACCAGGTCGTCCTGCTCGCTGGCAGCTGTCACAGGCTTGGACAAACTTCTTCGCATCTTTGAAGATCATAGGCCAGTAATATCCTGTTTGCAATACTTTATGTCCAGTTCTACGCTCAGCGAAGTGCCCCCCACACGGTCCATCGTGACAGGCTTTTAGGATGTCAAAAATTTCATCCTCTCTAACACATCGCCTGATATGCATGTCTGCTCCTGTGTGAAACAAATAGCCCCCAATCCACGAGAATCGAGAACTTTTCTGAATAATTTGCTTGCGCTCATTAGGAGTTAAATGTTTTGGTAATTTACCTACTGCGAGGTAGTTGGCAACATCAGCATACCAGGGTGTTTGAACGGCAACAGCAAACAGGTGCTCATCCGGAAATTGATCTTCAACTGCTGCTGCATCGCTTGATTTTGGTATTCTCGAAAGAAAATCGGCTACAGGGTTTTCTTTGCCAGGCCGGTCCTTGATTGTGATGTCGAATTCTTGCAATAAGATTAACCATCGAGTTACTCTGGCATTTGTGACAGGCTTATTTGCTAAATATTTTATAGCAGAATGGTCTGTATACAAGATAACAGGGTAGCCTGTGATATAATGTCTAAATTTATTGACAGCATGTATTACAGCTAGGAATTCTTTTTCAGTAACCGTGTAATTCAATTCAGCAGGGGATAAATTTTTGCTGATGTCATAGATAGCATATGGTTTTTTATCCTCTTCCTGCCCAAGGACTGCACCAATGGCTGTATCTGAGGCATCAGATGATATCTGGAATGGTAGGTCCCAGTTTGGTCCTCGAAGGACTGGGGCTGTGGATACAAGCTTCTTTAGATCCTCGAAAGCACGGTCACATTTGTCTGTCCAAAGAAAATCAACGTTACCAGTTAGTGCATATAAAGGAGCAGCAATGTGTGAATAATGCTCTATGAATCGTCTATAATAACCGGAAAATCCAAGAAAGCTGCGTACCTCTGTTTGAGTAGTAGGAGTGGGAATAAGCAAAAGTATTTGGATTTTGGCCGGGTCTACCTGAATGCCGGCTGCTGAGACATAGTGTCCTAGGATAAGTCTTTCAGTCATCATCAAGAAACATTTTTCGTTGCTTAAGCAAAGCCTGGTAACAATGCAGCGTTGTAGGACTTTTTCTAGGGTGTCTAGAGCTGGATCAAAATCGTCTCCATATGGTGTAAAGTCATCCATGTAAACTTCAAGTCCATCATTTATTAAATCTGCAAAAATGCTAAGGATAGCCCTCTGAAATGTGGCAGGAGCATTACATAGGCCAATAGGTAGAACTCGATAGGCAAATGTTCCCCAGGGACAAGTAAAAGTAGTTTTATCCTGGTCTTCAGGGGCAATCTGAATCTGATTGTATCCACTGAAGCCATCCAGGAAAGAAAAGAACTTCTTCCCTGCTAAAGTATCCAATACTTGATCTATGAAAGGAAGAGGAAAATGATCTTTTTGCGTTGCCTTGTTTAGTTCCCTATAATCCACACAAATTCTCCATTTCCCGTTCTTTTTTGGTACCACCACAAGCGGAGAGACCCATTTACTATCAGAAATAGGGTAGATAAAATTCACATCTAAAAGCTTCTGAAGTTCAGTTTTTACGACATCTTTTAGATGAGGATTAAGTCTCCTTTGTGGCTGACGCACAGGTCTGGCATCTTTTTCTATGTAAATGTGGTGTGTACATAATTGTGGATCGATTCCTTTCATATCAGGGTAGTCCCATGCAAAGGCTTCTTGATATTTTGTTAACAAATGGATGAGCTTAGTTTCCTGTTCAGGTGTGAGATTAGCATTGATGTTTAAGGTTTTTCCCGGTGAAATTTCCACAGTCTTACTATGTGCAACAGAAGTAACAGGTATCGTTTGGTCATGAATATCTTTCAAGGGATCTTCTTCCAAGTCATTATCAAATGCTGCTTCTATCATGTGACACTGTGTGCGAGGTTTAGTTTGAGTAATGAAATTATTAATGGCATCGTCTTCTGTTTGATCTTTGAAATCGAGTGCCTCTTGTATAGTTAATGGAGATCTGATGTTATCAGTAAGATATGATACAGGGTGTTTATTAGTTTTAATCATTGTGACACTTGGCTGTGCTGGAGGATATAGAACTAAATTTTTGCTATTCGGTCCTCTGGTTATGGTCATATTTCCCTGCCGGCAACCAATGTAGGCATCGGCAGTGGCAAGCCAAGGTCTACCTAAAATTAGTGGATGTCCATCAAGTCGGGTTTTTGGATTAATTATCGGGAAATCGGTTGGATACTCCCAGGACTCTACAGAGACCATGACATCATGTAGAGTACCCTCTGGTCTAACCACAGATCGATCAGCCAATTCCAACAGAGTAGAGGTGGGTTCTACAGATGTAATGCCGAGCTTTTGGCAAGTTGTGGTTGTTAGAATATTAATTGCAGCCCCTAGATCAACTAAGGCATTAGACAGGGTCTGACCATAAATTTGAACAGTTATAATTGGGTTCCCGGGGTCTTCATATTTAAGGGGTGTTTCTCTTCCAGACAATAGGTCAGATAAGGTACCGACTACTTGGACTCTTGGATTATTTGTTATATTCCTCCTTGGTTTCTTTATGCACAATTCTTTGATAGTTTTTGCGTATATGGGAATGTCTTGAATAGCTTGGAGGAATGGAATTTTTATGTACAGATTTTGTAATTCTCCCAGAATGTCAAAGTCAGGATATTGTATGGGTCGTGGTATGGCTAATCGTTCTGGGAATGGAGGAGAGGATGTGGTTGCTTGATTATGAGTTTGCTGCTTATTTACATCCTCTTGTTGTAACTGATGTTCTCTTGGTAACTGATCTTCAATATGAACTGTTTTATCTCCCTCAGTTTCAATTATACGTCCAGATCTTAACTGAAGGTCATTGCACTCCCTCAGGTCAGGTCCTATTTCTAGTGTTTCTATGATTTGGATAGATTGGACCTACCTATTATTTGGATTGGGATCGGGTTGGGCTGGGAGTTGCGGTCTCAGGTTAGACTGGGGATTTTGTTGTAAAGCTGGCAGAGTAGGTTGAGGGAGCGGAATAGTTCCAGCTGGGTGGTACATCGGTCTTTGCCAGCTTGTTTGCCAGGGTGAACTTTGTGAAGTAGAGGGAGTCCACTGTGAAGGGTATGGGCCATTTTTCCAATATGGTGGAGTATAAGGGAAATTCGGCCAACCAGTTTGGCTTGTTTGATTCAGCCATGGATTTGAAGAAGGAAACGATTGTGGTGACCAGTTTGTAAATGGGGGTTGAGATTGATTTTGCCACATACCATATTGTTGAGCATTATATTGTGGGTTTTGAAAGAAAGAGGTTGGGTCCGGAAACATACCAGGTTGTCTTGGCTGCCACGGGCGGCGCTGGTTGATTGAATTCACCGATTCTGGTTCTTCTTCTGCTTCCTTATATACTGCTTTCAATCCAGGAAGTGAGGGGCAGCTTTCCGTAAGGTGGTCTTTTGTACAGATGGCGCATGTTTGGACTTTATCTAATGGACACTCCTTGTGGCTATGTTTCTTTCTGCATCGGGGGCAAAAGATTGCCATATTCTGTTCTGCCTCCAGCTGCTTCTGTTTAGCCTGCACCATATCAAGTTGTGTAGTTAGTGTTCCCATAATATCAGTTTTAAAATTTTCTAATAAATTTCCAATTTCTGCGCGTTACTCCTTCTGCTGATACTTTGTTATCTCTTGCAAACCGATCATATTCTGTCGGTTTTATTCTTGTGCTGCCTCTCGAACTCTTGATACACAAATCAATAATGTCAGAAAAACTCTCTTGATAAATATCCCCTTTGCCCATAATGTTTAATGTTTCAATCCATTATTCCTTCATGCCCCTCATTAATGCGATTTTTAACACATTATCAGGTAAAGGTAGCAATGCATAAGGAGATCTTTGTAAATTATACTGAAAACGTTCCACATACTCTTCTAGTGTTTCATTTGGTCTGGCTGACATTTGAAATATTTCGTCTTTTAATTCTCTAGACCTACAATAATCCTGATATTTTTTTAAGAAGGATTCTTTCATTTGATCCCAATTGTTGATAACCCCGCCACCTAGCCCCATAAACCATCTTAAAGCGGCCCCTTTTAATGTAGAGGGAAATAATTTCAATTTTTGGGGATCGGTGGTGTAATCGTACCCCCTACATAACACATCGAATTCGAATAAGAATGCATCCGGATCTTCTGATGTGAGTCTGTGGAATGTAGGGATATGCTGAAGAGGGATAGCTTTCATGGGGGCATTTGCTGCAGAATCCACTATGGGATATTGTAGGGTAGAGGTTTGAGTATTTGGCTGGTTTTGAGCATTTGGTTGGTTTTGAGCCATGGGATCGAATATATGCCAATAACCTTCTGGGATATCTAGGAGGGTATTCCTAGGTTGAGTGGGAACGGTTTTGACATGGATATTTTTAATAGCGCTTCCTTTATCTGGAATAATGAGAATACCAGGTGTCTGAGGAGATTGAATTCCTTCAACAATGACTTTCGCAGCACTCCCCTTATCTGGGCTATCTAAAGGTTGATTTGTTTCAATAGGGGATTTTGGTTCCTTGGTTTCCCCTGTTTCTCCTTCTCCCTCACAAAAGTTGCTAGAGTTCCCTTCCTGCAATAATTCTGGAGTAGAATTTTCAATTTCTTGAAAGTCCTGCTCTTCGGTTTGACTATGCACCTCAGCGCAGGCTACAGATGGTGATCCTGTGGCCTGAAGGGAACTAGTAGGCGGTTTAGAAATGTTTTTCTTGAGGCCTACTGATGGCTGAGATTCTGTTTTCTTATATATTTCGTCTATGAAGGTCGTTCGGCCAAGGGTCACCGGCCCCTTAGCTTTTTCAGGTTTGGATGGGGGTTTGATATTCTTTTCTGGTCTTTTCTGCTTAGTCATGCACTCAAAAAAAAATGAACTACCAACTTCTATTCAAACAAAGCAAAAACAAATCTGTTAGGAAAGCGGATAGTGGAGCAGGTCTTTTACATGCTCTGCACGTAGGTTCTTACCTTCCGTTTTTAGGATCCAACTCCTCCCTAGCAGGCTTGTACACTACTCTGAAAAAGACAAATGGCTTCACTCTTTCCCCGGCAACGGCGCCAAAATGTAGAGCTATAAAAAGGGTCTCTTTCACCTCTAATTACCTCACATTAATATGTCAATCCGGGAGCGTTTTGTCATTACAAAGAGTGACTCAATCCGAGGCTATCATTTGTCAGAGTAATGCTAGTAGTACAGTGCTTAATAAATACAAGAGTAAACGGATGCTTGCTTGTAACTAAATTACTTCAAAGAATAAACCACACACTCAGAAAACTCAACAGTTTATCAGTCAAGGGTTCGGCAGTGATAACCCATCCCTTCGGAAACTGATGGAAAGAAAACTAGAGCATGGATCACGAGCCTGGGAGCTAGACAGTAACTGCCAATGCTCACTACAGCCTTAGATCATCTCTCACACCAAACCAACAACTGCAAGTAAATGGAACAACAAAGCGAATAAAGGATTGAACAACAATTCTGGAATAGAACAGCAAGTCTAAAATGGAACAGCAATTGAAATAACTAAGTCCCGCGGGTTATAACCAATTAACTCAAATACTCTCTATGCAATCAAATAACATTCTTTCACTCCAAAGGAAATTCACACGAATCGCACTAAAGGAACAGCAACAACAATTAATGAATTAAGGAACAATACTGATAAATCGGAAATGCACACAATACATTGGAATAACAATCAACAGAAATACAATTGTGCTTTTAAATAGAACGCTATTGTTACTGAATCCAACGATTGTAAAGAACACTGCCTCAACAAATGTATAACACGAATATTCAGCATAACAGCTCTGTAACAAAATAGTAAGAACATGCAATTAACTCCGAAAAGGATTAATAACTTGATGCAGAGTCAACACACGATTCTGTTGGTAAAAACTTCAATGATTCAACCTTTAATAGAGCATGTAATATGAACTTATAGAACATACCGAATTACCAAATACAATGATAAACAAACCACACAGGAATAAAGCCGTAATGGTACAGAAGCAAGTGTCCTTCGGGGCCGGGCCCTTAGCCTCCAAGGATACACCGCTTGAAGTTAATCCAGTAACAGGGACGAAATAATCACCAAACTTTCATTAATGCATCGGTCAAAAATACATTGAACCAGTTCTCAACGAAACTTAATAATCAAAGCTGATGTTTTACAGAAATTACATAAAACGTATCCTTCATCTCTATATCTCCCTATCCTAAACTAACAGTGCTGTCTCTTTATATAAAGACGACGGCGGAGATGTCCAAGTGACAAGGTAAATAAAGCAGCGATCCCTCAGGATCGAAGATCCTGAGGGATTCTTCAAACTGTTTAACTCTTCATCCTGTCTTTCCTTTTGCGCTGAGCTGGTGTCTTCTCCTTCTTTTCCGAACCGATTTGCTTCGATTTGTTTATCCTTGTTTGCGTTCGGTTCTCGTCCAGAGGGACAGCAGTTATCTCAACTTTGTCCTTTCCTTTGGAACGGCAATCCCTCGTTTTCTCCTTTTCCTGTATAGAAAATAACCATTATCAGTGGCTAAGTCTTGCATATCAATTCTAATGTGTTTTGTTATAGTTCCTTATTACTTTCCAAATTCATGACACAAAAAGGTTCACAAATTCTATTAAAAAGCCACTGAAATAATGATCAAAAGCATACCTTTTTAGTACTCCACACTTCATACACAACACATAATCTCTTCCACTCAACTCAACTCGGATCATCACACATGCGGAAATAAAATCAAGCGATAACACATCAAATCATCATACACATTAACACAGTATGTATGGGGAAAGCTTATAGCTGAAAACCCCGCAGCTATATGTGTATATTATAATGGAGAAATCAAGTAACAAACTCAGTACAATACTCCTCACAAGTACTCGGTACTTTCTCATAAAGTTACCCACAATCTAGCTCAGTTTTGAACAGGTTACTGGTTCAAAACTCACCGCCAATTGCCTTGCCTCTATTGCGTGTTTCAATGCTATGGGATGGCCTCTTTATATAGATAAACCACCAGCCTGAACTGCGTAATCCTCATGGGCTTACTCCACCTATCTGTGTGTTGCAAATAGCAACAGTATAGTCACAACTGATAGCTAACTCCACCCTTTCATCTACCTCTTTCACTGGTCTCCACTGAACTGATCATACACTGTAGTGAACTGGTGTGTTCTTGAGTTGAATAATGAGTTACTAATTAATGAATTAAATAATATTTAATTCACTCCACTCATAACTAATTGATTAGCTAATTAAACTAATCTCAACTAGTTCAACTAAAATAAACAGAACACAACTCCACTAGCTGTCTCATTAACTCCACCAAACTTCTGCCACTGAAGTCCTAACTGAAGTCAACCATGCATGATGCCATCAAACCCTTGGGAATAGTGTAATTCCTCTGTCAGATGCATGAGCCACTTCCAAGGCTCGAACTGAAGTGCTCCAAGAGAGTAAGCTGAAGTTTATAGTCCAAATATTATTAAGGGTAAATAATATTTGACTTCCCTATTTTAAGGAGAGGCAGTCTAAAAATAGACTTCGACCTCTTCGACCTATAGGTCACAAAAACAGAGTCCCATCTATTTTTACCAACATGACCAATGCTCCAAGAATCTCAAACTGGAATCCCCGAACCATGCTCCATATGTCTAAAAATAGACATAGTCTAAAAATAGATTTTGCGCCAGAATTTGCCTACGGGCCCACTTGGTGAAGGCGACTTCATTTCACCAAGCTCCATCATCTTGCTGCATTTTCAACACTCCCTCTCAGCAAGATATGGATTATCTGCAACCCCTATCCTGCCTCTGTGGAATTCGAACTTGCTCCTGGTGAGCGCCTTCGTCAGGATGTCGGCATCCTGATCCTCCGTGGGAACATATGAAAGCATCATGATTCTCCGTTGAACACAATCTCTGATATGATGATACCAATCTGTGAAGCCATGCCACCTCAATTGATCCTCCTGTCTGTACCATGTACCATATCCTGATGTGCCTCTGATATAGTGCAATACATGCTTGCCTGCCTTCCAAAAGAGCTTGGTAGGCTTAACCATAGCTTGCGAAAGCTGGTTAACTGCATAGCATATATCGGGTCGTGTATTGACCAGATACATAAGCGACCCCACCAACTGTCGATAGACAGTGGCATCCACTACCTCCGCTGAAGTAGCATCCTCCTTCCTCCAACCACCGGGAAGAGGAGTGTCAACAGGCTTGCAGCCTTGCATGTTGAACCTCTCCAGAATCTCCCAAGCATACTTGCCCTGAGAAACAAACAGTCCTCCGCTGCGCTGCCAAATCTCCAATCCCAGGAAATAATGAAGGATGCCCAAGTCCTTCATCTCAAACTCGCGTGCAAGATCCTCCTTGCATGAAAGTATCAACTGCTCATCGCCAGTCAAAATCAGATCATCTACATACAGTACGATGATCAACAGCTTCCCCTCCACCACAATCTGGTACAGGTTAGGATCCGCCTCACTCTTGGAGAATCCAAGCCCGGTGAAGTAGCTGTCTATCCGAGTGTACCAAGCACGAGGTGCTTGCTTCAGCCCGTACGGTGCTCTCTTGAGTCGGCACACATGCGACTCACTGCTGAAGATCTCAAAACCTTCAGGCTGCTCTATGTACACCTCCTCCTCAATAAATCCATTGAGGAACGCAGTCTTCACATCCATCTGATGAATGTGCCACCCCATCTGCGCTGAGAGAGCAAGGATCGTTCGTATGGAAGAGTACCTTGCGACAGGTGCAAAAGTCTCCTCATAGTCAATCCCCTCGATCTGTGAGAAGCCACGGGCGACAAATCTCACCTTGTACTTCTCCACACTCCCGTCAGCCGCCTGCTTCACCTTGTAGATCCATCGCGAACCCACCACTGATTTCCCAACTGGTCTTGGGACAATCTCCCATGCACTGTTCCTGACGATCGAATCATATTCTTTGATCATGGCATCAACCCATGTGGGTTCCTCCACAGCTTCCTCAAAAGAGGATGGCTCCGTCACAACACATTGACTCACAAGAGCCATGTATCCAATGTACCGATCCGGTGACTGTCTCTGTCTGCGCTGTGCTGTAGGTGGTCCTACAACCTTCTCTGCATCCCGAGCCAGTCGCTCAGCTTCTGTAGTGCGCATGCGCCCTCGGATGGTTGGCGCTGCCTGGGTGGTTTCTTCCACCTCCTGAACCTCCTCTTGTGGCTGATCCACATCCGGAAGCTCCTCCTTAGGAACTAACAGCTCCTCATCTGCATGCAAGTGTAGCTCCCTCTCAAGCGAACACTACATGGCTTTCTCCTCCTGGAATTTTATATCCCGTCGCACAACAGTCTTGCGACTGTCTGGCACATACACCCGATAGTTGTGAGGTGTATCAGTGTACCCCACAAATATTCCAACTTCAGCAGTTGGATCCAGCTTCCTTCTCGCATCCTTCGTCACATGCATGTAGACAGGAGATCCGAAAATCCGCAAATGGGAAATATCAGGCCTCTTGCCCGAATAAGCCTCCTCTGGTGTACTCATGCCAAGAACCTTGTGAGGACAACGGTTCTGCACATACACTGCTGTATTGCATGCCTCAGCCCACAAGTGAAGGGGTAGGCCCTGATCATGCAACATCGCCGTGCAGCACCCACGATCGTTCTGTTCTTCCGCTCAGCCACCCCGTTCTGCTGTGGGTTATGGGGTGCGATGAGCTCTCTCCGAATCCCTTCTGCGCTGCAGAACTCCTTGAATTCAGCCGAGAGGAATTCACCACCGTTATCACTCCTTAGAGCAATCACCTTCTTCCCCGACTCCTTCTCGACCAGTGCTTTAAACTCACAGAACTTCGCGAATGTATTGCTCTTCTTCGACATGAAGAAGATCCAGCACTTTCGAGAGAAATCATCAACAAAGATCACATAATACCTGTGCTTTGCTGTCGAAGCAACTGAGAAAGGACCACACACGTCTTTGTGAACTCTCTCAAGGATCGTCGTGGCGCGACTATCCTTCTCGTGAAAGGTGGCTTTCACATACTTCCCTAAAGTACACCCCTTGCACTGATCTGACTGCGCAAGAGTGCCCTTAGGAAGCCCGGTAGAAATCTGCTGCAGGATCTTCAAAGCTCCATGGTGAAGGTGGCCCAATCTCTTGTGCCACAGTTCGCCCTCATCATCCCGGCTCACCACTTCTCCCGCCTTGCATGCCATTGCTGCGCAGCCATCTACTTGCAACTGATAAAGGTTCTTGGTTCAAACCCCTATCTTCCGGGTCTCTCTAGTAGTCTTACTGCGCAGGAAGGCTTTTCCTTCGCTGAAGACCACATCATACCCCTTGTCTTCCAACATCGCCACAGAGATCAGATTCTTCATCAATCCTGGAACATGCAAAACTTCCTTCAATACAAAGGGTTTACCAGACTCCCTCTCAAAGGAAATGGTACCGATACCGGTCGCATTGTATCTACCATCATCGCCCATCTCGATGTGCACTCCAAGATCTTTCTCCTCCAGATCTGAAAACAAATCCCGATCTCCAGTCATGTGAAATGACACACCACTGTCCAAGAACCACCACTAGATCCCATCACACTTGAAACCAGAAGCATCCGATCGATGAAACTTTAATGACCCTTACCTTGAAGCTCATCTACGCAGGTGAACTTCGTGAGGTATTTGGCGATACTGTCGCCTTTATCCATCTTGATGTTCCTGAGCTTATCTTTGAGCGCTAGCTTCCTTTGGTCACTCTTACTCTGGAATAGATCCGTCAAAGCTTTCCACATTAAATATGGAGAAGCCTTTCCATGCAGGCTGGATACAATATGATCCATGACGCCCTCCAACAGGATCCTTCGACATTTCGCCATCTTCTTTTGCCATGCTTCGACTTCAGCAGGATCAGTGGGCTTTTGGACATCCGTATCTACGAACTCCTTCAGACCATTATCTTCTAATATTGCCTCCATGCGATCCTTCCATGCAACATAATTCGAACTGCCTTCAAGAGCATATTTGAGTCGCAAACCGTTGAAAGACATTTTCAACACCGGCACCAAGAAAACAAAACTGCTGCAAAATTTCGAATTCCACCTCAAAGCTCAACCGCTCTAGATCGTGAGAACAAATTATTTCTAGCACGGAGATCGACTGCAAGGGGAGTTTACCAGACCTTTCACTTTCCGAAGAAAGATGAATCCGAAGGCTACCTGGCCCACATGCAGACTCTGTCTACCGAAATAAGTTTGTAATCACTGTGATGATCAATCTGAACTTCAATAGCTCCGATACCATGTAGAAATTTGCTGAATAATGATTAATTATCCACCGAGACTATCTTGGTCACATACTATTTGAACTTCATACACAACACATAATCTCTTCCACTCAACTCAACTCAGATCATCAAACATGCGAAAATAAAATCAAGCGATAACACATCAAATCATCATACACATTAACACAGTATGTATGGGGAAAGCTTATAGCTGAAAACCCCGCAGCTATTGTGTATATTATAATGGAGAAATCAAGTAACTAAATCAGTACAATACTCCTCACAAGTACTCAGTACTTTCTCATAAAGTTACTCATAATCTAGCTCAGTTTTGAACAGGTTACTGGTTCAAAACTCACCGCCAATTGCCTTGCCTCTATTGCGTGTTTCAATGCTATGGGATGGCCTCTTTATATAGATCAACCACCAGCCTGAACTGCGCAATCCTCATGGGCTTACTCCACCTATCTGTGTGTTGCAAATAGCAACAGTATAGTCACAACTGATAGCTAACTCCACCCTTTCATCTACCTCTTTCACTGGTCTTCACTGAACTGATCATGCACTATAGTGAACTGATGTGTTCTTGAGTTGAATAATGAGTTACTAATTAATGAATTAAATAATATTTAATTCACTCCACTCATAACTAATTGATTAGCTAATTAAACTAATCTCAACTAGTTCAACTAAAATAAACAGAACACAACTCCACTAGCTGTCCCATTAACTCCACCAAACTTCTGCCATTGAAGTTCTAACTGAAGTCAACCATGCATGATGCCATCAAACCCTTGGGAACCACGTGATTCCTCTATCAGTTGCATGAGCCACCTCCATGACTCGAACTGAAGTGCTCCAAGAGAGTAAACTGTTGTTTATAGTCTAAATATTATTAAGGGTAAATAATATTTGACTTCCATATTTTTAGGAGAGGTAGTCTAAAAATAGCCTTCAACCTCTTTGACCTAAAAAATAGAGTCTCATCTATTTTTACCAACATGACCAATGCTCCAAGAATCTCAAACTGGAATCCCTGAACCATGCTCCATATGTCTAAAAATAGACTTAGTCTAAAAATAGACTTTGCGCCAAAAATAGCCTGCGGGCCCACTTAGTGAAGGCGACTTCTTTTCACTAAGCTCCATCATCTTCTTGCATTCTCAAGAATTCCAAATCTTGTCAAGCCAACTCACACTCTTTCCCCTACTAGCATGGGTTTATCCCGATCGCTGCGTTATTCCATGAGTGCATTTCTTTGTGATTTCATGATTAGTTGGAGGGTGAGATCTCAAGTGTGTCTCAAGTGTAAGGATCGGCCTTCCACTTAGGAGATCTATTGGAGGAGGTCTACTTCATATTTTTCATCATCTTTAGCCTTCTTCATTGAGTTCCAGATTTGAGTTGTAGCAGCTGCCCAGCAACTCCGACATTTTTTCCATTTTGTATATTTCAGCCAATCCCTTGGAGGATTGATGTATTTTTGCTTCTAAGGGTTAAAGCTTTGCTCCCCTAGTGTATTTGAGCCATATATTGTCATATCTTTCATTTATTATATGATATGGAGCAGTACTTCTTATAAACTGCGTCCTCATAGCCAAGGGTTTCATATTTACAGCTGTATTTCTCCATTTTCATGTACTTGTATTGTTGAGGCTTACATTGCCTTTCTTGAGAGGTTTTTTCCTCAAGATATTGTACACTATATGCTGCTATAACATTATTCATTGGCTGTCTACATCTTCTTGTCTCACAACTCATAATATAACGTTGTCTCTTCATGGTATGCTCATGTATGTGTTTGCATATTGTTGTAGCTCACTTTTGAGTAGGATTCTTCAATAAGCTCTATAGACAGAGTCTGAAAAGGGCCAGATAGCCTCAAGATCTCTCCCTTCTTTGGAAGGAGACATATCTTGTAAATTCCCCTTCAGTCAATCTCTGGAATAGATTTCTAATTGCTAACATTCCTGAAAAAGGAACATTACATAGGGATTTTCCAGCCTTCATATCTTATCTGCACTAACTGTGACATATATGGTGTAGCTATTGTTTTCTTTATCTCATTATGACTTTTTGAGGAAATCTATTTTTAGTACTACAATGTGGAATTATTGTACAGTTTATGCTCATTTTAAAATGGATTACAAGGTCTTGATGTGAGAGCCCTTTTCATGTTAACTGTTTCATGACTGACTCTAAGTGGTCTTGATTTTTAGAGTGAGATTTCTTTGCAGGAGAATGTTTCCTTGAAGGGGGGAAAAGCCACTCATTTTTTCAACACAATTTATGTACTCTTTATCATTGAAATATATGGAGCGGTCTAGTTGTGTTAGCAGGTCCAAAGATGTAGCCTAAGAGGGGTGAACTCCAACAACAAATTATTTTATCTCTCTCTTCATGTTTTTCTCTGTGAGTTACATGTGGATATATTGCTTGTTTAATATCATATGAATATTAACTCATTATCCTTGAAGAGACCATAAAACTTGTGTACATAAGACCCATTTTATTTCATTGCAAAGCGTCAGAGGACAGTCAGTTTTTAGGAAGGAGAAGTTATCCTCCAAATTCATATCATTTGGTATCAATGCTAGTTTTTACCAAGTTGTAGGTATGGACAAGAGGCTACAACTCTAAGAACTAGAGGAGATTAAATTGTCTCTTCGAATGGAGAATGTTGAATTGAGGAGAATGGTTGAAGTTGTTGAAGAGGAGAAGAGGTATATAAGCCTTCAATCGCAGCATGTGCTTGAGGAAAAATTTGGTGAGAATTCCACTCCAGAAGCAGTAAATAATTCCTCCAAGATGAAGCCAATTTGTGGGCATGGTCCAAACACAACATATAGACCCAATGTGGAAAATGATTCTTGTGAGTTTTTTCATAATCGCAAAGATTATCCTTATGTGCATGTTGGTAAAAGTGGTTGGGTTGAGTGATCTTCGATTTCGTCATCGACATCTGAAGTAGAAATGATGAGTGGAAAATCCAAGGAGGTAATCAACATCTATAGTTCAAATCCTTCAATTTATGTTAATAACACATCTTTTGAAACCTTTCAACAACATATTAAAGGCATTGGTATGAAGCTGCTAGCTCAGATGGGTTATGACGGAGGAGACCTCAAAATCAATGTCCAAGGTATCACTAATACTATCGAGGTGAAGCAGAGACCAAGATATGAAGGATTGGGTTATGGTCATAGATATTTTGGAGAATGTTCTAAACTTTTTGAGGCAAAGAAATCAACAAATGTTGTTATTTCACACCAATATGGTAGTGATAATGGTAATTTATCTCCCAAGAGAGATGAATGTTTCAAATTACTTTGCATGTCATTGTCTTGCACTCATCATAAAAGTTACAACCCAAGGGACAAGTATAAGTGTCATGGGAATTTTCAAAATGTTGATAATTTTGATAATTTTGAGAGACATGTATCCCTGCACATTTTGTGATGCAGTTGATCATTGTGAGAAACGCAAAGTGATGGTCAAAAGAATGGAGCAAATTGTTGTCATCAAGCATGAAGAACCTTCCTTAAGTTTGAATACTTCCTTGTCGATGGGCAATCGGAAGTATTTTTGTACCCATTGTAACATGAATGGGCATGGGAATGAAAGGTGTTGGAAAATTATTCCAAAACTTCATCCCTAGAAGGATAAAGAGGTTATGAAATCCAAAAGAAACAAGTGGAAAAAAATATATTGGTATAGTTCCTAAGGAAACCTTCAAAGCAAAATAGATGCAGAAAGACAACCCATAAGCCTAGGAGAGGTAAAGATTGGGTAGATTGTTTGTATATTTTTTTGCTTTGTAAAGTGTAAATACTTGTTGTTATTTACCTATTTTTTGTACTTTGTAAAGTGAAACAAGAATAATCACTTATTTGCGAAAAGTATGTTTTTCTTTTACATGAATGTTGTGTTGGATTATTTATGAGTCCAATTGTTTCAGTACTTTTTGGATGAACATGTGCATGTCATCCAATATCTCTACAGTTGCATCATGTACTCACTGATACAAGTGTTTCAAGATGAAGCTTAGTGTGAATTAAATATTTGATAAAAATTGGACATAAATGACTATATTGTTGGACAAGGGTAGTTGTGTCATTGAATGATTATATCCAGAGTACTTTTATGTACAAGTGCAATTTGAGGACAGTAAAGCAAAGTTTGAATCAATGCATGGAAAGCATTCAGTTGCTTTAGATTTCCAAGATGGAAGTTCAAGTTTGTCTTCATCAAAAAGGGACTTCAAGATGAAGTTTGTTTGAGCCAAGAAAGATGGTTTGGATAGAATGTTCAGATTCCATCCACCGATGTTTTTGTTCCTGCATGGTTTTAAGGATTGTGGCTCAATTCTTGATAGGAAGGAAAGGACTTCACGTAGAGGATAGGTGGAGTGCCTTGATTGTATCTTAAAGGAACCAATTGAAACAAAACATAAATTATTGATATTGGGAAATTTTATGACCTTTTTCCTCATTTTGTTTTCTAAGAGAAGATAAACTTTTGGAGTCCAAAATTTCCTAGTGGGGAGGTATGGTTCGAAGATCAAAATTTTTCTCAAAAAATAAAGGTCCCAGAATCTTTCGAAAATGGATTCAATTCATATTTTTCGTAATTTTGATTCCAACGACATTTGAATTTCTGCAATCCAATGTTGTATGACAATCTTATCATGTTCTGATCTTTTGGCTCAACAACTAAAAATTTTGCAAGTGTGCTAACTGGACTGTTGACTGGGCAGTCCATACTACTGATGTCAGCATGTCTTCTGGTGTATGGTTGAAAAACCAAAACTCACAATGTGTTGGACTTGTATAGGTGTAGGTTGTCATGAATTAATTGGTCGATGTAATTTTGGTGGCCCAATGGGAGGCTGCCACGTGGCCCAACCGAGGGCTACCACATGGCACGTCCACACTAGCTAAATATTTTTTAAGGGCCATAAGGCCTCGATGGGAATCAAACTGGTGACCTACCACAACATATCCCAGCGCTCTACCATCTCGCCTACACAATGTTTATTAATCGTATAGTCCTCTGAATACATTTAAGGTTTATACAATGGTGCATTGGGGGAAGTGGTCGGGTGGTGACCCCCGACCCCTGGTCATGTTATTTTCCATAAAACCATGGCACATGATCAAAATACCTCAAAGCCTAATGGAGTTTATCCCTTAGTCACGCTTGCATCCATGGGACTAAGCGCAAGCTGGAGAGGAGCATGGGCGAATAGGGCTAGACACTAAGTTCAACCCTAGACATGTACATTCCCACCAAACTGAGAGCGAAGTTGCAGTGAGGTCTTGGGGACCAGGCCCAACCCCAGTTATATACACCCCCCACATGACCATGGTGGAGGATCAGAGGAAGAAGTGCGATGGCGACCAACCCCTGGTCACAGGGGAGACCATAATACCGAGTGAGAGGAGTAAAGGAAATTGGCGGACTGGGAGGGTTTGTAGGCCCTAGCCCCGGGTCTCATTGCCACCCATGCGACCGAGGCGGAAAGGTAAAGGGATAGCAACATGCGCAGAGTGTGATTCCTTTCTGCAAGTCACTTTTCCGATGCATAACCATCGATGGATGTTCGAGACCTAGCGCGGCGAAAGCGGGCAGTTAGACCCGGTCCCCGACCACATCACCTCCATACGACCTCAGCCCGACCGAAAAGTCGCCAAGGCTAGCAGGGGCAGACCATTGGCTTAGCCCTTGGACTTGTGGCGCACTGCATGACCTATTTTTTGCGTACGAGATTATTTCACAAACTAACTAGGCGACAAAATGCACCAGATGCGGGCGAAATTGTCACCTCCTAAGTGGTTTAAAGGGTGAAAATGTCGCTCAATTTACAGGTTCAGCCAGTTTGGAGGACAAATAGCAGAAGAAACTTGTGATATCCATAACTTGATGATTTTTTTGTCTTTTTGGGCCCAAGAAGAGCCCAGATAGGGTTTTTTAGGTATTTTGAATCCAATGGAAGCTTTTGTTTACTAGTTGGAGTATTTCTGAAAAATAAAATAAAAATAAAAATTTAAAATTTAAAAAAACACATATATGGTGCTAGGAATAATTAGTGGTTTGAATCATTTTTTAAATTTTTAGCATGGAGAGGACCTTATAGGGATTTTCTAGCCTTCGTATGTTATCTGCAGCAGTTGTGACATCTATGGTGTATCTCTTGTTTGCTTTATCTCATTATGTAGTTTTTAGGAAAGCTCCTTTTAGTACTACAATGTGTAATTTTTGTACATTTTATGCTCATTTTCAGTTGGAGTACAAGGTCTTGATGTGAATTCCCTTTTCATTTTGATTTTTTCATGACCAACTGTAGGTGGTCATTCTTTTTAGAGTGAGATTTATTTACATTAGAATGTTTCCTTGAGGGGAAACAAGCCACACATTTTGTTAACACATTTTATGTACACTTTATCACTGAAATCTATGGAGAAATATAGCTATGTTAGCAAGCCCGGAGATGTCGCCCAGGAGGGGTGAACTCCGACAAAAAATATTGTTTTATCCCTCTTCATTTTTGTCTTTGTGAGTGTGGGTATATTGTGTGTTTAAGTTTATATGATTGTTAACTAATTATCCTTTAATATACCACAAAACTTGTGTACATAAGACCAATTTTATTTCCTTCCAAAGCATCAGAGGACAGTCAATTTTTTAGGAAGGAGAAGTTCTCCTCCAATTTCATATTATTTGGTATCAGAGTTGGTTCTGACCAAGTTGCAAGTATGGACAATAAGCCACAACTCCAAGAGCTATAGGAGATGAACTTGTCTCTTTGAATGGAGAATGTTGAATTGAGGAGAATGCTTGAAGTTTTTGAAGAGGAGAAGAGGCATATGCGCCTTCAGTTGCAGCATTTACTTGAGGAACAAGTTGCTAAGAGTTCCACTCCAAAAGCATCAAATAATTCCTCCAAGATGAATCCAATTTTTGGGCATGGTCCAAACACAGCATATCGACCCTGTGTGGAGAATGATGCTTGTGAGTTTTGTAAGAATATAAAATATTATCCTTATGTGCATGTTGGTAAAAGTGGTTGGCTTAATTTATCTTCAAATTTTTCATCAGCATCTGAAGAAAAAAATATGGGTGGAATATCCAAGGAGGTAATATTAAGCATCTCTAGTTAAAATCCTTCATTTTATGTTAATAACACATCTTTTGCAACCTTTCAAAAACATACTAAAGGCATTGGTATGAAGATGCTAGATCAGATGGGTTATGAAGGAGACGGCCTCGGAATCAATGGCCAAGGTATCATTATTCCTATCAAGGTGAAGGAGATACCAAGATATGAAGGATTGGGTTATGGTCATAGAGAGATTGGAGAATGTTCTAAAATTTTTGAGGCAAAGAAATCATGAAATGATGATATGTCACACCAACATGGTAGTGATAATGGAAATTTGTCTCCCGAGAGAGATGAATTTTTCAAAGGAATTTTCATGTCATCTTCCAGCCCTCATCATCAAAGTTAAATCCTAAGGGACAGGTATAAATGTCATGGGAGTTCTCCAAATGTTGGTAATTTTGGGTATTTGTGGGACATGTATCCTTGCCCATTTTTTGATGCAGTTGATCATTGTGTGGATGATTGTGAGAAATGAAAAGTGATGGTCAAAAGAAAGGAGCAAATTCTTGGCATCAAGCATGAAGAACCTTCCTTAAGTTTGAATACTTCCTTGTCGATGGGAAAGCAAAAGTATTTTTGTAGCCATTGTAACATCAATGAGCATGGGAATGAAAGGTGTTGAAAAATTCATCCAAAACTTCGTCCCAGTAAGCATAAAGATATTATGAAATCAAATGCAAGGAAAGAAACAGGTGGCAAATAGAATACTGGTATAGTTCCTAATTCAACCTTCAAAGAAGAATATATGCAAAAAGAGAAACCATAAGCCTAGGAGAGGAAAAGATTGGGTAGATTGTTTGTATAGTTTGTTTCTTTGTAAATTGTAAATACTTGTTGTTCATTACCTGTTTTCAGTATATTTTAAAGTGAAACAAGAAGAATCAATTATTTGCGACAAGTATGTTTTTCTTTGACATGAATGTTGTGTTGGATTTTTTATGAGTCCAATTGTTTGAGGGCTTTTGGGATGAACATGTGTAAGTCATCCAATATGTTTACAGTTGCGTCGTGTACTCGTTGATACAAGTGTTTCAAGATGAATCTTGTTGTGAATGATATCTTTGGTAAATATTGTACATAAATGACTATGTTTTTTTGACAAAGCCAAATGTGTTATTGAATGATTGCACCCAGAGTACTTTTCTGTACAAGTGGAATTTGAGGACAGTAAAACAAAGTTTGAATCAGTGCATGAAAAGAATTGATTTTCTTCTAATTTCCAAGATGGAAATACAACTTTGTCTTCAACAAAAAGGGACTTCAAGATGAAGTCTGTTTGAACCATGAACGATGGTTTGGAGAGAATGTTCAAATTCCATCCATCTATTTTTTTGTTCCTGCATGTTTTTAAGAATTGTAGCTCGATTCTTGACAAATTTAAAAATTATTCAATGAAAAATTTTGCAAGTGTGCTGACTAGACTGATGACTGGGCAGTTTTTACTGTTGATGTGAGAATGTCTATTGGGCGACCTACCAAAACATATCCCTACGCTCTAACAAATTGCATGCACAATGTTTCTTAACTGTATAGTCCTCCACATACATTTAAGGTTTGTACGAAGTGTTGATTTTGGTAGCATTGAATGTGCTTTAGCCTAGATATTTTGCAAAGAGGCTAAGACACATGCCTTCCAAAATACCTAGAAATATTTTTGGGAAATTCCACCTGGAGGAGATTTAATTAAAATAATTAATCATTTTTAATGTATTCTGAAGTCTAAACTTAGGAAATGTGATTAATTAAAGTGTATTAATTAGATCAAGTGTGAATATTCTAGATAAAGACACGGATCAACTCCCATTTAATATTAGCCTTTAATTATGTTTTAATATTGGTTTTTGATATGTCAACAAGAGATTATAAGAAGGATCTTGATGGGAAATGGGAAAACAAATCGAATGAGAAATATAGAGATCGAATTCTCAAGAGAGCAGCACAGCAGTTACCAGAGAGTGATCGAGTTCATTTCTTACAGTGAGGGGCAGGGATATTTTTTCAGTGGAATATTTTCCAGACTTAGAGAGTGCAAACCATAGGAGGAAGAGAGAGGTTGAAATAGGTTTCACAATGCCATGCCAGGCATTGCAGAGCCTTTGAGGAGATCCAGAATTTTGATGAGGAGTAGTCCAGATCTAGTTTCGGGAGTTGAGGCGTGAGACCAAAGGGATGGAGATATGAGCATCTAGTCAATAGATCGGTCGGCTAGAGGGGTGACGCAGTCCCTAGAATTTTTGATGCAGAGCCAGCGCATTGATTGCATAGACGCGACATGGGACTATCCATTCAGAGGCTATATCAGTGTTAGAACGCCAGCGATAGTGTGAGATAATTTCTCACTATATTTTTTCAGTTTATTCTTTGTATTGGATTGCAATTTTGGGCATCCAGAGATTTTTATTTATAAACTACTACTTAATAATTAAAACCCTCAGCTACTATACTGGTTTTCTCGCATTAGGTTTTTCTAGGGACATTATCCAATAAAAACGGTGTATATGTGTGTGTTTATTTCTTTCCTATTTTGTTTCCACATTATTTTTATGTTTTGAAGGTTGTAGTAGTATTTATATTGATATTTATTGTGTAACACCATAAATAACTTGATTCAATTATCAAGTAGAATAAATAATATCATATTGTTGTAGTAGGGATTTCCATTGTGGAATTTTCACATGGTATCAGAGTGCAGGTGAATCAGGAAGAGCCCTATGCTGAGAAGAAGAGGAAGTTCAAAATATTGTGTAAGTAGTAGATCGAAACCCTAGAGGGACTCTGCAGTCTATAGCCAAGAGGGGAAAATTTTGTGGAAAAATATTTCTTTGAGTGAGTCGCAGAGAATAATATTTTTCGAATCGATATTTTCTAGAGGCATAGGGAGTAGCGCAGTAGCTTCAACACATAGCAAATCTTCAGCTGGGGCGTAGTTTGCTGGGACAAAAAAGCCTCAGAAGAGGAAAGAAGAGTACATACTTAGGGAATTTCTTCCTCAGATAATTCCTATCTAAGGAATTTTATTTCTCATTGCAGATGAGTAGTAGCCAAGAGCATATCTACTTACTATAGCAAGGAGTGCACATAGCCATTCAGCATCTGTGCAGAAGAGAGAAGAGGCAACTCGACATTTGTTTGGCAAGATGGCAGCAAATGGGTTGACAGATCAAGATTGGTTGGAGGGTGCCTCCAACTATGTAATCTGGAAGGACGGTATCTCCTTCCTTCTAGGTGAGCATGATCTTAAAACTTTCATCGATAGTCTCGTATTTGTCCCCACAAATCTGATCCATTGAAATATTACAAGAAGGATATGCCGAAGGCCAAGAGGTTAATCCTCGACAGAGTGAGAGATCACGTTGTATCCCACATAGAAATCAAAGGCACAGCCAAATAAATGTGTCTGAGCCATGAAATATATACTCGGAAGACAAATTGAGATGCACGAGCATGCAAAAGGGGGAACGCATAGACCCCTTTATAATGAGACTTTAGGATACCCGAGATCAACTGGATGTTGAAGGTGCAACGCCTCAAGGTACTGAGTTGGTATGTCTGGCCCTTAACAATGTTTCCGAGTAGTGGAAATTCTTTGTCCAAAGTATCCTAGGCAGAGATAAGTTGCCTGGTTGGGAGAGAGTTTGGGTTGATCTACAACAATAGAATATGAGGCATGATTTGGTAAAGAGCACCATAAGTGGTAGCAACAAAAATGGGCTGAATATTGAGAAGGAAGTGGAGAATGTAGCCCTCGCATCAAAGGGGCAGCAGGAGCAGTGCAGGCAAAAGAAGGATATTTCGAAGATCAAGTGTTTCTGATGTGGTGAGATGGGACACTTCAGTTCTCGGAATCCTCTTCAAAATAAGGACAAGGAGAAGAAGCAGGATCAGCAAGCTGCTACCGCATAGATCAATATACTATCCTCCATATCTAAGGAATATTTTTCCATGATTTCCCATATGTTAGCACTCCACCGGTTCTCTGAAGGCTGAGAAGGAGACCAGCAAAAGTAACCACATAACACTTTGACCTAGTAGCTAGCCCTACTAGGATGGAGAGGGCTCTCTCCGTGAGATCACAGTAAAAATGACTAGATAAAGAATATTTTAGGCTAGGTATAGTAGGCTCTAGGGTTTGATTTATTTGGATTTGGTGCTGGATAGTAAATTAGGTCAAGGGAAAACTAGGTTTGGGTACTGAAAATCAGACTTGCAGAGATGTGATGGGGCAAGGTAGGCACACACTTTAGCACTTTAAGGTATCTTTATGAGTGTGAGATACTTCTAGGGTTTCAAAATGAGCATAGGAATTATGAATTCATTTATATCATAATAAAGTGAACAAAACTGTGATAATTTCTTCGAAACAGAGCATCAAATTAATGAATTTTACTTGTCAACTTAGAAATAAATCACATTAAGATATGGACATGAATATGGAAGGAATGATACATTCAAACATATGAAAACATAAGAGGCAACACTGCTAAAACACATACCACATGAATCCCATTACAATAGTTCCAACTATGTCTATTAGTTCCTACCAAAAATCATTGAATACACCAGTGTTCAAATATCAATTACATAGAATCCAACCCTTGCAATGAAAAATAAAATGAAATATATAGGCCAAAATAGAATTCTCCCACTCTCAGGGGTCGAATCCATGACTTGTGGAGCTCTTCTCCAAAATCCTCAACTCGAATCCTATTGACTAGGGAGGTCAACAAACTCTCCCTATCTTGATGAAACTTATTCACTTGACCCAAAAATACAATTTTACTTGATGTATATACCTCTAGGAACTATAAAATATATAATTACATTTTATTTTCACATTTACATTAGTAAAACTCAATTAAATTCATCATCCAACTGAGAAAAAGTCAAATTTCTGAAGAAAATAGGCAACTGGAAAAAGCACAAAGTGTCTGCAAAAAGCAAAGTGTGCCCCTGAGAAAAGCACAGCGTGAGCTTCAAGTTGACTTTTGACTGACTTTTTGAAGTCTAAATTGAGCTCAAGATAGCTCATTGTAAATATCTTCCTATCTAGTTGTCCAAAATGTCCTCAAGCACTTAAAATGATGGAGTTAAGCCCCTCAAAAGTCAATTCTCTCAAGACTGGTCAAAAATCGAAGCGTGTGGCTGAAAACACTGGCAGAAAGGTGTTTTTTAGGTGGTTTTTGGGTTTTCCACCTGTCAAAAGCTCAGATTTTGGATTTCCAGTAGTTAAAATGTGATGTAGAGGCCATTATCTATCCAACCCCACTAATTTTTCTTCATTTGGAGGCTCCCAGAAAAAGTGCAGCGTGGCCCACGCTGCACTTTTTGTAGGTTAACTATGCAAAAAACTAATAAAATTTGACCAAAATGCCAAAAATGAAAAAAAATTGTCCAAAAACTTTCAAAATCGTTGAATGAGTTCTTGATGAAATGTGTTAAGCAACCAAGGAGGCATTAGCAAGAAATTCAAGTTTACCCTTCTCCTTTTGGCTGATTAGGGTTTCCTTAAGCTTATCCTACAATTTCTTAACCTTGACATTACAAATCTTGTTTCTTGTATGGTAGTGTTCAGCCATGTGCCTCAACATTTGATTGTCTTTGTTGGCTTTGTGAAAAAGCTTCTCCAAGTATATGTTTACTCTGTCAATCCAAACTTCCCTATCTTCATTAATTTCCATGGAAATCCTTTCCTCAAAGGTGAGTTCCTCTACAAGAAGTGCCTCCTGTTGTTTTTCTAGCTCCAATGCTCTTTTTAAGCCCCTTGTTCTTGGTCTTTTCCTTGTGGTCTGGGCCTCATCCTCATCAGACTTATCATGTCCAATCACTTCTTTTCCTTTTAAATTTTTCCTTGTAACCTTCAACAAGTCATTTTCCAAAAGTATTCACTTTTCCTTCAAATGTTTGTTCTCTTGCTCAAGGAAGGAGATAACAAACTTGGACCTTACAAAATTATCTTGTAGCTCTATAATTTTGGCATATTTTTCTTTGATTACCAAGTTTAGCGTTTCATGTTCATCTTGGGACTCCAATTCCACCATCTCAATGTCATGGTGAAAGGCTTCTTTCTCTTGTACAATTGTCTCCTGTTGCTTATGATATCCCTGCTTTGCTAATGTAGAAGGAAAGGCCCCTTCCACAATTTATGGAGAAAACACTTGCCTATGTCCTCTCGGATAAGTTATGACCTCTTTTTTCTTTTTTCTCTTCTTAAAAGCAATGTTGCTAGATGACCTAGTTTCTTTTCTAGTAGCTGATGTTGATGGAGGAATAGGTCTAGCAGGCTGATTGGGTGATGATGTGAAGACCTCTACCTCAATGAAATTTTCCCATGGAATGTTTAGCTATTTGAGATGGTGAAGGAAAAAAATTTTGATGAGTGAATGATGGAAAATATTGTTCATTTCGAGCTCATATTCTCTGTGTTGTACCTTGTAGGCCATCTTGTCAATGATCCTGTACAAATAATAGGGAATGTTGAGAAGCTTCACCCTAGTGAAATGCATAAGTAACCTGATGTGGTAGCTTTGTAGGCTGGAGAATCTGCTCTCACAAGTGAAATATTTCATGATGATTTTCATCATGGGAGCAAACCTATTAAGTAGCTGACGAAAAGGGAATATTTTCTTGATGTTATCCTTGTATGGTGCTTTGAGGTAGGGTTCATACAACTGGGCATCCAATTCCAGATTTTTGAACCACTTTTCACCTACATTAGGTATCCTTGTTTTTGCTACAATAATGACTATATAAATGGTGAATGTCACCCTTGCAATGGTGACTTGGTATTTTGTAGGTTTGTGATGAAGGTCCTAGTCAAATTTGGATGGATCCGCACCCTTTATACCATTTCACAAAACTCAAAATAGCCCACATGTTGGAGACATTTGACTGTTAGGGGTGATGAAATTAACTCCCTGGTGTCTGATGCCTCAAGCCTTAAGATTCTCCCTCCTTTTTTGTAGGTATTTTTCTCTTCCTCCATGGTGTTTCTCTCTTCCTCCATGATGTTTCTCTCTTCCTCCATGATGTTTAGTTTGATAGAAACTCTAGGGGAGAAGGGGAAGGAAAAGGGAATGAGATGATGGGTTTTGGGAGTTGGGATAGGTGTGGGAAAATTTAGGGAAGGGTGTAGAGGAATTAGGAACCTTAGGGAGGTGATAGGGAGTTAAAATGACAATGGATATGGGCTAGGGAATTTAATTACAGAGGTATAGTCTAGCTTACTAGAAAATCGCAGCGTAGGGGTAGGGTTTTAAGGAATATGATTTAGGAGTGGGGAATGAAGGGATGTGAGTGTTGTGGGGGATTATTAAGAGTGTGAGGGAAGTAAAAGAGTCTAGGGAAAATAAAATTTACCTTTCAAACTTGAAAAATAGGGTTTAGCCACAAAAACATATCATGGATATCAATGGAGGGTTTCCACACTAGAATTATGTGATTGATCTGCAAGGAGGAGTTTTGTAGAATGTAACTTACTTGAAAATAGTTAATGAAACCTTCAGTTTCCCCTTAGAACCCTTGAAAACAATTTTTATAGCTGTAAGAGTGAAAATGTTGCTTCACTGGATAAAGTGCAGCAAGTAGAGGAAAAGAGCAGCGACTTTGAGAAAAGCGTAGCGTCCTCACCTAAAAAGCGTATTGCTTTGAGGAAAAGCGCAGTGATGCAGCAGAAACTCGATTTTTTGAAGTAAAAATTGGTTTTTTAACTTGGGAAAATTGGGAGCTCGATGTTGAAGAGTGAGAATGAATGTCTTTTGGTCTTTTAGGGCCTTTAAAACTTGGATTTGAAATCATTAAATGATCATGGACCCACATTTTCCTTTTCAAAATTAAGCTTTTGTTTTCTTTTTGCTTTTAAACTTGAACTTGAACTTTGAACTTTTGGTTGCTTTTGAACACTAAATTTCTTCTTGGAACCTTGAACATCTGCTGGTGGAACTTGAGCATTTGCAGCTACTTGGAACTTTGAAACACTTATTAAAAATTAAGAACATAAAATTACATTTTTCCTTTAAAATCAAGTTTATTGATGAAATTTCTTTGTTGTCACTCCTCCATTTGCTGGAATTTATTCATGGAATGATGATTTAATGACCTTGGAACCCTAAAGACCTAATGGAGACTCTGGATTGAATGAAACCATGATAAAAATGACTATAATGATGATGAAAACTTATGAATGATGGTACACTCAGCTAAGGTGTGAAATGAGACAACAATTATTAGAACTTTGGAAGGAGTAAAAAAAAAACTAGATCTACATCCAGTGACCAAATTTTTGCATGATGACCTAATGGAATGACAAAATATTTGACTATGGGACCCTAACAAGACATGAAAAGAGTCCATTTGATCACTCGTGGTAGGATGCAAAAACTGACACTAACATTGGCTCTAGTTGGGGATGGCAGCTCCTTGGAGGTGTCAAGAACACCATATACCAAGTAGCCTAACCATTGGGCATGGATTCAAAAGCTAAAAACCAGACTGAATACTGAAAATTTGATATAATAAACTAACTCAAAACTTGGCTAGCTTGGCTTTTACTAAACTTTGAAAACATCAGAAAACTATTGAAACTCTATGGGCTTCACCTCGGGCTCCAAGCTCCGATGATTCTCCGCTTCACACTTTGCAGAAAAATTAAACTGATATATACAATGGAATTGAGAAATTTTCATAAATATGCATCAGAAAATATAATTATTAAGGATCCTACCATTGACTAGTCCTCCTAAGAAATCTTCTCCATTCATCTCTTCCAATAGGAAATCATGTTGCCCACGAGAGGCTGAAATCTTGTATGTTCCTTTCCACAGGTTCTCAAATTTTCAATGCTTCCCTTTTTCCTCGTTCCTAGTATCCCATCGGAGAACCAGATCTCCAATATTGAAATAATCCACTTTGGTCTTGTGGTCATATACCTTCTTTATCTTTTCATGAAGCTTTGAGGTTTTCTCAAATACCTCATCTCTTGTTTGTTGAAGATGGATCATCTGATTGATTCGATGTTGTACATCATTCTCTTCACTTCCTATTTCTTGTAATAACTTCATAACCGAGACAGCAAGTGATGTAGGAAAAACAGTCTCTACACAATATATCAACTAAAAATGGGACATTCCTATTGATTTCTTACTCACCTTGTCCGCCCACAAAGCATTAACAAGATTTTTGTGCCAGTTCTTCTTGTTTGCCTCCAACATCTTCTCTATGATATTAATCAAATATTTATTAGAAGATTCTACTAATCCATTACCTTGTGGATAATATGTGGTTAAGTGCCCCAATTTTATGGTGTACTTGTCACATAACTCAACCATTTTCTTCGACTTGAATGCAATCACATTTTCTGTAATTATCTTATGAGAACAACTAAAACGAGACAAATTGTTAGTCTCCAAAAAATGAATAATTACTAAATTTGTTGCTTCCCTTGTTGGGATCACTTCGATCCATTTATTAAAGTATTCGGTGGCTGTTAAGATCCATATATTTTGTGTAGATAATGTAGGGTGAATCTCTCTGATAAAGTCAATGCCCCAATGTTGAAAAGGTGCTTGCACGGAAATAGGTTGCAAAGGTAATGGAAGAAGCTTTCTTTACCTTGAAATACCTGACACTCATGGCAACTCATCACTGTTTTATATAAATCTGCAAAGAGATTTGGCCAATAATATCCAGAACTAAACACCTTGTTAGCCATGGTTTTCCAAAATAGGTGACCTCCACAATCTCCCTTATGGAAATCATTCATTACCTCTTTGGCTTAATTTTATACTAAACAATTTAGCAAGACACCTCCTAGGTCTTTCTAATAAAGAGAGATGTCCAAAATGCAGTATTTGGAAGCCTTCAACTTCAATGACCTACCCTTAATTTTAGACATTCCCGGAGGATGATTTAAATGTTGAAGAACATATATAATTTTGGAATACCATGGATATGAAAGAAAAATATAAGATACCTGTATGAGAGTCCCATCCTCTTCTTCATCGGACAAAACTAAAATGAGTTTGATATCTAGAGCATGTAAATTTGATTCAGCCGTGAGCTTGGCTAGACCCTGACCTTTGATCAGCTTTATGGGTTTGATCTCGAGGTCATACTCTAACCTTATTGCTATCCACTTCCCTCTTCTACCTTCTGGATCAGTCTGCATAAGAACTTCCTTTACTGATGCATTGAGGACATAAGATAGAATATGTGAATGTAGGATATATACATGAGAGTCCTTCAATGCCTTTACTAGGGCCAAGGCTTTATTCTTAATGATATTATATCTAAGGGCTGCATCCCTAATGGTACAGCTGAAGAATGCAATGGGATTCTCGGTCTTATCCTTCTTTTGCATCAAAACCGCAGCCAGGGTATGTTCGAAGGCAAATGAAAATATGATAAATCAATGGAGTAATCAGGGCTGATTAAAACAGGGGTTGTAGTTAAGGAAAACATCACTAAATTAAAATATTTTTTAGCATCCTCAGACCACTTTACCTCATTGTATTTCTTTAAAATTTTGGTCATTTCTCAAAGATTCTAGGCTAGATTTGGAATAAATCTCCTTAAGAAGTTCATCTTACCATTGAAAGCTTGAATTTATTTCTTGTTGCACGGAAAGTCAATTTTTTGAATAACCTCAACCCGAGAAGGGTCAATCCGGATACCATCCTTGGAGATGATGTGACCGAGAAGCTTTCCCTCTTCCATGGAAAAAACACTCTTTTTTGGATTAAGGAAAATCCCGAATTTCCTGCATTTCTGAAATACAATTCTTAAGTGATAGAAGTGTTCATCATCGGAATTAGAGAAAAATGTCAAATCATCAAGATATACAACTAAGAAAACATATTTTTCATCTACAAATGCTACGTCCGTCGCCCGCTGAAAGGTGGACCCTGCATTCTTGAGTCTGAATGGCATCTTAGCATACTTAAATGTGCCCTAAGGTGTCGTGAAGGTCGTTTTGTCTTGGTCCTTCTCATGCACTAAAATCTTATTGTACCCCGAATATCCATCAAGAAGCGACATTTGGGAAGCCCCAACCACTCTGTGTAGGATATGATCCATTTTTGGAAGGGGATAATTATGCTTGAGAGACACCTTGTTTAAGTTTCTAAAATCAATGCAAATCTAGATTTCTCCAGTTTTCTTCCTTACCAAAACTAGATTTTATATCCAGTCAGAAAATCTGATGGGAACAATAATGCCAGCCTTATAAAGTATTTTCACCTCCTTCTCTATCAATGGAAACAAGCTCGGGTTGATTCTTCTTAGCTTTGTCTGAAGAGATTTTGGTCAAGCTTGATTGGAATGGTATGTTGAATGATATTCTTATCATAAACTTTCAAGCCTGCATAATCCCAAGAAAATACATCAGAAAATTCATACAATAAAGCAATGTATTTGTATTTTACCTCAAGAGATAAAGACTTGGATGGTTTGACCATCTTAGGCTTTTCCGTTGTTCTGATGTTCACATCCTCAACGCCTTTCTCAGTAGGAACCAAGGTCGGCTTCTTGTCAACATCATCCTAATCAAACAATTCTTCCAAAGGTATAAGACCTCTTGGAATATTGTTATCTTTCAACTGTAATGCATCAACCTAAGTGGCTTCAATTACTTGAACATATTTTTCATAAACTTCATCAATAAAATAATTATCGAATTCACCTTTATTTTCATAAAATTGTTTACCTGTTTGTCATCCCAAAACACTTGCCAATACCGCAAGTTGTCAAGGGCAATTGGCCAATGTTTAACATGAATTTAAAAACTCTTATTAGAAAATATGGGAATATTGAAATTACTTGTTGTTGTAGCAAGAGAATCTGACATAATTTTATGACTTATCGACACTAATGACAATGTATATTCAGGAAACATCTTTAAGATATCCAGTTTAGCATTTATATACCCTCTCATTCGTGGATGTTGTGCCTGGTATTCCCCTATTACCTGTTTAATCACAAGCTCGGAGTCGCCATAAACTGAAATTCTTATTGCGCCCAACTTTTTCAGGATTTTGAGGCCAGTGATCAATGCCTCATATTCGACATCATTGTTATAACAATCAAAAGCCAACTTATATGAACATAATATTACACTTTTTGGAACTTTACCCGACTGATGAAGAGGACTACGGATCCAAATTCCAATTCCTACCCCGTCTTTCCCTAAGGCACCATCAAAATCCATGGTCCAAAGACCATTTTCATCATCCATTATGTTGGAAATCTGTATTATGTTCTATCTCATCTTTTTGGGCCACTTCTTCAATTTGTTCTGAACCTTTTTCTACCTTATCTGATGATTTCTCTGAAGAACTAGGCAAATTTCCTTTTCCCTCATCTAAAACCACTCTGACACTATTGGCAATTTCTGGAATATCTTCTACTTCTATAATTTGACTATCTACATCATTCAAACCACTATCATTAAACAAAATAAATTATTCAAGATCTATATGTAAAACATTAGTAGGATGCCATTGTTGGGTTTCTCTTTGTTGGTAATCATGTATTTCATCTTCATTTCCTGGTACAACTTTCTCAACTGTCTGAAAAACGGGATGGTGGCATAAGATAAATCTAGTTGCAAAGTACCTCTCAAATTTTCCCCTGAAGACCTTGACAACAACATATCAAACCGTGGAGGTATATCAGCTACCACCACATCCATCAAGACATTATTTGTTGGAATTTTTTCAAGGGAAACTACCAAATCCTTTATGATACCAAGACAAGGAACTCTACTAGAGTCAAAGGAATACAGATCATGGTAAGTACGAGTTATATCTAGGCCCAATTTCTCCATAATGGCCTTCGAAATTTGGTTATGGGAAGCTCCAAAGTTAAGCATGGCATTGTGAAGGATACATTGATGAATTCTCAGACTCATATAGAATGGGGGAACTTCACTATCCTCTAACTGACCATCTATGGCTGGAACAAAAATAAGTTCAGGTTGGTCATCTTAAAAATTTTCCATATCAGATAAAGGATTTACTTTCAACATTTTTGCCACGTGAGATTTATATTGATTGTTTTTTACAAGTTCAGTTAAAGGGATAGAAACTTTTAACTTAGATATTTCAGTTTCTAAGCTAAAAGGAATGGATTTGTCTACCTCTTTAATGGTGGTGTCTCTTTTATCGGGATGATCCTTTGGTGTAGTTTCCTTCTTATGAATTTCCTTTTCTTTGCTCGGTGTGCATGTATATGGTTGATTGATCTTGCTCTAATTTGCAGTTGCGGGCTCCTTTCCTTTGTTCTGATTACCTTGAGGATTTTTCTTAGGTTGAGTATCTTTTTGTTGGGATGCCCCCTTCTAAATAGGATTGACTGGGACATCTCTAATTCTTAATGAGTATTGCCTCTACTATGAGCTGAGTGCATTTAAATAACCCCGTTGATAATCATCGGACTTAACCTCCAACTTATGATCATTGGCAAGTATGTAATCTTCATCCTTAGGAAAATCTGTCTTCTCAACATATTCTTCATTTTCTATCAATAATATAGGTTGGCCATCTGTTGTAAAGAAGTGATTTTCTTCCAAAATTTGATCTTATTCTTCTTCTTCAACCCCTTGAGCATAATTTTGTTGCAAGGGTGTCTGAATCTATTATTGTTGTGTTGGCTACTCAAGAGCCCTTTGTTCTCTTTGTTTGATCCTAAACTGAGGCTATTATTTTTTTCCTCTGAAGTTAGGATTTCTAACCTATTCTTCCGACTGTCTTTATGTAATGGAAATTATATCCACCATTCTTTCCATTTTCCTTATCAAAGTGTCCAATTTTACCTCAGAGGATGAGGATGCTTCTTCTTTAATTGTTACTTTTCTCTCACCCTTCATCTTTCACTCTTTAATTGACAGGTTTGCTTCCACACTGACTGCATTCCTTTGCATGTCTTCTAGTGTTGCATTATTTCTCTCTCAAATTTGGTATGCCATGTCTGGATCAAAGGTATCCGGATAGTGAAAGAGAGACAAACCTAGAGGAGGTTTGATCTCATTTTTAATTGAATTGTACACTCAGTTGAAATAGGCAGTGAAATCCTGAACTGATTCATTTGGATTCCATTTCAAGTTGTCATACTCAGAAATAATATGCAATGGGTTCTTCTTCACCTCCCATCGGGCTATGAATGCATCAATTAGCTGGTCTAGAGTGGCTATAGAATTTGTATTCAAATATCTAAACCAAGTTTTAACATCTCCGAAAAGCTTTCGACTATGATTCTCATCATGGCATCATCAACATATATTTCTTCTAGGTCAATGAAATCAGTGACTTTTACTAAGTGTCGTTTTGCACTGATTTGAGAATTATTGTCAAAGAGAGGGATTCTCTGGCCATAGCCTTGTGGTAAGGCATTAAGTTGAGCAGGTAGAATCAGGGGTGCGAATCTGGCCATGAATCCTGCTGAGTGAAGTGCAGGAGTAACAACGAAAGGAGTTGAAAAAACAGGTAATGAAGTAGAAGGTGTAGTTGAGGAGGCAAAAAGTGACTGAGATCGTGTCAGAATGGACAATGACTCTTGTTGGTATTGGATTATGGGTTTTTCGGATGTGGTATTAGCTAAATTTTCAAGCCTATCGAATTGACTCCAGACTTTTCTTTCAAAGTGTTATTTAGATTTATATTCTCAATAAAGTAAACTATATTCAAGTTTCAGGGAACCAAAAACTACCTCAGACAAGAATTTTACTTCAGATAGTCTCAATGAGCTAAATACTATGTCATACTTTGATCAAAATAGAGACAATTCAAACTTCAAATCAAAAGATATGTCTTTGAGAGATAAAACTTTTGTAGGTGACAAGGAATATCTTACCAATGGAGAAGGATTTCACTGAAATTATAAGTGTCAGGATTTTTTCTTTCGAACAAGTTTCTCTGGATCTTCAACTAGATTAGTTAGATGAGGATCTGGATTTGATCTAGTGCATCTCCTTGAAGCCAGAATGTTCTCTAATTGTGAAACTTGGTTCTTTGCAACTTTTAGATCAGCCTTCAAGAAGACTAAGACCTATCACCCACATGCCTAGAATTCGATGAAATTATGGTACAACTAGGGAGGATCTGTCACTTTCTTCCCCAGTATGGTCACCAATATGTTAGCACTCCACCAGTTCTTCGAAGGCTGAGAAGGAGACTAGTAAAGGTAACCACAGACCACTTTGACCTAGTAGGTAGCCCTACTAGGATAAAGAGGGCTCTCTCCATGAGATAAAAATCAAATTGACTGTATAATGAAGCTTTTAGGCTGCGTATAGTAGGCTCTAAGGTTTGATTTATTTGGATTTGGTGCTGGATGGTAAATTAGGTCAAAAACTAGGTCAGGGTACTGAAAATCAGACTTGCAGAGATGTGATGGAGCAAGGTAGGCACACACTTTAGCACTTTAAGGTATCTTGATGAGTATGAGAGACTTCTAGGGTTTAAAAACGAGCATAGGAATTATGAATTCTTTTATATCATAAGAAAGTGAATAAAATTGTGATAATTTCTCCAAAACAGAGCGTTGAAATAATGAATTCTACTTATCAACTTAGAAATCAATCACATTAAGATATGGACATGAATATGGAATGCATAATACATTAAAACATATGAAAACATAAGAGGCAACACTGCTAAAACACATACCACATGAATCCCACCACAATAGTTGAAACTTTGTCTATTAGTTCCTACCAAAAATCATTGAATACACTAGTGATCAAAGATCAATTACACAGCATCCAACCCTTGCAATGACAAAGAAAATGAAAGAAATAGACCAAAACAGACTTCTCCCACTCTCAGGGTTTGAATCCATGACGTGTTGAGCTATTCCCCAAAATCCTCAACTAGGGAGGTCAACAAACTCTCCCTATCTTGATGAAACTGATTCACTTGACCCAAAAATACAATTTTACTTGATCTATCTACCTCTAATAACTATAAAAGACATAATTACATTTTATTTTCACATTTACATCAGTAAAACTCCATAAAATTCACTAACCAACTGAGAATAATTCAAATCTCTGAAGAAAACAGGCAACTGGAAAAAGTGTGGCGTGTGTGCTAAAAGAAAAGTGTGCCCATGAGAAAATCGTAGCGTGAGCTTCAAGTTGAATTTTGACTACATTTCTGAAGTCCAAATTGAGCTCAAGATATCTCATTAGAACGCTCTTCTAGTCTAGTTGTCTAAAATTTCCTCAAGAATTGAAAATTGTGGAGTTAAGCACCTCAAAAGTAAATTCTCCCAAGACTGGTCAAAAAGGGCAGTGTGTGGCTGAAAACACTGGCAGAAAGGTGTTTTTTGGGTGGTTTTTGGGTTTTTTCACCTATCAAAAGCTTAGATTTTGGATTGAAAGTAGTCAAAATGTAATGTCGAGGCTATTGTCTATCCAACCCCACTGATTTTTCTTCATTTGGAGGCTCCCAAAAAAAGAACAACATGGCCCACGCTCCGCGTTTTATAGGCTGATTGTGCAAAAAACTGATAAAATTTGACCAAAATGAAAAAATGCCAAAAAATTGTCCAAAAACTTTCAAAATTTTTGAATGAGGTCCTGATGAAGTTTTTTAAGCAACCAAGGAGGCATCAGCGAGCAATTCAAGTTTACCCTTCTCCTTTTCGTTGATTAGGGTTTCCTTGAGCTTATCCTGCAATTGCTTAGCCATGACATTACAAATATTGTTTCTTGTATGGTAACAGTCAACCATGTGCTTCAATATATGATTGTCCTTGTTGGCTTTGTGAAGAAGCTTCTCCAGGGGTATGTTTACTCTGGCAAGCCAAACTTCCCTATCTTCATTGATTTCCATGGCAATCCTTTCCTCAAAGGTGAGTTCCTCTACAAGTAGTGCCTCCTGTTGTTTTTCAAGCTCCAATGCTCTTTTTAAGCCCCTTGTTCTTGGTCTTTTCCTTGTGGTCTGGGCCTCATCCTCATCAGACTTATCATGTCCAATCATTACTTTTCCTTTGACATCTTTCCTTGTAGCCTTCAACAGGTCATTTTCCAAAAGTATTTTCTTTTCCTTCAATTGTTTATTCTCTTGCTCAAGGAAGGAGATAACAAACTTGGACCTTGCCAAATTATCTTGTAGCTCTTTGATTTTGGCATGTTTTTCTTTGTTTACCAGGTTTAGGGTTTCCTGTTCATCTTTGGACTCCAAGTCCACCATCTCAATGTCATGGTGAAAGGCTTCTTTCTCATGGAAAATTGTCTCCTACTGCTTATGATATCCCTGCTTTGCTGATGTAGAACGCAAGGCCCCTTCCACAATTTGTGGAGAAAACACTTTCCTATGTCCTCTCTGATAAGTTCTAAACTCTTTGTCCTTTTTTCTCTTCTTAACTACATCCCTGCTATATGACCTAGTTTCTTTTTGAGTAACTAATGTTGATGGTGGAATAGGTCTAGCAGGCTGATTGGGTGGTGATGTGAAGACCTCTGCCTCAATGAAAGTTTCCCATGGATTGTTTAGCTATTTGAGATGGTGAAGGACAATGATTTTGATGAGTTAATGATGGAAAATATTGTTCATTTGGAGCTCATATTATCTGTGATGTACCTTGTAGGCCATCTTGTCAATGCTCCTATACAAATAATAGGGAATGTCAAGAAGCTTCACCCTAGTGAAATGCATGAGTAACTTGATGTGGTAGCTATATAGCTTCGAGAATCTTCCCTCACAAGTGAAATATTTCATGATTATTTTCATCATGGGAGAAAACCTATTAATTAGCTGACCAAAAGGGAATATTTTCTCAATGTTATCCTTGTATGGTGCTTTGAGGTAAGGTTCATACAACTGGGCATCCAATTCCTGAGTTTTGAACCACTTTTCACCTACATTATGTATCCATGTTTCTGCTGCAATAATGTTTATATAAATGGTGAATGTCACCACTATAATGGTGACTTGGTATTTTTTTAGTTTTGTGATGAAGATCCTAGTCAAATTTGGATGGCTCTGCTCTCTTTGGACCATTTCACAAAACTCAAAACAACCCACATGCTGGAAACATTTGACTTCTAGGGGTGATGACATTAACTCCGTCATGTCTGATGACATAAGCCTTAATATTCTCCCTCCTTTGTTGTAGGTATTTTTCTCTTCCTCCATGGTGTTTCTCTCTTCCTCCATGATGTTTCTCTCTTCCTCCATGATTTTTAGTTTGCTAGAAACCCTAGGGGAGAAGGGGAAGGAAAAGGGAATGATTTGATGGGTTGGGAGTTGGGATAGGTGTGGGAAAATTTAGGGAAGCGTGTAGGGGATTTAGGAACCTTAGGAAGGTGATAGGGAGTTAAAATTATGAGGGAGATGGGCTAGGGAATTTAATTACTGGGGTATGGTATAGTTTCCTAGAAAAGCGCAGCGTAGGGGTAGGGTTTTAAGGAATATGTATTAGGAGTGGGGAATAAAGGGATGTGAGGGTTTTGGGGGATGATTAAGAGTGCGAGGGAAGTAAAAGAGTCTAGGGAAAATCAAATTTACCTTTAAAACTTGAAAAATATGGTTTAGCCACTAAAACATAGCATGGATATCAATGGAGGGTTCCCACACTAGAATTATGAGATTGATCTGCAAGGAGGAGTTTTGTAGAATGTAACTTACTTGAAAATAGCTGATGAAACCTTCAGTGCCCCTCGAAACCCTTGAAAACAAGTTGTATGGTTATAAGAGTGAAAACGCTGCTTCTCTAGACAAAGCGCAAGGACAAGAGGAAAAGTGCAGCGTCTTTGGAAAAAGTGCAGCGTCCTCACCTGAAAAGCGCAGCAATGCAACAGAAAATCGATTATTTGAAGTAAAAATTAGTTTTTTAACTTGCGAAAATTAGGAGCTCAATGATAAAGAGTGAGAACAAATGTCTTGGTCTTTTAGGGCCTTTTAAACTTGGATTTGAAATCATTAAATGATCATGGACCCACATTTTCCTTTTCAAAATTAACCTTTCATTTGCTTTTCACTTTTAACCTTGAACTTGAACTTTGAACTTTTGGTTTCTTTGGAACACTGAATTTCTTCTTGAAACCTTGAACATCTGCTGGTGGAACTTGAGAAACTCTAGCTTCTTGGAACTTTGAAACACTTATTACACATTAAGAACATAAATTACATTTTTTCTTTGAAATCAAGTTTATTGGTGAAAATATTTTATTGTCACTCCTTCGTTTGCTAGACTTTATGCATGGAATGATGATTTGATGACCATGGAACCCTAAAGACCTAATGGAGACTCTAAATTGAATGAAACCATGATAAAAATGACTATAATGATGATGACAACTTATGAATGATGGTACACTCAGCTAAGAGGTGAAATGAGCCAATAATTAGTCAAAAACAGACCTAGATCTACATCCAGTGACCAAATTTTTGCATGATGATCTAATGGAATGACAAAATATTTGACTATGGGACCCTAACAAGACATGATAAAATTCCATTTCATCACTGGTGGCAGGATGCAAAAACTGACACTAACACCATATACATCCAAGGGAGAGGTGGGGTGATATGGTTTTGTAGTCCTAGAGTGTTACAAATGGGTAAGATCCTTGAGGAGTCCACCTCTTTGATCAATTCCTTTCTACGGAAGCCCATAGATGAAGTAGTAGGATGGACCAGTGATAGATGGCACATTGAGGTGCCAAAGTGATAGATGCAGTGCTTAGCAGCGTTAGGAACTAAGCAGCTCAGAGCAGAGTTGGCAGTAGTGCAGTTGGTACAGTGCATAATTAGCAGCAGTGCAGAGGCTAGCATTAGTCAAAACTCGGTTGACGGATACATCAATATGATCACAGTTGTTTCAGTTGATCGACATCTCTCATTTGTAGCAACGTCAGATGAGAGGGAGTTGCAGATGTTGTAGTGGCAACAACAACAAAGTTGCAGTGTAGATGCATTAGTTGACATCAACATGCAGAGTCAACTGCAGTGCAGAGAGAGACATGTAGTAGTTGGTGGGCAGTAGCAGTCAGACATTAGTAGCACAGCTGGAATGGTGCAGAAGTCAGAGTAGTGCTTCAGGAAGTTTAAGCACTTGAGCACATTCCTCGCTAAAAGGGAGTATTGATTTTTGTAGCATCAGATGTGCTCTAGCCTCGAGATTTTGCAGAGAGGCTAAGACACATGTATTCCACAATACGGAGAAATTATTTTGGGAAATTCCACCCATATAATATTTAATTAAAATATTAATCATTTTTAATTTATTCCTAAGTTTGAACTTGGGAAATGTGATTAATTAAAGTGTATTAATTAGATTAGGTGTGAATCTTCTAGATAAAGACACGGATCAAATCCCAGTTAATCTTAGTCTTTGATTATGTTTTAATATTGGTCATTGATATGTAAACGTGAGATTATAAGAAGGACCTTGATGGTCATTTGGAAAATATATCTAGAGATTGAATTCTCAAGAGAGAAATGCAGCAGTTTCCGGAGAGAGATCGAGTTGATTTATTGCAATGAGGGGCAGTGATAGTTTTTCAGTGGAACATTTTCTAGATATGGAGAGTAAAAGGAAGAGGAGGCAGAGATAATTTTAGAGAGGCTACACAGTGCCACACTAGGCAGCACAGAGTTGAGGCAGCGCAAAGCCTCTGAGGAGATCCACAGTTTTGCTGAGGAGAAGTCTAGATCTAATTCCGAGAGATGGGGTGTGAGACCGGAGGGTCATATATCTTAGCATCCAGTCAACAGATTGAAAAACTAGAGGGGTGATACAATCCCTAGAGGTTGTGATGTAGATCGGGCGTAGTGACTGTGTAGAGGTTGTGCAGAGGCAGCGTGGAACTAATCATTCATAGGTTGGATCAATTTTGGATCACCAGTGACAATGTGAGATAATTTCTCACTATCTTTTTGCCATTTTATTCTCTATATTAGATTTCCAGTTTGGTAATACAAATATTTTTATTCAGAAACTACTGCATAATAATTAAAACCCGTAATTGTTCCACAAGTTTTTCCGCATTGGGTTTTTTTCCAGGGACATTGTCTAAAAGCAACGGTGTATATGTGTGTGTTTATTTATTTCCTATTTTGTTTTCGCGGTGTTTTTATGTTGTGAAGGTTGCAGTAGTATTTATTTTGGTGTTTACTGTGCAACACTGTAAATAAATTGATTCAGAATTAACAAGTAGAAGAAATAATATCAGATTGTTGCAGTATGGATTCCCATTGTGGAATTTTCACACAAAGTACCCAAAACAGGAATGAAAAACAAGTATTTACAATTTACAAAGCAACAAACTAAATAAACAGTCTACCCAATATTTTCCTCTCCTAGGATTATGGGTTCTCTTTCTGCATCTATTTTGCTTTGAATTTTTCCTTAGGAACTATACGGCCAGTGTCCTCTTCACTAAATCCATCAACAAAAGAAAATTATATTTTCCCTGCTAGTGTATCTAAAACTTGATCAATGAAAGGTAAGGGAAAATGATCTTTCAAAGTTTCTTTATTCAGTTCCATGTATTTTATACAAACGCCACTTTCCATTTCTCTTTGGCACAATAACCAATGGTGAAACCCAGTAGCTATCTGAAATTTGAGAGATAAAGTTTACATTGAGAAATTTTTACAATTCTTCCTTCATTGTTTCCCTCATATTAGGATTCATCCTTCTTCTAGGTTGTTTGATAGGTTTTATATTCTCTTGTGTGTGTGTGTGTGTGTGTGTGTGTGTGTGTGTGATGCATGCAAGTGTTAGGATCAATTCCTTTCATGTTTGTATTTTCCCATGCAAATGCAGAGGAATGTTTTTGCAACATCTTAATTAATTATTCTTTTGAAACTCTTCCAAGTTATTATTGATATTTAATGTTTCTCCTGGACTAGTATCTACAAGATTAATTCCAAATTTATCCATTAAATTTAATGATAACCTACATTGTCATGATGAAAAATATTCAACATTTCAATTTTCTTGAAAATCTTGTTCTAATATATGCACATGATAATTTGTTTAAAATATTGAGAAAAAACACAATTATTCATAAGGTTCATTAATTTATTTTCCTCATCATTTTTCTCAATCGATATTGTTTGTAAGATAATTAAAAAAATATTGTACATATTTGTACTCTTCTTCTTCGTCATCAATACATTCTTCATTTTCAAATTCAGTTATTGCTCTTGTTGGAGGATATAATGTAATATTTTTTGTTGAATTTCCATTAGAATAAATGCATTTTCGTGGTTAACCAAGGCCTACCTAATATCAATGGATGAACCCCTACATTGGGTTTTGTTTTTAATATTATGAAATCAACCAAATATTCCCATGGATATGCTCATTATAATACAATAGAAGTATATTGAATATTATTTAATTGTAGTTCATCCATAGTGATTTTTGTCATAACATTTATTGTTGCACCTAAATCAATTAATGTGTTTGGGATTTCAACATTATTAATATAGGTTTTCATGATAGGACTCCCTGGATCTATATATTTTTCTATAGTAATTTTTCCCATCATTATTTCTACTATTTTCCCAATGAGTTGAACATTTTGTATTTATTTTCTTCTTCTACCAAGTTTGTCTTTTCATAAATTGCAATATCATTTATTTCTTGAAGTAAATGAATTTTAATGCAAATTTTTCTTAACTCAACTAGAATATTATAATTTTCAAAATTAATTGCTTCTCTATACCTTTATTTATTGTAATATTTCTATAAAATGAGGGTTTTGTAAGGTTATAGAGGGACTTTTTCTAGAGAAATGGTAGGAATTGGTCTTATTTCTATGTCATTTACTTTGTCAACAATTTATTCCTTTTGAGGAGTCTCCTCCTTTTCAGGAGTTTCACCTTATTTATTTTCTTTAATGACAATAGGAGAATTAATTTTCTGTAAAAATCTCCCTAAACCAAAATGGATATCATTTGGATATAGAGAAGCTATCATGTAAGTTTGGAAATTTTGTACTTCAACATTGTAAGTGGGTTGAGGTGTTCTATTGTTGGGGTTTGGAAGCGGTTATGTAGGTAGTTGATTGGGTCTTTGGGGTACTTGAGAAATTGGTAATGGGATAGGTTGATTTGTGTTCAACTAAGGGTGAAATTAAGGTTATGGAGTTTGTGGTGGTGGAGGATAGTATTGAGATTGGAATTGAGGATATTAGCGATTTTTTGGGAAATATGGATAATATTGTAGATTTATTCCATAAGATCATTGCCAACCTTATGTCCAAGATGGATTTTGAGGTTGAGTTTGGGATGTAAAAGGTTTTCAAGCCAATGATGTGTTCCAATTATTTTGAAATTTTTGTGCATAAGAGTGAACTTGTTGATTGGTATCTTGCATAATACATGGTTGACAAGGTTGCCAAGGTTTCTTAGGAGCAACAAAGGAGAATTATTTTGGTGTTTGATTTGATCCACTCTCTTCCAGATAAACTACTTTCAACCCTGGTAGTGATGGGAAATATTTTGTAGCATGTGATTTTAAGAAAATTGCACAAATTTCAATGTTATCAAGTGGACATTCCCTTAAGGCATGTTTCTTCCTACATCTAGGGAAACAGAGACAAAGAAAAATTCTAAGTTTTTTATTGTTTTTCATTATTAACATATCAATCTGTTCACTTAGATTACCAATAATGTTTGTTTTAAAATTATCAAGAAAATTTCCAATTTTAGCTCAACTTACCGACCCTGATGTTGATTTACTTACTCTTACTATGGATGGATCTGTAGGACTCCTGCCATAGGATTTCTTACACAATTCATAGATTTCTTCACAAGACAATTGGGTCACATCCCCTTTACCCATTAGATTAAGGAGATCAATCCAATCATCTTTGATTGATCTAATTATGAGATTTTTCAGTGTATCAAATCCTAAATTATATATTTTTCTCTCTTAACATTATATGTAAATATTTTGACGGGATCCTCAAGACTCCCATCTACTTTTTTACTCATTTTAAATATTTCCTCTTTAAGATCATGTTGTATAGAATAGTCTTTATTTTTTTCTAGAAATAATCTTCTCATATCATCCTATAATCTTATAGAGTTAGTACCCAGTCTCATAAAGAATTTAAGGGAAACATATAACTATGTGGATGGAAACAATTTCAATTTTCAAACATCAAGTAAGTAATCAGAACATGTACATAATACTTCAAATTAAAAGAGAAAATTTTATGGGTCTTATTTTCTCATACAATGGAAGTTAGGAAGTATGGATGGAGAGATGCTCTTCATACTAACATTAGTGTTAGTATCTTAAATGGGAAATCCATAAGGATCTTCTTCATTGCAACCATCTCCATTTTTGGCTCTTCCTCTACCTCATCTACTACCTCTTCCACCACTAAGAGGTCTTCTTCCTTTTTTACCACCTCCAAGTGGTGTTATTTCACCTCCTCCTTCTCCTCCTAATAAGTTTTCATGTCCATTAGGAGGAAATATTTCTCCTTCACCTTCTATCATTGATTCCTTAAAGTTGAGGTAATAAGGTTCTTCAACGGGATTTGCTTAATTTTGGTTCTTCTATTAATAGTATTTCAAATAAATTTCATTTTTATTCTTCTTCTTTAGTAGGTACTTCAAGTTCTTGCCCAAAAAGTTTCTCTCATGTTGATGAAATAAAATAATGGCTTTAGCTGAAGATGTTGGTTCGTCTACAATTGCTTTTGTGGAATAATTTCTCTCTTCTCTGTTTGTAATCTTAGATTTTTGTGCCTCAAGAAGCCTCCTTCTACTTGCGAAAATTGGAATTTGCGATGGGGATGGCGATGTGGATCTTACTACACCACATGGTTTAGTAGGGATGGTAGGTGATGATGGAATTGAAGTTTTCCTCAAACAAAAATACCTATGGAGCATCTTTCCCTATACATGCATTCTAGAATGAATCAATTTTATACTTGTATGCATCTAAGAATGAATGCAACTAAGAATGAGATGCAATTCAACAACTATGTTTACGAGGAACCTCATAATGTGATGCATAGGTTCTTCCCTATTGTCTCACCTTTACCCATAACCAAAGTTGCATAAAGTAAAATACATTCTAAATTGAAGGTTATTTCCCACGTATGCGTCCCCGAAAATAGTGCCAAAAATGTTGGGTAATTTAATTGTGCTTTAAAATGCTTTACATTAAATCATAAATCCACGTAAGTAAACTTGTGAATTACACTACACTATATTTTCTAGGAAATCAACTTTCAATTGTGATACTAAAATAAAAGCTTGAATATACCATTAATAAATAGATAATTAAGTTATGAAAATGAAACCTAAAGTATCTATGAACAACAATTGAAATCTTAATCTAGAAAGAAATGAAAATAAATACACAATCTCAAAGCATGAAATTCAAGGAAATCATGAAATTATATCGTAATATTTCAAATATGATTATATTATTCAATGCAAAATGAAATTTGTTCTGGGAAAAGCGCACACATTAAATTGAGGACCTTTTTTCAAGAGAAAAAAACAACATGCTTTCTATTAAAAATATGTTTACATATTCGAAATGAGTCCATATATGTCTCATTATATCATACTCCACTATTTTTACCCTATACTTGGAGGTGAAATACCATCTCCAAATAGTGGTATTTCACCTCCTTCTCCTCCTAATAAGGTTTCATGTCCATTGGGAGGAAATGTGTCTCCTTCACCTTCTATCATTGATTCGTCAAAGTTGAGTTAATAAGGTTCTTAAACGGGATTTGATTCTTTTGGTTCTTATATTAATGGTATTTCAAAGAAATTTCATTTTTATTATTCTTCTTTAGTAAGTACTTCAAGTTCTTTCCCAACAAGTTTTTCTCTTGTTGACGAAAGAAAAAATAATGTCTTCAGCTGAAGATATTGGTTCGTCTATAATGGCTTGTATGAAATAATTTGTATCTTCTTTGTTTGTAATATCATATGTTTTTACCTTAAGAAGCCCCCTCCTACTTGCAAAAATTGGAATTTGTGATGGGGATGGGGATGTGGCTCTTACTACTCCACATGGTATAGTGGGGATGGTTGGTGATGATGGAATTGAAGTTTTTCCTCTAATAAATATACCTCTCGAGTCTCTTTCCCTATACATGCATTCTACAATGAATGAATTTTTTGACTTGTATGCATCTAAGAATGAATGAAACTAAGAATGAGATTCAATTCAACAACTATGGTTACAAGGAACCTCACAATGTGATGTGTGGATTCTTCTATCTTGTCTTATATTTCCCTGTAACCAAAGTTGCCTAAAGTAAAATACATTCTAAATTGAAGCCTATTTCCTATTTATACTTCCCCAACAACAGTGCCAATAATGTTGGGTAATTCAATTGTGCTTTAAAATACTTTACATCAAATCATCAATCCAAGTAAGTAAACTTGTGAAGTAAACTATACTATATGTGCTAGGAATTAACTTTCAATTGTGGTACTAAAAGAAAAAATGTATTCTACAATTAAGAAATAGAGAATTAATATATGAAAGTAAATGAAACCTAAAATATCTATGAACAATAATTGAAATATTAATCTAGAAATAAATTAAAATAAATGCACAGACTCAAAGCATGAAATTCAAGGAAAGCATGAAAGTCTATTGTATGAGCACAAATATGATTATACTCTTCAATGCAATATGAAATTTATCCTTGGCAAAGCACACACATTAAATTCAGGACTTTTTTTCAAGAGAAAAAAAAAAACAACATGCTTTCTATTAAAAATATGTTTATGTATTAAAAATGAGTCCATATATGTCATAAATTCAAGAATTTTTTTCAAGAGAAAAAAACAACATGCTTTCTATTAAAAATATGTTTATGTATTCAAAATGAGTCTATATATGCTTTCTCTCATATTCCACTATCTATACCATATCTTCCTCATAAAAAATATAATAAAAAAAAAATCCATTACATAGATGAGTCAAAAATTCAAAAAATATTTGACTACACATACTAGCTTTGGTATAATCCCAAACATTTGTATATAATCTTAACTTATACAGTACCTTCTTTGACATGAAAACATAAAAAGAACATATACCAAAATCAACATAAATTACTCTATACAATCAAATTGTCTATAAAATAAATGTTCCCCTCTTTGTGGAGAGTGTCATTGTGAAAAGTAGTGAAATACATCACTCCATATTGTCTATTGCATCCTTGTTTTGATAATGCATCCGACACATTATTCTACTCCTTGTAAATATGTTCAAAAGACAGAACTTGAAAAACATCAATCAACTTGTCAATACAATTCATCCAATTAAAGAGCATGGGTGGAACTATTTTTTCTCTCCTTTGCACCCATTCTATGACTACGTCTGAATCTCCAAATACATTTATCTGATCAATAGACAACCATTGTGCATAGAAAAGGACACCCCAGAGAGCAATGAGCTTTGCCTTAGTATTTGTACCCTTCCAACCATTCCATATGAAATGGAAAAATGAACCAGGTTTAATGACAATAAAATCCCCACAACCACATTGTAATTTGGTGTCGCCCCATCAAAGAATCCTATACGATATGTATGAAAATTATCCACATATTTAGTTTTCCTTGGTTTTCCAATCTCCATAATGGGGCCTATTTTGTTGTAATAAGCCACAATCTGCAAACAAATCTTATTTATGTTTGGAGATGTACCCTAAAAAATCAATGCATTTTTACACCTCCATATACCCCAAAAAATGTAAAAAGGAAGTGTGTGAAGGACTTTGTAGTGCATGAACCACTCTAAGAGGCATACTTCCACAAAAGTAACATTCTAGTTTGAAGTAATATGAAGAAATTTTTTAGCACCATACCAAATAGAAATAGAAAAAGGACATTTTAGGAAGAGATGAATGACACCCTCTTGTTTCATATTACACAAGGCGCAACTCCCTGGTCCAATGAACCATATATTACATAAATTGTCCCATGTAAGGATGTTTTAACACCATGTCAACCAGCCAAAATCTTTGAGCTTGAGACGGAGATTCCAATTCTAGATTTTATGAAACCAACTATGTTTTTCTTTTGAATACTGTGCTGGAAAAATGTAATTATATGCCTCCTTAACCGTGATCTCTCTATATTTATAAAAACTATCCCATGCAAATAATTTCTCATGTTCTGTCAGGGAGATTTTTTCCTTTCATATGTTTTGAATATACTTGTCCCATATTTCTGCCAAAACATAATATAAACCACTCTCCCGAGCATGTAGCTACGAAGGAGACCCTGAAATGTTTTCAAGAGGAATATATATATGATTCAAATAATAGATGCCCATATTGTGTATATACCTGATAAGGGGCACCGGAAATATTTGGCCCGTCCCAAAACCTTTCATAGAGTCCAATCCAATCTCCACCTTTGATCCTTGACCAATTTCCCATCCCATATTCCCACTTAATTTTCATTAAATTGTTCCATAAATATGAAAAATAATTTGGTACCTATACCCCATCCTTTATCCACTCTAAATATGACATATTTCTTAGATATTTTCTTTGATTATACTCTTCCATAAACCTTTACCAAACAAATCCAACCCCACGATATTTTTCAATAAATCCCAGCCAAAAAATTTTGTGTTTTTTATTCCACATCCTTCATCGTCCTTCCACATAGAAAGAACTTCCAACCTCACTAAATGTATATTTTTAGAATCCCTAGTACCATCCCAGATAAATATAGAAATAAATGAGTTGATCTAGAAAATAATATTCATTGGCATCAAATATAGATGCATCCAGTAAAAAGAGATTATATGTAAAACAGACTAGACCATGATCAGCTGACCTCCTATAGTAAGCCATTTATGAGACCAAATAGAAAAACATTCTCAAATTTATTTAACAAAAACTTCCAATATTTGACACCATAATTGTTTGGTTTCAAATTGAAACTAAGGTACTTAAAACCCTCATCCATAGAAGACACTAAGATATCAAGAAGCTTTGTAATCTCCTTAATTGAATCTTCATCCTATTTCGTAGCAATTAGTGATTTTTTGGTCTTCATATATAGACCAGAAGCATCACCAAAAGATGTAAATAGGTTAATAATTTTTCCATTCAATGATATACACTTCCCTAAGAAGAATAACATCATCAACAAAAATAAGATGAGCGACAGAAATGTTCTAGTGATCTTGCAACCAGTTATTAAGCCACATGCTTTAACTTCTGATAACCTGTGGCTAATACCATCCATAACCAACAAGAATTAAATAGGAGAGAGAGAGAAACCTTGTCTTAAGCCTCTTGAAGCCTTGAATAAAGATGAAGGAACCCAATTGATTAAATCAACATGATTGATATATGTGATTCAATCCATGATCCAATCCACCATAAGCACAGAAACACCAATATGATGCAAGATCATCCTTAAAAATTCTCAATCAACAGAATCATAGGCTTTCACCAAATATAACATCATAAGGCACACATGTTTATTTTTACCTTAATGGAATGGAAACATTCCTGTGCAATTGTCATCACATCTTGTATCTGCCTATTGGCCAAAAGCTCGAATTGCTCAAGAGAAATGACTTTAGACATAGCAGATTTGATTTGGATCATGATACTCTTATCAATCAGCTTATATGTGTAATTTCATAGAGAAATGGGTATATACTCGGAAAAATTAGTGTCTTTCGTAACTTTGGGAATAAGGGAAATAAAATTTATGTTTAACACACTAGATCTATAACATTTTTTCCTTGCTTCCTCCACCATAGAAAGAATATCAAGGCCCATAATTTCCAAAAAATGAAGGAATAACTCAACACACTAAACATTTTTGGAAATAATTGAATGCATTCCATTTGGTTCTCAATTTACACATCACTCCTTGCTCGAAATTTATTGTCTAAATATAGCTTTGTTATGAAGATCTGACAGTGTATTTGCAAGTCCTCCTGCTCCATCCAAGAAGCCCCAAATTGAATTCTCCCTTCTTCTTTTAGAGGAAAAAATATGAAAAAATTTAGTATTCTTGTCTCCCACAGTGATCCATACCATGTGAATTTTAAGTCGCCATGATTCCTCTTGAAGCCTTAGCTTTGAGCTACAGGGCTTCATGCTTTAGAAAATAAATATATTTGATCTAGTAAAGTAAGTACAATTATTCAAATGAAAGCAATAAACTCTAATCTAGTGAAAACAAAGGCAACTATACAAGGAAAATAATTAATTTATTCTATGAAAGCAAAGACAATTAATCTAAGTAAACATTAAGCTTTTAATCTAATGATAATAAATTAAAATATTCTGAGAAAGTAGCACACCTATTCTAGTGAAATCATAAACAACTATTCTATGAAAGAAATAGACTTTATTCTATGAAAACGATAAATCTATCTATTAAAGTGATTGAATCTTTTAATATAAAGAAAACTTGGAAAATTATTCTATGGACAACATCGAAATATGATTATAAAAGGTGTGTGATCAATGATTTATAAGTATTTCAAATGAATCCAATTAAGTCCTATGATGTTAAAATATGAATGAATGACTATAATGTTGGAGATAAATACTTTTCATGTTTTTATATTTCAAGCACTTGATCTAAACCTATAAGAGAAGAAAGGCAATGAGTAAAAACATCTGATACTAGCTATAAGAAAACAAAGTACTTAACTATGAAATAAGAGAGTAAAACATCGATGAAATAAACCAAGGTAAAAAGAGTTATACTATTGGTCGTGCATGCCCCAAGGAGACCCTCCAAGTGATGCATGAGATTAGAAACACACAGAAAACTTTACTAGTGTTATCGCAATATACTCATCAAAAATCGATAATAGCAAAAGGAAATATCTCATATTAACCTAGAATCTATGTGGACATAACCATTCAGAATTACATCAGATATCTATATATATCATGCTTATTAGCGAGCCTATTTATAATGCTTTTCAATAATAACAAAATTAGAATGATATTGTTGTAAATCAACGAAGATACACTATGATCTAATGTCTGATTGCAATTTGAAATCTAATCTTGACAGCTTGTTAATGACTTAGTGTATCATATGAAGATATATCCTGACATATCAACACTTATTCTTTTTATTCCTTAGCTTCTTGAAGATGATCATGCTCGCTTGAAGTAATTCCACTTCTAGGTAACAATTCTATTGTGGTTTGTCTTTGCATCATGTGATGATTGACTGTAGGTTTGATCGAGCCATTGTGGTCATATGGTGGCATATTTATTATGCTAAATAGGTGGGATACCAAGTCAGTACTATTTGATACTTGTTCATATGCTTGATTCAGTCTCATTGCTTAAGGAACCATTCAAACCTTAGCTACATAATATTACAAGAGTTGTGGAATGCGTCAATTTCTACAATATTTATATATTAGCTCAATTTTACAAAGAAAAACCTACATAACCATAGAAATGTTATAATTTTTACCTTTTTATGTTGTTGTGGCTCAAATGGCTTTGTTTATGCAAAATATGACAAAATGATGTAAATTTAGGTCGGTTTTGAGGGTTTTTATGAGATATAGTGGATAAAACTAAAGTATCGAACTATAAAAAAGTTAATGATTCTTCAACCCAACACCTTCCAACAAGAGAAGAAAAATTTGGAAATATTTGTCCACCTCAAGATGTTTGAAAGGGTCCAATGTTATTTTAGGATGGGAATTAAATCCAACTATGTATTCCAAGGAATTTTTGGGAGAACATGAATGGGAAATCCTATTGTCTGATTTATTTGATTGTTTGAAAACAGCTAGTTAGTCTGTTTTGAGTCTATAAGCCTTGCTTTAACCTAGACAAATGTGAGAAGAGGGGTGGAGGGGGTCTCAAAATTATTGGATAGATTTTTGATATCTGAAGATTTGTTTGGTGGAAAACATAATGTTGAAGACATGGCTAAGGATAGGGGACCTATCAAACCAGAGTTGGTTCCTACTGGAAATGGAGACTAAAGGGGCCAAACCATTGAGCCCTTTAAAATTTAAGAATGCATGGCTATAGGAGGAAGAATTCAAGAAATTAATAAAGGACAATTGGGAGAATATAGAGTCGAACATAGAGGCATTGACCATGTAATAATTTGTAGATAATATTCATAAGGTCAAGAAGTGGATCAAGTAAGGGTCAAAATATTTCATGCAAAAATCCCAATTGGTGCTCAAAATGATTGAAATGTAAATAACTTATTTGCTTCAATAGAAAATTTATAGGATATTTTTGGACGAGGAATGTTCTACTTTAAAATATTTAGAGGTAAAAAGTAGATAATCATACAAATAAGATATTTATTAGCATTTTAAGAGTAGGGAATTGTGAATTGTGAAATATTTTGCAAAGAAGGCGGAGGTCGAGAAGAGATATTTAGTAGCCCCTTTAAAGAACATGTGGGGTGCAACATTGGGTTAATAATGGTCCTAAGTTTGGTCTTATGGTCGTCAATGATGAGATGAATTAATCTTTGAAAGCTAAAATTACCAGTAATGAAATATTCTTAGTCCTATCTTCCTTCAAAAAAGGTAAAGCATGGGTTCGAATGGTCTCACAGTAGAACTCTACCTATGATTTCATGATTTAATTAAAGATGACTTGGTAAAGGTGGTATAGGAGTCTAAAATTTCAGGTAAATTATTGGGAGCAATGAACACAATTTTTATTTCTATCATACATAAGAAACAAGAATGAACTACTTTGGATGACTACAAACCCATGTCATTATGTAATATAATTTATAATTTGGTTTAAAATTACATTCCTACTAGATTGAAATCTATTTTGTTAGGTTTTATCTATCAGGAACAATTATGGTTTCTTCACAATTAACATATTCTTGCTTGTGGCAATCACTTAGGAATTTATGAATTTGATGAATACAAAGAAGCCATCAATGGAAATTGTGAAAATAGATCTTGTAAAGGCATATGATAAAGTAAATCAGGTCTACTTAAGCTTGTTGCTACTTCAAATGAGTATGAATATCATTGTAGTTAACTGGATTATGGGATACCTTCTCTTGGTCTCTTTCATAGTGTTACACGTCATTTTGTCACCATGACATTTGAGTGTTCATATGGGTCTATCACTACCTATATCATGTTCCCTTAGAGGTCAAAAACACCAATGTTCCTAAATCAATTCCTTGAATTGGAGAAAAGCTCTATAAAACCCTTAAAATTCTACCTGCGTGGTTTTTCTAGCCTTTCCCTGCGCATGCGCTGCTGTTCTATCCATAAACTGCGGAAACTCCTGCACTTTTTGCCACTATTACCTGCACACCCCTGTGAAAAGAAAATTAAAGGAAAAAGTAAATTCTAGAAGCATAGTTGGTCGAATATTCTCCCAACTGGAAGCTTCTAGCGTCGCGATCAGTTTGAGTTGTATCCCTCCACTCATGGAGCTTATCCCTTGGTCCATGGAACTCAAATCCCTTCATGAGAGGAATCCATCCCCCTCTTCATGGAACTGAAACTACCTCCATTTCCCTATAAATTGAGCTCAAGTTTCAGGTTCAAGGGTAGAGACTGTACAGAGATTGGAGACTATAGACTGTAGACACACATTGTAGTTGTTGAAGATAATTCATAAGAGTGCATACTTTCTACACTAGTGAGTTGTTGTTTGCATGATAATGATCACACCCTTGTGTCTATAACTCCGTGCTGGTATTCAGAGAGGAAGGCTTATCAAACTGAAGTAGAAACGATTGTTCAAGACCCTGGGAGAAATCTGTACGACATCAAGGCATCAGGTTGTAAGATTACTCTTTTATTCAAGATAATACATATGGATCTCTTTTTCTCATTGAGTTTTTTTTATGCCTATTGAAATAACATCAATACTTAGACTCCTTGATCACTAAGTTGGATTAGCTTTTCTTGATTATTATATATTGCAGATGCTTTGATCCTTTTGTCTTGTCTTTGATTGCGGGTTCTACTTATTGGAGAAACCACTTTGGAGCGATGGGATAAAAGACTACATCGAACGTTTTGATTTCAAGGTCAGGGCATGTCCACTTTACTTTCTTATAATAATTCTCAAATGCAATTAATCTAGAGGAAAAGGTTTCCAAATGGATCTTTGTTTCTATTTACTCGCTGGAGTACTAGGGAGATCACTCTTGTCTGCAAGAGGGATTAATCAGCATAACACATAGTACTCATAAATGATGGCCCCCGAGTCTCTTTAAGGTGTCAAAAGGACTCTGAAAAGGTTGTTCATATCTCCATTTTTACTTCTACTAGTGGCTAAAGGATTATTCTTGTTCATTAAAGAATCCATAAGGGCCAATGAACTGAAATGGTGAAAGTTACTTGTTCAATGACATTTTCCCAACTTTTATTTGTGGACAATATTCTTTTATTTGGGGTTGGAAATTTATGGGATTTAAGAAAACTAAAGGAGATTTTGGACCTATATGGGAAATCCACAAACATGGAACTAAATCTACCTAAATATTGTATGTTGACTAACCAAATGTAGGAGGTCATGTTGAGATAGGTGAAATACATTCTCCCAGTACAAATTTAGGACTTGGATCAAGTGTTCAAATATTTGAGTTTTAAGTTGAAAGCAAACAATATCACTTTGATGATTAACTATGGATGTATAAAAATATTGAATTTGGGATAATGGTATGGATAACAGGTGTTTTATCTAGAGGAGGTAGACATGTTATTATAATGTCCATCTAGGAAAGTATTTCGATTTATTGGCTATCTATAATCAAAATCCTAAAGAACATCTAAATGAAAATTTAGAATAAGTGATTTAGTTACCTATTGTAAGGGAACAATATCAAAGAAGGTATTTCATTGGTCAGTCAAACTATATTGACTTACATTGAGAAGTTGGGGGGATGGGGCATTATCTGTGATTGTCTGTAAATTTTTTATGGTGGCTAGTCTGTAACAAAGCATTATGGGATAGAATGATGAACTCCAAATACTTGAAAGATGTTGTGATGGAAGAATTATTTAGACACTAAAGGAAAAGTGATAAAAAATTCACTATTTTCTAGAAAGCATACATAGAAGCGTATCCTCTTATAGGAAAATGGATTTCATGGAAATTCAAGGATGGGGGGAGTTTAAGTATAGGAAAAGATCCTTGGGTTGGAGCATAAGAGAGTTATACTCTTCTGGTAGATGTGGTTAAGACTCTACATTCCATGGGGATTTACCATCATTGGGATGAAAATTCCAACAAAATAATTTCAGTTAGAGGTCTTGAATGCATTTATATTCTATTATTGGTAGGTCTTCATGCAGTCCTTTGGGAAGAATATATATATGGATATTCAACCAATCTTATCAAACTCTCTAATGAATTGGATAGGTTATGTTGGAAAAAAAATATAGGGAATAGATCCTTCATTGCAAATCTGGGTTATTTGGATAAGGTTGAAGAAGAGTTTCAGGAGGATAGAGTTTGGTGATGGAATCTAGTTTGGAAAGTGGATGTCCCCTTGAATACCAAGTTGGTCTTATGGCTTGCCTTGGCAAAAAAACTATTAACTTGGGACAATGGTAGAAAGTGAGGATGGGTAGGTCCAAATGGATGTGATTTATGCAAATAGTAGTAAGAAACTATATTTCATGTAACTATTGCATGAATTTTCATGAGATAAGTGTGGACTTTGGTTACATGGACATCAATTCTCTGGAAGAATGTGTGAATAAGTGGTGGATGGATTGATAAGTTACAGACTATAATTAATTCCCATGTCAAATGGCTTATTGGATTTTGTTGGAATGCAACTTATCCATTTTTTAAGAGTGGTTTATCCCAATAGAGGTTGTGACTAGCTCAAGACTCAAAAATACCTTAGAACACATGAAACCTTTAGAGGAAAAAAAAGGTAGAAATTTGGAAATGCCATGTGGGTATTTTGATGGAGCTAGTGAAGGACATCCAACAATCAATGGACCAAGTGGCTATGTTTCTTAAGGAATATATTTATTTCCACTTAAAGTATTTTTTAGGAAAAGATACAAATTCAAAGGTAGAATTTGTAACTCTATTGGGTGTTGCTCAAGGTAGTGAACCTTAAAAGAATTAGGTGTTTATAGGTTATGGGAAATTCTAAGTTAGTCATTGATTAAGAAAATAAAAGGAACATTGTACTAATCACTGGGCTATTATACTTACTAGAAGATATCAAAAAGGATATTGATGCTTTTCTATGAACATCATTCACATGTATTTGGAGAGAACTAAAATTTGTGGTAGATGGACACTCCAAGCAAGCTTTCATGATTCACCATGGTAAGTTATTTCAAGAATATTTTGATGAAGGGGGTCTACGTGATGTTGTGGAGATCCACTTTGTCATGTCCACACTTTTTATTTTGCACCTTAGAGGTAATTTTGGAAAGAGAGGACATTTCTGCTTTTGGGACTTAGGAGAAAAAGGGGAAATTGCAGCTCTAGTAGAATGTGGGGGCCATAAGAAAGAGAAATTAAACCCAAGGAGGGAACTCGCACTCTTAGAGGAGAGATAAAAGAAAAGGAAGTGTGAATTAGGAGAGAGAGAGAGAGAGAGAGAGAGAGAGTGGGGACCACTATGGGAGAAGAGGCCAGCAAATTATAAATAGAGCTTAAGGGCCTCACTTTTGGATTTTTTTGTTATTTTACAATTTCAACATTATTTCTCTTGAGTTGATTAGCCAAGACAATTGTGTTGTTCAACACAAGGAATTTCCAAGAAGGAATTCCAACTCTAACTTCAATGAACTTCGAGTGTCACCCTAGAGGAGTAAGAAGGAGTCCATATCAGGGCTTCTCTAGGAACTAAATTTTGTACTAATTCCAATTGGAGCATGCTTCTCTTATGGCGTAGAAGGAAATTTGAAGGGGATGAGAAAAGCTAGAAAATAATGGAGTTTTGGCTAGAGAATTTGTAGATATTTATCCATAGGGAGGAAGATTTATTCCTTGGTGATTTGCAGGGCCGAGAATGTTGCATTTTGGAGGGCCCAATTTATCTATTTCAGGGCCTACATAGAGGTTTCTACAAATCTATTGCACATACATTTGGACAAGGAGATTTGGGGAGTTCAGGTTGTTAGCACTCTGTAAATCCCTTTAGGATAAGGAAAGGGCCATAGAGGTAAACACAAGTCGCTTCTAGCTATAATCTAGTCCTTCTAGCCGAAGGGGGCTCCCTCACTTAAGAAAACTTAATATTTTGAGGTTATAGGGCACACAGAGACTAGATCTGAATGAATTTCAAAATGTTTGTTGGAATAAACAGATGTTTCTAGAAAATGAATACTTGTGATCATACAATATGTTATCTTATCATGCATATGCATATGATAGCTAGATACACTCATAAAGGCTTATCAAGCATATACTTCGAATAAAGAAAACAAATTTGTAGTATAATAATAGAGACTTATTCACATGTGACAGAACAGCTAGGATTCTAATACTTTGTTTTTGTGAGTAGGTATTTGAAAAGAAACAATAAAGAATACAGGTATAATATATTCCATTTGCAACTGAAATATTTGACACGGCTTGATTTAGAGAAATACTAGACTGAATTCTAAAATAACTAAATCACCATACCCATACACTAGAAGGATTGCAAAGGAGAATGAACAAGAAAATTAATACACAGGGGATAAATAAATCCAAAGCATCATACCATAAGTATCCTTTCAAATGATTACTGGAACACCTGAACCATAAGCCTTTTTTTCATAAAAGATAAAATCATAGTACACCAAACTCTAAAACCAATTCATAATCCTTTCCAACCCTTTCGTCACTCAAGCCTTCAACATTAAATAGACATACGCTATAATAAAAAACATGTATATATGCAATGAATCTTTGATCCATGGAGTGGATCGAATCCAATACAAAAGAAGAAAAATTGATTATCTTAGTATTTTTCTTTAAGCAGAAAAACAAAAATCTACCACGATCTTATCTCCCTATCCTATTTAAAAAAGTATCCAAATCCGTAATAAAATATCCATAACAACGAACCATACTTTTCTAGCACAGAAGAAGAAAAAGCAATGAGCTCCTAGGTATGTGTTGCGCAGCAGCTGGGTAGCACACCATGTTGTCATGATTTTTCCTTAAATAAGTGACACCTAGATAATGAATCAATGGTGACTCATCTCACAACTCGAAAGAACCTCCATCCATTCAATTCCTGACAATTGGTACCCTCAGAAACATGTGTATACATGTGCGCGGCAGCTGCACAGCGTTGAATAGTGACTATGTAATTAAATTTTAAAATGATTATTGTGCCCCCTTCCTGCCATTAGGATTCCATGAAACAAGACAAAAACATTCCAACGTTCTCAAAATTCCCAAGACCATTCCAAAATGCCAAAAATGACACCCACGGCCTTCATGAAAAAATGAATTGCAAAACAAATTCATAATTTTGCCACCAAAAACTGCAAAAATAGACCTCGATGAAACACCTGTAGCTACCAAAATACAAAAAGTGTGTAAAAAATAAAGGCTTTTATTGTATATGAGCTTGTATTGAAGAAAAACCTCTCTCATTTTCTCCAAATTCTGCCCCAACTTCTCAGAAAATGCTCTACAAAAGCATGACCAAAACAGGAAATTTGAAAATCGGCCTTGAAGATGTGTTTGATACTCCCAATATGTGACACTTGTTCAAAACCTGGAAGATTTTATTGTTATTTGACCCATATTTGAGAAACTCCTCTCTCAGCTTTCCATAATTTTCCTTCATGTGGTCGAAATCGTCGTTGCAAAAGGATGTCAAAAACAGAGTATGCGTAGCACTGTGTAGCGAGCAGCTTGGGTAGAAATATTGCGCGGTGACAATTTCTGAGATCACTGTAGGTGTAGCTTTGATCCTTGGCTTTTTTAGGCTTCAAATTAACCCTTATACTTTGACCACAAACATCCACCAGGCTTGTAGATCAACGATGCAGGAAATTGTGCGAAGGAGATGGTGCTTTGTCAATTTAATTTAAATTTGCAGTTATGTTAGTCTGGTTGTGTGATGTCATTCAAGCACCTCCTTTGAAAATTATTTTGTTTCATATGATAACCATTAGGCAGGTTTGATGGGTATGGTATTTTTTGGTAGTGGGGAATATGTGGATTTTTTCAATATGATTTTTAATCGTGGAAATTTAGGGGGGTGGAACTAGGATGGCATTAAAGGAATATGAGAATTATATATTTTATGAATAGGAAATCGTAAATGAATAGGGGGATAAGTTATAGGATTAATAAATGGATAATAGGAGATGGGAAATGTAGGGTATGGATTAGGGTCTTAGGGAAAAATAAATAGGCTAGGAGGGGAGAATAAATGTGATTCTCTTAACGGCCATCTTGCTTTGAGTAGTAAGATTTTCAACATGAAACTGACTCAAAACTGATTGAGCTACACCTTCTAACAGATTCACATTTTACACACAACACATGACTCAGTTGCTCAAAATTTATGACAATGACTCCCCATGACTCAACGTTGTTTCATGCTTTTTACCAAACCACTTGATGATTAGACTTATGGCGATGTTTTGCATAGTGACATTCGAACTTATGATAGCAACAATGACTATAACTTTGATTTATTCAAACTGAAAATTAAGTAATTTGAATACATTCGACAAATGTAAAACTACTTACCCTAACACGGGATAAGGAGAAATAAGGAGGTTTGGAATAGTGATTTGCAAGGGTTGAAGGAGATTTTTCTAGAAAGTGATTGCCCTTCTACAACAAAATTCTTTCTACGGGCCATTTTTCCATCCAGTTAGAACCATACACATTTCTTGGGGTCACGGAGCACGTTGGATTCATCCCAAACCCTTTCTGGTTTTTTGTGGGTTTAGTGAGAGGAGCCTAGGGTTAATTTCACAGAATTTTTTGGGCAATATTTCTGGCCAAAATCAGTGTTCTAGTCATCAACCAATAGCATAAATCATTGGAGGAGGGCGTAGCTCTTTTTGGGACCATTTCCACCATTTGGGTCATGATATATTTCTGGGTTTCATTGGAGCTGGTGTGGAGAGACTACATCTAATTTTGCAGAATTTTTGGAGTATATTTGAGGTTCGAAAAACCAGTGCACCTACAGCAGGAGGGTAGTGATTTTTTGGGTCAGCGCAAAGGTTTTTGGAGGAGTCATTACAATACCTAGGCATCACAATTTCTACCTGGAATTTTCCTAGCTTGTTGTAGCAAGCATATGTTCCTCTTTCCATACTCATTTGTACTCCATTTTTCTCAGAAATAAATAAAATGGCTTAGATTTTTGGTGCATTTTCTCTTGTCTTTGATTTCCTGTGTATGTGTTGAAATTCTTAGCTGTTGTTATAGTACATGTTTCTTTTATTCACTTAATATTTATGTGAGGAATATTACACTGGTATCAGATCCATGATCTTGGCCAGTTGTGGGGTAGCGAAATAGATCATGGAATATTTTGGCATGTATGCACAATGACGGGTTAACCGTTAAACCATAGACAATGAATGGTTAGAGGAATATTTAGTATGCAGGAATTATGGGGTAGAATCTGCTAGAACAGTGAAAGATTGGCCCAATTGAGGAAGGTGTTAGACCAAATCCATCCTTATCCTTATAACAGAGACACTAGAGGTGCGCAAGGCATCAAGGTGCATCCATCTACACCATGTGGGGAAATTCGATAAACTTAGGGCACCATACCTCCTCAAAAAGAGCATGTGCGACAGGGACAGTTAGAGGGTGAGACCGGGAGGTTCTTTTGTTGGTGAAGACCTGGCTTTAGATATCAAGAGCTTGAGGACAAGGATGAGCATAAGACTGAGGTAATGCAGGGTTGTGAGGGCCACGTAGATACACCCAACGTGAGGCAAGAGTCACCCGTGTTGGAGATTCCTTTTATAGCTCCAGCTAACACCTTGGAGGAGAGAGTAGAGCTCACCCATAAGGCCATCCATTGACAAGGTGTTAGGAGACACAAAGGTTTCCACCGTTGAGGAGGTACCATCCGTTGTTGAGGTATCCACTGATGAGGTATATGGTGTCGTGATAGAGTTTTCAAGTGATATCAAAGCACAATAGGTTGATGAGGTGTCAAGAGACATATCCACCATTGATGAGGATCCAATAGGTACAAAGGAATCCATATCTATGAAAAAAAAATTAAATGAGAGTCACCTAAAGCTGGTTTGAGAGGATGTTTTATATGATGGGTTGTCAATGGAGGAGCAGTTGGAGGCTTGAGGTCATGATGGAGGAGGATGTGAAGTTGACCTTTGGGCTAAACATTGACGAGGGGCAATGCGAGGATCACACATTGGGATTTCACCATAGTTCACTTCAGAGGCATGCCGACAGAGCGTACAATGTTATTATCTCACCCATATGCATTGGATTGAGAGAGGAGAAGTTGTCTAGACAGATCATAGGGGATGACCAGGTTAGTAGGGGCCAATGACTTGAGTTGAGTATGGCACAATGTCAGCATGGAGGACTTGTTCCGTACATAAGAGATTGTACATTCGATCTCTCCTTTGGGATTGGAAAGAAATAGGTACTAAGTTGGTACTCGATGGAGGAGGTTAGGTAATTGCGTATATCCATGGTCACATTTTAGCAGAGGCCATGGATTACTAGAGGGGCTCGAGGGTTAGAATGTTATTGGGATCAGGTGGAATTTTCCATCACATCATAGAGTCGATAAGTGATAGTAGTAGTTGTGTGATGGATCTGCTGATTGGTCACACACATATTTTCAGATCTACATCAATAATAGTGACAAGATGGCTTTAAGGGAGAGCAGGCATATTTCACGAGTTATATTAGCATATTGATAGAGTGTGGGATCACAAGGTGATTAGCCTACTCTAGTAGGAGTTGGTAGGAGGAGGTGGCATTGGCAGGCCACCGTATATGGCATCATCTGAAGACATCGTTCTCTCATTGATGTGTTGGGCACTGAAGCTAATGAGGTTGGCACTATAGCATTATTCTCAATTGCATGTGAGGAGTTAGGCCACTCAGGTGTACCTGGGAAGATGAAGAGGTGCAGATCACATTGTGGTGGGTGTACTACTAGAGTGGTGGATGCATGGACACATATGGGATGCCCTATGTACATGTTTGCATGGCATTCAGCGTTGGTATCCAGTGGCACATGGAGTTGTGCCATAGAGTTCAGTGTTATGCATACGAGTGTAGGGGTATGTATTTGTGTGCAACAAAACATGATGATGCACAATATGTTGTTGGAGTGTTGTCACCAAAGAGATATCCTGACGAGAGAATCAGGCACACCATTGGGTTTGGCACACTCAAATTTGGAGAGAGATTCAATCACGGGGTCAATTGTGAGCTTCCATTTATCACTCTCTAGCATTGCACACTGACACAAGGGACTTGGATATAATCTCTTAATGCTCTCATAACAAGCAATAGGACCCAATGGATTCATTTGATACAGTTGGAAGGGACACGTGGCATCAGGAGAGAGGCTTTTCAGTTGTGGAATATGGTCACTATGCGATTTGGTGGAAGCATGCTTGGGGTTAGTTCGATCTTCTATAGAGGTAGCACTTACAACACCCTTGAGCCCACAATCAGGGAGAGGCATGACCCTCTTTTGGTGAGACATTTTGAGGTGTCTCAAGAGCATCTATAGCATTTGGTGGACATTACTTCCAAGTATATTTTTAAACTCTAGGTGGTATTAGGGAGTGAAGGCAGGACGATAGATCCCACTGCATGATATGGATGGCGCAGGGCAGTTTGGCATGCACCAGATTAGTTCATGATGTATGGAGTCCATATATTGATTACACGCAATGACTTGAGATGTTGTACATGATCAGGATAGAGGATGACCCAGGTCACACTTGGTTTGACATGCAGGGGAGCGTTGAGGCCTTTGTCACATGGAAATTTTGGTTTTCTGTGTTGCTACTACAGATCAGGGTGATTTTTGGATGGGAAGGTCATGACATAGTGGAGATGCTTGGTCCAGTTGTGGTTGGACTCTATATATGTTTTTCCATTAGGTCCCAGGAGAGGAGGATACATCTTGTGCATGATGAGGAAATTTTCATGGTCAGAGTTATGCAACAAAAACATGGTGGCACCCTTCTAAATCTATCATGCAACCCATACCTCACAACACTTGAAAGCTCAGTGACCTTTAGGGATGAGCGGGTTGCTACAAGGGGATATCACTCATATCTTCCAGTGGGCTTTAGTGACTTACTGATGGCAGGGGGGGCTTCATAAACATGGCAAGGTGTTTATTAGGAGGATATAAGGAGGATCTCATGCAGGAGAGACTTCATCCCCATGAGGATTCGGTTGTATCTTCAGGAGTTTACTCTTGGTGTTCCTGAAGTGGACTACTTGGTAGGGAAGCTTCATGGAGAGTAGGAAAGAGTCCTACATTACCATGATGATCTACTTATTGATAGTATGTAGAGGAATTACAGAGCTTATACCTAGTTGGATGGTGAGTGGAGCAAGGGGTGATTCACATTGATTATGATGGCTTGGGATCCTAGTATTGAGAGTTTCCTTCATGATAGGACAATGCAGATATCAAGGATGGCATAGTGGCACATATAGGACCTTGGTATTATTAGTGGTGACAGTTATGATCAGTAGCCAGATAGCGTGCGTGTTCATGCATTTCTTGAGGAAAAGAAATATTTGGCAAGGAGGATTGTCATGTCGCTAATTTTTATTTTTCACCTTAGAGGAAATTTTAGAAAGAGGGGACATTTTCAGTTTTGGGACTTAGGAGAAAAAGGGAAAATTACAGCTCTAGTGGAATGTGGGAGCCACAAGAAAGAGAAATTTGACCCAAGGAGGGAACTTGCACTCTTAGAGGAGAGAGAAAATAAAAGGAAGTGAAAATTAGGAGAGAGAGTGTTTGGAACACAACGGGAGAAGAGGCCAAAAGATTATAAATAGAGCTTGAGGGCCTCACTTTTGGACCCTTTTTTCATTTTACGATTTCAACATTAGTTCTCTTGAGTTCCTTAGCCAAGAAAACTGTGTTGTTCAACACAAGGAATTTCTGAGTGGGAATTCCAACTCTACCTTCGGTAAACTTTGAGTGTCATCCCAAGGGAGTAAGGAGTCCATCTCAGGGCTTCTCTAGGAGCTAAATTGCATAATATTTCCAGTTGGAATGTGCTTCTCTTAGGACATAGAAGTAAATTTGAAGGGGTTGAGATAATCTAGAAAATAGTGGAGCTTTGGCCGGAGAATTTGCAAATATTTATCCATAGGGAGTGATGAGGCCCATCAATAGGTATATTTTAAGGGGTTAAAATTCCATCCTTCAGCCTATTCAGTTACGTCTCTCTCACATTTATTTATATTTTTTTCATATTATGCTTAATGAAAAGGGTGAAAGATGTTTTTCATGTCTTGTTTCCTAATCTGATTTAATTGCAGGAAATGAAGACATTTTTTAGAGGCTTCGAAGTAGATAGTAAGGAGAGATTGTAGGAGGGTTAATTTCCACATCCTTAAATCTCTTAATCAGCCAATATCACGCTAATATATCTCCAAACAACTTGAAGGCAAAGGCAACCAAGAAAAGTGGCAGTTATGAGGATCCAAGCTCCACTCTTCTCGAGATCAAGGAGACCATATTCCTACTTTTTAAGGAGTTGTTGGTAGCTACCCATTTGTATAAATAATCATGTAAAAGATCTCTTTAGGATTCTAACTTTGTATTCAGCTAGCTAGCTCTTGAGCTCTAATTTAGTGTTACTTTTTTACCATCATATGATGTATTAGACCTTTTTATGCAATGATAATGAGAATTTGTTTGTTCCATCACTGATTTACTCTAAGAGGCCTGATGCTTTTGGCTTAGGGCCCAATCCATTTCCTATGTCCCTCTTGTGTATTTATATTATATTTTTGTGTTTCAAAACTTTGTTTAGTTTCCTTGTGATCTGGATTTATGCAGGAATGCAAAAAAATACACATGTAACCATAAATACAAATATGCAGTGGAAATAACACTTCATTTCATTAATATCAAAGAACTTAAATTTGCTTACAGACAGAATGGAAATAAACTAGCTAGGGCGATAGTAGCTTATCTCTGAGAAGAGATGTGGCAGCTATAGGCCTCTGAACTGAGTTACAATGAGGCTCGAGGGCCTATTTATTATTTAGAAATAATGGAAAACGCTAAACATCCAAAACCCTAACCCTAGGAGATGAAGCGCCAAAACTATGGGCCCCGTTTGGGTAAATTGGTGTTTCAACTTCCCGAGGACGTATTTTTGGCATACGATCTTCGTTTGACACGAACCATACCTCGTTAGAAAGCTATATCCGAGGAATACAACTTTTGATGTGAGAAACATCGATCCATGGACCTATTTTTCTCCCAGTTTTCCAAAAAACGTCATTTAGGGCCTCAAAACGGCTCCGGAAGTTCAGGACCCGAAAAACTGCTAAAAATAGTAAGTTGTGCCGAAACTGAAAAACTGAAAGAGACAATGGTGGGGCCTCAAGTGGAATAGGTGGGTGGCCACCAATATCCACCTGGATCATTCCTCCCCACTTAGGAAGTAATGGTCCCCATTGTGTTGAGTTCCTCCCTGAGATGAGGAAACTTCTACTGAACTTGGTACCTGGTGAACCACTTGCCTTGGTGCAGGACTTGGCCAGCTTTGACAACCTGATACAGTTGGATATTCTATTGGAGAGTGTTCTTGATTTACATGTCCAAGATACAATCTGTGGTGGCATGTTCCATGTAGTCTGGGTTTAACTCTTTTGGTGTGAGTTCTTTTGCAATGTCATAGGTGTCCAGTAGAGGTGGGAAGTAGGGACGAAGGTGGTCTACAATGAATACTGGGTGCAGACCAAGGAATGGTGGAATACTGAGCTCGAAGGCATTTTTCCCTACAGCCTTGGTGATGGTGTACGACACATATCGTAGCGGACGAAGCTTCCAGTGGGGTCCAGTGAGGCGCTCCTTCTGCAAATGTAGCCACACTTTGTCGCCCACCTGGAAGTTGTGTGGCACCCAACGTTGATCATGTCATTGCTTGTTCTTAGAATTGGCTCTATCCAATATGTCATGAACCTGTTAGCGGATGTAATGAGTGCACTCGATGAAGTTGTTCGCTTTGTCATCTTCAAAATGGACATGAGCCGAATCGGCCTGAGTAGCTGCAAATGGCATGGCTACATCAATGGGACAGTGGCTGGAAACCCAAGCCCACATGAAAGGGATTGTGGCCGGTTGAGATGTGGAGAGCCCAGTTATAACTATGTTGTAAATAGGGGAGGCTCTCATCCCATGTGCGTGCATGTTTTAAATTTTACATGCACAGAATGTGTACAATCATCCCATTGACGACCTCTATCTGGCCATCAGTTTGGGATGGAAAGTTGTGGACTTACTGAGCTTGGTGTCCAACATTGACCAAAGGCTGGACCAAAATGTGATGAGGAACCTACTATCACGATCTGATATGATAGACTGTGGGATCCCAAAGTGCGCCCACACTCATTCAAAGAAGAGTTTAGCAGTGGCTTCTGTTGTGATATTCTCTTTGCAGGCCGCAATAATGGCCATCTTCGAGAATCTATCGACGACCACGAAAACACAGTCGTTTCCATGCTTAGTAGAAGGAAGGCCCGACATGTAATCCATGGATATGGATTCCCAAGGTAAACTAGGGGTAGGTAGCGGAGTATAGAGGCCTTGCTTCTTGATGGTCTGTTTGGCAATGGTGCAAGCAGTGCAGGATCTGATGTACTTCCCAACATCCTGTCGAAGGTTAGGCCAATAGAAATACTTTTGCAGTACTGCCACTATTTTCTCGACCCCAAAATGCCCAGCAACTCGACTGTAGTGCACTTCCCATATCATCTTGGCACGCTCGCTTGAAGGAGCACAAAAGTTTCCCAGGTGAGATAACAGTGCATCTTGGAGGTGAAAATTTGGAACTTGCATACCCCCCAAGAGTGCATTGTATGTGTGGCTGAATTCTGGATCGCTCTTGTAGAAAAGTGGCCAATCAGAAGTCTCGTGTCCACAAGAGTTGAGAACAGTGGTTTTGGTCATGATTGGTGGTTGGCTAAGGTAGACTGCAACATTATTGGTGCTACCCTTCTTGTACTTGATGTTCAAATCAAATTTTTGCAAATACGTGGACCACTTATGATGGCTATCATTCTGAAACTTCCCTTATGTCTGTATGAACTTCAGGGGTCAGTGGTCTGTGTGGATGATTGTTTCCTTCCCCAAAATGTAATGCTTCCATTGTCGACAAGCCTGCACAATGGAATACATTTCTTTGTCATAAGTGGGATACTTGTGAACTATGTCGAACAATGTCTCACTGTGATATGCCAATAGATGCCCCTATTGAGTAATAATTGCCCCAATAGCATAGTCAAAGGCATCTATCTCAATCTCAAATGGTTATTGCAAGTTTGGTAATGTGAGCACTGGGGCAGAACATTGGCGATGTCTATGAATGCCTTCTATTGAGATTCTGACCAAAATAATTTTGCTTTCGCTTCTCCCTTGGTGACTTGACTTAAGGGCCAAGTGATATGAGAGAATCCCAACACGAACCTGCGGTAGAAATTATCAAGACCCAGAAAGCTGCGAAGCTCTGTTAGAGTGGTTGGCGCTGGCCAATCCTGAATGACTTGGATCTTGGATGGATCCACATGCACCCCCCGTTCATCAATAATGTATCCCAAATATTGAATCTGGGTCATGCCAAAAGTGCACTTCTCCAAATTGACACACAACGTGTGTTGCTGTAGTGTTTGGAGGACTTCTCGGATGTGGTGAAGGTGCTCTTCCCAAGTCCGGCTGAATATCAGAATGTCATCCAAGTACACCACTATAAATGAGTTGGTGAATGGATGCAAGATGTCATCCATCAACCTCATGAAGGTTGCGGGAGCATTCGTCAACCCAAAAGTCATGACGAGCCATTCGAAAAGGCCCTCCTTGGCTTTGAAGGCAGTCTTCCACACATCAGAGGGTTCGATTGGTACCTGATGATACCCAAACTTCAATTCGACCTTGCTGAATTATTTTTCCCCTTTGAGTTGGTCCAGAAGGTCATCTATCCATGGGATCGGGTACCTATTCTGGGCAGTGATCTTGTTCAGCGCCCGAAATTCAATACAGAGTCTCCAAGTCCCATCCTTCTTCTGTACCAACACGATTGGGCTCCCACAGGGCGATGAACTTGTACAGATGTGACCTTTCTGTAGCAACTCCTGAATCAGCCTCTTAATTTCATCGTTCTCCAGAACAGAGCACCTATAGATCAGTCCATTGGGTAGGGTGCACTTGGGGTCAGTTCAATGGGGTACTTGACCTGACAGTGTAGAGTAACCCCTGTGGGTGAGGTGAACATGCCCCTGTACTCCTCCACAACCTTGTCCATTTGTTTTTGTCATGCAAAGGAGCCATGTCTGGAGGTCGTGGCCATAGTCTTCTTCTTGCCCTGGGGGCAGATCATTAGGAAAAAAATTTCCTGGTTTGGGAAATGAGCTTACTGCATTGTTTTGCAGTAACCAAAGAGATATTGGGAGGCGGTGATACCTCTGTTATCCTGTACAACTTATTTCCCAAAGTAACAATAACAGTGCGGTGGCTGGGACTCATACGCAGCATGTCGCTATCACAAGTATGGTTGGCCTAATAATACATTCGAAACATAAATATGAGCAATGTCACACGATACCTCATCCATGAAGGGCTTGATGCTATAGGTAAGGCGGAACTGCTGGCTGACACGGAGATCCCATCCTTGGTGAAGCCACCCAATGGTGTATGGTTGTGGGTGCGCTGTGGTCAGCAAGCCCAACCGCTTCACGAAATCTGTTGAAATGAGGTTCTTTTGGCTCCCATTGTCAACAATGAACTGTAGCGGGGAACCCTTTACCCAAATCTGGGAGTGGAAGAGATGCTCTGCCTCCTCTGGATCTTCTGGTTCCTCCTTCTGGATCTTCGCAGTGGCAAAAGTTGCATTGGGCTCTGCATCAATAATCTGCTTCCCTTTTTCATTCCCCTTGTTAGGTTCTGATTCAAATTCGGAGCATGCATCTGATTCATAAGCTCTCATCTCGGCCATCAGCGACTGCTTGGCTCGACACTGACTTGTGTTTTGAGTGGAGCTCTTATGGAACTCACACCACTTTCTCGTGTCCTTCGTGTGGCTTCGCGGTGTTGTTATTTGCTTGTGGCTTTGGCAGGTTGTCTTGGACCACCATGCCTTGGCTTTGTCCTTTGTTTAGCGGTTTGGGGGCACCTTTCCCTTGATTTTAATTCGCAAATCCAAAGTCTCACTTCTTCTGTTTGAATTTCTGCTCAATCTTGGCAACATACCGATATGCCATACCAAGCGAGGAGATGTTGAGGAACTCCATTTCCTCCTGAATGTATCTATACAGACAACTACAATACTTTAGCACCAAATGCTTCTTTGAATATTTGATACCCAACTTTGTGTGCAGGGTATGGAACAGATTCATTAGTTCATGCACATATTGATCCCTTTGTTGCTGTAGCGTGGTCCATTATATTTACTTGTCCTCATAGCTCCCCACAGGATAGTATTGTTCCTTGATGGCGTCTCGAAAATAATTCCAGGTGGGTATGACTGAGAACAGAGAGGGTTTTGTCTCATCCTTTTTCTCACAATAGGTTTCCCACCAGTCCTTGACATGGGGGGTAGCTTTGAGGAGTGAAAAAATAATCTTCTCCTGGTCGGAAAAGTCATGAACCAAGAAATATCATTTTAATAGATTTAACCATCTATCTACGACATCTGCATCTATTTTACCCTAAAATATGGGAATGTCAAAGTTTACTTGTACCTTAAAGGAATTTGTGCCTCCAGATTGACTGTTGGATGCAGATGCGCTGCAGGCGGGCAGTCGTTGAAGGATCTAGGCAAAGTTATCCATCATTGCATTCATTTGTTATTCGAGAGCCTCCTCGAGAAATATTTTGATAGGAACTCCTGCTCCCTCATCTTTCTTTCCGTCCCCGATGGGCGGCCGTCGGGGTTTGCGAGGCTGATCTTGCAGAGGTTCAACCAGATCGTGCCCTAACTCCTTAAACCCCGACCTCGTTGGGGACATGCAAAGAATGATCGAGAAAAGGGAGACCGCTCTGATACCACTGATCCGGATTTATGCAAGAATGAAAAAAAATACACATGTAACCATAAATACAAAGATGCAACGGAAATAACACTCCATTTCATTAATATCAAAGAACTAAAATTTGCTTACAGATAGAATGGAAATAAACTAGCTAGGGCGCTGGTAGCTTATCTCTCAGAAGAGATGTGGTGGCTATAGGCCTCTGAACTGAGTTAAAATGAGGCTCGAGGGGCTATTTATTATTTAGAAACAATGGAAAGCCCTAAACATCCAAAACCCTAACCATAGGAGATGAAGCGCCAAAACTATGGGCCCCGTTTGGGTAAATTGGTGTTTCAACTTCTCGGGGACGTAACTTTGGCATACGATCTCCGTTTGACGTGAACCATACCTCATTAGAAAGATCTATCCAAGGAAAAAAACTTTTGATGTGAGAAACATCAATCCATGAACCCATGTTTCTCTCAGTTTTCCCAAAAAACGTCGTTTAGGGCCTCAAAACGGCTCCGGAAGTTCAGGACCCGAAAAACTGCTAAAAATAATAAGTTGTGCCAAAACTGAAAAAATGAAAGAGACAATGGTGGGGCGCCAAGTGGAATAGGTGGGTGGCCATCAATATCCACCTGGATCACCTTGCATTCTAGTAGTAGAAAAAATATATAAAAATTGTGCTTGTAGCCTCCTTTTCTCACCTATCTCATGGGAGATTGAGGAGAAGGATCTTCAACCACAGATGAAAATAGTTTGTTTATGAATTCTTGGAAAGTTATATAGTGTGATTATCATGTTCATAATATTCTTACTGTGAGTTATAAGTTGGATTTGTGCTTAGATCATATTTTAGCATATGTTAAGTAGGGTTTTCTATTCTACTCATCTTTTCCACCTTTAAACATGTTAGTTTGTCAATGATCAATGCATGATTGTGTGTAATTGTTATGGGACTATATATAGCTACAGGGAAAGGACCCCTTTCATCACTGTCATCTTTGACTTCATCCTTCTTCTCTCCAATCTCCAATTCTGCGACCAAAACCCTGTTTTGTGAAACCACCTTCATCACTACCATGAGGAGCCCTCCAAGTGAAAAAAATGCCTTCCAAAGGTTCTGAGTTTGGTTGGAGGTGTTGGTCACCCCTCACTCACTTACTTCCACAATCTCCTGGATTTTTCCACCTTCCTTCCACCCTTTTCATCCTTAGATCCTTCTTGGCATGTTTCTTGTAGCACTTCAAGACTTCATGTAGCAATACAAAAGATATTGAATCAAATTATTGTAACAGCATTGTAGGTCACCATTTCCACTCCAGTTTTTCTCATTTTTTCCATTTGAACCTCGAATAAGATGCTTTTGACCCCCAGCTTTGAATTTATGATCAGAAGAGAACCCTAGGCCATTACAAAGCTTTTTCCTTTTTTGCTGCAAAAACAGAGTAGGCATTAGTGTTTTATTTAATTTCAGAATTAGCTTGAATAGGACAACATTTTACATGAAAGTACTAGTTGAATGAAGCAATAGATAGAAGTTGTTTTATGCTTTGATGAAGTGTGTGATGATAGAATAGTTTCATTACTACAAATGAATACATAGCTAGATTAATGATTTCTCGTAGCATAGTTTCCTTTTCTGCAATTAGGTTAATTGTATATGATTTTGTTTCATTTTCAATTTCAAGTAGAATTTTGATAGCCACTCTCTTTGTCTTAGGTCTGAAGTAATCCTTTGTATTTACATTAGTTAATTTCACTTTAATCAAGTCGGATAATGTCCTATAAGTACTACTGATTAACCTAATCTAGTTGAGGGTGGCATGAGTAGAATCCATCTGTTGTGCATATAGAATTGTCACCTCTAATTTTGTACAAATATTGGGTTGATAAGTAAAGTTGAGTAGCCCTTGGGAGTTGCAGCACTCTTGGTGCAATATCAAGGTTCACCACTTTTTGGCGTTGTTGTCAGGGAGGTATATAAGTAAATGCTTCTTTATGCTTAAGCATTGTTTTATGTTTTTGTTCTGTATACAGTTTGAAAAATTGAAAAGAAACAACAACAAAAAATGATTTCATGCCTCATAGGAGTAGGGATAACCAAGGAAAAGTTATACCAAAACCCCCACATCCCCAAACAGACAACATTCACTCTTATTCAATGACTATGATTTATAATACCCTCTAGGTGAGCACCCTGAACACTTTGAAGGACCTACTGGGGAAGAAGAGGAACCTACTTCACCTGTTAAAGCTGTGGTTGAGAACAAAAACCAAGAGGTCTTTCCCATTAGAGAAACCAATGGGGAGACTAAGATGAAAAAAATCAACCCTTCCACATTTACATGGCTTAACTTCTAAGGATCGTGACACTTTCATGTTTTAGTTTTTTGTTTTATGTAAGACTTATGACTATGCCTCAGATGAAAAAAATTGAAATTGTTCCCCTCCACCCTCAAGGATGTAGCCTTGCGTTGGTTCATGGGTCTGCCTGGGGACAACATCACTACCTTGGCCCAAATGAAACAGTCCTTCAACAACAAGTATAGAGACTATTGTAGGTCTAAAGAAACTAAGGAAGAAAACTTTAGGATGACCCTAGGTCCTGATGAATATTTAGAAGACTATGAGGAAAGGTTTTAGCTTAACTACAAGAGGACCAACTGCACCCTTGATCCTAGATCACTCAAGTTAGTACTTCTCTGAGGAATCAAGGAGGAAGTGTTGGAAACCCTCAACATTCTATCTGAAGGATATATCTACCAGTTGACCTATGGTGGCATCAAAACTATGTTCAAAAACCATTCTAGGGCATCTAGAAAAAAGGGTAGAAGTAGCAGGGGCTTGGCCAATACCTATTCCTCCACCTCAACCATCAAAAGTGAGATAGGGAACATGTAAGAGGATTTCAAGAGTGAATTTTTTCATATATTTTCCTTGCAAATGGATAGCATGGAGATCAAGAGGAAACAAGAGAAGGCATAGAGATCCCTAGCTATATTTTTCCCTAGATGCATTAGAAGACGCCCTAGGAATGAATGTCACAGAAGTCTTATCAATATGTGAAGAAAACCATGCAACAAAAAAATTCCTTTCCTTTCATGGCCTAAAAGTTGTATACCAAGGGGTGGAAGGAAAACCAGAGCAACTCTAATTTATAAATCAAAGGAGGCCTCAAGGACCTCGAACATACCAACAAGGAATGCAAGGTGCACCTTATTCTTACTACAATTCAAACCAAAATGCACCCTTTCAACCTTGGTATTCCTCTACTCATCCATTATGGCCCACACCTCCTTCTTGGAATTATTCTCCTCCATATCATTCTCAACATATCAATCAACCATTTCAGCCATATGCTCCCCAACCTCCTCAATGGCGCAACCCATCACAAGGGTAGAGGCCTCAACTCAACCAACCTCCTGCTTTATTGTCTCCACCCAAAACTCAAACACGCCTCACTAATTATTCTCCACCTAATAAACCTCAGATGCCTGCTCAACCTAATCCGAACGTGAATAACAAAAATGCACAACAGGTCTACATTAGAGAGACATCTTACCCTGCCTATGTTATGGAGAGCCATGAGATTAACCTTAGGACTAGGAGAGTGATCCCAAATAATCAACCATATCCACCTGAATATATTGAAGAGGAAAAGGAAGAAAGTACCCCTCAAGTAAATCCACCTCCTTTTCTTGAGAGATTGATCCATCCTCGTCAACACACCCCAGAAGAGACTGAACTTCTGGGAGAATTGAATAATATGTGCATCAATATGCCTCTTCTCTAGGCTATTAAGGATGTTACCATATATAATAATATTGTCAAGGAGAAATGCTTCAAAAATCCTGGAAGAAAGAAGAGAGACACCCCAACCATCAATGTTGTTGGTCAATTATCTATTTTGATGTTAGTGAGAACGATTTTCCCAAAACTAGACCCTGGAAATCCAGTAGTGGATGTGCACATTGATGATATCAGTGTCCCTCATACATTGATTAATCTTGGGTATGCCATAAATTTTATGACTAAAGAAACCATGTTTAAGCTCAACCTCCAAGGATATTTTAGAAATACCGCTACAGTGTTGCAACTTGCAGATATATCCATAGTAGTTCCTGAGGGATTCGTTGAGGATGTTATGGTCTCCATTGACACTTGGGGGTATCCCACTGAATTCCTGGTACTTCAATCCAAAACCAAGTTTAATGGTTATCCTCCTATGTTAGGAAGACCTTGGTTTTCCATTCCTGATGCCTATATCAGTTGTAGGGCTGGAAACATGACCATTAATAATGGGCCCTTTTCAAAAAAAATGGTATTATATCCTCCTGCTCATCCTTCTGTTGAACATGATATACCTTTGGGGGTGAAGGATGAGAAAGAATATGAAGTGTACCATGCAACACCATACCCAATATATACCTTATATGTTGTTGTCAGAGGGGGAAAACCAGATGAAGATGAACTCATTGACCATATCCTTCAGAACCAACCTCCCACTTCCATTCCACCTTATGAACTTGTGAAAGAATCTGGAAGAAATCCTTGGACTGAGCTATGCTCAATTGACTCAAGCCCTAAACCTACCAAGATTGTAGAATTTGGCCCATACATAACCTTAAATATCAATCCCTCTCTCTCAGCCAAAGAGGAAGAACAATTGTTCCATATGGTGAGAGAGAACTTATATGCTTTTGCTTGGCATTATAAAGAAATTAAAGGGGTGCATCCCTTAGCCTACACTCACCATATTTACATCAAAGAGGTATGAAAGCTTGTGCTTTAACCCCAGAGGTTAATGAACCCGACCTTGAAGGACATAGAAAAGGATGAATTACAAAAGTTGTTGGATGGAGGCTTCATATACCCCATCTCAGACAGTGAATGGGTGTCTCCTATGGTATTAATCCCAAAGAATAATGAGAAGTGGAGGATCTGTGTTGATAACATAGATTTGAACAAGGCCATAAAGAAATACCATTTCCCTTTGCCTTTCATTGACCAAGTCTTAGATGGTCTTGCACGAAATAATTTCTTCTATTTTTTGGATGGATCCAGTGGTTACAATCAGATCCATATCAGCCCTGAAGACCAAGACAATACTAAATTTACATGTCCTTGGGGTATATTTTCTTATAGATTTCTCCCATTTTTCCTATGAAATTCCCCTGCCACTTTTTAAAGACCAATTCTGAGTATTTTTGCTGAGATTTTCCATGACTCTGTGGAAATCTACATGGATGGTTTCACTCCCTATGGGTATGATTTCCAAGAGGAATTATCTAATCTAGGTAAAGTCCTGAGGAGATGCATTGAAATGCATCTATCCTTGAGTCCTAAGAAGTGTGAATTATTGAGGAAGGCATGGATTTTCCTTTGCCACCCAATATCATAGGCAAGAATACAAGTAGACCCAAACAAGATTGATGTCATAAAAAGGGTCCCTACTCCTCAGAAACAAAGAGATTTTAGGATTTTCTTGGGCTTGTATGGTTATTATAGGATATTCATCAAGGATTTTAGCAAGGCCACTTCACCTTTGTTTGGATTGTTGGCCAAGGACTCAGAAATTGTTGGTAATGTTTTTGTCAAGAAGCCTTTGAAATCATAAAACAAAATTTGACTACTGCTCCTATACGCAGAGGTCCCAACTGGGCTCTTCCTTTCCATATCCATATTGATGCATTAGATAAATTTGTGGGGGGGAATTTGGGACAAATGGATGATAAGTTACCCTATGTCATTTATTTCATCAGTAAAAAATTGTCTAAGGCTGAATTGAACTACACTGTCACTGAGAAAGAACTTTCAGTTGTTTTACATTCCTTGAACAAGTTCATACCTTATATCACTGTGTACCAAAATTTTGTGCATACTGACCATGCAACAATTAAATACTTGATGAAAAAACCTTATGTGAATACTAGAATTATAAGGTGTTTATTATTGTTGCAATAGTTTGATTTAACTATCATTGAGAAGTCAAGGAAATAAAATGTAGTTGCAATTTTTTTTTCTAGACTCACTTTTCTTGTAAATGATGAAGGGATGATTGATGATCAGCTTCCATTTGATCATTTATTTTCTATCTCAATAATCTCTCCCTGGTTTTTGGACATAGAAAACTACCTTCTTGTTGGGATATTTCCTCCAAATCTATCATCTAGGGAGAAGAGCATAATTTTCTGAAAGAGCGCCCATTTCACTTGGATTGGTGGCAATATTTTCAAACTGGGACCAGATCAAATTCTAAGGATATGTGTCATGGAAGATAAAGTCTTTGGCATACTCTCATCATATCATGAAGGGCCTTGTCGAGGTCATTTTGTTGCTAAAATGAAAAATTTCAAGGCCTTACAAGTTGGGTACTATTGGCCTAACCTCCATCGGGATGCTAGAAGGTATACCAGCAGATGGGATTAGTGCCAAAGAATGGGAAAACCCACACCTAGTGATGGAATGCCTCTACAACCTCAAGTGGCCTTAGATCGATTTAAAGAGTGGGGTATGGATTTAATTAGGCCAATTGATCCACCATCTAGACAAAAGAAATACATCATAGTATGCATTGCCTGTTTGACAAAGTGGGCTAAGACAAAGACTGTCAAGGCATCAATAGAAGAAAAATTGGTTGAGTTCTTAAGAGTAAATTTTTTCTACAAAATTGGGTATCCAAGGGAGATAGTCACCAATCAAGGAGATCAGTTCACATCACATTTAATTGAAAATATCCTAAGGCAGCATAATATCAAGCATAGAACACCTATTGTCTCTCACACTCAAGCAAATGGGCAATTAGAAGTTACCAATAGAGCACTGGAAATCATCCACAACAAGATGGTGAGCAACAGCAGAAATTTTGGGAAAGCAAATTAGTGGAGGCAACTTGAGCCTATAATACCACCTAGAGTACAACTACTGGGTTCACTCCATATGATCTGGTTTATGAGAAGGAATATTTTCTTTCTATTGAATTTGAATATAACACTCTCATAATGGCAGCCCAATTGGATTTACATGTTACAAGAGCACATAAAGAAAGGTTGCTTCAATTGAATGGCTTGGATGAATTCAGAATGCGGGCCCTCCTCCACACTAAATTCATATAATTTCAGAGGAAGGTTTGGCATGATAGGAACATCAAGGAGAAAATATTCCAGGAAGAGGATTGGGATTCGCTATATGACTCCAGTTTCAAGGACTTTAAAGGGAAGCTGATGAAAATATGGTTAGGCCCATACCTGATAGATAAATGCCATGACTATGGGGTTGTTCACATCATAAAAATTTATGAGGAGGCCATCCCTCTGCTTTTCAATGGTTATAGCATAAAATTATACAAGAAGCCCATGTCTAAGGAAGAGTTCGTCAATAAAATCAGCAGAGAAGTAACTGTAATTGGGGGTCTCATAGTTTCTAGTCCACAAACCTCTTAGATAAAAAGAAAAAAAAAATCTTGGGTGAAAACTTCCATGAGGCATCTAAGGAAAACTCCATGATTGAAAACCTCTTTGAGGCATCCCTGGAGCAAAAAAATAGGAAGAAAAATAAAATATCCTAGAGTGAAAACCTCTCTGAGGCGCCCTAGGCAGGCTGGTGGGTTGAAAACCTCTTCTGAAGAAGCCCATTGATCTTGAAAAAAAAACAAAGACAAGAAGGTGAGATGACACCCTGATTGATGACCTTTTCTTTCTGTCTTACAGGGTTATGAACAGTGGCATGTTGTGGTCACAAAGCAAGGGAATTCTCCCATTTCTCTTCACTCCCCCATCCATTCACTCTCTATCCAATGCCACCTCCTCAATGGAGCAACCCATCACAAGGGTAGAGGCCTCAACTCAACCAACCTCCTGCTTTATTCCCTCCACCCAAAACTCAACAACACCTCACTCATCATTATCCACCCAAGAAACCTCAGATGCCTTCTCAACCTTATCCGAACCTAAATAAAAAACATGCACAATAGGTCTACATTAGAGAGAAATCTTACCCTGCCTATGTTATGGAGAACCATGAGATTAACCTTAGGTCTAGGAGAGTGCTCCAAAATAATCCACCATATCCACCTAAAGATATTGAAGAGGAAAATGAAGAAAGTACCCCTCAAGTAAATCCACCTCATTTTCTTGAGAGATTGATCCATCCTCGTCAACACACCCCAAAAGAGACTGAACTTCTGGGAGAATTGAAGGATATGTCAGTCAAGATACCCCTTCTCTAGGCTATTAAGGATTTTACCATGTATAATAATATTATCAAGGAGAAATTCTTCAAAAATTCTGGAAGAAAGAAGAGGGACACCCCCACCATCAATGTTGTTGGTCAATTATCTATTTTGATGTTAGTGAGAGTGATTTTCCCAAAATACCTAGACCCTGGAAGTCCAGTAGTGGATGTGCACATTGATGGTATTAGTTTCCCTCATACATTGATTAATATCGGGTATGCCATAAATTTTATGACTAAATAAACCATGTTGAAGCTCAACCTCCAAGGATATTTGAGAAATACCACTACAGTGTTGCAACTTGTAGATAGATCCATAGTAGTTCCTGAGGGATTTGTTGAGGATGTTATGGTCTCCATTGACTCTTGGGGGTATCCCACTGAACTACTGGTACTTCAATCCAAAACCAAGTTTAATGGTTATCTTCCTATGTTAGGAAGACCTTGGTTTGCCACTCCTGATGCCTATATTAGTTGTAGGGTTCGAAACATGACCATTAATAATGGGCCCTTATCAAAAAAACAGGTATCATATCCTTCTACTCAACTTTCTGTTGAACATGATACCCTTTGTGGGTGGAGGATGAGGAATAATTTAAAGTGTACCATGAAACACCATACCCAATCTATACCTTATATGTTGTTATCGGAGGGGGGAAACCAGATGAAGATGAACTCATTGACCATATCCTTCAGAACCAACCTCCCACTTCCATTCAAATTTATGAACTTGTGAAAGAATCTGGAAGAAATCATTAGATTGATCTATGCTCAATTGACTCAAGCCTTGAACCTACCAATATTGTAGAATTTTTCCCATCCATAACCTGACAGATCAATCCCTCTCTCTCAGCCAAAGAGGAAGAAAATTTTTTCCATATGGTGAGGAGAACTTAGATGTTTTTACTTGGCATTATAAAGAAATTAAAGGGGTGTATTCCTCAGTCTACACTCACCATATTTACATCAAAGAGTTATGCAAGCTTGTGCTCCAGCCCTAGAGGAGAATGAACTCGGCCTTGAAGGACATAGCAAAGGATGAATTACAAAATTTTTTGGATGGAGGGCTCATATACCCCATCTCATATAGTGAATGGGTGCCTCCTCTAGTATTAGTCCCAAAGAATAATGGGAAGCGGAGGATTTGTGTTGATAACAGATATTTTAACAAGGCCATAAAGAAAGACCAGTTCCCTTTGCCTTTCATTGACCAAGTCTTAGATGGTCTTGCAGGAAAGAAGTTCTTCTATTTCTTGGATGGATTAAGTGGTTACAATCAAATCCATATCAGCGCTGAAGACCAAGGCAACACTAAATTTACATGTCCTTGGGGTATATTTTCTTATAGAGTTCTCCCATTTTTCCTATGCAATTCCCCTGCCACTTTTCAAAGACCAGTTCTGAGCATTTTTTTTGAGCTTGTCCATGACTTTGTGGAAATCTACATGGATTATTTCACTCCCTATGGGTATGATTTCCAAGAGGCCTTATCTAATCGGGGTAAAGTCCTGAGGAGATGCATTCAAATGCATCTCTTCTTGAGTCCTAAGAAGTGTGAATTCTTGAGGAAGGAAGGGATTTTCCTTTGCCACCCCATATCATAGGCAAAAATTCAAGTAGACCCAAACAAGATAGACATCATAAAAAGGGTCCCTACTCCTCAAAAACAAAGATATGTTAGGATTTTCTTGGGCTTGTATGGTTATTATAGGATATTCATCAAGGATTTTGGCAAGGCCGCTTCACCACTGTTTGGATTGTTGGCCAAGGACTCAGAATTTTTTGGTCAGTTTTTTGTCAAGAAGCCTTTGAAATCATAAAAGAAAATGTGACCATTGCACCTATACTCAGAGGTCCCAACTGGGCTCTTCCTTTCCATATCCATATTGATGCATCAGATAAAGTTGTGGAGGAAACTTTGGGACAAATGGATGATAAGTTACCCTATGTCATTTATTTCATCAGTAAAAAAAAGTCTAATGCTAAATTGAACTACACTGTCACTGAGAAAGAACTTTTAGTTGTTTTACATTCTTTGAAATAGTTCATACATTATATCACTGGGTACCAAAGTTTTGTGCATACTGACCTTGCAACAATTAAATACTTGATGAACAAACATTATGTGAATGATAGAATTATTAGTTCTTTATTATTGTTGCAACAGTTTGATTTGACTATCATTGAGAAGCTGAGGAAAGAAAATGTAGTTGCAATTTTTTTGTCTATACTAACTTTTCTTGTAAATGATGAAGGGATGATTGATGATCAACTTCCAGCTGATCACTTATTTTCTATCTCAATACTCTCTCCCTAGTTTGTTGACATAGAAAACTACCATGTTGCTGGGATATTTCCTCCAAATATATCATCTAGGGAGAAGAGCATAATTCTCAGAAAGAGCACCCATTTCACTTGGATTGGTGGTAATATTTTCAAACTGGGACTAGATCAAATTTTAAGGATATGTGTCATGGAAGATAAAGTCTTTGGCATCCTCTCAACATGTCATGAGGGGCCTTGTGGGGGTCATTTTGTTGCTAAAAGGAAAACTTTCAAGGCCTTACAAGTTTGGTACTATTGGCCTAACCTCCATCGGGATGCTAGATGGTATACCAACTGATGTGACCAGTGCCAAAGGATGGGAAAACCCACACCCAATGATGGAATTCCTCTACAACCTCAAGTGGCCTTAGATCCATTTAACAAGTGGGGTATGGATTTAACTAGGCCAATTGATCCACCATCCAGACAAAAGAAATACATCATAGTATTCACTTCTTATTTGACAAAGTGGGCTAAGACAAAGACTGTCAAGGCATCAACAGAAGAAAAAGTGGTTGAGTTCTTAAGGGAAAATGTTTTCTACAAAATTGGGTATCTAAGGGAGATAGTCACCGATCAAGGAGCTCAGTTCACTTCACATTTGATTGAAAATATCCTAAGGTGGCTGTAATATTCCAAATTAGCCCAAGCTAATGGGAATATACAATTTTGTTTCAATTTTTAGTTTCATGAATAAAATTGTAAAGGAGGATCAATAAAACTCTTAATCAGAAAAATAACTCAATGCCACATGTAAACATGGACAAATCTGGGCTATTTACATAAGCACACTTAGGTGTGAAAGAGACTGGAGCACTTGACCAAGTCAACCAAGACCAAATCAACAGCGTTGTATAGGTACAATGAATCTCCTAAAGGCACAACGCAGTTTTAGTTGGAGACTTCTCATGTGAATGGAGCTAAATCATTGAGATGGTTTAAGGTTTGACAAGACTTTCATCTTATAAAGGAAGAGGAGGACAGAAAAAGAAGGTTGTTGATTGTGTATATTTCTAAATATATTGTCTGTTTAGACATATATCATTCTATGTTGTTTAGCTGAGGATAGTGTTGTTTAGCACTAGGGTGTTCCTATTCGGGAAACCCACCTCTTCCATTGAGGACCTCTTGGAATAGTCTTGTTGATCTCATCCACTATCAGGAATTTGGCCAAGCTTATCTTCCAACTACAACACAGATCCTGTTGAGGGTTTGGTTGTCCTTGTAAGCTGCAGCAAGTGGAGGCGAGATCTGCTTAGATCTAGGCCATTCTAGGGCCTCTTTTCACTGGGAAAGTCTTCTATCCCATTGGCAAGAGAGTTTTGAACCTTTGGAGCTGCATTTTCAGATCTTGGCATCAGGCCAATCCAGTGCTTCAACCTACAGCGCGGTTTTCTTTCCAGGACTGTGTTATTTGCAAGAAGGAAGTTGCAGGGTGTTTTGACACACTTTTTGAGGAGAGATCTCTGGTGTTGGGGTTCTGCCCTTCACTGGGTGATCCATGGATTAGATTTCTGATCCATGTTCTATATAGATCTGATATGCATCTATTGTATTCATCTTCATAAATTGCATAAGACTACTGCAGATCTGCTACTTTAGATCTCAGATCTACTCACTGTGTTGCATGTTTTGATCAAAACCCCAAAGGGATCTTGTAAAGGAGATTTCTAGTGTACAGATATGAAATAGATCTGATCTTTTATACATAGATCTGCTCTAGATATGGAGTGTAATGTACAACTACTGCAGCTAATAAAATAATGTTGTCAAGCCATGTTTCGGTCAATACATGTGTTGCAACCCTCTTTCTTGGGGAATTTCTTCTATTATTGTCTTCTACATTCTGTTGTATACTGTAAGGGCCTCATTATGGATCTGATTTGTTGCTTTATATATGAAATTTGATCCCCCTTATTTTTCTCCTGCTATTTCTCTCAAAAACTGCGTTATTTTCCTGCAGTATTGTTGCATATTGTTGCAGCCCCATTCTTGGGTGTTTTTCAGCTATACTAGGTGTGGGAGGTCTGTTTACCTCACCTAGTTTGATTTGTTTTTGCTCCCCTTTTGGATTTAGATGCTAGATCTCCAGATCTAAGGGATCCAAGGGCTGAAAACTCATTCCAGTGCACATACTTCTGAAAAGTGCGTTATTCCAGCAAGTATTGCTGAGTGTTACCATTTGGGGATATTACAGTGGTATCAGAGCAATTATCTTGGCACAGCTTGTGATTTTCTTTCTTGAAGAGAAAATATGTCTTCAGAAGAAGAGGGGCACCTCACTAAAAAAGAGAGAGGTACTTGAGAAGAAGATAGAAGAATTTTTATTACACCAATGATGATAAAGACAAGGGAAAAGCCCGTGCATCTAGAAGTGATGAAGATGGAAAGGAGTTTGCAAAAACCCTTCTGAAAGCCATGCAAGATCTTGCTAGAGAGATCAAAGAGATTATATTGGACATGATCAAGGAATCTTTTAGGATATCTCATCCTAGAGAAAGCTCTGGCATGTCTCACCACTAGAATGATCAACCAGTGAACCAGCCACAAGCTCCACAACGCTCTACCATGCCTACTTTTCTAGCTGTGGAGAATGAAGGGCCTCATGAGCAAGCATCCCTTGAAGAATAATTTGTATAATATGAGTCTCAGAATTAGAGATTCAAGGACAACTTGAGTTTTCAAGATTTTTCTCACCTCAAGGACAAGAGAAGACCAAGGCATTAGTATAGAGATGGTGGATTCACTTAGAATCATGATCGACATCACTCTATGGGCAGATTATTTTTACCCAAGTTTGATGGGTCATCCACTATTTCTGCCAAAGCTGGGTAGAAAAACTGGATATCTACTTTCAGTTGAACAAAATCCCTGAGATGGAAGCTATCAATATTGCAGCGCTACACTTTGAAGGTGAAGCACACAACTGGTGGTTCCATGGGTTATCTACATCGGTTCATGCCAATGTGACTTCCTATTCTGAGTTCACTAGAAGACTGGTGGAGAGGTTTGACAGAAAGGATCTAGAAGCACCTTTCATGAGCCTTGAAAAGTTTAAGTAGTCAGGTAATGCAAAGTCTTATATCTCTAAATTTCTGAGATTATCTGTCATGGTTCCTGATCTGTCTACAGCAAGGAGGGTGTACATGTTCATCGATGGCTTGGATGAACCTATGCATTGGTTGGTTAAATATACCAAGCCCATTACCTTGCATGATGCCATTGAGAGGGCTAGAGACCTTCAACATGCCTTGCCAAAATCAAAGGAAAATTTTTATAACAAGCCCTATTTTCCTTCTAAAGGAAAGGAAGAGAAATTTTCTCCTTCAAAGGAGAGCTCATACAAGAAGCCTCTAAATGATGAAGTCCGGAAAGATCTAAGAAGGAGGAAGCTATGCTTCACTTCTCAAGAACCATGGGTACCTGGACATAGATGTGCTGCTGTTAAAGCACATTATATAGAGGTTTTCTCAGATCTTGAAGAAGATGAAGATGATAAGCCAAGGAGGGCTCATAGCGCTAACAATGTTGGAGGAGATCCAACACCATCAGAAGATGAGAATGGAGCCTTTGCTCCTATTGAAGGAAATCTTGCATCCTTGAGGGGAATACCTAAGTACTTGACCTTAAGATTTCAAGGGTCAATCGTGAACAGAGGGTTTCTGTATTGATTGATAATGGGGCTACCCACAATTTCATTGATGCCCATCTTGTGCAAAGGAGGGCAATACCCACTGATACTTTTGAGGGATTCTCTGTTTCGGTCCCAGCAGATAGAAAAATGCAATGCATGCATTATGTTCCATCACTTTCAGTCACCATGGGATCCTACACTTTGGTGGATCACTTCTTTGTAGTTGACATACTAGACACCAATGTTATTTTGGGTGTTCAATGGTTAATTACATTGGGGAAAGTCACCACTAATTGGGAGGCTTTGCAAATGGAATGGGTGGACAAGAAGAGTGGTGCACTTCAAATAATCAAAGGCATGCATACTTACCCCTCACACAACACTTCCACACAAAAAACAGAGATGGCTTTGTGAAGTGGAAGCAAGGACCTCACTGTCCCTTCTATCATGTTCATGAGGTTTCTGTAAGGGAAACTCTTATCTAGTGGAAAACCACCTGGGAGGCCACCTGATTCAGCTTTGGTGAGATATATCTCCCTTCTTGATGCTCCAAAATCAGATCCAGGAGGGATGGGAGCATTAGGAGACACGACTACAGCACTGGAAGGCTTGGGCAGGCACAAGAAGGAGGGAGAATTTCTTCTCTCATCATCATCACCCACCTTCATTTCTAATTCTGCGCTATTGGAGGAGGAAAAGGGAAGGTATGTCCTTCCTACTTGTACCTTTGGCATAAGAAATGTCAAATAAGATATCAGCAACATGGCAAGCATTCCTATTGATGCATCATCAGCGCTGTCACTCTTGGGGAGTGTAGATCTATATTGGAAATCCCAGTTGTTGGTGGATTATTCCAAAGATCTCCACACTTGTATGATGCCTGATAACCAGCTGCATGAAGAGAGCTATCTAGTCCATGAGGGAGTCATCTATCATCATGATAGGATATTCTTCCCTACAGCTTCCAAGCTCAAGGAGAGGATGCTACAAAGGGCCTTCAAAGAGTTATGTTTCAGTCCTACCTATTCTATGAAGATCTACAACACTATCATGAGATGCTTTGAATGGGAAGGCTTTGGAGGAGAGCTACATCAGCATTTTCTAGAATGCAAGAGCTATGTGGAGTTGGGGCAGCTAAAGGAATCTATGCAAGAGTCATTTCATTCATTTCTTCCTTCTCTTGAAAAGGGAGAAAAAATTTGTGCACAATTCCATGTATAGAAGAAACATTGATGGTGAAAAATCTGATCATGTAATGCAAGCTTCATTTTCTGATTTGACATATTCATTCACCCTGTTTATGCAGGCTATGACTCCCAAGAGGATTTTTGTATCATGTAAATCTCATGGCAAACATTGGGCCACTAAAATTTCTGAATTTGGCCTCTCCCTTGTTGTGCAACGGGAGATTCTTTTTCATGATGGGTGCTTCCCAAAGGCACCAAACATATCTCACATTTTCAGCCATGGCGAGATAACTTGTGCAGCAAGTAAGTGGTGGGGAAACCACTTACAAAACCTTGATCTAATGCAGGTAGGAGATGCACTGCGCTGGTACCATATGTGGGACTATGACCCACCTCCTTATGCCCAAATTTATGTTTGTGTATATGTAATTATGCTTCCATACTTGGATGATATAGCTGTGCTATTTTTTGGATTATATGGAGGGAGGATGGGCAGTTTGTATGTACCACAAGGGATGGAACTTCTCTATGTACCTCATGCTACATTTTTTAGAGAGAGCATTGCTCCAACCGTGTTTATTTCTGTTGAGTTTTTCACTCCTTATGGGATGGATATGTACATCTCATGATGACTTTGGAGGAAAAATTCATGGAGGCTTGGATTGGTGAGCACCTACCTTGTGAGGAGAGCTTGATATTTGATGGTGTCACCAATGGAGGAGGAGAAGTGTTGCAGCACTCACCCTATCAGTTTCTTGAGGATAAGCAATATTTTGGAGGCGAGGACTGTAATATTCCCAATTAGCCCAAGCTAATGGGAATATACAATTTTGTTTCAATTTTCAGTTTCATGAATAAAATTGTTAAGGAGGATCAATAAAACTCCTAATCAGCAAAATAAATCAATGCCACATGTGAACATGGACAAATATGGGCTATTTACATAAGCACACTTAGGTGTGAAAGAGACTGGAGCACTTGACCAAGTCAACCAAGACCAAATCAACAGCGTTGTCTAGGTACAGTGAATCTCCTAAAGACACAGCGTAGTTTTATTTGGAGGCTTCTCATGTGAATGGAGCTAAATCATTGAGATGGTTTAGGGTTTGACAAGACTTTCATCTTATAAAAGGAAGAGGAGGAAAGCAGAAGAAGGTTGTTGATTGTGTATATTTCTGAATATATTGTATGTTTAGACATATATCATTCTCTGTTGTTTCGCTGAGGATAGTGTTGTTTAGCACTAGGGTGTTCCTGTTCGGGAATCCCACCTCTTCCATTGAGGACCTCTTGGAAGAGTCTTGTTGATCTCATCCACTATCATGCATTTTTCCAAGCTCATCTTCCAACTACAACGCAGATCTTGTTGAGGGTTTGGTTGTCCTTGTAAACTGCAACAAGTGGAGGCTAGATCTGCTCAGATCTAGGCCATTCTAGGGTCTCTTTTCACTGGGAAAGTATTCTATCCCATTGGCAAGAGAGTTCTGAACCTTTGGAGCTGCATTTTCAGATCTTGGCATCAGGCCAATCCATTGCTTCAACCTACAGCACGGTTTCCCTTCCAGGACTACGTTATTTGCAAGAAGGAAGTTGTAGGGTTTTTTGGCACACTTTTTGAGGAGAGATCTCTAGTGCTGGGGTTCTACCCTTCACTATGGTGATCCAAGGGTTAGATTTCTGATCCATGTTCTATAAAAATCTGATCTACTTCTATTGTATTCATCTTCAGAAATTTCTTTAGACTACTGCAGATCTGCTACTTTAGATCTCAGATCTACTCATTGTGTTACATGTTTTGATCAAAACCCCAAGGGGATCTTGTAAAGGAGATTTTCTAGTGTACAGATCTGAAATAGATCTGATATATTGTACACATATTTTCTCTAGATCTGCAGTGTAATATACAGTTGTTGCAGCTAATAAAATAATGTTGTCAAGCCATTTTTCAGTCAATACATGTTTTGCAACCCTCTTTCTTGGGGAATTTCTTCTATTCGTGTCTTCTACATTCTGTTGTATAATGTAAGGGCCTCATTATGGATCTGATTTGTTGCTGTATATATGAAATTTGATCCCCCTTATTGGTCTCTTTCTATTTCTCTCAAAAACTACGTTATTTTCCTGCAGTATTGTTGCATATTGCTGCAGCCCCATTCTTGGGTGTTTTTCAGTTATATTAGGTGTGGGAGGTTTGTTTACCTCACCTAGTTTGATTTGTTTTTGCTCCCCTTTTGTATTTAGGTGCTAGATCTCCATATCTAAGGGATCCAAGGGCTTCAAACTCATTTCAGTGCACATACTTCTGAAAAGTGCGTTATTCTAGTAGGTATTGCTGAGTGTTCCCATTTGGGGATATTACAGCGGCATAATATCAAGCATAGAAAACCTATTGCCTATCACCCTCAAGAAAATGGGCAAGTAGAAGTTACCAATAGAGCACTGGAAATCATCCTCACCAAGGTGGGGAGAAAAAGCATAAATTTTGGGAAAACAAATTAGTGGAGGCAACTTGGGCCTATAATACCACCTAGAAGACAACTACTGGGTTCACTCCATATGATCTAGTTTATGGGAAGAAAGCTTTTCTTTCTATTGAATTATAACATAATACTCTCATAATGGAAGCCCAATTGGATTTACATGTTACAAGAGCACAGAACGAATTTTTTATTCAATTGAATGGCTTGGATGAATTCAGAATGCATGCCCTCCTCCACACTAAAATCATACAATTGCAGAGGAAGGTTTGGCATGATAGGAACATCAAGGAGAAAATATTCCAGGAAGGGGATTAGGATTCGCTATATGACTCTAGTTTCAAGGACTTTAAAGGGAAGCTGATGAAAATATGGTTATACCCATACTTGATAGAGAAATTTCATGACAATGGGATTGTTCACATCAGAACCATTAATGAGGAGTCCATCCCTCTGCTTGTCAATGGTTATAGGATAAAAGTATACAAGAAGCCCATGTCTAAGGAAGAGTTCATCAGTACAATTAGTGGGAAAGTAAATGTAATTGGGGGTCTCATAGTTTCCAGTACACAACCCTCTTAGATAAAAAGAAAAAAAAATGTCTGGGTGAAAACCTCCATGAGGCATCTAAGGCCAACTCCATGATTGAAAACCTCTTTGAGGCATCCATGGAGCAAAAAAAAAAGGATAAGAATAAAATATCCCTGAGTGAAAACCTCTTTGAGGCTCCCAGGGTAGGCTGGTGGTTTGAAAAACTCTTTTGAAGCAGCCCATTGGTCTTGGAAAAAAAAACAAAAAAACAAAGACAAGAAGGTGACATGACACCATGATTGATGACCTTTTATTTCTATCTTGCAGGGTTATGAACAGTGGCATGTCATGGTCACAAAGCAAGGGAATACTCCCATTTCTCTTCACTCTGCCATCCATTCACTCTCTATCCAACACCACCACTCACCTCTTCATCCCTCTACACCATCCTATGAGCTTAAAAGTCAAATTTTTCACCCTCTCTGTGGTGCTACAGGAATTTCTTGTGTTGCTACAGGAATTTCATGTGGTGCTACAGGAAGTTACAGGAAGCTACAGGAGGTTGGATCGAAGACAAGGGCAGTCACCAAGGGTCTTGTGGTATCAAAAATTCCATGAAGAGTCTTTCCACCATTACCTATCACCCTATCATCGCTCCTCCATCTCGACCACAATGATTTTTCACTCAAACCCTTCACTTTGTCACATCTATAAAGAATTTTTATGAAGAAAAAAAAACACAGAGTTCCTTCACTCTATTTCTCCAAGGCCACACCACTACCCTACCACCTTTCCACACTCTCCCTCATCACCCATACAAATTTAGATTCCAAAACATGCAAAGAAGAGGTTGCTACAAGAATAAGCATCTTCATGTAGCAAACCTGTATAAGCACCAGAAGATCTATAATTGTTTTTTTGTATCCTCCATGGACACAGGGAAGACTTGTGAGTTGACTCTAAAGGCAATAATGTCACTCCAAGAAATATTCTCCACTAGCAACATATACTTGAAAACTCAGTAAGGTACATGCACACACAACAAACAAATATAGTTAAGCACTTCAAAAAGAATGAACATGCATAACAAAAGCTCAAGAAGTAATACAAACTTTGTTGATCCCACTCCAATGGTCCAGCTCGAGCATGCAAGGCCCTGCAATAATTTGACAAGGAGGTAAGGTTAAGGTATGGCACTCTCTCAGCCTCTCCTTATGCATAAGTGACTAAATGAATGAATGTCAAGAGGGGAAGCTTTAATAATTTGAAGGTGGCCAGTTAACTTGGCCACCATCGACCAGTTGAAATAAAGGTGATTGGTAGAGTCTTCATTCAACGTGGGTTTGTCACATCAATTGAAGTAATATCACCAGGAGTGGGTGTTTATTAAGAGGAAGAAGAGAATGATAAATTTAAGTGGGACCAACGGTCCAAATGAGGAAACATCATGTGAGGCACATATCAGCACAACACTCCAATCCAAGTCAAAATAGCATATAACGTACTTAAGCATGATTCCCTTCGCATATTTTCCCATTACAAGAATAGTTAGAGAGAGGAAAAAGTTTGCAAGCCATCGAGGAGCATCAAACCTCGACCCAGTGATGCTACAGGAAGCCTGTAACTACTACAGGAAGAATCGATGAGTGATACAAGAAGACAAAGGAGGTATATCCAAGAAAAAAAAGGCCCAATTGGTTTATAAAATCCCATGTTTCATATTAGAGCATCAAGCTAAGAATTAGGTTTCCACCACCTCATATATCCATCATAATTTCACACAATTTCTCCTAAAAAATTTGTAGTCAATAGTCATCAAATTGTGAAATTGAAAGGTTTTTTGTGAATAAATATGGGTAATTACATAGAATTATAGTGATAAGAATCTTTGTGACCCTCTTCTACCACTGAATTAAGAAATAATTCCATAAAATAAACACCTTTCCTACACCTAGACAAGAACAACAATAAGAGATGGGGGGTGGGGTTAACAGGAGAGAACCTGCAGACACCAAAATGATTCACTTGCACCCTCTTGTAGTAGATATCTTTAGGATAGATCAATGGCTAGGCTTCTTCAAATTTATCAAGGGATATGATGATGAAGTTGCATTTGAGTTTGCAATGGCTTTAAATTCACAATCAGATGTCAGTTCCACCACAGTGGTAAGGGGGTTAGCCACAAGAATAAGTCTTGAATTGATCAGCAGAGTAACCACATTGCCCCTTGGGATCAAATGGAATAGGGAAGATAGGGCCACTAGTGCCACTGCAAAGAATAGTTTCTTTAGGGCCAAGGAGAGACCTATGGAAGATAAGAACTGGATTAGGAGAGAAATATTGCCTTATCCATGGATGAGGTAGCTTATAACATTTTAGGATGCATCTCCTATGAGGGAATATTGAGTGTAGTGTATGGTTACTACTTTAGACTATTGCATGAGCTCAAATAAAAAGAAAATTTTCCTCTGAACTAGAGATTAAATGTACCATACTTCCTCCATGATTAAATGTACCATCACTTATTTTCTATCTCAATAATCTCTCCCTGGTTTGTTGACATAGAAAACTACCTTGTTGCTGGGATATTCCCTCTAAAACTGTCATCTAGGGATAAGAGCATAATTTTCAGAAAGAGCGCCTATTTCACTTGGATTGGTGGTAATATTTTCAAACTTGGACCAAATCAAATTCTAAGGATGTGTGTCATGGAAGATAAAGTCTTTGGCATCCTCTCAGCATGTCATGGGGGGCCTTGTGGGGCTCATTTTTTTGCTAAAAGGAAAACTTTCAAGGGCTTACAAGTTGGGTACTATTGGCCTAACCTTCATCAGGATGCTAGAAGTTATACCAATAGATGTTACCAGTGCCAAAGGATGGGAAAACCCACACCCAGTGATGGAATGCCTCTACAACCTCAAGTGGCCTTAGATCCATTTAACAAGTGGGGTATGGATTTAATTAGGCCAATTGATCTACCATCTAGACAAAGAAATACATCATAGTATGCAATGCTTATTTGACAAAGTGGGCTAAGAAAAAGACTATCAAGGCATCAACAGAAGAAAAAGTGGCTAAGTTCTTAAGAGAAAATGTTTTCTACAAAATTGGGTATCCAAGAGAGATAGTCACCGATCAAGGAGCTCAGTTCACATCACAATTTATTGAAAATATTCTAAGGTAGCATAATATAAAGCATAGAACACCTATTACCTATCACCCTCAAGAAAATGGGAAGGTAGAAGTTACCAATAGAGCACTGGAAATCATCCTCACCAAGGTGGTGAGCAACAGCAGAAATTTTGGTAAAAAAAATTAGTGGAGGCAACTTGGGCCTATAATACCACCTAGAAGACAACTACTAGGTTCACTCCATATGATTTGGTTTATGGGAAGAAATCTTTGCTTTCTATTTAATTTTAATATAACACTCTCATAATGGCAGCCCAATTGGATTTACATGTTACAAGAGCACAGAAAGAAAGGTTGCTTCAATTGAATGGCTTGGATGAATTCAGAATGCAGGCCCTCCTCCACACTAAATTCATACAATTGCAGAGGAAGGTTTGGCATGATAGGAACATCAAGGAGAAAAATATTCCAGGAAGGGGATTGGGATTCGCTATATTTCTCTAGTTTCAAGGACTTTAAAGGGAAGCTGATGAAAATATGGTTAGGCCCATACCTAATAGAGAAATTCCATGAAAATGGGGTTGTTCACATCAGAACCATTTATGAGGAGGCCATCCCTCTGCTTGTCAATGGTTATAGGATAAAAGTATACAAGAATCCCATGTCTAAGGAAGAGTTCATCAGTACAATTAGCAGGGAATTAAATGTAATTGGGGGTCTCATAGTTTCCAGTCCACAACCCTCTTAAATAAAAAGAAAAAAAAATCCTGGTTGAAAACCTCCATGAGGCATCTACGGCCAACTCCATGATTGAAAACCTCTTTGAGGCATTCCTGGAGCAAAAAAATAGAGAAGAAAAAAAAAATATTCCTGAGTGAAAACCTCTCTAAGGTGCCCAAGGCAGTCTGGTGGGTTGAAAACCTATTCTAAGGCATCTAATTGGTCTTCAAAAAAAAACAAAGACAAGAAGGTGAGATGACACCATGATTGATGACCTTTTATTTCTTTCTTGCAGGGTTATGAACAGTGGCATGTCATGGTCACAAAGCAAGGGAATTCTCCCATTTCTCTTCACTCCTCCATCCATTCACTCTCTATCCAACGCCACCACTCACCTCTTCATCCCTCTACACCATCCTATGATATCAAAAGTCAAATTTTTCACCCTCTCTGTTGTCCAGGTAAATCCTCTATGCGGACAAAGACGATCCCTGTAGCCCTAGGGTGGGTCTAGCAACTACGGGAACATAGTAACATCTACCTTCCTAGATTGTAAATGAAATTCAGAGCAAGGAAGATGTCCTACCTCATTCTGATGCTATGTTGTCATCTTTTGTCGAAGCTTCTTGATGCATTGCTCTTCTCCAGCTCGATACACACTGCTACCAACGTTCGATTACCTGTACAAACAGTCAAGACAACACAACAAACGTAAAACCAAGACAAACATAAAACAATTACAACCTATCTAACTGATCAAGGAATGCTAGAAATCTCATTATAATTGTAAACAAGAGTGGAAGATAAACATCAGATGCATTTTATTATGATAAAAACAAGGGGAGTTTACAACCAAGCCTTGATGTTGAGGCTCTCCTTCGGCAGGTCTGTATTCAAGCACGTTTTCCACACCCTCATGAACAAAGATCCAAGATCTCAATATCTTCTCAACACACACAAACAATCACACTCTGCACTATTCTCCCAAAGCTATGATTGCTTCCTCTCTATGCTAACTTTTTCAGCTATCTGTTCAACTAGCACATCAATGGAAGATGGCTATATTTATAGAGGAGAGGAGGAGGTTGGGATCCCTACAATAGTGGAAGGGAGGCCTTATCCTTGGGGAATTTTCCCCATAAGGTGGAAACAAGAGGCCAAAGGAGGAAGTTCGTGGTTATTCAGTCGAACCACTCCCTATGACTCATCCACAAAGTTGTTGTGAACGAAACTTTGCCTCTATTTTAAAAAAAAAATCCATAAACAGATTGGTGCCAGTGCTTCATTGTGATATAGTGCCAACTAGCGCGGGCTTAGTGTTAATTTTCCTCATTGGCGCGAGGCCATAACGAGCTACCAGCACCAAGGCAAAAACAGGTGTTTTTAGTGGTCTACTCAGGAAATGGTCAACAGAGGGAATGTTGTCCTCATGGCAAGGGATGCAATGATGGTATTTGCAAGGCATGACACTTCTAATTAGTCACAGAAATGACCCTCCAATGTGTGAGATGGGGATTGCATGGATAGTGACAAATTACTGTGTAACAGATGCCCCCTAAAGTATGAAGTCCAAACATTAGTGAGGGGTGAAATGCTTTACAAGTACGTGCAAGGAACCAAATGCTGCTGTCGGGAGATCTGAAAATCAAGCATAGATACATAACTGAAATCTCTGTTGAAAATACATGAATCCATGGTATAGACGCAGCTATCCATCAAGAAAAGTATCATGTGAATTGATCCTCGGCATGGATGCAGCCATCCGAATAAATGGATCATATGAAATAGATCCACGGTATGGGCACAGCCATCCGTATAGAGAGGATCAAAACAAGAGAACCCACGGTATGGTCACAACCATCCATCTAGAGAATCATATATATAATCATGAATGACTCATCACTCCTCGCAACCTGGAATTTTGTGATCGAAGCCCAGGGTCTTGCGCTCCAACACCACCCAATCAAAGTACAAATTCCAACATGTGAATAGACGTGTTGAAGTAGAACATGCTAGAAAATCACTTGATTACTGGTCAATGATGTGAACCGTTAACAAGTGTGAAAGAAACCACCCATAATGTCAATGGCTTTCAAGGTACTATTAGTACAATCCACGAAATGTGAATAGTGAGTTGAAGTCGAACACCCGTGAAATCACTCGATCGAAGGCCAATGACGTGAACCTATCGTCGAATGTGAAGAACCTGCCATTGAGGCATGCAAGCTCTAAGGTACCAAAAAGGAGTCTCTAGATCGACTTCCTGAATAATGAGTTGAAGTCAACAGGAAGCGATCCATCGAAGGAGGGTCATAATGAATCCCACATCATCGACACGAAACAGAGAATGTAATATGAGTGTGAATCAAGACTGAAACAGAGGATCAGTGAATGTACAAACTGCAGAAGGATTTTCTCTTGAACATATCAGAGACACGACTCTGGAATTTGGCAGCATTTGACTCAAATAGGATCAGAGGTCATGTTGACAAAATTGGTAATCGAATGAGAGGCAAACGGATTTCCCAAACCCATGGAGGCAAAGTGACAAAGTGAAGATATCCCAACCCGACACGAACTGCAAACAAGTGTCATGTTCAAGAGTGACATACTGCTGACACAACTGGAGAATAACTTCCATTTTCCCCCACCATTTCTGGCAAGTACCTCTTTATTTTTACACAAGCTTGAAGAGGATACCATATGCTTGTCATATAAGTTTTTCCTTCGGACAAATCCAACCTAGTACATTTTATGAGCCCTAGGAAGGAGGAACTCGATAACTTCATGATGACTATATCCGATGTCATTTGTTTTAACGAGTCTGAAAAAGGAAGAACTCGGCATCTTTTCATGTTTAGAGAGTTTGAAAAGAAAGTGGAAAAGAAAACTCCAGCATGGCCCTTTTCATAAATAGTCTCTCAGATCCGAAAAGGTAGAAAACAATATCTGAAAGAACCTCTTAGTCACAATAGGCTAAGGTATTCCTTTTTCGTAAATAATCTATCCCAGCCCGAAAAAGGGGTAAACATATACTGGGTAGATATCGTTTCACAGCCATTTAACGAGTTCAAAGCGACAAGAGTCTCGGCAATCTTTTCAATTTTTAAGAGTCAGAAAAGAGCTGAAAGTTGACTCCTCCTAGAGGAACGAGTGTTATAAAGGGCAGCAACTAGTTCCGGTGATGTTGGAACTACTTAGAACAAGATAAAGGTCAAGAGGCTGGCTAACAAGACCACTCATCACAGCGGTTCCTAAGGAATGGGTAAAACAACCAAGTGAAGGCATATGATCGGCCAAGTAGATAGTGACGGTGGAATGAGAAAACCAAGGCTCATCTGGAAAAATAGGCTGATAAAATGGCAATCACGAGAGGTAAAATGGGAATGGTTTCATTTTTACACAAGCTTGAAATCAGAAAACTCTACTTGAAGTTGGTTTCATTTTTACACAAGCTTGAAACAAAGATAAACTATGCTTGAAACCAGTTTCATTTTTACACAAGCTTGAAAAGGAAACAAACTATGCTTGAAAAAATTTTGCATGCCCCCAGCATGGTGACTCAATTTGAGGTACATGCCCCCCAAGGTTCAATCCATATGAAAGGCAGATGGAGTGAAGGTTCAAATTACGAGATTAAGGGAAAGACTCAACTAGGATTTTATGAGATCTAAATAAAGACTCAAATTGAACGGGAACATGTGTCATTGTTTTAACGAGGTTGACACATTAAAATAACTATCCTCATAAGAGCTTGTTTCAATTTTTAAGCAGCTTTACACAAGAAAACGAACTCTGCTCCGACGACCTTGTTTCATTTTTTAAGGAGCTTGACACAAGAAAATGAACTCTGCTCCGATGACATTTCATCATGATGAATAAGAATTCATGGCTTCCAATAGTTCCACACCGTATGGGAGAACAACATCTCGGAAATCAGGACCCAATGCCCCCAGCACCTGATGCACAACGGCACTATCACTGAATGTGGGCATGGGATAGGTAGCCACATAATTAACTTGCGGCGAGGAAGATACAGCCAGCGGATAAAGACTCGGAAGGGATGATGGTGGACCAGATGTCATGTTAGGACCAAAGAATGAAAGCTGATCAATGGTCACGATCCGACCTTTGTGTGGAAAACACATCACACGAAAGAGGGAAGAGACAAGAACACCCATGACATAAGTATAGTCACGCCCCAAGAGTAAATTGAAATCCAAGGGGCTTGGAACAACCATCACGTCCATATGGACGGTTTTCCCTCCCAAAGTAACAGGCAACTTCGGAAAGATCCCTAACGGTTGACTGGTTCCTCTGTTAAAAGCGAACAAATTATGCGTAACAGGCATAAGCGGTGGAGAACCAAAAGCCTGCCAAGTAGTGGAAGACAGAATAATAACAGACGCGCCTTCATCTATAATGGTGCTGGGTACAACCAAATCAAAGGTCCGTACTGTTATCTCAAAAGGCACATAAGATGGAAGGCGGTATCCTGCAAATCGACTCCAATCGAAGGAAGCGACCAAACTACTTCGAGGGGGTACCATCGGACTGAGATGGTTTTCCCTCGGTGTTACCGGAGCAAGAGGAGCATCTTCCTCGATCTCCATCTCGGGAGTAGGGGGAGAAACTTCTTGAACTATAGGGACGGGATGATCTTTCTCCAAGCCCAAGGAATCTAAAGAAACAAGAGGAACGTGAGGGGGATGAGATCCACTCTCGACGAAAAATACCTAATGAACCGTAGGCAAGATCAAGTCGACCAATTCCACATCCAATGGTTGGTCACGAACGGATTCGTGAATTTGTATTTCTGGGGGAGCGGGATCGACCAAGGATGACTCTTGACCGATCGTGGAATCAACTAGCGGAGGACTCAAAGAAAGTTTTTGGTAACTAGTCGGAAGGCAGGGTGCAGAAACAGTAAAGTTGTCCAACACTCTCTTGGTTTCATCCATGTACAAACAAAGGTGAATGGGATGATTCCCTTCACACACTTACAGGGATTGGTAATCTTACCCTGTTTCTTATGAGTCTTATCAGCACTAGTTGAAGATGTGCCACCAAGATGACTTCCAGAAGCCAAAGGCAACGGCGAACGACTGTTGGACCATACTTCAAGTACCTTTCGAATGCCAGGGAAATCTCTAAGAAGATGGTCACCTTTGCACAACATGCAAGGGAATCTGACTTTCCGTGGAAGATTGGATGGTTTATCGATGAATGGTTTCTTAGGCGCAATAATCGCAGAACTAGCCTCTCCTTTATCTGACTTCTTCTACTTCTTCGTCTTCTTCTTCTTCTTCTTAGCCACCTGGTTACTAAAATCCATACTTTCACCAAGCGAAGTAGAAGAGGAGGACGAAGAAATGAGCGAAGAAGGGGAGGGGTCCACTTTAGAATCAACATGATGTTGTTCAGGTGGAGGAGACGGTTGAACAGAGATCGAGGCATTCGGGACCACCGAGGTCGAAAATAACCAAACAGGCAAACCAACAGTTAACCCAGGAAGGCACAATGTTTCCATATAAGGAGCTCCAACATTCCCAAAAGCAGGAAAAGGACTAGGATTCCCTTCAGAGGGGATTCCTTGGTTGGTAAACTCTGGAAATTTTTCCATTGGAAACAACCATAAAACAAAATGCTAAGGAAAATAACTTTAACCAGGAATATTTCGTGGGCAGTTAATATTTTAAGACACTGAAACAAAACTCTACCGTTTCATATTTTAAGAGTCAAGAAACAGGAAAAATCTGACTCTATCACTTTCAGGTTGAAACGAGCATGAAAGGATAAGAGCTCGATGATCTTTTCACTTTTAAAGAGTCACAAAAAGACCAAAATGACTGCTCAGGTAATCTAAGCAAGAGGGTATACCAAGTTTCTGTGAACTGCCATATACACCTTGGTGATCAAATGAAACAGAAATGACCAAGGGCTTGACGTACGTGCAGGTAGTCTCCCCGAATGTTGTGTTTGGTGTATCACGGTTACAAGGCAGAAGACTGGGCTTCCTATGAATAAAGGATTGCAACCAAGAAGGGTCTCCCTTTATATACTCGACGGTACGGGGAGCACAAGTCCGTACTAGTGTTGTCTGAAGCTAGATGGTGAGCGACAGCTGCTAGGTTTAAAGACGCCGGAACACGTCTCTAGCCTAGACCACTAAAAATGTTTAGTTAGGTTACAATGCTTCCTTAGGTTAATGCAATAAATTTTAAATTTGATCTTGAATTATGTCTCGGTTTCAAGGCCCTACCGCATGTCATCTGACAATCTCCTATATGTAGCTATATGAGGAAAGATATCTTTCAATTCGATGAATGTTATCTAGTTAAGGGAAGAGTTCCAAACAATGATACAACAAACAGCAATACTGAAAACGAAATTCTTTCCAAACTAGATTACTTTCACTATCCAAAAGTAGTCTAAACATCCAATGATGCGAATTATGCAATGTAATCTATGCAAAATCTTCTTTTTTGAAAACTATGCAATTGTAATCTATGCACAATTTCCTTTTTTTGAAAGAATAAGAATGCACTCAATGCATTTTTTGATGAAATGAGAATCTACTTAATGCATGCTTTTAATGAAAGAGAATGCACTCGATGCGATTTTTAGCTTTCAATCATTAAACAATGTGATCTAAGTTCAATGATAAATCTCAAAAATACTTTTCAATGCAATGTGATCTAATGCATTTTAACGAAAAGAAAACTTTGAGACAAAAACTAAATGAACGCAAATCTCCTTAATGGAAGGATGAATGAAAAAGGGATGCAAAACCACACTAAGAATGCAATCATTTTTTTAAACACTTTGTAACAAAATTCTGTAGAAATTTGCTGAATAATGATTAATTATCCACCGAGACTATCCTGATCACATACAATTCGATTTTATATGCAATACATAATCTCTTCCACTCAGATCATCAAACATGCGGAAATAAAATCAAGCGATAACACATCAAATCATCATACACATTAACACAGTATGTATGGGGAAAGCTTATAGCCGAAAACCCCGCAGCTATTGTGTATATTATAATGGAGAAATCAAGTAACAAACTCAGTACAATACTCCTCACAAGTACTCAGTACTTTCTCATACAGTTACCCACAATCTAGCTCAGTTTTGAACAGGTTACTGGTTCAAAAATCACCACCAATTACCTTGCCTCTATTACGCAATCCAGGCCTGTCTATATAGAGATCCAAGGTTCGAATCTCCTTGGCTTGACTGCGCAATTGTCATGGAAAAATCCTCCAAGTGTGGTGCAAATCTCATGCACAACTGATGTCGCCACTGATAGCTAACTCCACCCTTTCATCTACCTCTTTCACCGGTCTCCACTGAACTGATCATGCACTGTAGTGAACTGATGTGTTCTTGAGTTGAATAATGAGTTACTAATTAATGAATTAAACAATATTTAATTCACTCCACTCATAACTAATTGATTAGCTAGTTAAACTAATCTCAACTAGTTCAACTAAAATAAACAGAACACAACTCCACTATCTGTCTCATTAACTCCACCAAACTTCTGCCACTGAAGTCCTAACTGAAGTCAACCATGCATGAGCTCAATACCCCATAAGAAAAGCGTATTTCCTTCTGGCAGTTGCATGTGCCACATCCGTAGCTCAAACCGAAGTGCTCCAAGAGTGTAAACTGTTGTTTAGAGTCCAAATATTATTAAGGGTAAATAATATTTGACTTCCCTATTTTTAGGAGAGGCAGTCTAAAAATAGCCTTCGACCTCTTCGACCTAAAAAATAGAGTCTCATCTATTTTTACCAACATGACCAATGCTCCAAGAATCTCAAACTGAAATCCCCGAACCATGCTCCATATGTCTAAAAATAGACATAGTCTAAAAATAGACTTTGCGCCAGAATTCGCCTGCGGGCCCACTTAGTGAAGGCGACTTCATTTCATTAAGCTCCATCATCTTGCCGCATTCTCAACAAAATTCCTCAAAAGGCTACAAGACATATGAGGTCAATCACAAAAATGAATTCCAAAGCATGAGACCAAAACAAGGCATTCATTCCCTTTTACATCAAGCAATCAAGAAAGAAGACTTTTAAGTTGAACAAAGAGCAATGTAATCTATGCTCATAAGTGAAAAAGTAGAGGAAAGAACAAGTAAATCATACGGAGAAAAATACCGGAAGGGAAAGACACACTGGTGAAGGATTTAGGGAAAAAACCTCAATTTTTCTGGCACGACTTGGGTGGGTGAAACTAGCGCCAACTGGCGCGACTTGCTCACTGACAAATAGCACCAATGGCCAATTGGCACGGGTTGCTAACTGACAACAAGTGACACTTGGCACTACTGTTAGAAAAATAAAAGCGCTAATGCCTGAAAAGGAAAAAACAAATAATTTATCCCAACCAAGACCAGACTCACCACTTCAAGAAAAAACTAAAGGATCGTAATTGATGAAAAACATAGGAACAAACAGGGAAATTTCCGTTCGTCTAAATCCGTCGAATGAATAAGACCTCAAAGAGTGACAAACTCAAAGGAAACTCCCCAGCGGAGTCGCCAAATTGTTGTGGAGGTAAATCCTCTCTGTGGACAGAGATAATCCCTCTAGCCCTAGGGTGGGTCTAGTAATTACGAACATACTAACATCTACCTGCCTAGATTGTAAATTAAATTCAGAGCAAGGAAGATGTCCTACCTCGTTTTGATGCTATGTTGTCGTTTTTCGTCGAAGCTTCTTGATGTGTTGCTCTTCTCCAGCTCGATACACGTTTCTACCAATGTTTGATTACCTATACAAACAGTCAAGACAACACGACAAACGTAAAACCAAGACAAACATAAAACAATTACAACCTATCTAACTGATCAAGGAATGCTAGAAATCTCATTATAATTGTAAAAAAGAGTGGAAGATAAACATCAGGTGCATTTTATTATGATAAAGATAAGGGGAGTTTACAACCAAGCCTTGATGTTGAGGCTCTCCTTCGGCAGGTCTGTATTCAAGCACGTTTTCCACACCCTCATGAACAAAGGTCCAAGATCTCACTATGTTCTCAAAACACATAAACAATCACACTCTGCACTATTCTTCCGAAGATATGATTGCTTCCTCTCTTATGCTAACTTTTTCAGCTATCTGTTCCACTAGCACATCAGTGGAAGATGGCGGAGAGGAGGAGGTTGGGATCCCTACAATAGTGGAAGGGAGGCCTTATCCCTTGGGAGGTTTCCCCATAAGGTGGAAACAAGAGGCCAAAGGAGGAAGGCCATGGTTATTCAGTCGAACCACTCCCTATGACTCATCCACAAAGTTTTTGTGATCGAAACTTTGCCTCTGTTTTTTAAAAAAATTCCATAAACAGATTGGCACGGGTGCTTAACTGGGACAGAGCGCCAACTGGCGCGAACTTAGTGTTAATTTTCTTCATTGGCGCAAGGGCATAACGGGCTACCAGTGCCAAGGCAAAAACAGGTGTTTTTAGTGGTCTGCTCAGGAAATGGTCAATGGAGGTAATGTTGTCCTCATGGAAATGGATGCAATGATGGTATTTGCAAGGCATGACACTTCTAATTAGTCACAGAAATGACCCTCCAATGTCCAAGATGGGGATTGCAGGGATAGTGACAAATTACTGTGTAACACTCTCTGTGGTGCTACAAGAATTTCCTGTGTTGCTACAGGAAGTTCATGTGGTGCTACAGGAAGTTACAGGAAGCTACAGGAGGTTGGATCGAAGACAAGGGCAGTCACCAAGGGTCTTGTGGTATCAAAAATTCCATGAAGAGTCTTTCCACCATTTCCTATCACCCTCTCATCGATCCTCCATCTCGACCACAATGATTTTTCACTCAAACCCTTCACTTTGTCACATCTATAAAGAATTTTTATGAAAAAAAAAACACATGGTTCCTTCACTCTATTTCTCCAAGGCCACACCACTACCCTAACACATTTCCACACTCTCCCTCGTCACCCATACAAATTTAGATTCCAGAACATGTAAAGAAGAGGCTGCTACAAGAAGAAGCATCTTCATGTAGCATGTATAAGCACCATAAGATCTATAATTGTTTTTTTTATCCTCCATGGACACAAGGAAGACTTGTGAGGCGACTCTAAAGGAAACAATAGCACTCTAAGAAATATTCTCCACCAGCAACATATAACTGAAAACTCGGCAAGGTACATGCATAGACAAAAAACAAATATAGTTAAGCACTTCAAAAGAATCAACATGCACAACAAAAGCTCAAGAAGTAATACAAATTGTGTTGATGCCACTCCAATGGTCCAGCTCCAGCATGCAAGGCCCTGCAATAATTCGACAAGGAGGTAAGGCTCAGGTATGGCACTCTCTCAGCCTCTCATTATGCATAAGTGACTAAATGAATGAATGTCAAGAGGGGAAGCTTTAATAAGTTGAAGGTGGCCAGTTAACTTGGCCACCCTCGACCAGTTGAAATAAAGGACATTGGCAGATTCCTCATGCAACATGGGTTTTTCACATCAGTTGAAGTACGATCACCAGGAGTGGGTGTTTATTAAGAGGAAGAAGAGAATTATAACTTTAATTGGGACCAACAGTCCAAATGAGGAAACATTGTGTGATGGGCATATCAGCACAACGCTCCAATCCATGTCAAAATAGCATATAGAATACTTAAGCATGATTCCCTTCTCATCATTTCCCATTATAAGAATAGTTAGAGAGAGGACAAAGTTTGCAAGCCATCGAGGAGCAACAAACCTCGACCCATTGTTGTTATAGGAAGCCTGTAACTACTACAGGAAGAGTCGAGGAGTGATACAAGAAGACAGAGGAGGTATGTGCAAGCAAAAAAAGGCTCAATTGGTTTATAAAAATCTCATTTTTCATATCAAAGCATCAAGCTAAGAATTAAATTGCCACCACCTCATATATCCATCATAATTTCACACAATTTCTCCTAAAAATGTTGCAATCAATAGTCATCAAATTATGAAATTGAAAGGATTTGTGTGAAGAAATATGGGTAAGTACATAGAATTGGAGTGATAAGAAGTTTTGTGACCCTCTGCTACCACTGAATTAAGAAATAAGGCTATAAAATAAACACCTCTTCTACACCTAGTCATGAAAAACAAGAAGAGATGGGGGGTGGGTTTAACAGGAGAGAACCTGCAGACACCAAAATGATTCACTTGCATCCTCTTGTAGTAGATATCTTTAGGATAGATCAATGGCTAGGCTTCTTCGAATTTCTCAAGGGATATGATGATGAAGTTGCATTTGAGTTTGCAATGGCTTTAAATTCACAATCAGATGTCAGTTCCACCACTGTGGTAAGGGGGTTATCCATAAGAATAAGTCCTGAATTGATCAGCAGAGTAACCACATTGCCCCTTGGGATCAAATGGAATAGGTAAGATAGGGCCACCAGTGCCACTGCAAAGAAGAGTTTCTTTAGGTCCAAGGAGAGACCTATGGAAGATAAGAATGGGATTAGGAGAGAAATATTGGCTTATCCATGGGATGAGGTAGCTTATAACATTTTAGGATGCATCTCCTGTGAGGGAAGATTGAGTGTAGTGTATGGTTACTACTTTAGAATATTGCATGAGCTCAAATCCAAAGCAATTTTTTCTCTGGACTAGATATTAAATGTACCATACTTCCTCCTCCATTCCATCAGGGACATGAGCCAGAAAGTTAGAGAACGAAAGAATCAACACTTAGACCATCATGGCCTTATTAAGTTGATAGTGGGGGGTGCCCTAAACAACTTAAGAATTTTTGTCCCATGGTCTAAGTTGATAGATATGGACAAAGAGAAACTGATATGAACCCAGATAATTACTCCTCGAGAAACCCATGTATATAACAATGGGGGGAGATACACCATATTAGAGGAAGAAGAGACAGAGAGGACAGTAGAAGAAGTAGAAATGGAAACAAAGGAAGAAAAAGTCTAAGAGGCGGAGGAAGAAGGAGGAGTTTATGAGGAATAAAAAGAAGAGGAGGCCTTGAGTCCTAAACAGACCACTGAACCAAAGGAAAGTGAGATATCCCCTCGGAAAACTAGTTTTTCATGAGGGGACACTAAGGATGAGGTAGCTACCACTTTAGCTACCTTGGGCACTCCTGTAAAATCTAATATTAAGATGCCAATACAAACCCCTCTTTACTTCAAGACAAGGAATATAACTAGAATGAGACAAGGAAGATCCCAGACTCCCACAAAAGTTCCAATTACCATTAAGGAGTCCCCAAGTAAGAAAGAGGAGGTAGGTCTAGATGAGGGAAAACTTAAGGAGGTCGCCTCTCCAAGGCCGAAAACCGATACTGCCAGAGCCTATGTAAGGAGGTCAACCACTAGAGAATTACCCTTAAAGCAACCAGAAGCACCCACAAACATCCAAAAAGAAGAAAAGGGCGTCCTATAGGAAAAACAACGCATGCTACAGGAAAAATAGAGCATGATACAAGAAAGACAAAAAATGCTACAAGAAGAAAAGGGTGCACAGAAAGAGGAAAAAAATGCACAAATTGAGGGGAAAAGTGCACAAGTAATAGGACAAGATGTGCAAGAGTGGGTACAAGTTTAACAACAACTACAAAATATAACAAACTCCCCATAGACCTTTGAAAAAAAAATCACAGAACTTCAAGAAACTACTCCACAACCTAATTTGGGATCTTATTACAAGTTCATTGAGGGATGGAGACTAATCCCTGAGAAATTCAAAATCCCCCTCCTACATGAGATGGAGATAGAAATAGGGCACACCCACAGAAGGATGTATATCGCCAAATCAAAGAATGTTGAAGATGTGGGGTTGATGGAAGAAAATATTCTTGAAATGGGGAAAGATTTGGCTGATGTAAGGCTCAAAGAATCTGTGGTGAAAGAGAAATTGCAAGCAGAGAACATGAGGCTACATGGGCAACTACAGGAAAAATACAACCAACTTGCCACTATGGCCAGCCTTTGCATGGAGGCCATGCAGTACCTACAACCTTCAAAGTCCTATGCAGTTTATCTCAGGGAGCAATGGTTACAATTCCAAATCAAGACCTTAGCTCAACATGGATCCCTTCCCTTTTAGAAATATATACAATTCATTGATTTTTGCAAACAATATAGTGTATGGGAAAGAGATAGAATGGCTTAATTCTATATGCACAACCTCATATTAAATTATATTAACAATTGAGAGACTAACTCCAGGTTGTGTGATATGCAATTAATGGCCTTAGCATCTTGGCTAACACGTGAAGAAGCAAGAGCACCAGAATTTAAAAGAGTGTTGGAAAGAGAAGAAAGAGAAACTTTGCAGCTAAAAGCAGAACAAATAATACCTGGAGGGATCATTAGTAACCATCAATTTATCTCAAACGATGATGTACTGGCACCTAAATACATTGATACACAAGGTCAGACCATTTCACACTTTGATGATACATCCAGGTTGCTAGGAGAAGAGAGTTTGCAGGCATGCAAAAGGAGATGACATACCTTACCACTTAGCCTAAATCAAATGGAATATCACTCTCCTGAGAGAATTAAGAATGCATTGGAGAGAGCACCCTTCTACAAAAGAGCTATGAAGAGAATGAAGATACAGTGGATAGGATCGAAGCTCATATCAACTTTGTTGTTGGGGCTGCGTGAAGGGAGAGATCAGACAGACGAACAAAAGGAGTGGGTTGAGGAAAAAAGGAATGCAGGATTCCATCCACCAGAAGGCACTCCCTTTGAAATGCCTTGGGATGTCAGGGAGGCCACCAAGGCTTTGAAATAGATCAACAAGGAGAACTGAGTTTTTCAGAGGATGAGCAACCATTTCAGTAGGGGGTGATGATGAGGCCCATCATTAGGTATATTTTAAGGGGTTAAAATTCCATCCTTCAGCCTATTAAGTTACCTCTCTCACATTTATTTTAATTTATGTCATATTATGCTTAATGAGAAGGGTGAAAGATGTTTGTCATGTCTTCTTGCCTAATCTGGTTTAATTGCAGGAAATGAAGCCAATTTTGAGATATTTTCCACCTAAGGGCTTGGAGTAGAAAATAGGGAGAGATTTTCGGAGGGTTTTCCACCTCCTTAACTCTCTCAATCATCTAAGATCACACCAAGATCTCTCCCAACATCTCGAAGGCAAAGGCATCCAAGCAAAGTGGTAGTTACGAGGAGCCAAACTCCACTCTTCTCGAGATCAAGGAGATCATATTCCTACTTTTTAGGGAGTTTTTGGTAGCTACCCATTTGTATAAATAAGCATGTATAAGATCTCATTAGGATTCAAAATTTGTATTCATCTAGGTAGCTCTTGAGCTCTGATTTATTTTTATTTTTTACTGTCATATGATGTATTAGACCTTTTTATGCAATGATAACAAGAATTTGTTTGTTCCGTCATCAATTTAGTATCAGAGGGTTGATGCTTTTGGGTTAGGTCCCAATCCATTGGCTAAGTTACTCTTTTGTGTTTATATTCTCTTTTTATGTTTCAGCACTTTTTTTAGTTTCCTTGAATTCTGGTACCAACAAAAATCTAACAAAATTGTTCTTGTAACCTCTCTTTCTCACCTCTCTCATGCGAGCTTGAGGAGAAGGATCTCCAACCACAGATCAAAAATAGTTTGTTTATGATTTCTTGGAAAGTTAGATAGTGTGATTATCATGTTCATAATATGTTTTTTGTGAGTTAGAAGTTGGATTTGTGCTTAGATAATATTTTAGCATAGGCTAAGTAGGGTTTTCTATTCAACTCATCTTTTCCACCTTTAAACATGTTATCTTGTTAATGATCAATACATGAATGTGTGTAGTGGTTGTGGGACTATCTACAGCTGTAGGAAAAGGACCCCTTTCATCACTTTCATGATGGACTTCATCCTTCTTCTCTCCAACCTCCAATTCTTCCACCAAAACCGTGTTTTGTGAAACCACCTTCATCACCACCATGAGCGGCCCTCCAAGTGAAAAACATGCCTTCCAAGGGTTTTGCCTTTGGTTGGAGGTGTTGGTCACCCCTCACTCACTTAATTCCACCATCTCCCACCTTTTTCCACCTTCCTTCCACCCTTTTCATCCTTAAATCCTTCTCAGCCTATTTTCTGTAGCACTTCAGGACTTCCTATAGAAACTTCCTATAGCAAATTCTTGTAGTAGCATTGTAGGTCACCATTTCCACTCCAATTTTTCTCCTTTTTTACTTTGAACCTAGAATAGGATGCATTTTACCCCCAGCTATGAATTCATGATTAGAAGAGACCCCAAGGCCACTCCAATATTTTTCCTTCCTTGTTGCAAAAATAGAGTAGGCATTGGTGTTTTATTTCATTTCAGAATTAGCTTGAATAGGACAACAGTTTACATGCAAGTAAAAGTTGAATGAAGCCATAGATAGAATTTGGCTTATGCTTTCATGAACTGTGTGATGATAGAATAGTTTCTTTACTGCAAATGAATCCATAAGTAGATGAATGATTTCCCATAGCATAATTTCCTTTTTTGCAACTAGGTTAATTGTTAATGATTTGATTTCACTGTGAATTGCAAGTAGAAGTTTGATAGACACTCTCTTTGTCTTAGGTTAGAAGTAATTCTCTGCATTTACATTAGCTAATTTCACGTTAATCAAGTAGGAGGAATGGCCTAAAAGAAATTCTAATCAGAAGACCTAGTTGAGGGCGGCATGGGTAGAATTCATCTGCTTTGCATATAGCATGGTCACCTCTAAGTTTGTACGAACCCCGAGTTGATAAGTAAAGTTGAGTAGGCCTTAGGAGTTGCAGTACTCTTGGTGCAATACCAGGGCTTAACAAGGAGGACTATTTTTTCCTTGGCGATTTTCAAGGTCGAGAGTGTTGAATTTTGAATGGTCAAATTTATCTATTTCAAGGCCTACACAGGGGTTTCTCGAACATCATTATGCAGACCTTTTGAAAGGGATATTTTGGGAGTTAGAACAAAGGAGTTCAAAGCTGATTTAGAGTGATTTGCAGGGGTTGGAGGAGAATTTTCTATGAATTGATTGGTCTTCTACAACATAATTCTTTCTACATGGTGTTTTTCCAGTTGCTTAGAACCATACACATTCTTGGGGTCACTAGGGCACGGTGGATTCATCCCAAACACTTTCTGAGTTTTTGTGGGTTTGGTGAGAGGAGGCCGAGGTTAATTTCGTAGAATTTTTTAGGCAATATTTCTAGCCAAAATCAGTATTATAGTCTACAACTAGTAGTAGAAATCATTTGAGGAGGGTGTAGTACGCTTCAGGACTATTTCCACGACTTGGGTATGTGAGATATTTATGGGTTTTTTTGGAGCTAGTGTGGAGAGCCTATATTTAATTTTGAAAAATTTTGGAGTAGATTTGAGGCCCAAAATATAAGTGCACCTACAACAACAGTGGTAGTAATTTTTTGGGTCAGCACAGAGGTTTTTGGTGGAGGCATTCCAGCACTTGGGCATCACAATTTCTACCTAGGGTTTTCCTAGCTTGTTGTATCAGGCCCAGGTTCCTCTTTCCATATTCATTTATACTCCATTTTTCTCATAAACAAATAAAATGGCTCAAAGTTTTAGTGCATTTCCTCTTGTGTTTCATTTCTTGTGTATGTGTTGTGTTGTACCTCTGTAGACAATTCTAGGTTAAGGAATTGTGTCAGAGCATCTAAAATGTTTTGTTTTAATTTGGATTTTTGGATGACAAATGATTTGAACTATTAAATAGGTGAAAAATCTTAATTATTTATGATATACTAAAAGTTTTGACTCTTCAAGGTCTAACTCTTCATGTTTAACAAAATTTTAGCTTTGAAATGATATGTAATGTTGAATTTAATAAATTATATGTTTAATTAAATCTTCAAACAACGTATTTAACTAACCATATACAGATGATGCATGTAAAATCATTTTACAGCCAAACAAAATATATTTGAAGCTTAAGGGGAAGGGATAATTTAAAGATGTAGGGAAATAATTAAAATAGATAGCTCCAATTAACTAATATTTGTAATTGATGATAGCTTCACAGGGGTTTTCAGATAGATTGATATTCAATCTTATCTTACCCAGATTTCCCATTAATTTCAAACATATGAAAAAATAAAGAAAATGAAAACATAAATAACAATAGAAGTACTCACAGGAACACAAGTTGTTTCAAGATGAACCCAGAATCTCTCTATTAATCTCATAAAACTCAAAGGATTACAATTCCGCTTATTAGTTTATCGCAAGGGTTTGACCCTTATCAAGTCTTATTACAACATACCTATAGATTTTATACTAGAACTGATCACGGATTCCAAAAGGGAATTCATTACAAAATGATATTCTAACAAAATTCCATAATTTTCTGAAACATAACTCAAAATAGAAACTTTGGATAAATTTGATTGTCTATTGAAAATTTAAAGGAAATTTGTTGTTGACTGTGCCTTTTTTCCAGTTGTTGGCTTTTGTTCTTGTGCTAAAATGGTAGGACTTCTGTTTTTTTTAATTCTATCAACTCTAGTAATTTTTCCGACCTTTCTTCACTTGGGATAGAAAAATTCACCTTGTCTCTAAACATTTCATCTATCTCAGTGTAAGTTTGAAAAGTTGGCTTATTTGCAAATAAATGATGAAACTCATGTTGAATATTAAAATCAAACTGCAGGCCTTCTAGAAAAGCTTCTCCACTGATAACTCCTTTTTCCTTGGAAAACATTTATGCATCTGCAGCTATGTTTCACAATTGCTCCTAGTATTTCTCCAATGGAATCAATTTGACATTAGAGTGTCTAAGAGTGGGAAGTCCTTTTTCCTGTAACAAGGAAAAAATTTTGTTGGAACTTTTCACCTGTAACTCCAACTCTTTATTGATGTTCTCCAATTACACCATTAAATTATTTTTAGTCAAAACTCTTTTAACTTCCATTATTGTTGAAAGTTTATCCTGGATTTTGAGATATTCAAGTTATTCTCTATTTTTAGAGTTCAACACCCTGATGATCTTTTGTGCTTCTTGTGACCTATGCTTAATATCTGCTTTAGTATATTCTATTGTTGTTTTGAATCTTTGCACCAATTCCTCCTACTCAAAAATGATTTTAATAGAAGGCCATAAGTTTGTAACATTGGCATTGATATTATTCCAAATGCTGAGTTTTTCCTCTACCAACATTTGAATGATGATGGACTTGTCTTCATACTATTGAATCTGCTACATAAGTTTGAAGTTCTTTTGTACTTCTGCTAAATATGAATTATCTAACTTTATCTTGCTTTCCTCCATTTTGGTGAGGGTTGCTGACAGTTTTTCTACCTCCTTGTTTGTCAATGACAATTTACTCAAGGCTTGAGTTAGCTTTTCTGAGGAATTTGACTCTGACACGTGTTGTCGGTTGGACTAAAGTCACTGTTGTTGATGTTCCACATGCTTCCAATTTCTCTTTTTCCTTTAGTATTGTTTCCATCTCTCGCTCCATTTCTGTATTTGAGCATTTTCTTCCACTGCTAATGTAAAAAACTTCTCCTTTTCGACCTCCAAACTAGTGAGTTCTTTGGTTTGAGGGCATTCTGTAGTTGGGAGTTTGAGTTGTTTTCTAAGAGACTGAATGTCTTCATTTTTACTTTTGAGTACCTCCTTTGCTACCTTGACATCACTAGGATCATATCCTAGTTTGATGACCAATTCTCCTAAAGTTTTTATTCTGGTGACTTTGGCCATAGAGGACATCTTTTCAATCTTCAGTTGTGAATGCATGTTGTTCAGTGAAACTTGTAGCTTTGAAGCAGCCATGGGAGAGCTGGTTAGAGTTGAATAATTCATCTCCCCTATTTACGTAAATCGATTTGATTGATTGCATGAACTTGTTCAGTATCAACTGAGAATATTGAGCCCTTATAATCCTCGGCACTATTAGGGGATGTAATCTTGGGCACCAAAAATGACATTTGAAACTGTCCTTTTTATGAATCAAAAGAAAATAGCAATATGTGTTGAGTGGTGGAAGTTTTCTTCCATAATTATGAGTATGTTGAGGCTTTAAGAGCTTCATTCTTCAACTTAATTTCTTTATATCTTGAAAAAATACTTGGTTGTGGTTGAACTTGAGAATTAGAAGAGATAGGATATTCAATGGTCCCTCATTCATAAGGGAGAGAGGTCATAAGATTACCTGTCAAAACCAAGGTATTATATTCATGGTGATCCCTTTATTTTGAAGATTCGTCATTAGTGTTGATTACTTGTGGATTTTCTTTGTTTCCAACTTTGGTGGTGGTTTGTAGATCCTTATTCCTTCTTTTGAAAACCACAAAATCTGAAGCTTGTTTTTCTAAGTATGTGGGAGACATGATTTCCCTTGGTATTTTACTTTATTTTTCTTTAGAAATAGAAGTATGTAGTGAAGATTGATTGAACAACTACTCTTTTGCTTCCTATAATGTATTGTCTGTCCATTCTTCTTGGTTAGCATATTGTTCTATCTCTGGACTTGTTGTATGGGAATATGGGGTGCTTTTTTGTTCAACTCTCAACTTAGATATTAATCATAAGGGTTCATAAGCCTATGTAAAAATAGGCTTGAACTTCATTTGCTTTAAGACTGCTTCTACATCTTTTGCATTTGTTGTCGTGTTTATGATGTAAGGGCCTATTTGTGCTTTTAGCTTGAACTATGATTTCTTATTGTTGGACAAAAATGTAATTCATCCATATTAAGCGTTTGTCTAGCATATTCCAAAGCAAAAATCCTAATTGGCACAAAAAATGGTAATCTATAAGGAGGGAGCTCACTTCCATAAATTTTGATCTTTGTATAACTTTGGTATCGATACCACTCTCCCACGTTATATTGTTCTGAGATTTGTAAGACTTTCTTGATTTCTGTAGATTATCACTAGAAAATAAACATAAAGAAGTGTGAAGGAATTAATCTACAAAATGTGTATAATTATATTCCTCTGAATTCCTTCTAACCAGTGAAGTCCAATAGATAACTCGCACAGGGTTACCCTGCCCATCCATTTTCTACAACTAAAACTTGAACATGTCTACTTGATGATATAAAATTAAGTACACTAACATTGTCTGATATTTGAAAACTCCTTCAGCTTTAAATTTCATGAATTTTTCTGCATACATCAGACAAAAATTGACTGTAATTAAATAATACTAAAGTATTATGCCCAATTGTGAATACTGACAAGACTCCTAAGATTACTTCATCAACCCACCGATCTGTGTAATATCCAAGTAAATGAGCCGATTATACCCAATTGTGAATACTAATAAGACTCCTAAGATTTCTTCATCAACCCACTGATCTATGTAATATCCAAGTAATTGAGCCACCATGGAGATCACCTGCTTTGACATTTTTGGGAAAAATGAAACAGGATATGGGGGGTTATTTATAGGGAATTAAACATTTTCAGGAAGAAAATTTTCAAAGGTATGAGTTCTTTGGGGAATTGTAAGCTTATTATACAATTCCATTAGTGATTCAGGGGAGAAAGGATGCAGAGAAGCTTCATATTTGCAGGGCTTGGCAAATACATTCAGTGGAAATTGAAAATATGATTTCATTGTTTGGAGCAATCACTACTTTCTTAGTAGGGAGATATCTAAGGTGACACCAAGTATAAAATTTAGGAAAGAAATTGGTTTGAGGAAAAATAAATTGAGTGATAAGAGACTCCCAGATACTCAATTCATCTCTCTGGTCAAGATATTTTTGCTTTGCCCAATTGTGAAGTTCGTAGAGGTCGAATTCACAATCATTTTCAACAACTTTGAATTGGGTGTCAATTAGGGGAGTTTTGTCAAGATTTGGGACAAGGGGAATCATGGGGTATTCTTCATTCATCTTTCCCTTAACCTTCTTCTTTTTTGTTTTGAATTGAAGATGAGCAAGACAGAACAGGTTACCTAAGAGGGAAATTGGATCAAATTCCTCAAAGAAATGATGACAGTGAGCATCTGATTACTTGATTAGCTCAATAATAACCTGCAAGGAGTGAAAGAACACGGAAGGAAATGAATGCAGGCTCCCATGGTGATTTTATAAGTGAAATGGCAATAAATGGTAACAAAAGTGCTACCATTTTCAGGAGCGGGAGCATAAATTTAGCAAACGGTCAGTTGGAGGGAGATTTTAAATTTACCAACGGTCATTTGACGTGGAGGTGATGATGTGGAGGGAGGAAACATGAACAAGTGGCAAAAGGTGACGGGTCGAAGCAGCAGATAAAAGTGCAAGCAGAGGTGTGGAAGCCATGGTGATTTTTCGGGGGTGGGGTGGGTAGGCGATAAAGGGATTTTGGAGAGGACCCCCCGAAAGCGTTGCCGGAGTGACACGTTACCATTAATTGTTTTGGGCGCAACTTCTTTCCACCGCACCCACCTCCCCCCTCCCCCCCCCCCCCACCCCCCACCCCCCTCCATTAAACATCGATAGCATGGGGGGGTCTAAAATCATCCTCCCACCGTTGATCCAGGAGGGAGTTATTTCGACTGTTAATTTGTGCGTGAGTTTTATTTACATAACGACAAAACATTTTTTCATGCAATAAAACATATAAACTATAGTTTTAATAAAAAAATCAAACTTTATTCTTAATTTTTTAAAGGGGAATGTTAACTAGCACACTATAGAGGTAATTATTTATATATTTTTTATTTTATTTATTCTTTTCCTTCACACATTTTTTTCTTCTATCCCCTTTTTTATTTTCTTTTTCTTTTCTATAAATATTTTTTTATAATTTTATTTTTCTACAAAAATAAAATGTACATGATACAAATAAGTTACAACATCATCTCCAACTAGGGACTGCTTCCCCCTGCGGGATACATAGAACAAGGAGATCCATGTGCCTTCTCTTCAAGCTATGGATTCTTTCTGTAAAAAATCACTCTTGACAACATAATTTAAAGAAAATCGGTGATGTAAAATGAATATTGTCTGTGAGAAAATTTAATACTAAATGTAGTGTTTAAGATATTGTCCATTGACAGGAAATGAAGAATGTCTTCCTTCCAGATTCTGCAAAATAAGTGTGTTATTGCCCTTGACTTCTACAATGTTTAATGGTCCTAACCATAGATGATCAAATTTACCATATTTTCATTTTTCATCTCTTTTGGCATCCCATATTAAAACAAAATCTCCTTTCCTGAAGTCTCTTTCCCTAGATTTTCCGTCAAATGAACTCTTCATCTTGTTTTGATATTGACGAAGTTTGAACTGAACTTCTTCTCTATCTTGATTTAACACAATAATCTGATTAATTATTCTTGAGAAATCATTTGGTCCTTCATATGATTCCTATAAAATTTTCATAACAGGAAAATCTAGCTGTGTGGGAAAGATTGCCTCAGCTCCATAAACAAGTTGGAAAGGGGATTTACCAGTATATCTCTTAGGTGACACTCTGTTAGCCAAAAATTCATATTTGAGATGACTATCCAAATTCCTTTTATCATCCGCTAGTACCTTCTTGATAACTTTGATCAAAATCGTGTTTGATGATTCTGCCAATCCATTTCCTTGAGGGTAATATGGGAATAAAATATGATACTTTTGGTAGGACTATATCATTTTGATACTGCTAAAATTTTGTGCATTATCAGTGAATATTTTTTGTGGACAACCAAATCTAGATAATATATTTTCTTCAATGAATTTGATAATAACAGTGTCTATTGCATTCTTGACAGGGATGGATTCTACCCATTTAGCAAAGTAGTTTGTAGCAGTTAAGACCCATCTGTGTTGATTAATAGATGCTGGAATTATTTCTCCTATGAAATCTAATCCCCACTGTAAAAAAGATGCTTCAATCAATAGTGGAACCAATGGAAGTGTTGCTAACCTCTGCTTCCCAGCAAAAATCTGACATGGAATACAACTTCTAACCTTTTCTCCCACTTGTGAAAACAATTTTGGCCAATAAAAACCTCCTCTTAGAATTTTATATATTGTTTCTCTCCGAGCATAATGTCCTTCACATATACCTTCATGAAATTTTTCTATGACACATGTTGTCTCATTTTCAATTAGACATAAAAGAAGGATATTCAATGGATCTTTCCAATATAAATTGGCATTGATGATGCAATATTTCATGGCTTTCGATCTTAGAGATCTACATTGATTCCTTATGAATCCAGGAGGATACTTAAATTCACGAAGAAAATGTATAATATCACCATACCATTCAGACAGTAGGAAATTTTCATTAATATGAAGTGGAAGAGGAAATGAATCTGCAGTAGAAGAAGGTTCTTATGTATTCTCCTCTACTGAACTCTAGGAAGGTTTTTGTGTATTCTCCTCTATTAAACTCTGAGAAGGTTCTTGTGTGTTCTTCTTTGTTGAAATCCAAGAAGGTTCTTGTGTGTTCTTCTCTATTGAAATATGCATGACAGTGTTGATTCCCAGAACTTTATAATTTGATTCAGCCAACAGTTTGGCTAAACCTTGACCTTTCACCAACTTGGTAGATTTGATCTCTAAGTCAAATTCTAATATTTTTGCAATCCATCTTCCTCTCCTACCCTCTGTATTGGGTTGTGTTAATACATTCCTTACAGCATTATTTGGAACATACGCAATAATGGGAGAGTGAAGGACATATGTTTTGAAGGTGTTTAAGGCTTGTACAAGAGCATAGGCTTGCTTCACTATGATATCATGTTTCAACTCGGCATCTCACATTACTTTGCCGAAAAAGGAAATAGGTTGGTCATCTCCATTATCATTCTTTTGTAATAAGAGGACAGCTAAGGTAGTATCAGAGGTAAAAGAAAAGATGCCAAAAGGTTTTGAATAGTCAAGATTGGATAGTATTGGGGTTTGAGAAATGGATTTCCTGATTTGAGTAAAAGCATATCTTGCCTACACTTTCCATTTGACTTCATGATATTTCTTTAGCATATCAGTAATATCCTTAACTATCTCAGCGTAATTTGGTATGAATCTTCTCAAAATATTATTTTTTCCTAGAAACATTTGAATTTGATTTTTATTATAGGTAATTTGATTACCTCAATGATCGAGACCCTTTTTGGGTCAATGACTACTCCTTCCTTTAAGATGATGTGTCTAAATACTTTTCCTTCTTTTATAGCAAGCAAATATTTCTTGGGATTAAGGGAAATTCCATATTTGCTGCATATGTCAAAAACCTTTCTCAAATGTTTTAAATGTTTTTCATTAGAAATTGAAAATACAATAAAATCATCAACATAAATAACAACAAATTTGTTGAACTTACCAACAAATGCTAGATCCATTTCTCTTTGGAAGGTAGCTGCTGCATTAGTTAGGCCAAATGTCATTCTAGCATACATAAATGTACCCCAAGGAGTTGTAAATGTTGTTTTCCCCCTATCTTTTGGACTTACCATGATCTGATTATATCCAGAAAATCCATCCAACATTGAAATTATGTTTGAGCATGAAACGCTTTGAAGTAATTGATCCATCTTGTGCAATGGATAATTATCCTTTAAATTTAGTTTGTTTAGGTTTCTGAAGTCTACACACAATCATGTTTCACCATTCTTCCTCCTTACTGGAACTAGATTTTCTATCCAATCAGGATATCTTAAAGAAACAATATTTTTTGCATCCAATAATTTCTTAAGCTCTTTTTCTATAGTTGGAAGCAAAAGCGGATTTATTCTTCTCAATTTTTGTTTGAAAGGTTTAGCTTCTAGTTTGATTGGAATTTTGTGTTCGATAAGAGTTGTGTCATTGGATTTGAGTTCTTCATATGACCATGCAAAGAGATATTTATAGTGTTTAAGGAGATTAAGGAGCTAAATTTCCTTTTGTTTCCTGAGGTAATGATGCTAAAATTTTTACATTTCTGATTTGTTCATTGGCTCCAATATTACAATCCTCCACATCCTATTGTTGTGAACTTGATAATGAAGTTTTTGAGACAGAATTATTATTAAAAAAAAAATAAAGGGTAATTAATCCTTTTGGAATGTAATTATTAGGCAACTGAATGATATCATGATTAGAAATTTTATGATCTAACTGTGATGTTTCATTTTCATCATCTGACTTACTTTCATTGATTTTTTCTTCTTCAATTTGTAGAGCTAAAAATTCATCAATTATTTGTAAAAATAAAAATAAAAATTCTCATCATATTCAAAAACTTGCCAATGTTTAAAGTTGTTGCGGATTGAAGGCCTATACTTTACCTGAATATGATGTTTTTTTTTTTTGGTAAGTTGAGCTAATTTATTAATTTCGAGAACATAATATTACATATGCTATAGGTAGGATTGGTAAGCTGCGCTTAACCAATCCCTTCCTTTGTAATGATGTTTCTGGGCTACCTCAGGGGAGGAGGCTGGCCCAGACAAAACTTGAAAACGAGCCTTACATTGTGTGCAGTAGCGTTGATGCATCTGAAAGCTAGAGTGTAGAAAATAACAAAAAATCCTTGTGGGCACATATGACAAAAAACAGAGTAAAACTGAGCAGTTACGCAGACGTTATTCATGATCATCATCACTACTATTGGGATTCTCCTCTTCAATGGGACAGGCTGAAGCCTGAGCAACAGCAGCTTCCACGTTGGCAGCAGTTCGCTAGGGGAAACTTGCAGAACCGCAGAGGATGGGGGAGTCCGGGTTTACTCCATCATGAGCCTTCATCAAAATGTCATCATAATCCATGATCTAGATGTCAATATCCTCAACGTCCTGCACAAGAATGGTCGAGGGATCTGGCGTGTGATGTGAAGAGGGAGCTCTGGGAGAGGAGGTGGACCTCCTCGTGCGTCGACTTCCTCTTTGCGCTAATTTCCTGGAGGATTCTGCTCGCTGCTCAGGATTAGATTGATGGCTTGCTAGGGTGCTGGACGAGGAGTCGTCAATTGATTCAAGGCGGTTATCCTCACCGTGATGGTAACGACCCGGTAGGGCCCCTCTCTGACCACCACGAATAGTGCATTGGGGAAGTCTGGGGGCCATTGCGCACCTGGGAGGCAGGAGTGACACTGGGGCTGAAGAGGCTACAAAGACTGGGGGCAGGTTCGCAGGATGAAGAGCAACAAGCAGAGGCGGTCTACGCAGCTCCAATATGGGACTAAGGCTTTGCAGCTGATTGGAATCACTGAGAATCCAGATCAGAAGAAGGAGAGCGAAATGAAAAGGTGACCAGATGAGTGAGAAAAGGGGCAGAAGTCCAAGGGTTATATAGGTGTGAGGATGAAGTCTAAAAGGGTGGAAATGAGTGATCTTCACACGGAACTACTTTTGGAGCTCAAGCAGCTGAGCAAGCTCAAGGGAGTAGGAGTGGTTGCGATGTTGATTATTCATCATGGACATTAATGGTGGCATGGGTGAGGTGATGGTCAGGGTCAAGTGACGTAATGCCTTTCTGCTCGATATTATCTCTGGTTCTGTGAGGAACGTGCGAGGAGTTAACGGTAATTGGATCCACCACATGTGAAGAATTACGTTGGAGATTTCCGCAGTCTGTATGGGTTGAGATTTGATATTCACTCGTGCCAGGCATGTCACCCTCATCTGGGGACGTGAATTTGATATTACAACTGCATGGGATCGAAAATTTTGAAAGAGCTAGTAGAGACTGCTAAAGAATCTGCATAAATGTTTTCATTTCTAGTGATTATTGTAATATTAAAAGCTTGAAAATAAATTTCCACAAAATCCCATACTTCATTCTGATAAGATCTAAGACTAGGATTTTTTTCTTCACGTAGATTTCTAATTTGTTTCACAATTAGATCCGAGTCACCAAATACATTTAAGTTTTGGACTTTTAAACTTTTAGCTAACTCTAGTCCTAAAATTAAGGCTTCATATTCTGCTACATTGTTTGTAACATCAAAATCTAACTTGAAATATTGAGTTATATTTTATATTTCAAGAGAAATTAGTACAATTCCAACTCCAGCTCCCTCTTTGGAACAGATCTATCGAAGTACAACTTCAAAACTTCAATATTTGTACATTGGGTTTTTTTACAGTATGTTCAACACTAATCTAAGACATTTAGAAATTCTTGGTTGTTAAATTAAAACATCCAAAATCCTTATCAACTACAAAAATAGGATGGTTTATTGCTTAATCATCTTTGCAAACAATATTTATAAATCTCACCTCTCTGTATAGTCTCAAATGCTCTCCCCCATAGATAGGAATTGTAGGAAAAGACATATCTATTTGCAAACTTCCCCCTAACTTGGCACAACAAGATCTGGATAACAACATTCCAAATTTTGGGGGAATATTTGTAACAACAATATCTAACACTACACTCTTAACAGGGATTTGAGCAAGTGTTAGAACTAGATCTTTGATTAATCCAAGACAAGGTACCTTCTTTGAATCCAAGGTATATAGATCATGATAAGGTATTTTGATTTGCAATTGAAGTTGGTCCATAATTACTTTAGGCATTATATTATGAGAGGCCCCAGAATCTAGCATACAATTATATAAGAGATAATCATGAACCTTCAAAGTAACATAGAAAGGAGGGATATTTTCATCAATCATATCACAACTAGGACCAAAAACCACTGAAGGTTTTTCATCCTGTAAACTAATTATATCTCTTTCGGCATCAATGGTTGAAGATTGAATCCATTTTGATACTTAATTTTTATAACCTGGATTTTTGGAGAGTTCAGATAATGGAATTGGGATCTTAACTCTCTCTAATTCCTTTTCCTCATCAAAAGTCGTTGGAACAAATTTTTGAGATGTATTATGTTCATTTGAATGATTTAGTGGTTGAATCAATGTTGTTTGTGTTTCAATTGTTTTGACTTGAGGTTCATTAATAGTAACATTTTTAGCTATTCTGCAAGGTCTTGGTCTTGGTCCCAAGTCATATCTTCTACTTAATTTAGCAATACGAAATTCAGAGAACGCCTGATATTTTGAAACTTGAGAAGTATCTTGGTTTTGGACTCCAGGTTGATCAGGAGAAATTGGAATAAGCGCATTTTGTAATGATGTATCACCAAAACAGTTGATATCATTTGTAACTAAAGGACCAATTTCTTCAGGTTCCTAATCATCAATCATCAACGGAGGTTGGATCTGTTGATCAGTATTTGGTCTTTGTAATATTTGAGGCTGAAAAGCTATCTTATATTGAATGTGAGGTCTATTTGACATTGGTTGAGCTACTCTAGGTTGTGCTTTCATTTTTGAAATTCTATTTGAAATATTTCTTAATAGAGAAGTAATTTCATCTATTTTATGATCTTCATCCTTATTTTTTGAAAAAGAAGTACTCTCTTCTCTATTTTTCATCTTTCTCTCTGCTTTTTCAGCCTTTGCCTTAAGTTTATTTTATGTTTATATATTAGCTTCAACTTCAATGGTGTTTTTTTGCATGTCTGCTAAGGTGGAACATCTCCTTTCTCTAAGCATGACAACAAAATCATCATCAAAACCTTTAGAAAATCTAACATTAGCCGCGGTAACTAGTGGTTTACAGTATGGTGCCATTTTGTTATAAATTTTATTGAATTTTTTATGAAATCAGAAACAGGTTCACCGGGATTTCTTTTCAAATCATTAAATTTTCTAAGATAATAAACATGACTCTTTTTTACTCCCCAATTTTTTTTAAAGATATTGATCAATTTATTCCATGTAAGAATAGAATGAGATTGCAATTGTCTGAACCAGATTCTAACATATCCCTCAAGAGATTGAACAAATAGTCTCATGTACACATATTCATGCTCAATGTTCATATTATCAGCAAAATACAAAAAGGCAGCTGAATGAACTTCAACAAATAGACCAGTTTTCCCATTAAACCTAGGTAAATGCTTTATATATCCATTTGGAAAATTATTAAGTTTACTAGAAAGGATTAGTGCTTCATAAAGATCTTGAATGATAGGTTGAAAGCCATCCATTATATTAGGTGAGGGTGGTGGAGATGAAGATGAATATGGAAATAGCCTTCCTTTGAAATGATGAGTAGAAATCGTAGAAGTTTTTATAAATGGTGATTGAATAACCAACTTTTGTACTTCTAATCCAAATTTCTCTTCACTTTAAAATAAAGGATTTGTATAAACAGAAAAAATATCTTTAGGTTTAGCAAAAGTAGATGGGAAGTGTTAACGACAGAAGAGATGAAATCACCTGGTTTCAATTCAGGTAATTCTAACCCTAATTTTGCTTCTGATTTGGGAGATTTTGAAGCAATTTGGGAGATTTGATAGGACTCTAATTGATAAACAAGAAGATCTGACTGAAGATCAACCCCTTTGGATAAAATTTCTAACACCTTTGGTGGTAAATCTAATAGTTCAAGGGGAATTGGAATAAGACTAAAATGATCAACCTTTGAAACACATTCAGGTGGAAGTGAAACAAAAGTAGAAGTAGAAGCTTCCAATCTTCTTCTTAAAGAGGCAATTCTCACCAGCCTCTTTGGATCTGACAATGGAGAATAAAGATGAATATCTAAGTGAGATCTGGTGTCCTTTCGTGAAGCCGGATTTGTTTTGTGGAATCGCTAGGTGAAAATTTTTAACCCACTGACCTTTTATTCACCATTAAAAGGAAATCCTAATTGTTGTCCCAGGGAAAATAATTGAAAATTTTTCATTCCCCGGAAACGGAACCAATTTGATGTTGTACCTTTGTAGACAATTGTAGGTTAAGGAAATGTGTTAGAGCATCTAATATGTTTTGTTTTAATTTGGATTTTTGGATGACCAATGATTTAAACTCTTAAACAGGCGTTGACTCTTAATTATTTAAGATATACTAAAAGGGATCACTCTTCACCTTTAATATAATTTTAGCTTTGAAATGATATGTAAGGTTGAACTTAAGAAAATATATGATTAATTCAATCTTCAAACAGAGTATTTAACTAATCTTATACAGATGGTGTGTGTAAAATCCTTTTACATCCAAACAAAATATATTTGAAGCTTAAGGGAAAGTGATAATTTAAAGTTGTAGAGGAATTAATTAAAACATACAGTTCCAATTAAATAATCTCTATAATTGATGATAACTTCACAGGGGTTTCATATAGATTTATATTCAATCTTATACCCAGATTTCCCATTAATTTCAAATATTTGCATAAATAAACAAAATGAAAACGTAATAACAACATAAGTCCTCACATGAACACAAGTTGTTTCAAGATGAATCCATAATCCTTCTATTAATCTCATAAAACTCAGAGTATTGCAATTCTGCTTACTAGTTTATCAGAAGGGTTCAACCCTTATCAAGTCTTATTACAACATACTTATAGGTTTTCTACTATAAATGATCATGAATTCCAAAAGGGAATTCATTACAAAATGGTATTCTGGTAAAATTACATAATTTTATTAAACATAACTCAAAATAGAAACTTTGGATAAATTTGTTTATATGTTGAAAATTTAAAGGAAATATGTTGTTGACTGTGCATTTTTTCGAGCTGCTAGCTTTTGTTCTTGTGCGAAAATGGTAGGCCTTCTGTTTGTTTTTATTCTATCAACTCTAGTAATTTGTACCACCTTTCTTCACTTGGGATAGAAAAATTCAACTTGTTTCTAAAGCATTCATCTACTTTAGTGTAAGTTTGAAAATTTGTCTTATTCACAAATAAATAATGAATCTCGTGTTGAATATTCAAATCAAACTGCAGGCCTTCTAGAAAATCGTCTCCATTGATAACTCCCTTTGCCTTGGAAAACCTCGACACATCTACAACTATGTTTCACACTTTATCCTGGTAATTATCCAATGGAATTAATTTTCCATTAGAGTTTCTAAGACTGGGAAGTCCTTTCTCCTGTAACAAAGAAAAATATTTGTTGAATCTTTTAATCTGTAACTCCAACTCTTTATTTTTGTTCTCCAATTGCACCATAAATTATTTTTAGTCAAAACTTTTTTGAATTCCATTATTGTTGTGGTTTTGTCATGGATGTTGAAATCTTCAAGTTCTTCTCTAGTTTTAGAGTTCAACACCCTGATGATATTTTGTGCTTCTTGTGGCCTATGCTCAATATATGCTTTAGTATGTTCTATTGTTGTTTTTACTCTTTACACCAATTCCTCCTGCTAAAAAATTATTTGAATAGAAGGCCATAAGTCTGTAACATTTCCATTGATATTATGTTGCATCTGTTGCATAAGTTTGAAGTTCTTATGTACTTCTGCTAAATAGGAATTATCTGACTTTATCTTGTGTTCCTCCATTTTGGTGAGGGTTGCTAACATTTTTTCTACCTCCTTGTTTGTCAATGACTATTTTCTCAAGGCTTGAGTTATATTTTCTAAGGAACCTGACTCTGACACCGGTGTTGTATGCTGGACTGAAGTCCCTGCTGCTGATGTTACACCTGTTTTCCATTTTTCTTTTTCCTGTAGTAGTGTTTCCATATCTCGCTCCATTTTCTGTATTTAAGCATTTTGTTCCACAACTAATGTAAACAACTTCTCTTTTTCCACCTCCAAACTAGTGAATTCTTTGGTTTGAGGGTGTTTTTTAGTTGGGAGTTTGAGTTGTTTTCTAAGATCCTAAATGTATTAATTTTTACTTTTGAGTAACTCCTTTGCTACCTTGACATCACTAATATGATATCGTGTTTTGATAACCAATTCTTCTAAAGTTTTTATTTTGGTATGTTTGCCCGTATAGGACATCCTTTCAATATTCATATGTGAATGCATGTTGTTCAGTCAAACCTGCAGCTTTGAAGTAGCCATGGCAGAGTTGGTTAGAGTTGAATAAATAATCTCCCCTGCCTGTTTATGTAAATCGATTTAATCGATTGCATGAACTTGTTTAGTATCAACTGAGAATATGGAGGCCTTTTAATCCTCATCAATTTTTGGGGCTACAACCTTGGGCTCCAAAAAGGCCATTTGAAACTACTACTTTTCTGAATCAAAAGAAGATAGCATTCTTTGTTGAGTGGTGGCAGTTTGCTTCAAGAATTCTGAGTATGTCAAAGCTTTAAGAGCTTCATTCTTCAACTTAATCTCTCAATACCTTGCAAAAATACTTGGTTTTGGTTGAGCTTGATAAGTAGAAGAGATAGGAGATTCGATGGTCTCTCCTTCATAAGGGAGAGAGGTAGTAGGATTACCTGTCAAAACCAAGGTAGTTTTTTCCTGGTCATCCCTTTCTTCTGAAGATTATTCATTGTTGTTTTTTACCTGGGGATTCTCTTTGCTGCCATATTTGGTGGTGGTTTGTGGATCCTTCTTCCTTCTCTTGAAAACCACAAAATCTGAAGCTTTTTTTTCTAAGTTTGTGGGATATATGCTTTCCCTTGGTCTTTTACTTTCTTTATCTTTAGAGATAGGAGTTTGTAGTGAAGACCGACTAACCAACTGCTATTCTGCTTCCTACAATATATTTTTTGTCCATTCTTCTTGGTTAGCATTTTGGTCTATCTTTGGCCTTGGTGTATGGGACTATGGGGTGATATTTTGTTCAACTCTCAACTTAGATATTAATCCCAAGGGGTCATAAGACCATGTAAAACTAGGCTTGAACATCATTTTCTTTAAGAATAATTCTACATATTTTTGCAATTGCTCTATTGTTTATGATGTAAGGGTCTATTTGTGTCTTTATCTTGAATTTTAATTCTTTTTGTTGGACACAAAATGTAATTCATCCATATTAAGCATTTGTCTAGCATATTCCAAAGCAAAAATCCTAACTGGCACAAAAAATGGTAATATATAAGGAGGGACCTCACTTCCATAAATTTTGATCTCTGTATAACTTTGGTATAGATACGAGTCTCCCACCTTAGATTGTTCTGAGAGGTGTAAGAATTTCTTGATTTATGGAGATATCCTTTGTAAAGCATCACTGGACAATAAACATAAAGAAGTGTGAAGGAATTGATCTACAAAATATGTATAAGTATATACCTCTAAATTCCTTCTCACCATTGAAGTCCAATGGAAAATTGACAAAGGTTTACCCTTCTCATCCATTTTCTACTATTGAAACTTGAACTTGTCTGCTTGATGATATAACAGTAATTACAATAATGTTGATTGATATTTGAAAACTCCTTAAGCTTTAAATTTCATGAATTTTTCATGCCTAACATCAAACAAAAATTGACTGTAATTAAATTATAATACTGAAGGTTTATGCCAAATTGTGAATACTGGCAAGAATCCTAAGATTACTTCATCAACCCCCTAATTTGTGTAATATCCAAGTAAACGAGCCAACATGGAGATCGTTGCTTTAACATTTATGTGAAAATTGAAACAATATATGGGTGATTATTTTTGGGGAATTCAACATTTTCAGGAAGAAAAGTTTCAAAGATATGGGTTCTATGGGGAAATGTAATCTTATTATACATTTCCATTAGTTATTCTGGGGAAAAATGATGCATAGAAGCTTCGGGTTTTATTTGCAAGGCTTGGAAAATACTTTCAGGGGAAATTGAAATTATGATTTCATTGTTTGGAGCAATCATTGCTTTCTTGCTAGGGAGATATCTAAGATGACACCAGGTAGAAAATTCAGGAAAGAAGTGGTTTTGAGGGAAAATAAATTGAGGGAGAAGAGACTCCCATATACTCAATTCATTACTTTGGTCAAGATATTTTTGCTTTCCCCAATTGTGAAGTTCATAGAGGTCAAGTTCACAATCAATCTCAAAAACTTTGAATTGGGTGTCAATTAGGGGAGTTTTTTCAAGATCTGGGACATGGGGAATCATGGGGTCTTCTTCATTCATCTTTCACTTACCCTTCTTATTTTTCATTATGAATTGAATATGAGCAGGACAGAACAGGTTACCTGAGAGGGAAATTGGATCGAATTCCTCAAATAAATGATGATAGTAAGTGTACGATTACTTGATTAGCTCTATAATAACCTGCAAGAAGTGAAAGAACACAGAAGGAAACGAATGCAGGCTCCTGTGGTGATTTTATAAGTGAAATGGCAGGAAATGGTAATAGAATTGTTACCGTTTTCAAGAGTGGGAGCATTAATTTAGCACACGGTCAGTTGGCGGGAGATTTTAAATTTTCCAACGATTAGCTGACATGGAGGGAGGAAACGTGGACAAGTGGCGAAAGGTGGCGGGCTGAAGCATTGGGTAGAACTGCAGTCAGAGGTGTGGAAAGAATGGTGGTATTTCAGGGTGGGGGTGTAGGCGATAAGGGTTTTTGGAGAGGACACTCCGAAAGTGTTGATCTCAGGGTGACACGTTACCTTGATCAATTTTGGGCGCAATAGTTTTTCGCCCCCCACCCACCCGCCACTTCATTAACCGTCGATAGCATGGGGGGGTCTAAAATCATCCTTCCGTCGTTGATCCGGGCAGGAGTGATTTCGACCGTTGATCTATGCTGAATTGTGATCTAAATCTCATAATTCACCACTAAACCCTCATCATGATCTCTGTAGAAATTTGTTGAATAATGATTAATTATCCACCGAGACTATCCTGATCACATACAATTCGAATTTATATGCAACACATAATCTCTTCCACTCAGATCATCACACATGCGGAAATAAAACAAGCGATAGCACATCAAATCATCATACACATTAACACGGTATGTATGGGGAAAGCTTATAGCTGAAAACCCCGCAGCTATTGTGTATATTATAATGGAGAAATCATGTAACAAACTCAGTACAATACTCCTCACAAGTACTCAGTACTTTCTCATGAAGTTACACACAAATTAGCTCAGTTTTGAACAGGTTACTGGTTCAAAACTCACCGCCAATTGCCTTGCCTCTATTGCGCAATCTAGGCCTGTCTATATAGAGATCCAAGGTTCGAATCTCCTTGGCTTGACAACGCAATCATCATGGGCAATTTCTCCAAGTGTGGTGCAAATCTCATGCACAACTGATGTCGCCACTGATAGCTAACTCCACCCTTTCATCTACCTCTTTCACTGGTCTCCACTGAACTGATCATGCACTGTAGTGAACTGATGTGTTCTTGAGTTGAATAATGAGTTACTAATTAATGAATTAAATAATATTTAATTCACCCACTCATTACTAGTTGATTAGCTAGTTAAACTAATCTCAACCAGTTCAACTAAAATAAACAGAACACAACTCCACTAGCTGTCTCATTAACTCCACCAAACTTCTGCCACTGAAGTCCTAACTGAAGTCAACCATGCATGATGCCATCAAACCCTTGGGAATAGCGTAATTCCTCTGTCAGATGCATGAGCCACTTCAAAGGCTCGAACTGAAGTGCTCCAAGAGAGTAAACTGCTGTTTATAGTCCAAATATTATTAAGGGTAAATAATATTTGACTTCCCTATTTTTAGGATAGGCAGTCTAAAAATAGACTTCGACCTGTCGACCTATAGGTCACAAAAATAGAGGTCCATCTATTTTTACCAACATGACCAATACTCCAAGAATAACATACTGCAACCCCTGGACCATGCTCCATATGTCTAAAAATAGACATAATCTAAAAATAGACTTTGCGCCAGAATTTGCCTGCGGGCCCACTTAGTGAAGGCGACTTCATTTCACTAAGCTCCATCATCTTGCTGCATTTTCAACAATCTCCTCCACGATCAAATCTAATTTCATTCATTACTAGTTTAAACGGTCATGTCCCATTCTGAAACCTCACTCATGCTCCTAAAACCTCGCTCATTCACTTGTTTCCCTGCACGTATCTATTTTTTCACGACATAAATCATCCATGTTTTCAAGCTCATACTGAAACCCTCAATTCACCCAGTCAAAAGAGGCAGTCTTGGAGGTAAAACTCTCGGCAAGATATGGGTCTGATTGTGATAACAGAGCCCGTGGAAAAGAAATTCATGGAGGGATATCCAAAATTAAAGGAGATACTGCAAAAATCACAATGGCTTAACTTCGTGGAGAAATTTGATGGGTTTCACAAGGAAGTCACGAAATCTTTTGCTAGAGCCTCCGACAGAGTAGAGGTTGAAATCGGTGACATCAAATTTAGAGTCACAGAATCCTTCATGGCAGAAACTATTGGACTTCCAAAAAAAGGAGAAATATGGTTCAATAACAGAGGAATCAGTGGAGAAGAATGGAAATTCTTCTTGAAAAACCCAGGTATGGACACTAGTATTTTCAAAAAGGTAATTCCTATCACAGCTCTTAAAAATAAATGGAGAAACATGTTGTTGATAACTCAGAAATTTGTTACCTGTGAAGGGAGGTTTGGTTGTATGTTCTTCTATCATGCTAGGTTACTAATGAATTTTCTAGAAGATAAAGAGATAAACCTTCCTTAATTTTTACTAAATAACTTAAGGAAGATAGCAGGAATGGTTCAAAAGAGAATCCAATTCATAGATAATACAATGTATCATCATGGATTGATACAAATTATTATTGAATTTCATTTTAAGAGCTTAGGAGACACTTGGGAAGGTTTCTTAATCCGAAATCATTTCCAAGTAAGAGAATAAGAGCAGTCTAGTAATAACAAAGGAAAAAGAGGCAAAAAGAGAAAATTTGAGAACCTCATTGTGGATGAACAACCATCTCAAGTATAGTCAAAAGATGAAATTGCTATTGCACAGTTGTTTGGAAAAGTCAAGAAACAAATTGATAAAAAGAAAGGAAGAAACATGAAGGAAAAAGACAAAGTCATATACACAGAGAAATTAGAAACTCAAAACCCTCCACAACCAGTAAGAAGAAGTTCCAGACTTAGAAAAGCATCCAAAAATCCACCTCTAGAAGTAATGAAACTTCTTGATTTGGAAGAAAAATTTGAGGTGCCATCACCTATTATTTCTTCTCCCATATAGGATCCAAGTAGAAGAACTCCAGAAATTGATCCAGTTCAACAAGAAATATATGATTACATTGAGTCTTTAGAAAGAAGAAATGCAGGAAAGACATCAAATCCATAGGAACGACCTTCTAGTCCACAAGAACCTCTAGTAATACTTTAAAACAAACAAAACAATGAACTAGAGATACTAAATAGGCATATTAAGCAGGAAAATGAAGCTCTGAAGATGCAAAATCAAATTGAGAAACTATCAATGATAATACTCTTCTACATTTGGGGTTATGGTTAAAAAAGAACAAGAAATTGAAAAAAAGAACAGATATCTGAACAAACAGATCATAAATTTGAAGTATAAACTTCTAATGAAGAAACCAAGAGTAGCATTGATTTCAAAGAAAGGAAATAAGATAAAGTTAGATGTCCTGGCAAAAGTGTCAGATCATATGCAGTAATAAGGTGAAAACTCACAATTTTGAAGTTGCATGAGGACATGCAATAGTCTCTTAGTGGGGGTATGTTTAGCCTCGAGATTGTCTCTATTTTTGACATCTATTTCACTACTTTTCCTTCCTTTTTGACAAAATCCATAAGCTCAATTGACGCAGCAACGCCACCGAAAGTTAGCCCCAATGGAGGGATGGTCAACAACTACGTGGCCCTGTCAGCATCTCTCCTTGATGAACCTCGTTCTTCTTTTTCCGTGGTCTTCTCTGTGTATTCACTTACTCGGGTTTATTTGTAAATTTCAGAGAAATTGATAAATAAACAATATTCACGACTTTCGCAACTATATGGTCGAGCTTATATTAAGCCCCCCCCCCCTTTTTTATATATAATTCCTTTGAATAGGTCTTCGGTTATATCTCTGACTTTATATTAATAAACCAACATTTATAAACAAACGAATTTATAATAACCCTTCGCCTAGACCCCACATTATACCGACCGACCAATCGAGTGTGTGTGTCATACCTTGTTAAACGTCATGCATCTCCGTCGCGCGAAGACCGTCCGATGGCGTTCTCTCGAATCAATGGCCTGTACACATTTCGCTCGGCGACCTCGTACTGACGTTAACGCGCGAAATGTACGGGAAAGAAGTTTTGTTGAATAGTCCCCTCCGCCACGCATCGATTCCTCTATGGAATCGCTCCTCTACCCCAAAATACCGCCTCTGCGCCAAAAGCGGTGCGAAATGGGGAAATCCACCTTTGTGATTCCGCTTCCGGTTTTTCTACAGTGATTTACCCAAGTTACGAAGGGGTTGTGTTGTCCTTCGGCTACCTTAACTCAGGGTTGCGACTCAGGTTAGGAATTCCAATAAGCGGCAAAACAAATATAATTCTCCTTATACAGGGATTCCACCAACATCAAACAGGATTCGACGACCACGATTTCTCTACACAGGCCTCTTAAATGAAGGGAATTGATTCAACAGAGTTGTATGAACAATTCAAGAGAGCTATAGACAGAGATGTGCGGAATTCATACAATAATTCAATTCAATAAATTATATGCACGGAGTTAGTCGCTCCACAACTAAACAACCTCTCCACAAATAAGGATTTAGACAGTTCGATGGCCAAACAAGCCTAGAAGAGTTTAATTGGAAACAACTGCTAACACCGAGTTTTTATTGCAGAAAAAATATCCTCGTCCTCTCTCCTCCTCCTCCTTTTATACCTCTGAAGGATACAATTATATACATTATAGCATGACTCTTCGGTTCCTCTATGAGGACCGTTTCAAAAAACTAAAAGCCCAATTACAATTTATTCACTAACTGAAATATGACAGCTGGACTAACTAAGCTATTCGACTTTTATGACTCTAATTAATCTAAATAATTACAATCATTTAAGGTATTGACACCTAGCTGTAACAATTCGAATGTTTTCAAGCCCTCCTAGCCACAACATGTGGACAAAACTTCCTACATTGCTGGCTAATGTCTAATGCCCCTGCATCAGACTCCCGAGGGCAATCTTCTTCATGGGCTCCTGTCCATGAGATCTTCCACTGATCTGCCTATCTTCTGCAACATTCCTTCAGTCATCCAAGTGGCATCTTCCTCTGGTTTGTCCTTCCATTTGATCAAGTACTCAAAGTACTCTTGTCCTCTGGTCCTTCTGAACACTCTCTTGTCCAATATCTTCTCTGGTCGCAAAGGCTGTGTTGGAGGTAGTTTTTCTTTCCACTTAATCTGTTCCTTGTCTGCTGATCCTTCTTCTGCACCATCATCTTCATACTTGTACAAATCTGCAACATTAAAAATGGGAGATATTCCAACATCAGGAGGTAATTCAATCTCATAAGCATTTGCAGAAAACTTTCTAAGTATCTTGCATGGCCCAATCCTTTTGAACTTCAATTTATTGTACTGCTTCCTTAGGAATCTCTCCTTTCTCAAGTGTGCCAAAACCTGATCTCCTACTTCAAATTGGACTTCTCTTCTGCTCAAGTCTGCTCTGCTTTTGTATTTGATGTTGCTACCTTGTAATTTTTGTTTCACTTGTTCATGTATAGCCTGGATCTCTGAAGCAAATTCCTCACCATCTGCACTCCTTAGCTCTTCTCTTCCCAGATTTCTTAATTCTGATATTCCTCTGGGGTGCATTCCATAAACAACATGAAATGGACTCTGCCATGTGCTCCTGTTTGGTGAATAATTATATGCATATTCTACCTGGGGAAAAATATGATCCCACTGCTTGGGGTGCTCTCCTACAAGACTTATCAATAAATTTCCCAGACTCCTATTCACTACCTCAGTTTGTCCATCAGTCTGAGGATGGTAAGCTGAGCTGAAACTTAGTTTGGTACCAAGTTTCTTCCACGGTGTCCTCCAAAAACGACCCACAAATCTGGTGTCTCTGTCTGAAACAATGCTCTTGGGTAACCCATGCAATCTAACAACTTCTTTGAAAAACAAGTTGGCAACATGGGTGGCATCACTAGTTTTATAACATGGAATAAAATGTGCCATTTTGGAGAATCTGTCCACCACAACAACGACTGCATCATTCCCTCTTTGAGTCTTGGGAAATCCTAGAACAAAATCCATACTCACCATGTCCCAAGGCCTGTCTGGAATAGGCAAGGGAGTGTGCAATCCTGCATTTTGGCTCCTTCCTTTAGCATACTGACAGATTTTGCAATTCTTCACAAACTTGTATACTTCTGCTCTCATCTTGGGCCAGAAATAAAAGTGACTTAGCTGCTCATAAGTCTTATCAGTACCAAAGTGTCCAGCAAGTCCACCACTATGCTTCTCTTTGATCAAATTTTCTCTCATGGAACATTTTGGTACACACAGTTGGTTCTTCCTGAATAACAAGTCTTCCTGCAGAAAATAATCCAGCCACTGGCTTCTATCTGTTAAAACAGGGTTACTGCATGCCTCAAATGCTTCTTCAAAATCAGGATCTGTTTTATACAATTCCTTGAGAAAATCAAATCCTATAACCTCGAAATTATTTTCTTGAACAAGCAAGTGTCTCCTACTCAAAGCATCAGCTACTTTATTGGCTTGGCCACTTATATGTTTCAAAACAAAATTAAAACCTTGGAGATATTCAACCCATTTAACATGCTTATGTTTCAAATTGAGCTGTTGTACAATATACTGCAAAGCATGATTGTCAGAATATAACACAAATTCCCTGGACATCAAGTAATGTCTCCACTTCTTCAGTGCCTGAACAATTGCATAGAATTCCTTCTCATACGAGGAATACTTTCTTCTGGTATCATTCAACTTTTCACTGAAATAGGCTACAGGCCTATCATCCTGACTCAACACAGCTCCAATGGCTTCCCCACTGGTATCACATTTTATTTGAAATGGTTTAGAAAAATCAGGCAGAATCAAAACAGGCTTCTCTGTTATCTTTTGCTTCAAAACCTTAAAATTTCTTTCTGCTTCAGCAGTCCACTTAAATGGTTGTTTGCTCTTTTTTATGGTCTCAATTATGGGTGCATTAATCTTACTGAAGTTTCTTATAAACTTTCTATAAAAACTAGCAAGTCCATGGAAACTTCTTACCTCAAAGACATTCCTGGGTGAAGGCCATTCCACAATTGCCTTAACCTTTTCTGGGTCCATCTTCAATCCTTCTGCAGAAACAACAAAACCCAAATACACCAACTTTTCCTTCATGAATGAGCATTTCTTCAAATTGATCAGCAGCTTATCTTGGTGCAGCTTCTTCAAGACATGATTAAGGTGCCTTAAATGTTCTTCTTTAGTTCTGCTGGAAACTAATATATCATCTAAATATACTATCACAAATTTCCCAATAAATTCTTTCAACACTTCATTCATAAGTCTCATAAAAGTGCTTGGTGCATTTGACAACCCAAAAGGCATTACCATCCATTCATACAGTCCTTCATTTGTTTCAAAGGCAATTTTCCACTCATCACCCTCTCTTATTCTAATCTGATGGTATCCACTCTTCAAATCTATCTTTGAGAAATATTTAGCACCACTCAAGCAGTCCATTAAATCTTCAATTCTAGGCAAAGGGAATCTGTACCTGATTGTGATCTTATTAATTGCTCTGGAATCAGTACACATCCTCCAGCCTCCATCTTTCTTTGGGCTCAAAACTGCTGGTACTGCACATGGACTCAGACTCTCTCTGATCAGTCCTTTGTCCACCAACTCCTGTACTTGTCTCCTGATTTCCTCATTTTCCTTGGGAGTCATTCTGTAGGCTGCCTTATTTGGCAGATTTGAACCAGGGATAAAATCTATCTGATGGATGATCTTTCTCATAGGTGGCATCTCATCAGGTAAATCATCCACAACAATGTCACAGTAATCATCTAACATCTCTTGGATTTCTATTGGCAAATCAGAAATCTTTGTAGAAGTAAGAACTACTGTAGGTTTGCAAACTAAAGCAAAGCTTACCTCTTCTTCTTCTATCTGCTGCAGATATTCCTTCCCACTCAGCAACAAGGTCTTTGGATCAATCACTCTGTTGGACGGCTCTCCTTCTTCCATGGGTATCAAGGTATGATGTATTCCATCTTTGAATAACTTGTAAGTGTTCTTCTTGCCATCATGCACTGCTGCTCTATCAAACTGCCAAGGTCTACCCAACAGTATATGACACACATCCATGGGCATTACATCACACAGGACCTTATCTTTGTATTTGCCCATTTGCAGCTCTATCTCACACTGTTCCTTTCACAAACTGGCCTGGTCACTATTTATGTACCAGACACCCTGTGGGAGTTGATGATCCCTTGTCTTCACCAACTTTTCTGTTACCTCGTTGAAAACCAAGATTGTCCGTGGGTCGCCACTATCAATGACTAGCTGGCAGCATTTCCCTTGGACTTTGCATATGCTCCGAAACAAAGTCTTCCTTTGTGCAGGCTCAGTGACTTCTTTGGCTTGTTTCAACAGGACCTTATTTACCACAAAGGATTCTCCCCTCTCTGAAAGAATTGCTTCTTCAATTTCTGCCTCTTCTCCAGCCTGGGCAACAACAACATTTCTTGGACCAGCACCCACATTCTCAGGACACTCATAGTGCTTATGTCCCACTTGTTGACATCTATAGCACCTCAATTCTCTACCTCTGCCTCTGCCTCTGCCTCCCCTTCCTTTTCCTCTGTAAGAACCCCTTCTGCCCCTTGCATCATCCTCTGCAGATGCATTCTGAGGTGAGCGCCATCAAGCCGGCTCCATTCCCCGGTGTAGGCTTCTTCCTATACCAATTTCGGCTTCCTTCCCACGAAAGTACCTCTTCTTGGCAGATTATTTCAGAGTTTCTCCTATGCTTTCAAGGCCATCTCGATGGGCTCCTTCACTGTTTTAGAGGGAGACAAGACCAATCTCATCTTGATCTCCAGCTTGAGACCATTCACATATCTGGCAGTCTTCTCTGGTGTGTCTTGAAATTGCCCAGCTCTTATGCTCACTCTGTAGAATTCCTCTGTGTATTCCTTTACTGTCAGCAACCTTTGTCTCAGGTTCTGCATTTGTTTGTACAATGTCAGCTGGTAATCACTAGGTAAGAATTTACCTTTCAATTTGGCCATCATTCTGGTCTAGCTCTTGATAGGTTGCTTGCCAACTCTCCTCCTTTCTTCCTGCACTCCATCCCACCAAAGTGCAGCATGTCCTTTCAGCTTTGTCACTGCAAACTTGACCTTTTTATCTTCGCTTATTTCCTCATAGTCGAAGCACTTGTTCAATTCATTTATCCAATCCACCAACTCCTCTGGATTCAGTCCCCCTGCATAACTCGACACTTCAATTCTGGGCCTAACTGCAGACCCCAGAACAGCTCTAAGGAGCCTCATGTCAGGAGGAATTTCCACATTTTCTTCAGCTTCTTCTGTTTCAAGTTCACTGGTGTCTTCAGGGTCTCTGGTCTGTCTTCGCTCCACGGCATCCATCCTGGCCTCGACCCTCTGCAACATCTCCAACACCTTTGCGTTGGCTACAGGTCTTCTTCTGCCAGCACCTCTTCCAACTCGGACTGCCATGTCAGCAAACAACTTTAGAGAACCTAGCTCCGATACCACAAATGACGCAGCAACGCCACCGAAAGTCAGCCCCAATGGAGGGATGGTCAACAACTACGTGGCCCTGTCAGCATCTCTCCTTGATGAACCCTGTTCTTCTTTTTCCGTGGTCTTCTCTGTGTATTCACTTACTCGGGTTTATTTGTCAATTTCAGAGAAATTGATAAATAAACAATATTCACGACTTTCGCAACTATATGGTCGAGCTTATATTAAGCCCCCCCTTTTTTTATACATATATAATTCCTTTGAATAGGTCTTCGGTTATATCTCTGACTTTGTATTAATAAACCAACATTTATAAACAAACGACTTTATAATAACCCGTCGCCAGGACCCCACATTATACCGACCGACCAATCGAGTGTGTGTGTCGTACCTTGTTAAACGTCATGCATCTCCGTCGCGCGAAGACCATCCGATGGCCTTCTCTCAAATCAATGGCCTATACACATTTCGCTCGGCGATCTCGTACTGATGTTAACGCGCGAAATGTACGGGAAAGCAGTTTTGTTGAATAGTCCCCTCCGCCACGCGTCGATTCCTCTATGGAATCGCTCCTCTACCCCAAAATACCGCCTCCGCGCCAAAAGCGGTGCGAAATGGGGAAATCCACCTTTGTGATTCCACTTCCGGTTTTTCTACAATGATTTACCCAAGTTACGAAGGGGTTGTGTTATCCTTCAGCTACCTTAACTCAGGGTTGCGACTCAGGTTAGGAATTCCAATAAGCGGCAAAACAAATATAATTCTCCTTATACAGGGATTCCACCAACATCAAACAGGATTCGACGACCACGATTCCTCTACACAGGCCTCTTAAATGAAGGGAATTGATTCAACAGAGCTGTATGAACAATTCGAGAGAGCTATAGACAGAGATGTACGGAATTCATACAATAATTCAATTCAATAAATTATATGCACAGAGTCAGTCGCTCCACAACTAAACAACCTCTCCACAAATAAGGATTTAGACAGTTCGATGGCCAAACAAGCACAGAAGAGTTTAATTGGAAACAACTGCTAACACCGAGTTTTTATTGCAGAAAAAATCTCCTCGTCCTCTCTCCTCCTCCTCCTTTTATACCTCTGAAGGATACAATTATATACATTATAGTGTGACTCTTCGGTTCCTCTATGAGGACCGTTTCAGAAAACTAAAATCCCAATTACAATTTATTCACTAACTGAAATATGACAGCTGGACTAACTGAGCTATTCGACTTCTATGACTCTAATTAATCTAAATAATTACAATCATCTAAGGTATTGACACCTAGCTGTAACAATTCGAATGTTTTCAAGCCCTCCTAGCCACAACATGTGGACAAAACTTCCTACATTGTTGGCTAATGTCTAATGCCCCTGAATCATCAATCAGTGTTAATTGGTACATTTTCAGTCTTGGAAGGTATTTAAATGATCTCTCTTTTATATTTTAATGTTTCTTATTATTTGAATAAAATTTGTATTTAGCTACATAATTCATGCAATTATGTAGCTAATCTTCGTTTCTACAGCTACTGACATTGTTTAACACGTTCCGAAGAAGAAATATAGGAGAGAAGTACATGGGCAGTTTGGAAATGATCCACTCATGGATTTTATCCTAATTACCTGTCCAAGATCAAGAAGGATGGCGCCTAAAATCACAGTCAAAGGGTCATTCAAAGCAGAGGACCGACACAAGCGAGCGAGAAGTTGAAAGCTTCACGATTTTCTCTCCACGTAGCAAATCATGAAAGATATGAAGACTGCATTTATGCTTAGAGTTCTATTCCTAGTTTAATTAGTATTTTAGGCGAGATCACCTCAAACAGTTAATTTGACTTTGTTATAAATATCGGGTTGTTTTAACCGAAAAAAATGCTAGAATGTTATTGTAATACTATTTATACACATTAAAACTATGTTTTCATAAATTCATGGAGAAGGCGTGTTCAGAACCACTTATGTGTAATTAGTTGCAAGTGAATTTAGAAGCATTCTTTTGTGGAGGGCCCCTACACAGAAGATGTTTAGTAGTTTAATCTTTTGTTGTTTCGTAGTTTAATTCTTCTTCCTTTCCGCATAGTAATTGTTCTGTCTTTCACATATTAAATTTTTTGTTACTTTGTTTTCCTAAAATATATCGATAGCATAACTCTGTCAGAATTTGAATTTCGTAGAATAAAACCTTTCTTTCTTTACCTTACACAGTAGATATATGCTTCATTTTCTTTTCATAGATTAGATATGCATTCTAGTTTTGCACAATAGGAACATACTCTATTTTCTTTCGTTATTTTGAATTGTTTCTGAATTCTCTTAGCGTAGTTACTTAGATTTAATATAGTTGATTCAATATTTCTTATTGTATAACTTTGTTAAGATTAAAATAGATGCTATGTTTTCATAGAGATAATATAGAAAAATGTTTCATTTTGTAGATAAAAAATAGTTTTGATAGATATATTTTGATAGATTTAGACATAATTTGGATTAATGATTTGTTTAGATTAAGAGATTATTTGATTAGATGTTTTGTTTTTTAATCAATTAGATTTAGAATTAATTTAGATAGACGTTTTAGAAATAGTTTTATCATAGTTGTCGACATAGATTAACTTAACATAGCTTAAGATTTATCACTTAGATTGGTTTCTTTTCATGCAATATAAATTTATCATAGATCAAATTTCTTTCTTAGATAAACATTTCATTTTCTTCCTTCTTAGTTTTATTTTTCAAGCACTAAAATTCTTCTTTAAGCACAGTTACTTTCTTGTCTTCTCATAAAAACTACAAAACATAAAAATATCTTATTGTTTCTAGTTACCTTGCAGATACTCATTCATCTTTAGATAAGCTAAAAATAGTATTTTCAATAGAGTTTCGATACTTAAAATTAGACTTCATCATTTCCTAGTTTCTCAATTTCATTTAAACACTTAAGATAAATGCAAAAATACAAACAAACATATAAAATCAACACAACAAATTAAGAACGAAAAGGCTTCTAGCATATATAGTGCACCTACACTTCATAAGATTACTAACTCCGGTCGATAATTCATGATAGCAATTTAAGACATTAAATTGACTAAACACCTATCAAAGCCAAGGTAGTTTGTTCATGGTCATCCCTTTCTTTTGAAGATTCTTCATTAGTGTTTATTACCTGAGGATTTTCTTTGTTGCAAGCTTTAGTGGTGGTTTGTGAATCCTTCTTCCTTCTCTTGTAAACTACAAAATCTGAAGCTTTTTTCTGAGTCTATGGGAGACATGCTTTCCCTTGGTATTTTACTTTCTTTGTCTTTAGAGATAGGAGTTTTTAGTGAATACTAATTGACAAACTTCTCTTTTGCTTCCTGCAATGTATTTTCTATCCATTATTCTTGGTTAACATATTGTTCTATCTTTGCCTTGGTGTATTGGAATATGGGGGGCTATTTTGCTCAACTCTCAACTTAGATATTAATCCCAAGGGGTCGTAATACCATGTAAAACTAGGCTTTAACTTCATTTGTTTAAGACTTCTACATATTTTTGCAGTTTCTTTATTGTTTATGATGTAAGGGTCTATTTGTGCCTTTAGCTTGAAATGCTATTTCTTATTTTTGGACACAAAATTTAATTCATCCATATTAAGCATTTTTCTAGCATATTCCAAAGGAAAAAGCCTAACTGGCACAAAATTGGTAATTTATAAGGAGGGAGCTCACTTCCATAAATTTTGATCTCTGTATAATAGATACCAATTTCCCACCTTAGATTGTTTTGAGAGGTGTAAGACTTTCTTGATTTCTATATATATCCTTGGTAAAGTATCACTCAACAATAAACATAAAGAAGTGTGAAGGAATTAATCTACAAAATGTGTATAAGTGTATTCCTTTGAAGTCCTTCTAACTGGTGAAGTCCAATGGATAACTGACAAAGGGTTACCCTTCTCATCCATTGTCTGCTATTGAAACTTGAACTTGTTTGCTTGACGATATAACATTAAGTACAATAACACTGACTCATATTTGAAAACTCCTTCAACTTTAAATTTCATGAATTATTCATGCGTAGCATCATAAAAAAAAAAAAAAAAAAATGACTATAATTAAATAAGACTGAAGGCTTCTGCCCAATTGTGAATACTGACAAGAATCCTAAGATTACTTTATCAACCCATTGATTTGTGTAATATCCAAGTAAACGAACCACCATGGAGATCACTTGCTTTGACATTTTTGTGAAATTGAAACGGGATATGGGTGGTTCTTTCTGGGGAATTCAGCATTTTCAGGAAGAAAAGTTTCAAAGATATGAGTTCTCTAGGGAAATGTAATATTATTATACAATTCCATTAGTGATTCAGGGGAAAAAGGATGCAGGGAAGCTTCGGGTTTTATTTGCAAGGCTTGGCAAATACTTTCAGGGGAAATTGAAAATATGATTTTATTGTTTGGAACAATCACTGCTTTCTTGCTAGGGAGATATCTAAGGTGACATCGGGTAGAATATTCAGGAAAGAAGTGGGTTTGAGGGAAAATAAATTGAGGGAGAAGTGACTCCCAGATACTTAATTCATTGCTTTGGTCAAGATATTTATGCTTTGACAATTGTGAAGTTCGTAGAGTTCGAATTCACAATCAGTCTCAACAACTTTGAATTGGGTGTCGATTAGGGGAGTCTTGTCAAGATATGGGACTGGGGGATCATGGGGTCTTCTTCATTTGTCTTTCCCTTACCCTTCTTATTTTTCATTTTGAAATGAATATGAGAAAGACATAACAGGTTACCTGAGAGGGAAATTGGATCAAATTCCTCAAAGAAATGATGACAGTTCTCTGATTACTTGATTAGCTCGATAATAACCTCCAAGGAGTGAAAGAACATAGAAGGAAACGAATATAGGCTCTCGTGGTGATTATATAAGTGAAACTGCAGGAAATGGTAACGGAATTGTTACCGTTTTCAAGAGTGGGAGCATTAATTTAGCAAATGGTCAGTTGGCGGGAGATTTTAAATTTACCAACGGTTAGTTGATGTGGAGGTGATGATGTGGAGGGAGGAAACGTGGGCAAGTGGTGAAAGGTGACGAGCTGAAGAAATGGGTAGAAGTGTAGGCAGAGGTGTGGAAGGAATGGTGGTTTTTCAGGGTGGGGGTGTAGGCGGTAAGGGTTTTTGGAGAGGACCCCTGAAAGTGTTGTCGGGTTGACACGTTACTTTGAGTGGTTTTAAGCGCAATTGCTTTTCGTCGCCTGCCCCCCGTTAACCGTCGATAGCATGGGGGGTTTCTGAAATCATCCTTCCGCCATTGATCCGAGTGGGAGTGATTCGAGCGTTGATATGTGCACGAGTTTTATTTACATAACAACAAAACATTTTTTCATGCAATAAAACATATAAACTATAGTTTTAATAAAAAATCAAACTTTATTCTGAATTTTTAAAAGTGGCATTTTAACTAGCACACTATAGGGGTAATTGTATTTTCTTTATTATTTTCCTTCACACATTATTTTTCTTTTAACCCCTTTTTATTTTCTATATATATACATTAATTTTATTTTTCTACAAAAATAAAATGCACTTGATACAAAGAAGTTACAACATGTTGAATTTCCTAGTTGTTGTTATAGTGCATGTTTTTGTTATTCTCTTAATATTTCTCTTAGGAATATTACATGCTTTCCCTAGTTGACGTGCCTACACGCTTACAACTACATGGATTCCTTTTCACTGTTAGGTTGTTGTCTTTCTTGCCATATAGAGTTTGAAATCTCCAATTTTGTTTTTCGTTTTTTTTATATTATATGTTATTATGAACTTTGGTATCAAAGATATTTTTTTTAGGTTCAAATAAGTGATGGGAGAGATCTCTTCTTCCAATATCTTTTGGGAATTTTTTGTTATATCAAGTTAGACATTATAGATAGTTTATTATGAGTCGTGATTTAACTTTAGATATTAAATAACATAATGTTATATATATATATATATATATATATATATATATCAAAATTACTTTAAAAAAACCATCTATTATACCTAACAAAAAAATCTCATTGTCAAAATCATATGGATAAGTGAACATAGTAAAAAGTGTTATAAAGTTTTTGTATAGTACACACTATGAAATTAAGAATAACATTGTATACAAAATACATAATAATTTGTGAGTAAAATATTTCGGTAAAAATCACATCAAAGTAAATTTGGTCGACGCGTTTCGAACCGGCCAGTGTGGTTCATCATCAGGACAAGATGAAAAATCTGATCAGGTAACCCATTTAAATAGATAAGAAAAGCTCCAACTAGCCGTTTGTAAAATAACGGCTAGTTTGACTAAAATAGAAAATAAAATCAAAAAAATATAATAATTTATTTATTTTTTAGGAATAAATTAAATGCTTAATGTTTATAATTTGAATTTTATTTATTTATATAAAAATAAAAATTATTTAATATATTCTTGAAAAATAAATTAAATGTTTACTATTATATATATTTTTATTTTTATTTTTAGAATAATAATTAATATATTTTGTTTTGTTTTATTTTTATTTCTATTTATTTTTATTTGAACATGTCGCTGACCTTAAGCATAATAGATCACGCTCCTCTGTCTTAGCAGAGCATGCTGAGAAGACAAATCATCACATTTGCATTGAAGATGCTAAGATTATTGCGAGGATTGACCATTTCCACCACTGCAAGTTGAGAGAAGCCCTGGAAATCGAAAAGAGGCCGGTTAACCTCAACAGGGATGATGGGTGGGTTGTTAGCAGAAGTTGGATTCCTGCCCTTCATTTCTAGTGTTTTTTTTTTTAGAATTATTAATATATAATAAATTATTAAAAATATAATAAATTTATAAAATTCAAACTATAAATATTTATTTATTTATTTATTTATTTATTTATTTATTTATTATTTTAACATTTGCATTGAAGATGCTAAGGTTATTGCGAGGATTGACCATTTTCACCACCGCAAGTTGAGAGAAGCCCTGGAAATCGAAAAGAGACCGATTAACCCCAATAGGAATGATGGGTGGATTGTTTGCAGAAGCTGGATTCTGCCCTTCATTCCTAGTGGTTTTTTTTTTAGAATTACATAACATATAATTATTAATATATAATATATTATTAAAAATATAATAAATTTATAAAATTCAAACTATAAATATTTATTAAATTATTAAATTATTTATTTATTTATTTATTATTTTAACATTTAATCTATTCTTAAAATAAATAAAAATAAAAATAAAACAAAACAAAATATATTAATTATTATTCTAAAAATAAAAATAAAAATATATATAATATTAAACCTTTAATATTTTTCAAGAATATATTAAATAATTTTTATTTTTATATAAATAATTAAAATTCAAATTATAAACATAAACATTTAATTTATTCCTAAAAAATAAATAAATTATTATATTTTTTTATTTTATTTCTTATTTTAGTCAAACTAGTCGTTATTTTACAAACGGCTAGTTGGAGCTTTTCTTATCTATTTAAATGGGTTAGCTTTTTACAAAGGCATCGACCAAATTTATTTTAATGTGATTTTTATCAAAAAAAATTACTCACAATTTATAAATCACAGAAGCCAAATTCATTATTTTAATATATATATATATATATATATATATATAAAATAATTAAATAAATAAAATATAATCTCAGCAATTATAAAATTTTAATTTTCTATCATATAATAATATTTTTTTATATAAATAAAAATAATAATAATAATAATAAACTAAAAATACACACTCCAATACCCTTAAAATAAAACTAGATAAATACCCTTAAAATAAAACTAGATAAAAGAACCTCACAATAATATAATACATTAATAAGATTTATTCATAAAGGCAGTAAATTAGATATAATACTAACTTATTGATACTCACATCATACATGACCTTCAGTTGATGTTGATTTAAATCACTACTACAAATTTTAAAATAATAAAGTACATAATTTAAAGTTAATTGTTTAGCACTTTCCACAACAACATTAATAAAATAATAAAATAATTCATATCGTACATGACCTTCAGGTTACAATAAATAATCAATATATTATTTTTCATTTTGAAATCAGATTTGTACTTGCTTTAGTGCTTATTATTCTCAATGAAGTGAAGAAATGGATAGCGAGAATACACCTTCCAAGTATAAGTTTGTTCACAGGTCACCTACGTAGAAAAGAAATGAGTAACCCTTGTGGAACTTGGATTTGATAATGAATATGGATATGGCATGACACATTCTTTTAGGGGTGTGCTACGAAAAATAATAATAAATATTGGAGGAATGAATCTAATAAGTTAAATCAATAAAAAGAATTGATTCCCTTGTCCAATCTAACTATATAATTTATTACAATTATTGGAAAGTCCATCAACATCTCATCAATCGAATGGATTGAAAAAATAAAATAATAAAAATGGTTTTCCATTGTGCACAACAACTCACTTGAGAATTCATATGTCAATATGTTACAGTGGTGATTCAAAAGTTTTGCCATATTCGATGAAAAAAAATAATTAGAAATTTGTATTTAAATACAAAACTTGAAATTTGTATTCAAATACAAAACTTTTATCTTAATTTATAAAAGTATGAATTGGTTATTTTTAACTATATTTTTTTTAAACAAAAATGAGTATATAGATTGTATTGAAAATCCACACTGGTAATTATATTGTTTTTACTTCACAAAATTCTATAAAAGTTTAAAACTAACTTTCTCTCGATAAGAATAAAGGAAATAAAGGTTTAAATCTAAATTTTTGAATATTTATTTCAACTGCTTCCTTAGAGCAGAGTAAAATTTTACAAATTGCTTGCACAAGAAAATGCAGAAACAAAACATTTCTATAAATTGTTAGAAGTTGGCCCATAGCTTAGCTTGCGGGAGTCAAGACTAAAGTTCTTTCTACTATGATTTTTCTTGCTTCTTGTTATTAAGGGAGGAACATTGATTTTAAACACATCTAAATAGGAAGGGGAAGAAGAGGAGGATTTGAACTTCTTCTCAACCACCTTACTAGCTTCTTCCTCTTTCAATACAAGAAAAATATTTAGAGAAAAATTTTCCACTGCAAGAGTTTTCTTTGGAAGGTCATGATCTGAGTCTTCTTCATCATTCAAATTAGGAGGGGCCTTTGGAACAAGATTATTTGGTTGGTCCACTTGAACCTCAAGATTCTCACATTCTTCCTCTGAAGCATTTAGGACTTCAAAGCTATTTTTAGAAAGGGGTTTATGCTTATATTTAGCCTTACGTGTCTATTGTTTTTTACTTCCATGCTTCTTGTATTTCCTTTTAACATTAATAAATCCTTGTGTATTTTCTCCTTGCTCTTCTTTAGGAGGAGGCAATGGATTTAGGGAGCTTCGAGAAAATGAAGCTTTTCAACAACTTTTCACAAAGTGTCATTACTCGTGACACTTATTACACTTCAAAGGAACATGTTTGTAATCCAAAGCTCGAATATGAGACCAACCATCCAGATTTAGTTGAATTCTCCTAGGGAGGCCTTTTGAGAAATCCATTTCAACACAAATTTTGGCACACAAAAAATTGTTGTCATGTTCCATATCATTGGAAATAAATTTGCCCAGTTTATCTCCATTTCCTTAAAAATGCCTTCACCCCAACAAAGAAGAGAGATAAATGGCAATCACATCCACACAAGTGCAGATGAAATTTTCCATCATGTGATTAAATTCCAGAGACCAATGAGTGAGAAACAAACCTCTGGTACACATGAAGTAGGGACGTGACTTATACATCTAGTCTTTATTTTCTCGGTTTCAAAAGAAATGCATAATACCCATTTCCACAATAGTAAATAACCCTATTTAATTCAATATAACCACATTCTTTTTTGTTGAGGAGAAAAACTCCAAATCCAAAGAAGGGTTTGATTTCACCGTCACGAATTTATTTAGGGCACTCATTGTGCATGCATTGAAGAAAACAACCTTGAAACCCTCACAATGACCACTAGCAAGCAGGCCCCCAGGGAAAACCACGAGTAGCTATTGACGGCAACACTAAATAAGCTCAAACCTGTCACTTGAAGCGAGGCATCGACGACCTTATTCTTAGCTTCCAAGAACAAACTCTTCACTTTATGGAAGGAGGTTTCCATTAAGCAGATGTCATGGCTATAGGCTAGTAGTATATCTTTGTTATCTACTTCCCACATATCGTAAGAGGTAGCCGCACAGATTCATCTGTCAGGAATGGACCAGCCTTGGTGGTGTAGAATGTTGTAGGCAGTTATGTAAAACCTAGCCACATCGAAGCAGGCCAAAACTCCATCATTCATTGTGGATATTTTTAATTATTTAAAATAATGAAATATTTATTTATTTTTGCTTTAAATCAAAACAATTTTAAATTGATGAAATTATAAAAATTAAATATTAATATTGCATAATCTAATTAAAATAGTATATTTGAGGGCATTAAATTCATTCTTACATATTTTAAAAAAAAAATATTTTATTAAATTTGATACACGTGGGCAGACCCATATAATATCTTCAAAAAAAAATAACATAATTATAAATTTATCTATTAAAAACATATTTTATGAAAATATCCAAAACCATCTTAGAATAGAGTAGTTATCAATTAATTAAAAACAAAAAATAAATGTGATAATTGTATAACATTAATTGATGTGGATTGACTTCATTCACAACAATTTATTTTAAAATGTATTTATTACAAATTATAATATGAATGTATTAATATGTATGTATTTTTTTTTTAAATAATATCATATTATATAATATCAAAATCTTTTTGTTGTGATTTATGGAAATTAGATCAATGATAAAAATTAATGTTTTTTATCAACGAGCACTTTTCAACTTAGTATAGTAAAGATGCTATAATATAATGTAATGTCTTGTGAATATTTTGACTAGATTAAAATAAAAACAAAAAATGAAATAAAATAGTTAATAATTATAATTAGTAATAAAATATTTTGATTGGTTCAAATTACATTAAAAAAATAATAGTTGTAATCATAATTAACTATCTCCCACTGCATGTGATAATTCATGCCGCTTGAATTGATCATGCACATAACTCATAAATTTGATAGTCATCTGGCTCACGTGACTCTCGTAGCCGGTTGGCACGAATGGATTCAATATATCACAATGGGCGTACTCCTTTAGGTAAAGTCTTCGTACAAGTTTTCCCTTTTCATTCACAAAGAAAACATGGTGGTTCATTGTGGGCATTCAAAGAGGTGGTGTATGGGTTACGTCATGGCCAGCCCACCTACCTAATTATATTTGCAAGTTGGAAATGTTTACAGACAATAAAGACTCTATGCTTTGCAATGTCCATGTCCTCCTTTCTCCTTGCCCGCATTCATGTTGGTTTCCCTTCATTCATTGGTGTATCCCTTCGTTGGTCTACACTGGTCCATGCGAAGGTGGAGAATCAACATTGTTGTGGTATTCTGTACCTTTCTTGCTCCTCTGATAGTATGGGGATCGTGGGAACTATCCTAGCCTCTTCTCTTTGTCGTCACAGTGCGTCTTTCACAACGGATGCTCAAATTCATAGTCGTGAGTAGACAATTTTGATTGTAATTCCTCTCACAGACTACTCTCTAATTGTTAGAAAATGGCACTCACAATGTAGGTTGGGTATGCTCACAACTACAGACTTAGCTCTAGCAGTGGTGGAAATTGAATTTTCATATGGTAAGCCTAGATCTAGGTATGCAAACAATTAAATGTCTCTCTCTTGTATGTTGTAATAATTATGGCTCTCGGAAAGGGTGCTCTCCTCTCTGGAAGCGGAATCTCAAAATGGTGAATGGGGCACCATTAATTAAGACAACTTTAGGCCTATTTCCAACACTTATGGAAACTCTCCGCTTCAGGAATGATTTCTCCTTGTTATCTGTAAGGCCCATGTGGCTAATGTTTTGTCTCTTTAAGAGAGGAGTTGATTTGGTGGACCGATGATGGTTAATTGTTGACAGTGCTATGCTTCTACTCCGCATTGAAAGGTATGCTTATGTAGGGTTCCACATTGGTTTCTTTTGACATGAAAATTGGATGGCATGCCCTTATCATAGCTTTTCATGTGTGGCGATTACTCCTTCTCCCAGATATGCCTCTTGGTTATTTGACAGTGCGGAGGTGGTGTGGATCCATTTGAGTTTGTTGTGGCTCCAATGGCTCTCATTGCACCCAATCCAAATCAGGGGTGGTTCTCTTCACCAATGCCTTCTTGTGCGACACTTCCAAGTCTTTGCTAAGTTCCATTTTTAGTCATCATTGTCATGGGTTGCTCCTTTTTGTACCATATTAGCTATAGTTATTTTTTCAAGCAGAGCTTCCAATTTTTTTCTCTCGAGTCTATGTATGTCATCAAGGTTCATGTCTTTTGTTTGGCATCCAAATTGTTGAAAAGAGACATTTGCAATCTTATGATTATCATTATCTCTCTATACTATTGTTCTAGTTTACGAGCAATAATACCAATAGTACAATGAAATATCTCTTGTAACACTCTATTGCAATAATAAAGAGGCGAACTTAAAAAAATAAAAAATCATAATTAGTTACAATTAATAATTAAGTCAACCTAGATCCATCTTAATTTTGGATCTACCAAGCACAAAGAGGGATCAAATCTCTTTTCACTTTAAAAGAGGTTTGTATCTCAAAATATTTGATCCCTCTTGGCGCTCGGTAGATACGAAGTTAAAATGGATCTAGGCCAGTGATAATTTACAATGATCCACTATTAGTGTAGATTTTTGAAGTATGCAATTATCATAATCTATACATGTTGAATTCAATTTATAAATTAGATATGGTTATAATATCAAAGTCAAATAGTGACTCTTCTAAGTGTAGTTGTCTTTTAAGTATTAATATTCTAACTTAAATAAAGAATTATTTATAGTGTTCGCAACACTATATACATGGGTGAAATCTCACCTATTAAAAACATAATGTTTTCCTTGATTTTTTCTACAAGAGGAAGAAGAGCAATATCTATATTTATAGTTGAGTTTGAAAGAAATCAACATCAATTGTTTTATCTTCATAAATTATTTGTAGTTATCTGTGCCTTGTCCTAAGTTTTATTTGTATTGTATGTAATGATTTTCAATGATGTATACAATACTTGTCATGTTTCTAGTAGAATTAATACCTTGACAAGCTTCATCAAAATAGTCCCACTACATTATCGTATTGACTATCACTTCACCCAAATGATGGAGTATTTCATCCTTCGAAATTATTTTTCATTGCTCATAAATAGTAGATCCTTGGGTAGTACTTTGAAAGGTAGGTATAGTCCCATCCTAGAAAACTATGTCTTTATAGACATTCCAGATACCCCGAAAGATTAGGTAAGGAATAGTTCAAAATATCTTTAGTTCTTGTATCTCGTAGCTCTTAAGGGATTCTTCCACATTAGTCTTATGTAACACCTGATGGGCCTCTAAATTAGACATAAATTAAGGCCCATCTAACCTTTCTTAGGCCTATCTACCTTTCTTATGCACATAAAAGGATATATTAAGTATCTCCTTCTGCACTTAATAATGTTTTCTTATGCTTTAATATTTTATTAGGAAGGTTTAAAGTTAATTGCATATTTGTACCTAATATTGGTTATTTTTGTAGAATACTATGAGAATATTGCGCAGATTATGCAGATTTGGAAAAGGAGATAATTTAGGGACTTGCTCCCTACCACTGGAAGATCAAGAGTGAAGAATAAATGAGCACAATATCAGGAAATTAGGGAGAAACCTTGGAGAAATTCAAGGGGGTTGCCCACCCTCCTTAACTCTCAAAGGCATCCAAAGGATCCTCATGAGATCCCCTCCAACAATTTGAATTACAGAGGTAGCCAAGTAACTCAAGAACAAGTGCACTCAAGCCATACTTCACTTAGAGTCAAGTGGAATCATTACCTATTTTTGCAACACTCTTGGTGCAATACCAAGGCTCACCACTTTTTTTGGCGTCGTTTCCAAGGAGGTGTCTAGTAGATCCTTTGATTCTGTTTTAGCATTCTTTTCTGCTTTCCTTTTTCATGTTGTTTCTGAAACATTTAAAAATACAAAAAAAAATATGATTTTAATGCCTCATAGGAGTAGGGATATGCAGTAAGAACCACATCACCTTTCACTTTTGAAGGTAGAAGAGATGGATGGATATGATGAAAATGAAGAATATCTTATTGGGTTTCCCATTCAAGATATGGACATCAGTGTACATATGAAGAACATCCCTCCATCTTTCCTTCCCAAATTCCTTGGTATTGAGGACAGAGGATCCGAAAAAATTTCTCTTTGAATTTGAGATACTTTGTAGATATTATGGCTACTTATCACACACTCAAAAATTGAGATCGTTTCCTACAACATTGAAGGATAAATCTCTTAAATGGTTCATGAGTCTATGTACTAATTCAAAAAGATCATGGAATGATATGAAAAATATATTTCTAGAAAGATATAAAGATCATGATCTTAGAGAAGAAATTTTTAGAATGAACCAAGAAGAAGATGAGAGCCTTAAGGATCTAATAGAGAAGTTCATGTATAATGTTAAGAGGGAAAAATTGCATCATCTAGGATTTGACACACTAAAAACCCTCTTACTTAGAACAATTAGGGATGAGAGGATTGGTCTCCTTAATCTCATGAGTAGAGGAGATGTATACCAATTGTCATTTGAATAAATTTGCGAAACATGCAAGCGCATATCAAGAGGAAGGGAAAGAGTAATTAAATCAACATCAACATTGGTAAAGCAAGAGGAACTTGGAAATTTGCTTGATAACTTTAAAACATAAATTCTTAGCAGTCTATGTGAACAAGTAGAAATGTTAAGAATGCAAAGTGAGCAAAAAGAAGATGCTGATATTTTTGTTATCCATGCATAATCTTATGCTACTAAACGTTGTTCATCATTACCCAGGTTTAAAGAATTTTACCAAGAAAACAATCGAGCAAGGCAATCACCAAAGAAGCTATGTTATGTAGCTCCAAGGAGACCCTGGTAGCCTAGTCAACTTGATATGATGCAAGGATCCACTTCAAAATTTAAGGCTTATCCACATCTTTCTCAAACTAATTGGGACACACTTCCTCCTTGGAAACCTTGGCCATCTCAACCCCAAAACCAATCTTGGCAACATGGTTGGCAAGGTTCTTATTGGTAAAATCCTCAACATCCTCAATATTTCCCTCAACATCCTCCATACCCAACTCCATTCTATCCCTACCATCCACCTCCACCACAACCACAGCCTCAATCACATCCATCTCATATATCCACCCCCACTCAACTACCATTTCCAAACCCACACCATGAAGTATCTCAGCCCACTTACAATGTTGAGGTACAACACTACCAAACATATCCTCTTGATCTAAATGGTTTGCATCTTAGTTCAAGAAAGGTACTTCAAAGAAGAGATTTTCTTAATGTTATTGAAGGAAAACATCAAGAAGAAGAAGATCCAAATGAGGAGATCAAAAGATAAAGGGTTTCACTTGATGAAGAGTCGGCATCAGAATCAGATTTTGAGAAATCTTCCTCATGTTTACCAGCATTTCCTCCATGTGTTCAAGAGAACAATCAACAAAAAGAGGAATATTTGAATGTCATAATGGAAGAGGGCATCCAAAGTGATCCAACTCAGCAAGTGGATCAGGTGCATCACAACTATATTGACATATGGTTCCAAACATTCATTAAGTTGCAGCAACACACTCTTCTCCAACAGTACTTGATACAATCTCACTCAGAGAAATTCATCTCTTATATTAAGGTACAAGTCAGAGCATGTATTCCAAGTGTGCACCTAAGTTTATCTATCATCTTGATGTGTGCATGGCTCCATTGGAAGTATTCCTATACTTGAAAAAGGTTTTGGTTTTTTCAAGTAGAGAATGAAAGTGAAAAAAAAAAAAGATGAAAAAAGGGAAAAATAATAAAATCTCAAGTGAAAACCTCTTTTGAGGCATATGAGATTGGCCCAGTGATTGAAAACCTCCATGAGGCATTCATTGGGTTGAAAAAAAAGAGAAAAATAAAAGATCCTAGGTGAAAACCTCCTTTGAGGTGCCTAGGCAGACCTACTAGTTGTAAACCTCATTGAGGCAGCTAGTAGGCCTTAAAAAAAAAAAAAATGCATTTCTCCATCTATCTCTCTCTAATGAATGCAGGTGCTCTCCAACCTTTGCAAGTATAAAACATAAAGTTATCTCAAACAATTTGGTCAACACTTTAGTGAAAGGTAGTCAAACTTGGACTTCCTCCTCATGGGCTCAGACGCTCCAAAAGGACCTCAAGCATATCGCCACATACAGCTTCAGCAGTAGCTTCAATATCACCTGCAAAAACAAATCAATGGTAAGGCTCTAGTAATCATCCAACCCTTTCTTCGAATCTATTTTAGCTTAAGAAAACATTAAAAAGTGTGAGAAGGAAAGTTTTTTTATATAGCCAAAATTAGTAGCAGAGCAACCTCAGCCTCATCTAAAGCAGTTCATGTAATGGAAGACAAAGAGTGTCGAAGGGGTAACCAAGGGTGAACTCAGTTAACAGAAAAAGAACTATGAGTTTATTTTGCATGAAAAAAAAGGAAAAAAGGAAAAAAGAGAAGAAAAAAAGAACAAATAGAAAAAATTAAATAAAAGGTGGATCAACCACCTCTTGGCATGAAAAACATATTTTCTTAAGGAATTTAAGGACCTCCATGAAGCACCTACGAGAAGAAATACAACAAGAATAGCAAGAAGATTAGCAGGAGGAGCAGCGCATGGGCCAATAAACAGAAAATGATATAAGCCAACATGCAAGAAGAACTATAAGGCAAGCAGGATGAATAGGTTGCTCGGAGGATAAGCAACAGATTCAGTAGGGGGGTGATGATGGGCCTCTAAATTAGACATAAATTAAGGCCCATCTAACCTTTCTTAGGCCCATCTACTTTTCTTATGCACATAAAAAGATATATTAAATCTCTCCTTCTACACTTAATAATGATTTCTTCTGGTTTAATATTTTCTTAGGAAGGTTTAAAGGCAATTGCATATTTGTACCTAATATTGGTTATTTTTGTAGAATATTGTGAGAATAGTGGGCAGATTATGCAAATTTGGAGAAGGAGATCATTTAGGGACTTGCTCCTTGCCACTGGAAGATCACGAGTGAAGAATAAATGAGCACAATATCAAGAAATTAGGGAGAAATCTTGGAGAGATTCAAGGGGGTTGTCCACCCTCCTTAACTCTCAAAGGCAGCCAAAGGATCCTCATGAGATCCCCTCCAACAATTCAAATTCCAGAGGTAGCCAACCAACTCAAGGCCAAGTGCACTCAAGCCATACTTCACTTCGAGTCAAGTGGATTCATTACCTATATTTTAGGGAGTTGTTGGTAGCTTCCCTTGAGGATAAATAAAGTTGATCAAGAGCTAATTAGGGTCGATTCCAAGGGATTCTGGTCTTTACATTCGATGCAGTCCATTCCATTCCATCCCATGCCATTCATTTTCCATTCTATTAAGCTTTTGTTGTTTAATACCTTCGGGATGTAATGAGACTATATTTTTGTAATGTAATGAGTAATCAGATGTTATTTTATTGATCTAGTTTTAGGGAGCGAGGCTCATGGGTTAGGGCCCAATCCATGTGCCTCAGCTCCTTTGTTGTTTCCATTGTTTTCTTTCATGTCATTTAGCTAGTTTTTCCTCTGAACATTTAGCTAGTTTGTTGGTATTTTTATTGATGTTTTAGTTTGCTTCTTGTTGTCTTTTGTTGTAGATTTAATCTGCTTACAGAGTGGTAGAATAGTTGATAAACTCCATAAAGTTGTGATCCCAGCCTTCCCCTCTCAACTCTATCAATAGAGCTCGAGGAGGGTAGACCTTTCCCCAAAAACCAAAAAAGGCTTTCTCTCTTATGATTTCTTAGAAATAGATTAGATTAGTGCTTGTATTTTCATGAACATATTGTCTGTCGTTTTTTCATAAGTAGGCAAGGTTGATTGCAGGTACAAGAATCTTCTCCCAAGGGAAGTTCTCCGACACCACCTGCTTCATCTTCCATCTTCCTTACATCTTTGTTTTTATGCTCTGGTACACTGTGTTATGCCCCTGTGCATAGTGGTTACGCCTTCTATTCCTTCCTTTTCTCTTATCGCAACGACCGCACCCTTTTTATTCTCAAAAACTCCCCCAAAACCTTAAATTTCACCTTCTATCCCTTATTTTCGCTTTGCACAACTACCGCAACCATTTTAACTTGAAAACCCTCCAAACACTTTAAAATTCGGCCTCCGCCTTTGCTCCTCGGAATTCCCGCTATCGCATCGCACTCTCCTCCTGACTGCACTATTGCTTCTCTGCCAACCTTGCGATATTGCGATATCGCAAATCGCAATTTTTATTTGGTTCCTTTAACACTTACCGCTCCCAACTGTAGATTGCGACATCACTGTAGCATTCTTCCACATCATCCCTATCGCAAATCGCATTTCGGTGTTTTTATGCCCATCGCAAATCACAATTTTCATTTGGTTCCTGTTAATACTTACCAATCCCGATGCCGATTGCAATATTCTCCATACTATGCCGTTGGTTCCACCGCCACGTCACCCAACGCATTTCACACTTCGCAGTTTTTACCTCATCATATTTCACATTTCGCTCCTACTCCCGAACAACACTTCCGCTATCCCTCCAACTTTGTGATATTTCGATTTCGATATCGCATATCACACATTTGTCCTCCATCGCAACTCCACCATCGCACTTTTCAAATCATTCTGCTCCAAAGAATTTTTGCATTATAATAAATTTCTAATAAGGTTTAAACCCACTTTCCACTTCTAAGCCTGATTTCATGTGTTTATCTCTCCATTAGCACCTTTAGCCCTTTCTTATCCAAGCTGCAAATCAACACTTTTTTAATTAGAATTAAGTCATGGATAGCTTAGCTGAATTAAGTAGGGTGTGTTTAATCGATTGCCCAAGTTAAGTGCAATTTAAATTAGTTTCATTTCTTCCATTTTCTTTTCTGTAAATTAAATTAGTTTCATTCCTGTTATTTCCTTTCAGCAATTTAGTTTAGTTTCCTTCCTGTCATTTCTTTTCAGCAATTTAATTTAGTTTCCTTTTGTCATTTCCTTTCTGAAATTTAGTTTTGTTTCATTAAAGTGTGATAGACTTCACTGAGAACCCCTAGAAGTATCACCCGTAGAGTGGAAGAGGATAACATGAGTAGAATGCATCTATTGTGTATATAGCATTGTCACCTCCAAGTTTGTACGAATTCCGGGTTGATAAAGTAAAGTAGCACAGCCCCTAGGAGTTGCAGCACTCTTGGTGCAATACCAGGGCTCACCAACACCGTCGGGTTATATTTCCATGTAAAAAGGAAAAAATAAAACCAAGGTCATGGGACATGTATTCGAAGTTGAATGAGGGAAAAATATTAAAGTGGGCATCGCTTGTGGTTATTATTGGCTATGGAAATTGGAAATGGAAAATGTGAGGGGAAATAAATGGTAATTTAATATAAGAAGTAAAGGGAAATAACATAAAAGGAAGATGAAGAGACAAGAATGTGCATGCAATGGAAAATGAAGGAAATTGAATTAAAAGGAAACAAAAAGAGAGGGAAAACATTTTATGCATCTCTTAAACACTCTTAGCTAAACCTAGTCACTCTTAGTCACTTCTTGGTTAATTTTGGAGCATTCTAGCATTCACTTGGACATTGAGACATTCTCACTTGGACTTGGACAAAGAGAGAACTTAGGCAGAAGAAAGAAAGCAATCAAAGGAATTCATGAGCAGCAAAAGAGAAGGTTGGAAAAGTAGCTACAACAGGATAACATTGCAGGTAACATGTTGCATGTGTGATTTCCTTGCTAATATTTGAATGCATGGTACATGCATTTGGTTATATGGTCACTTTGTTTTCATTGGCATGGGATTTTCCTGGATTGATAGTGGTTTCAACCTTACCCGTCCATTTCCTAGATAACCATGATGTAGTGAGTTCTATGTTTTGGTTGAGTTTTGGATGACTAGTAAACTTGGATCCTGGTTGAGGTGGTCTTGGAAATATTAACAAGGGTTGAGGGTTGAGATGTTGTTTCTCCTGGAACTCTTGACAGATGGGTGGAGATAGGAAAACTCCTCTGGAGCTTATGAAGGAAATCGGAGGCATCCAAGCTTACTTTGGTGTTAGTGATTTCTGGACCGATTGAGGTGAAATCATTGTGGTTGGGAATGAGGTGGTGTAGCCTCTAGATTCCCTAGTTGGTTTTGTTTTGTTTTATCCCATGCGATCCCACATTCATGCTTGGAATATAGCATGGGGATGATTGGTTGAAAGAAAGAATCGGTTCAACCCAATCTATGGTCAGGTGGTACATGGAAGTCCCTAACTTTGTTGGCTTTATGTCTATGTTATTATGTGTTATTATTTAATGTTGATCTATGAGTATAATGTCAGTTTTATGTGCGATTTTATGATTGGTTTTTCATGGTCTCATTCTAGTTCAATGTTGGTTACATGCATGGTATAATTCTCATTAAATGATGTGCTCTTGTTAAGGGTCTATTCCATGGTTTAATAGGCTCTTGGTTATTTTATATGAATTAATGAGCTAATATGTGTTTTTTGCAACTAGTAAGAAATGGAAACAAGCCTTCTTGATGAATGTCTGATAAAACTAATGAAAACAATGAACAAACTATGCATCCATGACTTAGAGGTACCATGGTTGCAAAATGTTTGTAAAAATGAATAACATGTGCAGGGAAAGTTAGACCCCATTTCCATAATTAAATCTTGGAAGTTGGGTCATGCATAGTAACTCTCAACTCATGTTTACCCTGGTAAGTATGTTAAAGTGGGTAAAAGTGGAGTCGGGTGTTACAAAGTGGTATCAGAGCTTCCAGGTTCAAACACTTGGATTAGATGGGCTCTATCATAGATGAAATGAAGAGAAAAGGTTTTACACTAGACCTTTGGAGATTATAATTTGGATCTTTGTGTTATTTTAAGAATTATTTCTTGTTGAGTGCAAGTGGTTATTGTTTGTTGAATTTTTCTAGTAATTGTTTAAAATGCAGGAATTTGTAAGTTAATACGTGCATGTGGACATGCAAGGATCTATGAGTATAATCGATTTCATTTTTGTTATATAATTTCTTTTCTAGAGTTTCAGAAGCTGGAAAATTGTTCACATTTAGGTTAATTCCCACTGATAATGTGGTTAAAATCTCAAATACTGGTTCACAATATTTTAGGAATTATGATATGAGAAAGATGACCTTTTTGAATGCATCTTTAAATCGGCCATGTTGGAAATTCTGCCAAAACGTATCTTTTCTAAGGTTCCAAAACCTGAAAAAAAATGTCCACGTTGAGGGTAAGTATCGTTGATAATGTGGTAAAAATTCTAAATATTGGGTCACAATATTTTAGGATATATGAGCAGAGGAAGTTGAGCCTCTTGAATGCTCCTAAAATCAAGCCTCAAACAAACCATGTTGGAATTTATGTCATAAATTTTCTTTATGGGCGGTCTCAAGAGCTAAAAAATTTTACACAGTGAGGGGAAATCCCATTGATATTGTGGTAAAAGATTTAGATATTGGGTCACTATATTTTAGGATATATGACCAATGTAAGTCAAGCTTTATGAATGCTCCTAGAATTATGCACCAATTAGGATTGTGTTGGTAATTTTGTTATAAATTTTCATATATAAGGTTACAGAAGTTGAAACTTGAACCATAGTGAGGGAAACTCCCCCTGATCATATGATTCAATTTCCATAACTTGTGTTTCTATAATTTAGGATATATGCATTGAATCATTCACTATATTAGTTTGCATGTAAAGTGTTTGATGAAATGCTTAAATGGTAGGATTCATTGAATATAAATTGTTTGATAAAATGCCCCAATGAGTATGTTGTTTGTGGTTGGGGATAGTACCGTTGTAGCTAATATATGCTTATTTTTATGCAAATAATTTGTCATATTAGTTTTCATGTAAAGTGTTTGAAGAAATGCTTAAATGAAAATGTAATAGTATAGTGGTTGTTTGAAGAAAATGTAATAGTATGGTAATTGTTTGAAGAAAATGATTTTTTTTGTGGATGGGATAGTATTATTGTGTGGTGATATTGTTGTAGTTGATCTATTCATATTTTCATGCCAATAATTTGAAGAGTTGCATGCAAGGAATTTGAAAATTTTCATGCAAGGAATTTGAAAAGTTCATATAAAGGAATGGAAAAGTGGTGTGTTTTCAAGTGTAATAAGTCCAATGTTTTTCTTTTTGGAAAGTGTGCTTAAATTTGTAGAGCTTTAGAGATACCATTTTCATAATTGAGCACTGGAGATTAGGCCATCATAGTAGCTTACTCCTTCTACCTTAGTGTGGACCATGGATAGTAAGGGGGTATGTTTACAGGTTGTTTGAACGTTTGATTAAGTGCATGATATGAGTATGTGCCTATAAAATTACATGAAGGAATGATCTTGTTTTAAGACAATTCTACTAACACAATATATGTTGAGACAATTAATATGCACTTGAGTGAAAGTGGGTCCTAGTTGTAGCACTATTACTAATGACTATGAGTTGATTGTATACTATGACATGGTTGTCAGTCTTGGTAAAGGTCGATCTCAAATTCATAGACATAATGTCTTGATCTTTGGAACATGTGTCTAACATGTGTGAACAGTTGTAGGGCAACATGCTTGGTATTAACATGATAAGGTAATATTTGATTTGTTTACATAACTAACAATTGGGTGAATGTGATAGCACATAATAAGACTCAATTATAGCAAGGTAAAAATGTGAAAGAAAGGAATTGGGTGAGACTTCCTTTGGCTAAATTTGGAAACCGCAATTCCAAATGAATGAGTGCTTTGCAAGAGTATAATAAGTTTTCTTAACCTTTATTTTTTTTGACATTATGTGGATATGTGTTATATTCATAAACATTTTTAAGGATGATATTTGAGATAAGAGACTGATTCCTAACATTATAAAGGCATGAGCTAATGTTGCGTGATGTAGGTAATCACAGGGCAAAAGATACTGCCATAAAATATTGAAGAAGGCTCGAGCTGAGCTTTTATTTATGAACCCTTGTAACAATTGGTAAATCATGGGGATTGCGTCATGGTTTATGTTGAAAGTTTTTTGCTTTTGATGTTTCATGATTTATTTGTGCTTGATTTATGATTTTGACTATTATTGTTGCATGGCCATGCCACTTTGTCTGTGGTGTTGTTTTGTGGTTTGGATTTATGGTTTTATTCATATTTTCTCTTTTTTTTTCCTTTTATGTTTTGAGGGTATTAAGAATTGGTTGGGGGGGGAGCGGGGGAGGAAATCTAATGGAGCTCTGGGAGAGCTGAGTGGAACCTAACATGCAATATAAGACCCGAATGAAGCCCCAACCATGAATAAAGGGTAGCTAAAGGCAAGAATATGACAACAAGTTGGGTTGGTTGGGTCCATGGGGATGAATGGACAATGACAGGATGGTCATGAAAAAGGTAATAGGGAAAGGTAAAGTAAATGGGCTTGAGATAACAGATGCCTTGGCTAAGTTGGGAATCGTTGTTATATATATATGCCATTGTCTAACAGGGTCATCCGGAGTCATTCTTGTGGAAGAATGATTGTTTTATGCAGGTGAATGGCATGAAAATATTATTGGTTTTATGAGGAGTTAAGTGGGAAAAGTAGCCTTGGAAGAACTATGATGTTAGTATCTTGTGGATATGATTTTGATATTATGTGCTTATAACTATGCCTATTTTTACATTATGGATAGGTCATGTTGAATGATACATCAATCGAATGAAAGCAATGTGATTTGTGGCATGTTGGGACAAGCATGGATAGTGGAAGGAACCACAGAACCGAGATTTTGGTTGTGGATGCATGTAGTAAGGTGTGGGAAAGACACTAGAGGCAAGGTTTCATGGTAGAAAAAATGTGTTCTTTGGATGTGCAATACTATTTTTGTACATGTTTTTTTGTGTACGTGTTGTACTATACCATGTGTATTGTGTACGTGTTGTGTTGTAAAATGTGTATTCATTGTGTTGTATTGTGTGTATGTGTATGTGTATGTGTTCCGTTGTGCATTCTGTGTATGTGTATGTGTATGTGTTCTATTGTGCATTCTGTGTATGTGTTATGTTGTGTATTGTTTGTATGTGTGTGTGTTGTATAATGTATTGGGACATGCAGGAAGATCAAGGAATTGGTTCTCGGGCTCCCTAGAGGCTGTGCGTTGGGATAGGATCTCTAGAACCCTGTAATAGCTTGGGTTCCTTGGAGGTTGTGGGTTGGATCTCTATAATAGCTTAAGTTCCCTATAGGCTATGGGTTGAGGTAGGTGTCCCTAGTACACTGGAAATATTAGGAAGAGACCAATCATGAGTGGTTGATATTGAGGGTAGAGGCGATACAGTCTCTAGACACCCTTTTTATTGATATTGGGGGTTGAGACAGTATAGTCTATGGAATTCCTTGTTGCTCTGGGAAATTGATTCTACGTATGGAAGAGAAGAGAAGGAAATGGTTGCTTATCGGGTTTGGAAACTGATCCAGTGTGTGTTCATGGTTGAAGAGAAGAGAAGGCACTGGGCACATGACGAGGTTAGAAACTAATCCAGTGTGTGTAAGGAAAGAGAAAAGGCCACATGATTCTTACTGGTTGGACAACTAACAGAAGCGAAGAACAGTTGAAAATAAATATCAATATTTTATTTATTTTTTACTTTCAAAATTATGAACATAATCTAAGATTATGATTTATGATGGTTGAGTTATGAGCTAACTGGATGTGATATTTTTATATATGATGATTTGATCAAGGAGCTAAATTAATTTATTATGATAGGAATCAAACAGAATTTCAAGTGCACCTTATTGATTAGCTACCAATGAGCTATGATTTAAATTTATTACAATTCATTTTGATTCTAATGGAAATTATGTGCTTGGTATAGGAAAGCATGTAAAATTCCCAGTTTAGGTGGTTAGAACTGACTGCAAGAGAGTTAGCAACCACAATAAAAGGAATTGGAGCATGTAGCAATATGCCTTTAGGAGGAGGGAGATTGTGGGACACCGGTACCCAATAGTGTCCATTGATTTCCATAAGCATTCTATGACTGGTATGATGGTTTTGAGGCACAGGTATGCCTTAGTTTTTTCACCTTTCTATGCGAGGAAACCTTTCCAAGGGAAGGATCGCCCGAGGGACTGGAAAGTAGAGAAGGGGATGTCAAGGAACTTGGAAGGTGAGTGACTACACAAAAAGGGGTGACCAGATTTCCCGAGGGATTGGGAAGCAGAGAAGGGAAGGTTGGTGAAATAAATTTATTTTGGTCAATAACATTTCTTATTGGAATCAAAATCACATTGGGAGTGTGCACAAAAACAATGAGTTAGTAATTGTTCACAGAAAGAACATATAGCATAAGGATTGTAGCACTGGAAATTGGAGGTAGAATTTGATCTTAGGAATGGATTATGGACTTCTTGGGAAGGAGATGAATCCCTGGTACTACTTTTTAGGATGGAGGTGTGAACCTCTGGGTTCCCTTGTTTTTGATGCAGGCATTGTATCCTTGTATTTGTTGGCTAAAGAAAATGTGCATATGTATATATGTGTATATTATTGTAAATATTGTATCGAGTTGTGTTTATAAAGCTCCATAAACAATATTTTTATTTGTTGGTTGAAGCAAATGTGCATAAGAATATATGTGCTTTTAATTCTAAATATTGCATCGAGCTAGGTTTATAAAGCTCCATAAGCATTATGTTTTCCATGTTTCAGCAGTTGTCATTGTAAATATTGCATTGAGTTGTGTTATAAAGCTCCATAAGCAATATGTTTTGTTAGTGACAAGTGTCATGGGACATCAAGGACAATGTTCCCCCAAGGGAAAGGGGTTTGTAATAGCCCTGAGTTATATTTCCATGTAAAAAAACAAAAATAAAACCAAGGTCATGGTACACGTATTCCAAGTTGAATGAGTGGAAAACATTAAAGTGGGCATCACTTGTGTTTATTATTGGCTATGGAAATTAGAATTGGCATTGGAAAGGGTGAGGGGCAATAAATGGCAGTTTAATATAAGAAATAAAGGAAAATAGGAGAAAAGGAAGGCGAAGAGACAAGAATATGCATGCAAGGGAAAATGAAGGAAATTGAAGCAAAAGGAAGCAAAAGGAGAGGGAGGACTTTGTATGCCTCTCTTATAAACTCATAGCTACTCCTAGTCACTCTTAATCACTTCTTGGTTACTCTTGGAGCATTCAAGAATTCAGTTGGAAATTGTGGCATTCTCACTTGGACTTGGAGAGAGAGAGAACTTGGACAAAAGCAAGCAAGCAAGCAAATAATTCATGGGCAGCAAAAGAGAAGGTTGGAAAAGTAGCTACAACAGGAGAACATTGTAGGTAACAGGTTCCATGTGTCATTTCCTTGCTGATATTTGAATGCATCATACATACATTTGGTTATTTGGTCAATTTTCTTTCATTGGCATGGGATTTTCCTGCATTGATAGTGTTTTCCGCTTTGCCTTGCCATTTCATAGATAGTCATGATGTAGTGGGTTCTCTGTTTTGGTTAAGATTTGGATGGCTGGTAGACTTGGATCCTTGTTAAGGTGGTCTCAGGAACATTCCCAAGGGTCGAGGCTAGATATTGTGTTTCTCTTGGAACTCTTGACAGATGGGTGGAGATAGGAAAAATCCTCTAGAGCTTATGAAGGAAATCAGAGGCATCCAGCTTGCTTTGGTGTTAGTGATTTCTAGACCAATTGAGGTGAAATCAATGTGGTTAGGAATGAGGTTATGTAGCCTCTATATTCCTTGGTTGGCTTTGTTTTAGTTTATCCCATGTGATCCCACATTCATGCTTGGAATATGGTACGTGGGTGATTAGTTGAAAGAAAAAATTGGTTCAGCCCAATGTATGGTCAGGTGGTATGTAGAAGTCCTTGAATTCGTTGGCTTTATGCCTATGTTATTATCTGGTATTCTTTAATGATGATCTATGAGAACAAGTTTTGGTTTATGTGTGATTTTATGACTGGTTTGTCATTGTCTCATTCTATTTCAATGTTGGTTACATGCATGGTATAATTCTCATTATATGATGTGCTCTTGTTATGGGTCTATTCCATGGTTTGACATACTCTTGATTATTTTATATAAATGAATGAGCTAATATGTGTTTGTTGTAGCTAGTAAGAGGGGGAAACAATCCTTCTTTATGAACGTCTGATGAAAATGAGGAAAACAATGAACAAACTATGCATACATGACTTACAGGTGCCATGGTCACAAAATGTTTCTAAAAATGAATAACATGTGCAAGGTAAGTTAGACCCCTTTCCATAACTGCATCTTGGAATTTGGGTCATGCATAGTTACTCTCAACTCATTTTTACTATGGTAAGTATGTTAAAGTGGGTAAATGTGGGGTGGGGTGTTACATCGTGGACCATATGTTATTGAAACAGAATTACAATTTCATATCCCTTTAAAATTATTGGGTGAAATTGCAATCTTTGAAAATTTGTGTAGTTGTTTTTGCAACTTATTTACAGAACAGACATATTAGGGCCTTCTTTATTTTTTGTAGCATCTCCTAAGGGAGAAGTTTGTTATTTTAGGAAAACCACATAAAGATTTTGGTCTTTGTGAGTGCATTGACCCTTCTAGATGGTTTAAAAATGAGGAAAAATACCACTAATATGTCCAATTAATGGAAAACATTAACCCTTACTTTCCCAATTATGTAGACCTATTTGTCTTAAAGAGTTAGGGATGACAAATGGGTAAGAGTTGGAAAAAATGCAATTATGGGATGTGGGAATAAGGTTTTCATTTCTAATAATATGATCTACAATATACATAGCATGGGAAAATTCATAATAGATGATCTTATGACTACAAGAACATAGCATTAAGGGTTGTTAAAGCTCATGGTATAGTTATAGTGGATGAATATAAAATATTGAAATGGTTTGTGGATGAATATAAACAATATTAGAATGATATTTGGAATGGTTTATTTAGAAATCATATCAGACTCCATGAAGAGAATGGCTATTAGTGAATGGCTATTTTACCTATGCATCTAACCTATAGCTACCTCAACTAAGTCAAGCAGAAATCATAGTACAAGGTATCTGACATTTAATGATAATATGGAGTGTGAAGCCTAGTGGGATGACTTGGTGCTTGTTTTTGAATTATTTCAAAACATGTCATTACTCCTTGCCATAATTGCAGGCACAAAATTAGAGAAGAGAGCTCGGTTTTCACTCAACCGAATTCCTCTGTGCAAGCTACAGGTAAACAGAAACCGTTCCTCGAGCAAGCAGTTTCAGTTTTCAAAGCAGGAAAACCAAGGCTTTGTGGACAATACTACAATCAGAATTGAAAAGTTGCTTTTATGAGCAGTCTAGCTGTTAGAATAATTGGGAAATGAGGAAATGTAAATATATTAGAGTCAGCTAATACAAGATTCGTGGATGCTAGGGCTAAACCATAGTTCAAATCCGTTGGCTGGTATAAATTCCTACAAAAATTTTCTAGAGAGAATGTGGCTCTAGCTCAGGTTTTTGCTGAGACTTTCAATGGTGAAAAGGTCAAGTTAGGCAGCAAAACATTCAACATTTCCGAGACCATCATAACCCGTGCTACCCAAACCTATGCAACCGGTGAATGCTGGTTTAAAAGCAAAACACTGCCTAAAGAAGTAAGTTCCTACCTTAAGCCCGAACATGTTAATGTTAAGTGGAATCCAACTTCTCACATTTCTTGTTTTAAGGGCGAGTGGCAGCATGTTATCACCTCAATCCAAAAATATATCACATGCGAGGGTAGGTTTTCTTCTATTCATCGTTATCAGTTAAGATTCCTTACTCACATTTTAGGAGATAAACCTCTGAACCTGCCCTATTTTCTATATAATATTTGCTCAAAATGTCTCTAAAGCTAAAGAAAACCCAAAACTACGCTTTGCACAATTTGTATCACAGAGGGCTGATTAAAATTCTAATTGCCTATCATCTTAGAAAGAAGAAGATTACTTGGGATAGGTTTTTAAGAGAAGAAGGATTTGGTAGCATAAATTCTAGGAGAAGGGTAGGGAGGCCCAAGAAAAGATATACCCGTGAGAAAACCATTGTTGCCCCTATTTCACACAGTTCACCATCTAACTCCATACATTCATCAATATTCTGCCAAGTTAACCCTACTTCTATCTCAGTCAAAAGGCCAACCAGAAGCTCGATTAGGAAGACTACAAATCCTATGCTTATGCCAGTAGTGTCACTAGATAATTAATTTCATGTTATTAGCTCACCTAGGGAACCTCAAACCCTAAGGTCTTTCATGGAAGAATACAAGAAGAAACTACAATAGAAAAATGCAAAGTATCCTAAGAATTTTGTCAAAGGACAAAGAGAAAATAGCCTCCTCTTCACGGAGCCAACCTAAGAAGAAGCTTTTCATGGCAGAAGAACCAGTGGAAGTCAACCCTGGTATGAAAATTTCAAGCCATGTTCCTGAGTCATCTCATCAAGCACAACCAAGTAGTGGTACTTCTCTCACAGAGTCCACTCTCTCACAGGTTTTTCTTTCTCTTAAGAAAGGCAAACAAAAAATTCCAAAGCCTGTCATAGAAGAAGATCCTACTTTGGCTAAATTGGTTTCCTCCATTTTTTCTTCAATCAAGAAGAGAAAGAAAACTATGATACACTCCTATTCCTCCTATGAAGACAACAGTGACCCTGAGTACATATAATTAGAAGATGAGGAGGAAGAGTCTAGTAGATCCATCCATGGAGGTAAGAGGTCCAAATTCATCCCTAACCCCTATGTCAAGAGACCTCATACTAGGCCCAAAAATAAACTCAGGTTGAACAGCAAGTTGATTTCTAATCCTAAATTAAGAGATGAAATTATCAACATTGAGGAGAGCCCATAAGACAAAATTGAAAGGAAGAAAAAGATGCAATCAAAGATTCAATCTCAGATAAAGAAGTTAGATAAGAGGGTGACTAAAGTAGATGCCATCGGGATTTTTTCCTCTATTTTGGACCTCTGATGAATGAAAGATCAGGGTTGTCTTGGAGAAACTTTTTGGGTTAACGTTCCATGTTTTCCGGATATAACTACCTTTTCTGCGAAGGTAGCAATTATTTTGAAATATCATCATGTGATGGAAAGGGGCTACTTTTTGGTTTGCTATCATGATGGTGACATCAAACAGGTGAAGTGGAGGAGTTTTCAGTTGCAATGGATGCTGCCAAGTGTCATGTATCAAGTCTTCTCCGAAATACTAGGGTTCTGTTTTGCACGATTGAAGGAGACAGCCACATGTCACTCTCATTGTTTTTACACTTTTAGTTGAATATTGGTTGCACCAACACAGAAGAGTGGTCTTCGAATAGGCTGCCACCTCATACAACCATTTCGGATTGACATCCTTCATGATGTTTATCTTGTTTTTAATATAGCACTATTTTTTTAAGTTTAGAAATAAGCCTCATCTCTTACATGAAATTGTAATAACTTTTGAAACAGATTACCTTTTTCTGTGGAGATGACAGTATCATATTTTGTATATATATGCCAAACTGATATGAAGAAAAGGTTGGTAGCTTTATAATTTGACTCATATGATTTGTAATATTTTTGTGAATGAAATGGAATGATACTACTGAGGACTTATTACCAATCTTTTGTGTGTATTGTCAACTTTATTTATGTTCCCATATATTATTTCTTTCAGTTTCATTTTACAAACCATCATGCTATTATGTGTTCTTATCAGTCTCTTAAACATGTTATGAGTTTTAGCATTTTTTGTTAGTCTCACACAGTGAGCATTCCTGCTAAAATATATGTTATAACAGTGGAAGAGCATTACTCATGATAGTTATCCTTCGTGATATTTCAATAAGAATCTTCTAAGACTAGGAATAGCTTTATCTTGATGAAATATTGTTAAATTGTAACTTTTGCTAATTTCTACCAAATGCAGTAGATTTTTGCTTTGCAGATCTACTGTTTCTTCTCCTACCTTACTGTTTCTTCTCCTCATAAGCTACAAACTCACTCCTTGCTACCATATCATGTTCCAATACCCTCATTAGTAGAACTATGGATTTGACTGAAATATCTTTTTAGTGAATCAGATTTTATACCACCTACCAATCTCATAAAACAAATCATTAAATTGCCTTAGATTTTAGGATGTGTATGGTCAAGCGCTTGTTGCAGTCCAAGTGTTGATTCCAGCGCCAACATCTTTTGGTGCGTCTAGCGGAAGACAAAGGCCTTGTAACGAAGTATTCTCCCGAGTCTCTTGTTTTGAATTGCTGATAATCAGTTCTTGATGGTGAATGAGAACTGGTGACTTCAAGAAGACTGCAAATTTGTTCACTTGGCGACTCCACAAAGAGGAAGAGGGGTTTCAAGACCTCCTTTTACAAGGAGGAATCAGAGATCTCAAACTATGACTCTAGTTGTTGACCCAGAGAAAATCATCAAAGATGCAAAAGGAAAACAGAGATCAGTTGAAGCCACATCTAAGTCAATGAAGAAGGTACACAAAAAGTACATTCCAAAGCAAAAGGTACCTTCATCTACTTTAGAATCAAAAGAAGTTTTAGTTTCAAAAGATTCTGCTGAAAAATCTCAAACTGAAACTACTTCCCTAGAAAATAAAGTGGATGTTGTTAACCTAGGCTCAGTTGAAAGTTTTTCTCACTCATCACCTACTAAATCTGAGATAAGTATTGTTCTAGTCAAAGAAGAAGAAAATGACTTTTTAAGTGTTGATAAGAAATCAGAAGAGTTTGTGCTGACTGAAGGGGAATTAGAACAAGTATTGGCAATTGCACCTTTTCTTGATAGGGATGTTTTGATTGAAGAATAATTCAAGACTATTTTAAATTTCCTTCAAACTCATCTTGAATACCAGTCTCTTATCACCCCTCAGCAAGAGTATTTTCCTTTTTCTCCAAATCCAGTTGTTGGGTCATCTTCTTCTCATCCACTAGAAGAGACTATTCCTGAAGGCCTTACTTTCAACTTATCTGATTTCCTTGCTCAGAAAAATAAAGCTGAATTAACTCCATCCCCTCAAGAGACAACTTTAGAATCTAATTATTCTACAGAAGGAGAAGTCAACACTTCCTATGTTCATATTTTTGAAAATCCACTCTTTTTAGTTCCAAAGCCTAAAAAATCAACTCAATATTTCTAATTTTCTGTTGTCCTAAATCAGAATCAGAATTCACCAATTGTAACTCCTATTTCCCAAACATCTACATCAACTGTACATCAGAAAAATATGGCTCGGGCTACCCTTACAAGGATGCAACAGATAGTGGCTACAAGATATGCACCACTTGTTCTCCCTCAACGTTGGCATCCACTTCCCCAAGGAGATTTCTTGAAATATCTTCCAAAATACACTAGGGAGGGAGAAGGAGTTTATGTTGAGGAACATTTAGTGCCTTTCTATAGTTATGCTGACAATCATAATATTGAACACAAAGATGTTTGGTCAAGACTCTTTGTTCAGAGCTTGGATGGTGAAGCTCGTAAATGGTTTATAATTCTACCTCCAAACTCAATAACATGAATTGATGAATTGGAGGAGATATTTGTGAAGCATTGGGGTGATAGGAGAGACTATGTCTATTATCTTACAGAATTTGGAACTCTGAAGAAGAAGACAGATGAGTCATTAGCCGATTTTACTAAGAGGTTTAATAAGATTTATCGGAAAATTCATTAACAAATTAAACCTACTAAGACCACAGCTATGATAAATTTTGCAAATGCTTTAGATTCTGAGTTTGCTTTATGGTTGAGGGCTGAAAAAGCTCAAACATTGACAAGTATGCAAGAGGCTTCAATTGGAGTGCACTCTAACCTCATGGCTTCTAATAAATTAAAAATGGAGGAAGAAAAGACAGCAAAAGACAAAAAGAAGATGAAAGAAGAAAAACCTTCTTCTTCTTAGTCTCTTACAGCAGAAGAAAAGATCGATCAAATGTTCAATTTGATCAAGGAACTTGCCTCTAAGATGACAAAATTAGAGGTTGAAAATAAACCAGCTGCTAGAGCCAATCAAAATGAAGCCAACAGAAATCAGGCTCCCTTTAGGAGGCCTTTTAAGCCTCAAAAAATCCTACAACACTCAAGAAAATATGCTGGTGATCAAAATTTTCAGCATCCTTTGAATAATTTTTCTTAAGAAGAGCAGCAAGGAAATGAATAAGAAAATGAAGAAATAAACCTTGTGGGAGAAACTTCAAATTCAACATGTTTAGCATTGCAATAATATGAAGATCGATCAAGGATTTGTTTGTTTTCGGATGATTGGAATGCTCAAATTTATGCACAAAATGATCAAAAACAGTAAGAAGTTCAAAACAGAAATTATCCTTTGGGGTCCAAAGGTCTTGTTCAGCAACCTCAACAAAAATCAGATTCAGGTAAACAAGATGCTAAACAAAAGGCCAAGGTCAAGGAGGTTCCTCCACCTCAAAATTCTACCCCAATTGTTAAAATTACTGCAGAAAATAAGGAATTAGTTCCAGTTTATTTCAGTTTCAAATCTAAATTGAATAAAATCGAAATTTCAGTCCCACTTCTAGAATTATTGAAAAATCAAGCATATAAAGAGTCTTTTAAAAGTCTGCTAGAGCCTCCTCTCGCTCCTGATTCAGTCAACCTTGAGGATAAGCATCCCCTTATTTATCTAGGTTGTCATGTCCAAGACCAAAATGATGATAACTCACCGCCTTTCTACTTGTCACTCAATATACATGAAAAATTGCTACACAATTGTGTGTTAGATTCTAGGGCTTCCCACAATCTCATGTCAAAGAAAGTGATGGATGAATTAGGATTAGAGATCACCAAGCAATACCGTGACCTCTACACCTTTGACTCCAAAAAAGTCAAGTGTCTAGGAGTGATTAAGGATTTGTTTGTTTCCCTTACCCAACTACTTATGAAGAGCTTAGTGATGGACATTGTAGTTGCTGACATTCCCTCTAGATTTGGGATGTTACTTTCCAAATCTTGGTCTAAGAAATTGGGAGGTACCCTTCAGATGGACATGCCATATGCCACCATCCTAGTGTTTGGAGGAGAATTCAGAAGGTTGTATAGGGAAACCCAAATGGCCTACATCATCAGTGATCAACATAATCCTTTAAACCATCCCATATATGCTAAAGAAAAGGAATTGGAGTCATCAATTTTGCACCTTGCTGCTGATGATAACAATTTCCAACCTAAAATAAGTGAAAAAAAACATTTTCAAGGTGAAAATCAACAGCATTTAGAAGGAAGACAGATCTGGAAATTGTACTTTGATGGTGGCTCATCAAGAGAAGGATCGGGAGCTAGGGTAGTCCTCATTTCTCCCACTCAGCAGAAGGTAACTATATCATATAAATTGCAATTTTCTACCACTAAAAACACTGTTGAGTATGAAGCACTTGTGTTGGGTATGAAGCAACGAAAGATTTGGGAGCAGAGCAACTAATTGCTTTTGGTGATTCGGAATTAGTGATTAAGCAGGTGAGAAACAATTACCAAGTGAAAATTTCCAAATTGAAGAATTATAGGAATGAAGTCTAGGATTTGATTGAGCATTACTTTTCAGCATTTAATATAAATTTTGTCACTAGAGAAGAGAATCAAATTGCAGATTCACTAGCTATTGTTGCTAGTAATTTCAAAGTTCCTCTAGATGTCAAGGCAGCCTATGATGTTCCGATAAAAAATAGACCTTCAATTCCTGATAACATCAAACACTAGCAAGTATTTGAGGATGATGAGGAAATTCAGAAATTTTTAGAGTGTGTTGAAGAGTTTGCAAACATAAAAAATTGATGATGAGCAGGACATTGTTGAAAACAAAAATAGCAACCCTTTAAGAAAACCATGGCTGGGAAGAACATTATAGATCTAAAAACTAACTATATTCCTAAGGGTTTAGTTCCTTCAGAAACAATGTTTGATAATAATGATGTTTTTCTCAATCCTGAAAGAAAATTTGATGGAGAAAGTACAATATAATGTAACATTGGCATAGAAGATCAGCCAAAATTAGTCAAAGTGTCCAAATTCCTTTCACTTGAAACCAGAACAAAATATGTCAAACTGCTGAAAGAATTTGCTGATATTTTTGCATGGTCTTATAGTGAGCTGAAAACTTATGATAGAAGCATAATGGAGCACAAGATTCCTTTGAAAAAAGATTCAAATCCTGTAGCACAAAAAATCAGACATATCAATCCCATGTTGCTCCCAATCATTGAGAAAGAAATCAGAAAATTATGGGAAGCAAAGATAATTTTGCCTTTGAGATTTTCTAACTGGGTAGCTAATATAGTCTTGGTTCGGAAAAAGAATGGAGATATAATAATTTGTGTTGATTTTCGCAACCTGAACTAGTGTTCATTGAAAGATAAATATCCACTACCTAAGATGGATTATATTTTGCAGAAGGTTGTAGGATCCAAGAGATTATCATTGATTGATGGCTTTTCAGGCTGTAATTAGATTTCAGTTGACAAGCAAGACAGAGAAGAGACAGCATTTACCACACCCTGGGGTACATTCATGTACAAAAAAATGCCATTTGGTTTGATGAATGCAAGCGCAACCTTTCAGCGGGCAATGGATATTGCCTTTGCAGGAGAAAAGGAAAAATTTGTAGTCATCTATTTGGATGATGTCACGGTTTACCCAAAATCTGATGAAGACCACTTGAAACATTTGAAACAAGTTTTTGACCAATGCAAAAAGTTTGGTTTGTCCTTAAACCCAAAAAATTCATCCTTTGTTGTCCAAGAAGGTAAATTATTGGGACATGTTAAACACCATGTTGAAGCACACACATGGTGTATGAGAAGGATGAACACACACAGACAAGAGACTCAACACACAATGAAGGATAAGCGTGTAGCTTTCTTATTTTTCCATTACACATGATGTACATTTATAGTACAATGGTGTGACTCTTGGTTTCATATTCCAAGGTCACTTGGACTCCATTGTGAATTTTCGCATTCCACACCTACCCATGTAGGATTAGGTGTTCCAACATCCCCCCTTAATCCGAAGGGGTATGTGTGAGTCCAAGAAAAGAGTTGTAATACAAATCTGCAAAGTATGCATGGCAACACTTGGGCTGAATCAACTCTCTGAAATGTTGGAAAAAGAGGTGGTTTTAGGATGACCACAAACACTGGAACACAAAACTTGTTGCAGTTCCCGGAACTCTTCCAAAACTGGCAAGAAGCTGAAAGCTTCTGCTAGAGGAATTGTCCCTCATAAAAAAGGGAGACCTTCAACCTAAAAGAAGGGAGGTCTACTACCTGTGATGGTTTTAGGATTACCAACAACACTGGAATGCTTGAAGCATTTCCTGGAACTCAACCAAAGCTGGCAAGAAGCTGAAGGCTTCTGCTAGAGGAAGTGTTCCTCATATATGAAAGGGAGACCTTCGACCTAAAAGAAGGGAGGTCTACTACCTGTGATGGTTTTAGGTTATCCACCAACCAAAGATGATGGTTTATGGTTGTCCACCAACCGAAGGCATGCTCATGGGCATCCGTGTCTCTGGCTACATCTTTGAATCCGGAATGACGAATTGTGGCTCAAGCTCGCTTGAACTGCTGGCTACAACTCTGAACATGGAATGAGAGATTGTGGCTCAGGCTCGCCTGATCTGTCGTTGAAGCTTGTACATGACCACCATTTTCCCCCCTGTCAGGGACAAGGTGAGATGATGGCAAAAACTCAACTGCAAGTTTGCTCAATATGCGTGAACAAGTTCTAACATGTGTCATAAACATCTTCTTAGCTGCTGATGCCCATTGCCAAGAAGCGATCCATCCAAGATGAATCTTGGTTCTTGCAGGAAGCTTGTGTCTGAAGCATCTGTCTGAAGAATGAGTGTGCCAACCACAGTGCTTGCATGGATGAAGATCAAAACAGTGATCTTTCATATGGCCAACTCGATCACAGTGTTGGCATTTTACGATCTGTGATTGTTGTTGTGGAGCAGGATTTGGAATAGTTGCAGGTGAACTGTCATATAAGAATTCGGCACTCTAAAATAAGATGGGCTTGGTTTATTCTAGAATATGAAAGGACACATCCTTGTGATATACAAGACCAGTTCTGTGCTTGCTGTGGACAAGCTCTTCCCAAGGTCTGATGATGGGCTTGAGAAGTGCAAGCTGAACTGTTGCATCTGCATTTACATCTGCTCTAGTCCAAGGAACTGAATGAGGATCAACTGCAACTTTATCTTCTTTCTTCTGATGAGAGTCTCTTAAAGAATCTTCCAATGTAAATAGGTTCTAATGGTGACTCTTTTGCTGAAGTTCGTCTTGTTGGAGCTGAGATTCCAACTGCAAAAACTCAATCTTTTCTTGTGCATTTTGCAAACAAATTTGAATGTTACAAAGAGCATTCTTGCTCATTTTTATCATGTCATCAACATTTGAATGAATGAGGTTATTCAACAACTCTAATGCCTCATTTATTTTAGCCATTTTCAACAACTTAGGCTCAAAAATGAAAGGGTGTCGGCTTCAACCGAAAATGCACCCGTTTACAATGTGATTCAACAAATACAAATGACTCCAAGGAATTCTCAAAGTACAAAAATATGCTCCTCAAATGATGTAGGGCAATCAACAATGACTTATATCAACAATTTTCCAACAACTCAAATACTGATTGCAACTATGAAGAAGCAATGCAATGTCAACTCAATACAATATTTCTGCAAAATATGTGCAGCTGAAAACACTATACAAGAAGCCTTTAAGGCAGCTGAATTTTCCTTCAAAGAGTTGTTTTCAATGATGGCAAACTTGTCTTCAAATGTAAATTTCTTCAAAAAATCACCCTTTATGCCACAAATCATAAAATGTAAATCTTCTCGTTTCTCTATGCATTCAGTCCATTTTCTTCATATGCCATTTTCTCTTTTTCTGTTGTTCAAATTTTCTCTCTTTCCTCTCTCTCTCTGCTTTTTTTTTTTTTTTTTTTTTTAATTAAAAATTAATTAAAAAATGGGAATAATTGAAAAATTAGGGAGATAGGGAGCTAATTGTAATAATGGAGAGGAATTGTGATAATGGGAATTAGTTAAAAGGGAAGGGAGGGTGGGTATATTAAAATAAATTTAAAAAGGGAGAAAAGGGGATTAATAATTTAGAAAGGAGGGATTTTTAATAATAAAAAATTAAAATGAAAATGGAGGGGAAAGTATTGTAAAATGGGGGCGGTTTTAATAATATAGGGAGGGTGGTATTGTATATAGAGGTGGTATTGAAAATGTGGGGGGAAGTCGTTCGTGGATGTATGTTGTGCGTTAAGAGCGTGTAAGGGAGAGCAGGTAGGGCGTATAACAGTGGAGGAGTTTGGGATTCGTAGTGTAGGGGAGGGCCGTATGCCGTGAGAGATTGGAGTGGGTAAGGCGAGCGGTGTGGGAGGTCAACCGTGAGCGAGGGAGCTGCCGTGGAGCAGCTGTTTGGAGTGGCAGGTGGGATGTGCAAGCGAGCCGCGTAGGAGAGGGAGCACAGGCAGATATGGCGTATGGTGTAAGGGCCGTGGTGTAAGGGGGATAGGAGGAGCGATAAGGGAATGGCCGGCGGCCTGTTGGGGGATGAGGAGTCGAGGAGGGAATAGGTGTATATTCGATGCAGAGGTTAGGGAGAGCGAGTCGTGGAACGGGGGAGCGATGTGGGAACTGGTGAGCAGTTGTGAGGTATCGATAGAGAGCAGGGTGCCGTGAGGGTAGAGGGAAGGGCATAGCTTAGGGAGAGGGGTCGTTTGCAGAGATTTTTTATTCGGGTGAGTGGTTGAACGGAGAGGAAGAGCGTTGGCGGGGTAAGGTTTAGAGTGTGAGCGTAGAGGAGTGTTGAAGATGCGCAGGCCGAGTTGTGAGATGAAATTGGGAGGTGTTGCAGATTGAGGGGGCCGAAAGGGAAAATTGAGCAGAAGCTTCTTCTTCTTTTTTTTTTTTCTTTTTTTTTAGAGCATAGAGGAGTAAAACAGCTTGCAGAGATTGCAAAAATGAAGGCAACAACAGCCTCAGAGAATTTTAGAGAAGCTTTTAGACAGTGAAATACATCAGCATGGCTTTGCAAAAATTGCAGAAATGAAGAAATTTTCAGCAGAAAAACCCAGAATTTTTTAGAATATTATAGCAGCAGAAAATTGGAGCAGAAAACTCAGAAATCTCAGAAATATCTTCAAAAACCCTCTCAGCAGCTCAAAAATGCAGAATTTAATGGGCAAAAATTGCAGGAAGAAATCAACCTTCAGATGTGCAGTGCTGCTCTTCTCCAAACCAATTTCTGAATGCTGGGATTTTGAATGTTGCTCCTACTCAAAACCAACGCTGCTCTTCTTCAAAACACCTCTGAATGGCGGCAAAAACGTCTGCTGCAGAAACTCTGAGTGCTGTAAAAAATGTCAAGAATTTTTGCAGATATGCACAGGCCATAAACACAAATGGCTCACTCAATTTGGATCAGGGCCAGCAATCGCCCGCTCTGATACCATGTTAAACACCATGTTGAAGCACACACATGGTGTATGAGGAAGAATAAACACACACACACAAGAGACTCAACACACAATGAAGGATAAGCGTGTAGCTTTCTTATTTTTCCATTACACATGATGTACATTTATAGTACAATGGTGTGACTCTTGGTTTCATATTCCAAGGTCACTTGGACTCCATTGTGACTTTTCGTATTCCACACCTACCCATGGAGGATTAGGTGTTCCAACAGGACATATTGTAATAGAAAGTGGCATTTGTATTGATCCGGGAAGAGTAGAAGCTATTCAAAAAGTTGGCTTGCCAAGGAATAAAAAAAATTTGCAGTCTTTTTAGGGAAGATCAATTTTCTGAGGTGTTTTGTTCCTAACTTTGCAGAGCTGATCAAACACATAAATGTCTTGCTGAAAAAATATGCAGAATTTAAGTGGCGAGATAAAGCAAAGAATTCTTTTTCAACAATTAAATCTGCCTTAACTGAAGTTCCTGTTTTGATTAGTCCTAATTTTGAAAAAGATTTTCTGATTTTTTCATATGCTTAAGAAGAAAAAATTGCAGTTGTCTTACTACAGAAGAACAAGGAAGGTTTAGAGCAGCCTATTTCATTTTTCAATCGTGCTTTAAGGGATGTTGAATTAAAGTACAGCTTGACTGAAAAACAAGCATATGCACTAGTTAAGGCTTTGAAGTATTTTTGAGTTTATGTGCTGCATTCAAAAATAGTTGCTTTTGCGCCCAATATCATTGTTAAAGATGTGTTGTTGCAGCTAGATACAGATGGTAGAAGGGGACGATGGCTGACCAAAATTCTGGAATTTGATGTCAAGATAAGACCAACTAAATCGATAAAATGTCAAGGCTTGGCTCGCATGATGGCTGAATCTAACTGCAAAGCTTTAAATTTGAATGTAGAGGTAGCTGAAGGAGAAGATGGAGAAGGTATTGCTAATTATCCTGAAATATTTAATTCAGATTGGTACAAGGATATAGTATTATTTTTTGTTAAATTTCAACTGCCCACCTGAAATGGAGAAGTCTAAAAGGAGAGCTTTTAAATTGAGAGATGTGAAGTATTGCATTTTGGAAGACCATATTTACTAGAAGGATCCTGTTGGAGTATTATTAATATGTGTAGATGAAGTTGAATCCCATGAGATTATGACAGAGATACATGCAGGAGTGTGTGGAGGAAATTTGTATTGGAGAGCCACTGCAAACAAAATCTTAAGAGATGGCTATTATTGGCCAACTCTTTTATCTCATGTTTTTGCCAAAGTTAGAAGTTGTGTCGAATGTCAGAAATTTGCTGGTAAATAGACATTGCTACCATTACCTCTGATTCCTATTTCAGCAGATGTTCCTTTCCAGCAGTGGGGGTTAGACTTCATCGATGAAATTCATCCACCTTCATGAGGACATCATAGATGGATTCTCAGAGCTACAGATTATTTCACTAAATGGATTGAAGTTGTACCAACCAGGAATGCTACTGATACGGTAAATATCAAATTTCTATTAGAAAAAATTATGTCAATATTTGGTTGTCCATAGAAATTAGTAACTGATAATGCAATGGCCTTTAAATCTGCTAAGATGTACAACTTTTGTCAACAATATGGAATTGAATTGACTCATTCCATGCCTTATTACCCTCAAGGTAATGGATAACCGAGTCATCCAATAAAATTTTGGTGAGGATCATTAAGAAAATGTTACCTGGATATAAGAGAAATTGGGACACTCAGCCAGTACATGCTCCGTGGGAAAATAGAGTAAGTGGTAAAAATTCAATTGGAATGTCTCCATTTCAGCTTGTATATGGTACTGACATTGTAATGCCTTTGCAATTAGCTCTTCCTGTGATGAAATTCCTGCAAGATGAAGTTGATGATGAAAATCCAATCCAAAGGAGAATGCTCCAGTTGAAAAACGCACACCAAATCAGAGAATCATTGTTGGATAAAGTGCAAAAGTATCAGAGTAAAGTCAAATCTGTTTTTGACAAAAGGGCAAATCAACAGTTGTTTCAGGAAAATGATTTAGTGTTGTGTTGGGATGTTAGGAGAGCAGACCATGGAAGCATGGTAAGTTTGACAATTTGTGGTTTTGGATATTTAAAGTTGTTGAAGTTTTGGAGAACAATACTTTTCTGCTCAAACATTTGGATGATAATCAGCTGACTGGAGTCCCAGTCAATGGTCATTTTCTTAAGAAGTTATTTTTATGTAAGTTAGTTGAGTCATTTAATTTTAAATATTTGGTGTTATGTGTCAATAAAATCCATGCCCAATGGTACTTATGTCTGTATATAGGGTCAATCTTGAGTCCAATCGGTCAATGGTCAGTCCTAGTCCTTATTTTTTAAGAAGTCTTATGAGTTTCAAAGATTTTTATGGAACTGAGTCTACAATCCTTGAAGCCTCATAGGGAGGACTTCATCCCCAATAGGAGCCACTGTTAGCACTGAAAATGTTAATGGTGTAAATGCCATTTTGTCATTTTTTTCAATTTTTTCTAATGTCCTAGTCCATGTCGAAGTTTGAGTCATTTTTAATAAAGGTCAAAAAAGCGTCGCAAAATCAAGGTACTTTTAAGTGAATAGGTTTCATTAGTGTCTTAGAGTCATAAATAATTTAAAATCACTATTTTAACTTATGTTAGTGATGAAGGCTACTCGTCGTTTGGGTAATAAAGTTGCAGCCACCTTGTCTGGGATAATAGCTACCTTTGTTTTAATTTTATTGTCAAAACAATATTACAGTGAAGGGCATCTATATCTCAGAATTGAAAGTCACATTATTCACACAGTGAAAAGCGTAGCTATTTCACTGAGATTTTGGTTATCTCAATTCAAAGGTAAGGACAGTTATTCATCAAGCATATAGGAGCAACAAAAATTATTTTAAAGGCAAGGACCATTTATGTTTGAAGATCATTGACGACCCCTTTGCTATGAATATGATTATTCTTTTAATTAAGATTAATTATTATTTGACCCAAGGGGATTATTATTAGTGAATGGTTATTTTACCTATGCAACTAACCTATAGCTACCTCAACTAAGTCAAGCAAAAATCATAGTACGAGGTATCTGACATTTAATGATAATATGGAGTGTGAAGCCTAGTGGGATGACTCGGCGCTTGTTTTTGAATTATTTCAAAATATGTCATTACTCCTTGCCATAATTGCAGGCATGAAATTAGAGAAGAGAGCTCGGTGTTCACTCAACCAAAGTCCTCTGTGCAGCCTATAGGTGAACATAAACCGTTCCTCCAACAAGCAGTTTCAATTTTCAAAGCAAGCAAACCAAGGCTTCGTGGACAGTATTGCAACCAGAATTAAACAGTTGTTTTTATGAGCAGTCTAGATGTTAGAATAATGGGGAAAGGAGGAAATGTAAATAGATTAGAGCCAGCTAATACAAGATTCGTGGATGTTAGGGTTAAACCACAGTTCAAATCCGTTAGCTGGTGTAAATTCCTACAAAAATTTTATGGGGATAATGTGGCTTTAGCTTAGGCTTTTGCCAAGACTTTCGATGGTGAAAAGGTCAAGTTAGGCAGAAAAGAATTCAACATTTCTGAGGCCATCATAGCCCGTGCTACCCAAACCTCTGCAACCGTTGAACGTTGGTTTAAAAGCAAAACGCTGCCTGAAGAAGTAAGTTCCTACCTTAAGCCCAAACATGTTAATGTTAAGTGGAATCCAACTGCTCACATTTCTTGTTTTAAGGTCGAATACCAGCATGTTATCACCTTAGTCCAAAAATATATCACATGCAAGGGTAGGTTTTCTTCTATTCATCATTATCAGTTAAGACTCCTTGCTCACATTTCAGGAGATAAACCTCTTAACCTACCCTATTTTCTATATAAGTCTCTGCTCAAAATGTCTATAAAGCTACAAAAAACCCCAAACTACTCTTTACACAATTTGTATCATAGAGGGCTAATTAAAATTCTAATTTTCTCTCATCTTAAGAAGAAGAAAATTACTTAGAATAGGTTTTTAAGAGAAGAAGGTTTTTGTAGCATAAATTCTAGGAGAACGGTAGGGAGGCCCAAGAAAAGAGATATCCATGAGAAAACCAGTGTTGCCCCTGTTTCACATAGTTCACCATTTAACTCTGTACATTCATCAGTCTTCTGCCAAGTTGACCCTACTTCTATCTCAGTCAAAAGGCCAACCAGAAGCTCGATTAGGAAGGCGGCAAATCCTATGCCTATGCCAACAGTGTCACCAGTTAATGAAGTTCATGTCAGTAGCTCGCTTAGGGAACCTCAAATCCTAAGGTATTTCATGGAAGAATACAAGAAGAAATTCTAATAGAAAAATTAAAAGTCTCCTAAGAAGCCTATGTCAAAGGAAAAAGAGAAAAGAACCTCCTCTTCACGGGGCCAACCTAAGAACAAGCTCTTCATGGCAGAAGAACCAATGGAAGTCGACCCTGGACTTCTTGCACCTAAGCATGTTTTGTCACCAGTGGAAGTCAACCCCGGTATGAAAAGTTCAAGCCATGTTCCTGAGTCATCTCATCAAGCACAACCAAGTATTGGTACTTCTCTCACAAAGTCCACTCTCTCACAGGTTTTGTTTTCTCTAAAGAAAGGAAAACAGAAAATGTCACAGTCTTTCATAGAAGAAGAGCCTACTTTGGCTAAATTAGTTTCCTCCATTTGTTCTTCGACCAAGAAGAGAAAGAAAACTATGATACACTCTTATTCCTACTATGAAGACAGCAGTGACCCTGAGTACACAGAATCAGAAGATGAGGAGGAAGAGTCTAGTAGATCCATCCATGGAGGTAAGAGGTCCAAATTCATCCCTAACCCCTCTGTCAAGAGACCTCATACTAGGCCCAAAAATAAAATCAAGTTCAACAACAAGTTGATTGCTAATCCTAAATTAAGAGATGAAATTATCAGCATTGAGGAGAGCCCAGCAGACAAAATTGAAAGGAAGAAAAAGACTCAGTCAAAGAGTCAATCTCAGAGAAAGAATTCAGATAAGAGGGTGACTAAAGCAGAGGCCATCAGGATTTTTTCCTCTATTTTGGATCTATGATAAATGAAATATCAGGGCTCCCTTGGAGAAAAATTTTGGGTTAATGTTTCATGTTTTCTGGATATAACTACCTTTTCTGCGAAGGTAGAAATTATTTAAAAATATCAGCATGTGATGGAAAGGGGATAATTTTTGGTTTGTTATGGTGACATAAAAAAGGTGAAGTGGAGGAGTTTTCAGTTGCAATGGATGCTGCCAGGTGTCATGTATCAAGTCTTCTCCGAAATACCAGGGTTCTATATTGCACGATTGAAGGAGACATCCACATGTCACTCTCACTTTTTTTACACTTTTTGCTGAAGATTGGTTGCACCAGCATAGAAGAGTGGTTTAGAATAGGTTGCCACCTTATACAACCATTTCAGATTGATAGCCTTCATGATGTTTATCTTGTTTTTAATATATCACTATGTATTTAAGTTTAGAAGTAAACCTCATCTCTTGCACGAAATTGTAATAACTTTTGAAATAGATTTACCTTTTTCTCTGGAGATGACAGTATCATATTTTGTATATATATGCCAAACTGATATGAAGAAATGGTTGGTGGCATTAGAATTTGACTCATATGATTTGTAATATTTTTTTCCAATGAAATGGAATGATACTAGTGAGGACTTGTTACCAATTTGTTGTGTGTATTTTCAACTTTACTTGTGTTCACATATCTTATTTCTTTCAGTTTCAGTCTACAAACCATCATGTTATTATGTGTTCTTATCAATCTCTTAAACTTGTTATGAGTTTTATCTTTTTTTGTTAGTCTCACACAATGATCATTCCTGGTAAAATATATACTATAACACTGAAAGAGCATCACTCATGATAGTTATCCTTCGTGATATTTCAGTAAGAATCTTGTAAGACTAGGAATAGCTTTCTCTTGATGAAATATTGTTAAATTGTAAATTTTGTTAATTTCTACTAAATGTAGTATATTTTTGCTTTGCAGACCTATTGTTTCTTCTCTACCTTACTATTTCTTCTCCTCATAGGCTACAAACTCACTCCTTGCTACCATATCAGGTTCCAATACCCTCATTAGTAGAACTATGGATTTGACTTAAATCTCTTTTCAGTGAATCAGAGTTTATACCACCTACCAATCTCATAAAACAAATCATTAAATTGCCTTATAGTTTATGATATGTCTAGTCAAGCGCTTGCTGCAGTCCAAGTGTTGATTCCAACGACAACACTACTCATGACATAAATTTCGTCAAGCATGTAACAAATATGTAATCGACAGGTCATAACAATAGATATGAGCATAGGGGTCTCATACTTATCTGGGAATCGATAAGAAGCATTGATACCTTATCACAATAGTTTCAGTATCAACTATTAGGTCATATATTCATTTTTCATTTAGTTTCTAATCAAAACATGATGAGGGCCATACATCATGTTTGTCATAAAACATACTCATAACCAGCATATAAACAATAGAAATAACAAGGCTATAACAACCATAAAACCAAATATGAATAACTATATTTACCCATCAAATACAAGATGGAAAGAGCTCTTATTAACATATGCAAAAAGCAACCAGGTTCAAGACTTCCAAGTACCACTCGACAATAGATTGGGTTGAACCAAATCTTTCTTTCAAACAATCACCCTTGTGCCATATTCCAAGCATGAATGTGGGATCTCATGGATTAAACCAAACAAAACCAAACCAAGACTTCCATAGGCCAAACCACCTCAACCAGTAATTCCACCTCATGGTCGGACATCACTAACCATCACCAGATCACTCTCTACCTAAGTTGTCCAGGGCTCCAGAGCGTTTTTTCCAACCAGGGTTTCCAGGTCTAGTAACTCAACCCACATTTGTTGTCAGGCTTCTAGAGCATTTTTCCAACCAGGGCTTCTAGAACTAGTAACTCAACCCACCAAGGTCTTCCAGAGCGCTTTTCCAGCCAAGGCTTCCAGGACTAGTAACTCAACCCAAGTTGTTACAGGGATTCTAGAGTGTTTGTCCAACCAAGGCTTCCATGAACTAATAACTCAACCCACAACCAAAAGAACATGAGCACCAACCAGAAAACAAAACTAAATCCACAACACCATGGTTATCCAGGAAATGGCAAGGCTATGAAAAACCATTTTCAATCCATGCAATCCTCCATGCCAATGACAGATCACAACCAAGAAAACAAAAGCATGCGTCATGCACGCCAAAACTAGCAAGGAAATCATACATGCAACTCGGTACATGCAAGAAAAACCCGTTGTAGTTGTTCATACTGGTGTCCTCTTGCATTTTCATGCTCTTCCTTTTCCTTCTTGCTCCAAATCCCAAGTATGCCACACTCCTCCAAGAGTGATCCAAGAAAACTCTAGTGTCCAAGAGTATGAGAGAGAGAGAGAGAGAGGGATCCACCATAGGACTGACAAAAGTCTCAACCAGCAAAAGCTTTCCAACCGATCCTCATAAGCCTTTTTATTAATGAGGCCTCTAATTTCTTCATTTACCATTATTTTCCTTCAATTTTCTCATCACATGCAACCTATGACCTTTCACCTTTGTTTTCTCCTAATTTACATTATTCTCATAAATAAATACCAATAAATGTCACTTTTCCTTTCCAAACCTTTTTCATATCCTTTGTCAATTTCCATAGCCATTAATTAATCACAAGCGATCCCCGTCACTATATTTTTGCCCAACATTCATCTTGGAATACATGTCCCATGACCATGGTCTTATTTTACCTTTATTAACTTTCTTACATGGAATTTGACCAGGGATGTTACAAAACCCTCCCCCTTAGCGGAACACCGTCTTCAGTGTTCAATGACACCTATAAACTAGCAAGCCATTGAAATTTCAGAAGAGAGGAATAACCTATTCCAATTTTTTTAGTACCCTAACGTTTTGGACTTCTTAAGTGAGTCCATCTTCAAAACATATTGCTCATGGAACTTTATAACACAACTCGTTATAGTATTTATAATGACATCCTGTTGAAAACAAAACAACATACCGCTTACTAGAGCTTTATAACACAACTCATTATGATATTTTCAATAACAACCACATATACTCATACACATTGGATTAAAATTACAGAGAACCATACTATTTATGGATTTTTATAAATACATCTCAATACAAAATTTACATTAATATACACATATGCACATTTTCTCAATCAACAAATAAAAGGATACAATGTCTGCATCCATAACAAGGGAGTCTAGAGGCTCACACCTCCACCCTCAAAGTAATACCAGGATTCACCTCCTTCCCAGGAAGTCCAGAATCCACTGCCAAAGTCAAACCTGCATCCAATTTCTAGCGCTATAATCTTGCACCACTTGTTCTCTCAGTGAATAGTTACCGACTTATTATTCCAGGGCACATTTTTAATGTGCATTTGATTCCATTTGGAAATGCTAATGACTAAAACAAATCCATCTCTGACCTTCCCTTCTATGATACACAGTCCCTCGAGCAATCTGGCCACCCCCTTCCATGCAGTCACTCACCTTCCAAGTTTCGTGGGCATCCCCTTCTCTGCTACATAGTCCCTCAAGCGACCCCTCCCTTGGCAAGGTTTCCTCACATCGGAAGGTCCAAAAACTAGGTCATATCCCTGTCTCAAAACCATCATACCAATCATAGCATGCTCATGGAAATCAATGGAAACTATTGGGTACCAGTATCCCACAATGGCCCTGCTCCTGAAGTGCTTTACCAACATAATGTTTCTTGTTCCAATTCCTTTTGTTGTTGTTGCTAATTCTTGCAATCAGTTTTAACCACCCAACCGGGAATTTTCATGCTCTCCTATACTAAGAACATAACTACCATTAGATTCAAAATAAATTGAAATAAATTCATATCATACCTCATTGGTGGCCTGTCAATAAGGTACACTTGCAACTATGTTCACTTCCTGTCACAACAAGTCAAACTAGTTGTTTGATAAAATCATCATGTATAAACATATCACATCCGGTTAGCTCAAAACAAAACCATCATAATCAAAATCATAGATCACATGTAACCATCATAAACCATAATCATAGATCACATGCATAATCCTTTAATCGATCATGGGCTTCTACCTTTGTTCTTTATCCTTTCGTACACACACTGGAACAATTGCCACACCCGAAAAGCACCCAATATCTTTGCTTCTCTTCAATCACGTACACATGCACATAGTGTACACCACACATACAACCACACGTGACATACAACACCATACAATACATGCACCTACACCTGATATACAACACATACACCTAAACTCGACATACAACACAACACATACACTTACACCTAGTGTACAACACAACATAATACATACACTTACACCCAATGTACAACAGAATATATATATATATATATATATATATATATATATATATATATATATATATATATATATATATATATATATATATATATATATAACACCAGTGCACCACACAACGAAAACACATGTCACAATACCATGACTACACAATGCACATACACAATACCACATGTACAACATGTACACAACACCACCTGCACAACATGTACACAACACCACATTTACACAGCACCACATGCACAATGTGTACACAACACCGCCTGCACAAATTGTACACAACACCACATGAATGACATGTACACAGCACCACATGCATGAAATTTACACAACACCACCTGCACACAACACCCCATGCACAACATGTACACTAAAGCATGTGCGCACAACACCGCATGTACAATCATACACACAACACCACATCTACATAGCACCATATCTACAACATGCACACCACGCCATATGTACACAACACCTCATATGCAACATGCACAAAGCACCATATGTACACATCACCACATATCCAACATGTGCACAACACCATATGTACACAACACCACATATCCAACATGTGCACAACACCATATGTATACAACATCACATATCCAACATGCACACAACACCATTTGTACACCGCACTGCATAGACAACATGTAGTACACAACACCATCTATATATAGCATTGAATAAACAACATGTACATAACATTGCATAAACAACATGTACACAAGACCATCTGTACATAGCATTGCATAAGAAACATGTACACAATATCATATATACACAACACTGCATGCACACAACATCATAAGTGCAACATGTACAACATATATACAATAGTAGTACCACACCTCCAAGGACCACACACTGGCTCTACCAAGCAACCTTGCTTCTAGTGTCTTTCCACTATTCATGCTTATCCCAACATGTCGTAGATTACACTGCTTCCATTCCGCTGATGTATCCCTCAGCATTACCTATTGAGTACCTGATCCATACCTCAGATCCCTGCAATCCCCATCGCCCATTGGAGGGTCGTTTACGCTGACCAATAAGCAGTGTCATGCCTTGCAAATACCATCATTGCATCCCTTTCCATGAGGACAACATTCATTCTGTTGATCATTTCCTAAACAGACCCCTAAAAACACCTGTTTTTGCATTGGCGCTGGTAGCCCGTTATGTACTCGCGCCAATGGGGGAAAATTAACACTGATCCCGTGCCAATTGGCGCTCTGTCCCAGTGTTGCACCCGCGCCACTCTGTTTATGGAAAGTTTTTTAAAAAAAGAGGCGAAGTTTCGATTACAACAACTTCGTGGATGAGTCATCGGTGGTTTGCTGAATAACACGGCCTTCTCCTTTGACACTCTTGTTTCCACCATATGGGGAACCTCTAGGAGGATAAGAAGGGCCAATCGCACTATTGTAGGGATCCCAACCTCCTCCTCTCCTCTATAAATATAGCCTTCATCCATTGATAAAAGGCAGAAGCTAGTCTTGAAGTGCCTAAGCTCTGAATCTTCATATTCCCAAGGGCCTTTGTGTTGTAAAGCACCCTCTCTTTCCCTTAAGGCTAACTCAAGTAAGGAGACCATTGTCACGAGACTCTGGAGAGGTTTTCCCTTTCCTTGGCAAGCTTTACGAGACGTGGACGACTGGAAACCCGTCTGAAGGAGACCGCGACGTCAGAACTTGGTTGTAATCTCTCTTCGCTGGTTATTTAATAGATGATTATGATTATGGTTCCACTCCGTTTTCCATCATGTTAATGCGAGTAATGTCCTTTAGTGATGTTGAATTCGTATCAGTTTCTATGCTTGTAATACGTTTGTTTCTTACGTGTGCATGTGTTCGATATGTGCAGGTGTTCATCCGCGGAGATCGTGGAGGGATTGTGATCTGCCAAGCTTGAGGAACGGGGACGCTTCTTCTTCGGATCCTAGCGTTGGAATCCAGGTAGGCTTCTATCTCCAGCCTTTTCATTCGTAATTAGGAACCTGCGTCATGACATTGTTTGTTTGTTGCTAGACCCCTGCTGGGCTAGTAGGGATCGCCTCTGTCCGCAGAGGGGATTTACCTCCTCAACACCTATCCATAACATAAACATAGGCATAGTACAAACATATAATATCAATTCATATCCACATGATACTAACCTCATAAATCTTCCAAGGCTACTCTTCCCACTTGATTCTTCATAAGACCAGGAACCTATTTCTGCCATTCACCTGCATACGCAATAATTCCTCCACAAGAATGATCCTTGATGACCCTACCAGACAATGACATACGTACATACATACATACATATTTGCATATATAGACATCAACATAATCATAGTCACAACACAATTACTAAACATCGTAAGGTCTAGGTTAAGAGAACTCCCTTTATCCGTGCAACACATGCACAACTTTGAGAACAACAGTTCCCAACATAGCTAAGGCATATAATGCCTCAAATCCCTTTAATTTACCTTTCTCATGATTGTCCTGCCACTATTCATTTACACCAATGGACCCAACCAATTCAACTAGTTGTCATACTCTTTCCTTCCACTTCCCTCATTCATGCATCGAGCTTCATCCAAGTCTTACATTACATGTTGGGTTTCATCCATCTCTTCTCGAACTCCATTAACTTTCTCTTCCCAAACCAATTCCCAAGACTCTCACAACATAAAATACAATACCAAGAACAAACAAGAAGAAAACCATGAAAACCAATAGTAATATGACACCACAACAAAATGGCATGATCATGCACTAGAAGAAATCAATACCACAAATAAAGAACAACAAATCACAAAAGACCAAAAGCACACGACTAGCAACAAACACCATGACTCAATACCCATGGTTCCCATGGCTTCCAAGGAAAATCTCAACCAGAGCCTTCTTCAAAATCTCATGGCAGTCTCTTTTTCCACTCAATCCCTACATCATATTGTCATAACTACATAAATGTCAGTGTATAAGTAAATATAACAATATACTAGTTACCTTACCTTGTTGTGCCAAACACGTTGACCTATATTTGAACACATCCATGCTATCTCTCAAGGGACTCTAATTCCCTTGACGAATACAACTATAAATAGAAACTAGCAAATATACTTTTCAAATACATGTTCATGAATATAGAACATATCCTCATAATGCCAGACAAATCAAGGTTAAGAAGACTTCATGTATGCAAAGCACTCATTCGTTTGGAATTGTAGTTTCCAAACATAGTCAAATGAATTCTCACACAATTCCTTTATTTTATCTTGTTGCAATCGAATCTTATTATCTACCACCACATCACCCACCTATTAGTTATATAAACAAATCAAATATTACCTTGTCATGCTAATACAAAGCATGTTTCCCTGCACTTGTTCACACATGTAAGTCGCATGTTCCGTAGATCAAAACATTATATCCATTAATCTGAAATCTACCTTTACCAATACTAACAAACATGTCATAATCAACTCACATTTACTAGACATACTACTACAACTAGCATCCACTTTCATTCATGTACATATCAATTGTCTCAGCATATATTGTGTTAGTACAACCATCTTAAAACAATACCATTATGCATGCAATCTTATAGACACATACTCATATCATGCATTTAATCAAACATTCAAACAACAAAGAGATGACATAATAGACAACAAACACTCAAACACCAAATAGACAACATAATCAAACATTCAAACAATAGAGAGATGATGTAATAGACAACAAACACTCAAACACAAAATAGACAACATAATCAAACATTCAAGTACCAAGTTGACGACATAATTAAACACATACCTTAATGTATCTCAGGGGAGGCTATCTTGTTTGCACAATCAATCTAGATTAGCACGATACAACTTATCAACTCAAACATAAAGAAGGTCATGATGTCCATAATAGTAACTAGCTAACATGTTCAGATCATAAACTCAAAAACAATTGTCATTCATGCATAATAATCACATATGCACAGTCAATTTAGGTTAGTACAACACACTCTCATAAATAGGTCGAATCATACATGAATGTCATAACCCTAACCATCTGCATAGGCCAATCCAAATTAGCATGATACATATAACATCGAGATCCTAAGTACAATGACCCTAACCATCATTCTTATGACCAAAATGCATATAACAAGTTACCATCCTTCATGACTAACTGATGCATGTACATATTATCACACTAATTAACTAACATTTATCATACATGTAACCACAATAACAATAAAATGACAAGCATATAAGTAACCTTAATGCTTATAACAACCATTAACCAACATATTTGCATTCCCACCATACAAACTTGTATGACGATATTCTCTTACCCTAAATTCCAGTGTTGAAATCTCGCCTTTATAATATGCATCTCCTACTTTGTCTCAGCCAATACATCAGCATCATAACATATTGACAACATCATGATGACCTAAAATGCATACATTAACCTCATGCATGAAAACCATGACCATAATAACGTATGTATAACAACATCTAGACATTGACATGCATAACAAATTCATATAAAACCGACATGCATTCATGACAGACACATCCCAACAACAACACCATCAACTTCTGCATCACCACGACAACAATGACCGCCACCATGCATACACAACAAGCACATAGACCCCAAGCATAAGGACACATATGCAACCAACATGTACACATGACAACACATTCATCCAAGGAGAACGTAAACCAGACATCACCCAAGGAGAACGTAACCATGCTATGATACAACCATGTGGTATCATATATTACTCAAAGAGAGCGCAACCATGCTCTGATACCACTCTGTAACACACCTCCTCCCACATTTACCTAAGATAATCGGTCCACCAGGGTAAACATGTGATGAGGGGTTATTATGATATGATTCAACTTCCCAAGTACAGTTAAGGAAGTGGAACCGACATGACACAACCAATCTGACCTTCCACACATGCTACAAAACCTTTAGGAGCCAACCAACCCTCGCAGGTGACCTACTCCTGAGACAACTTGACATTTTACTGATCCGAACCCAAAGACACTCCCATGACAAGCCATGCATGCGACTCATGCTTTCCAGTCACTCCCACAACAAGACATGCCAGTGAATGTGGAATTTTTCAGGTAGTTATGTGTTAGTGACCCCAGATTCCGAGCCACTTTTTCTGGGCTAGGTCTCAGGCCACTGTCCAGAACTTCATGAAACTCCCATAAATGGTAAATGACATTGAAACTAGGCTACTAATGTAAACATTTTATCAAGGAATTAATCTGACCCCTACTAGCCATGACAGACATTTCGTCAAACATGTCACAAATATGTATTAACAGGTCATAACAACATATCTGGCATAGGGGTCTCATACTTATCTAAGAATTGATAAGAAGCATTGATGCATTATCACAATAGTTGCATTATCATATATTAGGTCATATATTCATTGTTCATTCAGTTTCTAATCAAAACATGATGAGGACCATACATCAAGTTTGTCATAAAGCATACTCATAACCAATAGAAATGACAAGGATATAAAAACCATAAAACCCCATATGAATAAGTATATTTGCCCATCGAATACAAGAGGGAAAGAGATCTTATTAACACATGCAAAAAGAAACTAGGTTTGGGACTTCCACGTACCACCCAACCATAGATTGGGTTGAACCAAATCTTTCTTTGAACCAATCACCCTTGTGCCATATTCCAAGCATGAATGTGGGATCTCATGGAATAAACCAAGGAAAACCAAACTACGGCTTCCATAGGCCAAACTAACTCAACCCTCAACCAGTGATTCCTCCTCATGACAGGACATCACTAACCATCACCAGATCAGTCTCTACTCAAGTTGTCCAAGGCTCCAGAGAATTTGTTCCAACCAGGGCTTCAAGGACTAGTAACTCAACCCACAGTTGATGTTGAGTTCCAAAGCGTTTGTCCAACCAGGGCCTCCAAGACTAGTAAATCAACCCACTGAGGGCTTCCAGAGTGTTTTTCCAACCAAGGCTTCCAGGACTAGTGACTCAACCCAAGTTGTTACAGGGCTTCTAGAGTGTTGTTCCAACCAAGGCTTCCAGGAACTAATAACTCAACCCACAACCAATGGAACATGAGCACCAACCAGAAAAGAAAAGAAAAAAAATAATATATATATATATATATATATATATATATATATATATATATTATAATTAATTTAAAAATAAATAAATTAATTAAATTAAAAAATAATAAATAAATTTTAAATTAAATTTTTTTAAAAATAAATAAAAAAACAAACAAACAAACATCCACAACACCATGGCTATCCAAGAAATGGAAAGGTTAGGCAAAACCATTGTTAATCTAAGCAATCCTCCATTCCAATGGCAAATTACAACCAAAAAACCACATGCATGCGCCATGCATACCAAAACTAGCAAGGAAATCATACATGCAACTCGGTGCTTCCAAGAAAAACCCATTGTATTTGTTGATCTCGATATCCTCTTGCACTTTCCTGCTCTTCCTTTGCCTTCTTGCTCCAAATCCAAAGTATGCCACACTCCTTCAAGAGTGCTCCAAGAAAACTCTAAGTGTCCAAGAGTACGAGAGAGAGAGAGAAGAAAACTATAAGTGTCCAAGAGTATGAGAGAGAGAGCTCCACCATAGAAATGACAAAAGTCTCAACCAACAAAACTTTGCCAAATGGTCCTCATAAGCCTTTTTATTAATGAGGCCTCTAATTTCTTATTTTTTCATTATTTTCCTTCAATTTCCTCACATGCAACCTGTGACCTTTCACCTTTCTTTTCTCCTAATTTCCATTATTTTTATAAATAAAACGCCAATAAATGCCACTTTGCATTTCCAAACCTTTTTCAATTTCCATAGCCATTAATTAATCACAAGTGATCTTTGTCACTATGCTTTTTCCCAACATTCAACTTGGAACACATGTCTCATGACCATGGTCTTATTTTACCTTTATTAACTTTATTACGTAAATTTTGATGAGGGTTGTTATACAAAATTTCTTCACTACTTAATTTCATGGTGGTCTTCCATTATGGAGAGTTTGGTTATGAATTTTACTAGTTGTTTGAATTTCGTTCGTTCCAAGGCCTGGCGGTGGATTTGGAATTTTGTTGCTCTTTGTATGTGTTTGGGACGTGATTCGTGTGGGATGATTGTAGTTAAGGGTCGCAGAAATGTGGTGAATAGTTTGGGTTTTAGTTGTTTGTGGTGTTGTCCGATTGGGTAGGTTGGTGGTAAACATTGGAAAATAAAAAATAAAAAAAAAATCTCACTCGATCTCCTCCTTGGTTGAGTGGGCTCTCTGTTGTGTCTAAGTGCTTTGTCTATCTGGTGTGGGAGATTAGGGGTCGACGAGCTCTTTCTAGGAATTGGAGGCCCCGATGCGGGCTGGGAGGGTGGTGGTTGTTGTCGTTTGACAGTAATCAAGAGTCATGGAGTGTGAAGGCAGAGGCTAGGGCCAGGCGTTGGACCTACCTCCTTACTCTTGGGGTGATTTACCATTGTTGTTTTGTTTCTTGTGAGCCTGAGTGATGGTGGTGGGTAAAAGGTTGGGGACAAGTTTTTGCAGTCAAGCGTGACCTCTTATGGGGGAATATGTTACGGAAAATGGGTTGTCCGTGCAAAGGAGAGGGTAAGCAAAGAAGGTCTAGAGAGGACAGTGATCGAAGTCATCAATAGCACACGAGGAGTGATCAAGAGCTCAGCATTAAGCTTAAAAAATGAAAGTGCTAAAAAATGCTTGAGACCTGAATGACCGGATAGAGCTCGTCACCATGATTCCAACGCAAATCGTTTCATCAAAATTTGAGTTCGTATGAGTGAGTTATGGTCTGCTATTCATTTTCCCAAAACAGGTAAATATTGTGCAGAACAATGATAGACTGATGACTTGGTAGTCCAATCAACACCTTAGTAATATTTAGGGAATATTCTCTAAATTTCAGCCAGTGACACTGTGACAAGTGTCATCTCCAGATTCACCAATGTTGCTTGGGGAAGTTGATTTTTTCTCTTATTTCCTAAGTTTGGAATCAACCATATAGCATTGGTAGTTTAGGAGTGGAGGACATAAGGCAACAACAATTGATTTGTGATTTGGGATTGCGCAGTAACTGACGTGGCGATAAGGTGGGTCCTACCAATCGCATCGGGGGTGTCTAGGATCAAGTAACATAAAGCGTTAACAAGGTGGCAGAATTGTAATGCGGTATATCGCATCGGGGGTGTCTAGGAGCAAGTAACATAAAGCGTTAACAAGGTGGCAGAATTGCAATGTGGTATATCGCATCGGGATATCACAATCGCAAGACGGAGCAGACAACATAGAATGTTTTATAGAAAATTTGTGATCTGCGATAAGTGTTTCGCTACGATCTGCAATAAGTGACTGCGATGCGATGCGATCTACAGAGATTTAAAAGCGGTTAAGCCAAGTTTTAATATGATAATACGTGGGTTTTATTATGATAATCCAAAGTTTAACGATAAGTGCAGGTTAGCGCTAAACGTGCTTAATCCCACTTAAACACCATTTCTCTTAACATTAATCGCATACTTATCTTGGCGGCACCTTTGGCAGACCCTCCAGATTCGGTGGACTTCCACATTTAGTGGATTTAACTGGCGGACATCCAGATTTAGTGGAGAAAAACTAGGAAAAATTGGTTTTTCCATAATTGAGGCAATTCTTGACCAATTTAGGCTCATGAAGATTCATTCTTGGTAGATTTTGATGTTTTAGAGCCATTGGAGCAGGTTGCAGAGGCAATGGGAGAGTTTAAACAACACTTTTTCATAATTAAAGCTAATACAAAGGCCCACACTGTGAAGCTGGACCAAGGAGATGTAGTGCAGGAGAGGTGAACTTCTTCATCAAAAACTTGTGTATTTGTCTCTGTTATTTGTGCTTGTTGTGTTTTATTATGTTGTTGTTCAGCGTTGATTTTCCATGCTTTTAAGTTCATGAAATACACTAAATCTCACCAAGTTTAATGAATTTTCAATCTTAAACACATGTATAAACCCTTGTATGATAAGAAAACCAAAGCACTTTCATGTTAATTCTGAAACTGATATTAGCACAGCATTAACTAACAATCAATTTCAGATCAAGTTGGTATCAGAGCACAAGGTTGCTAAAGGTTTATTGCTTGCTTTGCTTGAGATTGTGCAAAAAGGGTTTTAATAGTTGCAATTTTGTGATGCTTACAAGGTTGAAGTTGCATAGAGGACAAGGGAAGTTATTGGTTGTTAGTCGTGAGATTAGGACAAGGAGAAAGAGAGCTGAGAAAGCATCAAATTCACCCAAATTTCCACTCAAAGCTACACTTTAGGCACCTCAAGTTCCATCTCCAGTAATTGATATTGAAGAGGTACAAATTGCACAAGAGGCTGAAGTGATTGAGAAGGTATAAGCATCAAAGGTTGAGCTTGAATCCTTAGCCATTATGTCAGGAGTTGAAGAGACTCAAGGACATTCAGAAGAAGAGGATGTTAAGAGAGACTTCAAAGACATACAAAGAATGGTTAAAATCAAATACATACAAATATCATTTGCTTAAGGATGGGGTGGATTATATTGTGAGAGCTCATCGCAAGAAACTGAATATTTCTTTAGTTAATGCACGACAAATGAAGAGGCTAGTTAATGCAAGCAAAAATTTTGTGCTTCTCATGATCAAGAAAAAGGATGATGTTGACTAAGAATTTTTTGAAGGGGGTGATGACAAATTGAAATCTGATTTGTTTGATGTGGTAAGTCAACATGGCGAGATGTTTCAAGAACTAAGTGGGTTACCTCCGAAGAGGGGAATTCAGCATGAGATTCAGTTGCAACAGGATGTTCCACTTCCAAACATTGGTATGTATCGCATGTCAATTATGGAGAGTTTGGAAATAAAGAATAAAATTCAATATTTTTTTAACAAAGGTATCATACGCCCATCTACTTCACCATGTGGTTCACCAATTGTTTTGGTACGAAAGAAGGACAGGACTTGGCGCATGTGCACTGATTTCCATGCACTTAATAAAATCACAGTAAAGAATCGCTACCCACTCCCATGCATTGATGATTTGCTAGATCAGTTGAAGTATGCAAGATATTTCACTAACTTAGACTTGCGAAGTGGTTATCATCAAGTTAGAATAGCCGAAAAGGACATTTGGAAAACTGCTTTCAAAACTAGGCAAGGATTGTTTGAGTGGTTAGTTATGCCATTTGGTCTAACAAATGCTCCCGCTACTTTCATGAGAGTCATGAATGATGTATTTAGACAATTTCTAGATGAGTTCTTGATTTTTTACTTGGATTACATGCTTATATTCATCAAATCAAGATAAGAACATTTCATGCATGTGAACAAGGTACTTGATGTCTTGAAAAAAGAGCAATTGTTTTTAAAGATATCGAAGTGCGAGTTTGGCAAGACTTCTTTGTTGTATTTGGGACACATTGTTGGAGGAGGTGAGTTAAAGATAGACCATTCCAAAGTAGGGGTCATTCTGAATTGGCCCAAGCCCAATACATTTACAGAGATAAGAAGCTTTCTTGGGGCAACACAGTATTGGAGGAAATTCATTGCTAATTTTTCTTCCATTGCAGCTTTGTTACATGCATTGACAAGTGTCGAGAAATTCTTCCATTGGAGAGATGTACATCAAAAATCATTCGATGCTTTCAAGAAAAAGATAAGTTCAACACCGGTAGTAGCACTTCCAGATCTTAGATAGCCATTTGAGATCCAAACAGATGCAAGTGATTATGCTATGGGAGAAGTGCTCATGCAACATGGTAAGCCTATTTCATTTCATTCTGAAATTTTTAATGGAGTTGTGACTAATTATCCCACCTATGATAAAGAGTTATATGCATTAGTACAAACTTTAAAGAAATGGAAGCACTATTTGATGGGGAAAGAGAACAGTATCCACACCGACCATCAGCCATTGCAGTACTTATAACATAGTCAAAGTTGCAGCAATCAAGACATTTCAGATGAATGGGATTTCTACAACAATTTTATTTGTTTATCAGGCACATAAATGGAATCTATAATAAGGTAGCTGATATGCTCTCTAGGCATATTGTAAATTCATCTATTATACTCAAGCACAATTCAATTATGCATGAAAGTTAAATTGAACAATATGCATATGATAGTGAATTTCAAGATGTGTATGAAAGCTTGAGTCAAGGAAACCAAAATGAAGAGTTAGATTATCATGTGCATAATAGTTTGTTGTATCACTTGGGAAAGTTATGTATACCACAGGGAGAAAGAAACGGTATCATAAGGGAGACGCACACATCATTGATTGTTGGACATTTCAGTGCAGGCAAGACAATAACGAATCTCCAAAGGTATTGTTATTGGCCACACATGATTGATAGTGTATCTCGTTTTATTAGAGGATGTTCTTTATGTGCAACAAGTAAGCACAGAAATAGGAAACTTGGATTGTAAACTCCACTTCTGGTTCCTTCACATCCTTGGGAGAGTATCTCAATGGATTTTATAGGTGGTCTTCCTATGTCAAGGAAAGGTCATGATTAATTGTATGTTGTGGTAGATAGGTTCAGCAAAATGTGTCTTTTGATGCCATGTAAGAAAACAATTACAGTTGAACAAACCGCTAATATTTTCTTTCAAAATGTATGGGTTCATTTTGATCTTCCTACTTCTATTGTAAGTGATCGGGATTCCCGGTTTGTTGGAAATTTTTGGTCAAAATTATGGGACATGATGGACACAAAGTTGAAGAAGAGTACAACATTTCATCCACAAACATATGGTCAAACTAAGGTGGTAAACAAGACAATTATTCATCTTCTTAGAGGTTATTGCAGCAAGCATCCCAAGTTGTGGGATGAACAGTTGCATTACATTCAACATGCATACAACAGGGCAAAGCATTCTTCCACAAACACATTGCCATTTGAGGCATGTTATGGTTATTTGCCAAGATTACCTTTGCACTTCATCTTTGAGAAATTTGTCGCTATAGATGGTCATAGTGACATAGATAAGGCAGGGAATTTCATTGAGAAAATTCAGTTGATATATCACACAATGCAAGAGAAACTTGAAAAGAGTCAAAGCAACTACAAGGCAAGGCATGACAAACACTGTGTTGATCACAAATTCTAGGTTGGATATGAATTTTGGTTGTATATCATCAAATAAATATAGCAAGGGGAAGGTAAAAAGCTCAAGCCAATCCATTATGGTCCATTTAAAATTATGGAAAAGATTGGTACTAATGCATTTAAGTTAGATTTGCCTCCTTATATGAAAATATATTTTTTCGTTAATGTTGAGAATTTGAGATTGTTTGAGCCTCCTTTGATTGATGATAAAGGAGAGCATGTTCATCTGCCATCAATAGATTATTTCTCGCCAGAATATTTGGATGAACTTCAGCAAGATCTCATACTTGTCAGAAGAATTAGAACTTCAAGAAGAGAAAATGTTGAATACCTTAGAGTGGGACTCAATGGACAAAATCCTTCAAAGGCCAAATGGATGGAGAGTGGAAGGGTGAGGGAGTTGTACCCTCACCTGCTGAACAATTGATAGTATCTTTTGGGGTCCAAAAGGCTTATAGTGGGGAGGAATGATCAGGAGCTCAGTATTTAGCTAAAAAAATGAAAGTTCTCAGAAATGTTTCATACCTGAATGACCAGATAGAGATTATCACTAGGATTCCAACGCAACTCATTTCATCAAAATCCAAGTTCGTATGAGTGAGTTAAGGTCTGTTATTCACCTTCCCAAAACAAGTAAAGATTATGCAAAACAGTGATAGATTGATGACTTGGCAATCCAGTTACCACCTCAGGAATCTTCAGGGAATATTCTCTAGATTTCAGCTAGTGACACTGTGATGAGTGTCATCTCTAGATTCGCCAATGTTGCTTGGGGAACTTGAATTTTTCTCCTATTTCCTAAGTTTGGAATCAACATCTCGCATCGGTAGTTTAAGAGTGGAGGACATAAGGTAATAAAAAACGATTAGTGATTTGCGATTGCGCAGTAAGTGACGTGGTGATAAGGTGGGTCCTACCAATCACATCGAGGGTGTCTAGGAGCAGTCAAAATAAAGCGTTAACAGGGTGGCGGAACTGGGATGCGATATATCGCATCGGGATATCGCAATCGCAAGATGAAGCAGGAAACATAAAATGTTTTATAGCAAATCTTTGATCTTCCATAAGTGTTGCATTGCGATCTGCAATAAGTGACTACGATGCAATGTGATCTGTGGAGATTCAAATCAAGTTTTAATATGATAATATGTGGGTTTTATTTCGATAATCCAAAGTTTAACGATAAGTGCGGGTTAGTGCTAAATGCGCTTAACCCCACTTAAACACCACTTATCTTAATATTACTCACATAATTATCTTGGCAGCGCCTTTGGCGGACCCGCCAAATTTAGGACTTCCACATTTAGTGGTGTTAACTGGCGGACATCCAGATTTAGTGGAGAAAAACTAGGAAAATTTGGTTTTGCCATAACTAAGGCAATTTTTGACCAATTTAGGCTCAGGAAAAGTCATTCTTGTTAGATTTTGATGTTTTGGAGCCATTGGAGTAGGTTACAGAGGCAACAGGAGAATATAAACAACAATTTTTCACAATTGAAGCTAATACAAAGGCCCACAGTATGAAGTTGGACCAAGGAGATGTAGCCCGGGAGGGGTGAACTCCTTCATTAAAAACTTGTTTATTTGTCTCTGTTATTTGTGCTTGTTGTGTTTTATTATGTTGTTGTTCAGCATTGAGTTTCCATGCTTTTAAGTTCACGAAATACACTTAATCTTACCAAGTTCAATGAATTTTCAATCATAAACACATGTATAAACCCTTGTATGATAAGAAAACCAAAGCATTTTCATGTTAATTCTAAAACTGATATTAGCACAACATTAACTAGCAATCAATTTTAGATCAAGGAGGAAGCGAAAGGTGAAATCGAAGAGATGCAAGGACAGGAGGAGGCCGATGGGCATGTTGACCAGGTTCCCTCTTTTTATCCCCTATCTGAGCAAATTAGAGACATTAGTACATCCTTGGATCACCTCCACCAAAATAAGCATGATGATAGGCTTGAATGGATAACATATATCAACGATATACATAACACATAGGAAGAAATAATGGATCAGATTACTTCAGCTAAACACGTCTAGGGCCAGTTACTGGAGCGCTTTGATGAGCTTGAGGCCAGATTGAGTCACTTGGAGTACCATGTACACTCGGGTCTAATACGTTATGGTGAAACTGGGAAAACTATGCAACCCCCTCCTTAGTTTTTTATATCATGATGAACGATGTCAATCACTTTTTGAGTGTTTTTTGTAGTAATTTATGCCTGGTTCTTAGTATAAAATTTTATAAAAACTTCTTATCCCACCCATGCTTCAGTAGTTATGTGAAAACTGACAAACAAGGTGGTGAAAGGACTTATGATGTACTAAACTCTTTCTTTTTCTTTTTTTTGCGTCTGAAAAATTAATGAAAAAATATTAACCGACAAAATAAATAAATAAATATTACATAATACAAGTGAAAATAAAAAACAAAATTCTTATAGCTAAAACATTTTGTTGCGCATTTTGTTGAAAACCAACATAGATCATTTTGTTACCAGATTTACCAAGAGCTGGGAGGAATTAAATCTATCTAGGTGAAAACCTTTCCTCAAGTGTTTCATTCAGAATGAGGTTAAAATCTTGAGAGATTTGATTTGTCTCGACACTTGGTAGATTCAAAGTTAATATGGATCTATGCTATTGTATACAACATACAAGCAAAAAGAATTATAAATCTTGTCATCAATGTACACAACAAAAAGATAAAACATATCCAATTGACAACAATTAAGGTCATTGTCACGATCAAAGTCATCTTTGTCATTTGGTGCAAATAGTTGGTTCCAAGATAGGTACAATGGCACCTCAATGATCATTCCTAAATTGCTTATAAATTTCCAATGTAGTGAGGACCAAAGTTGTATTAATAAGTTTACTAGGGGGTTGGCAAGCCAACTATAGCAATATCATTCCTATATTTTTTGTGTATTATTTAGTTTACTATGTGATGTGTTCATTCATTATTGTTTTAAAGTAGTGTAGCGTGAGAAAAAAGAATTAGGAAGTCGAGAGGGGGATTTCTTGACGATGATATGGATAGTGTTGCAATTGTGTATATATTTATGTTAAATATTATAAAAATAAATAAATTAGTATGTATATTTTCACACTTGATAATATGATGTTAAGAAATTTTGGAACATTGAATGATTTCGTTGAGGTGTCCAACGTTTTAGGTGAACGCTTCACCCATATTTAGGGACAAAAATATCAGATTGATGAATATGTGTGAAGTGTTCACCCAAAACATTGGACACCTCAACGAGATCACACAATGTTCAAGAAGTTCTCGTTGTCATGTTAGAAAAGTTTTATTTTTATTATTAAATTTTCTATATAAAATTTATTATTATTATTAATTAATTAATTATGATAGTAGACATATCTATTTCATAATAGGTCTTACATAATTTTAATTTAATTATTAATAATTATTAGGTGGTTGGTAGAGATTAAATATTCATAAAATATGCATGAATATTCATAGTAGTGTTTAGAGATTAAGTGTTAAGATTTATCTCCAAGTTAGTTATGTCATTTTAATTAATTTCTTCCAAAGTAATTAATTAAAGAAAATGTCATGTCAACACATGTCATATTAGACATGAGGTATTGATAAGCCATGGTATTGTAACAAAAGCTATTTAGAAGTTGAGAATTTTCATGGTGAAGTAGGGGTGGATCTCCGTGGTTAATAATATTGTTACATGTATTTTAAATTGTATATATGTTTAACTCATATACCGGCCTAGATCCATCTTAACTCTAGGTCTATCAAGTGTCGAGAGGGATCAAATATGTCAAGGTGAAAACCTCTTTTTTGAGTGCAAAACTTGAAGAAAGGTTTGCACCTTGAGATATTTTATCACTCTCGGTGCTTTATAGATATGGAGTTAAGATGGATCTTTTATCCTAAATGTCTATATACTAACTGGAAACATAGGAAAAGATCTACTAATTGAGACTTCATTACGCAATACGCTATACAACAATACTGGTAAATTCCAAGTGAAGTAAAAAATCCATAAGTTAACTAAAGTCATCAAAAGGACATGAAAATACCAATAGTGTTTGGAATGGTTGGACTAACTCGAGTGGAATATTTGGTTTGTTGCAAAGTTGTTCCTCAATCCTAACTAGTTCTTCATGTGTTCCATCCCCAGTGGGGTGTATATGTTTTCATAATTAATTATCATATTGTTTGAGTTTTATGATTAAAAAATAAATAAATAAATTAGAATGCCCAATGTTTTTAAGTGGACACTCCACCTATCATCATAAACAATTGAAACAACAATGTTTGAAAAGATCCTCGAGTTCAAACCTCATGGGGAGAGACAAAGGATAAAATCCACATTATGGGAAGTAAATTATCTCAAGGGATATCCACGCTTGACCGAGCCTCACACAATCATGGTGATAACATCCCAGTATGGGTTGATCATTTTATTCCATCCAATAATGAAGTGACCTTGGCCTAGGCTCAACCTAGCCACAATAAAAGTGTATGTGAGCAGTGCATAAATAAGGAAAAAAATTGGAAAACAAGAAAGATATCATTGGTGGAGAAAGATTACCATTAGACAAAGGAAACAAAAGTCCTATAATTAATGATTTAGCAGCTAGGAAATAAAATATATATATTAAAATAATAATTACAAAATTAATTATATTAAGGAAACGATTATGAATCCATGTATTGGGTGTTAGGGAGGCGATAACTGGGGGAGGGCATGGTAACTGCCCCACCAAGTATAAAATGTGGGAGATGTGGCATAAACATCCCCCCATGTTAATCAATCAAGCATCATACTCTATACTTGATGCATGTTTACACAACACTCCATACAAAATGATAGAAGGTATACACAGTCGGGTTTTAATGCCTCAAGACTTGACATTAATTTCAAAGTGCGGAAATGCAAGTAGAAACCTCCAAATCCTACTTCAGTTATCATTATAAATCTAGTGCACCGTGAGAATTTGTAATTATATGAGGTGGAGCACATTTGGTTTCTAAGCTTTGATTCAGGTTCAATTACATTAGTAAATCAATGAAATTTATGGACTCACGTTCTTGCGTAATAATTTAATTGTAGAGCAGCAAGGAATTATAGTTTAAATTATCATCTTAGAGGTGTAATTCATCATTGGTCCATTGTTTCTATCTGAATCCAAGCTCCACTATGGATTTTTAGTTTTTCTTTGAGTCCCTTCACCCTAGGTTAGGAACTTGTTGGCTCCTTATATGTTTCCTCTCCATGTTCAAGTCCCACCACCTTCTTCAATCCTCACCTTCCTTTTGGGACTAGGATATGGTTGGTTGTGAAGGAAAGTCTTGTTTCACCTCAGTTTGATGTGCCCCTAGGTTGGATCTAACCTGGTCTAACCTCTCATGCCTCGCTAGTCTAGCCTTACATCCATTCATCACCTCCCAGGGTTAGATTTCAAGCCCTCCCCTTCTCTCGCCTCCCTCATGGCTTTGCCCCTCCCCAATTGAATTTTGATCTGGTATCCACTTGTCGATATCCATGCCTAGACAAGAAGATAGGTCCATAAGAGAAGTGACTTGTTACTGTGAGATGGTTTCTCAAGCTCATATGTGTGCAAATTTCTCAACAAGGCATTTTAGAGACCACACTCCGCCTCAAATTCAAGAGGAAATAACTAAGGTGGAAAGGGGAATAATAGTGGAATGTGAATGTTTGTCGGATGTGGAAATTGCAAGTGACTTCGTTGACTGGATATTGGTTGTTGGGCATTAAAGGGGAAGAATTAATTAGTATATGTACATTATAGATATTTACTGGCACATGAAAATGTTGCTCGGGGTGTTCTTTTGCATAGAAACAAAGCTTGGGAAAAAATGTTGTTGATGTAAGATGAGTTGCAACACGCAACTAAAAGACTAGATCAACATATGCAACATATCAAAGACCAAAGACCACCCATGAATCCCTCTAGATCTAAAATACTTGCCAAGGAGTAGCAAAGAGCCCATTGTTATTGAGGAATTAAACTGTCCCAGGACAGATTGATGGATTTTGTCCAATCTCCTGTTTTTCACTTTTTTGTTTGTTTTCTAGTTTTACGGGTATGATAGCTCAAGAAGGCTATAGGCCTCAAATTATCGGTGTTGTAATTTTGAACTCTCAAACCACTATCAATTGTTGGATGCTCAAGAACCTCTAGTTATGCCACTAGTATGATTTCCCTATTGGTGAACCAGGGCAAACCAAACTATATGTCTTATTTTTTCTTTCATGAAATGAACCAATTTTACATGCAACAAAAAAAGGAAATGATTATCAAAATAAAGAGTGGAAACAAAGAAACAAGATAGGATGCAACAATAAATGGATTAAGTCATGATAGTGAAAAGGGAATCAAAAAAGGAGGGGAAAATATAATAGAAAAATGTAAGAGAAAATCAATCGAGATTATTAAAATCTAGTGGAGGCCAAGGCTTAGGAAGAAGATAAATTTAAATGAATAAATTAAATATTAAAGAGGGTTAACAATTGAGGCACTCAATAATGAGTTTCAAAGACTCTCTTAGTTTATTGTCATCTTTTCCATTAAACTTATGAGGATGTTTTTGAATTTCAAGAGCCTCCCTAGTGATACATGAGGTGTAAAAGGGGTTTGAGGCAAGTATTTTGGTTTTGTCAAAGCAAATAAGGTGTTTAGATTTGAATGAAAGCTTGGCAATCACTGGTTTGCGATGATGTTGTTATGTTCAACAATATAAGCGTTAAATGGTTTTCCAGTTTGACCAATGTATGATTTTCCATAAGGCAAGGAATTTGACAATTATTGATTTAATATATATTTATTATTTCCTAATCATTTTCTAACAATGAAATCACTAATTATATTACTCTATCTACTTAAATTTTATCTCCTTCCTTTGAAATTAATATTTCTCCCTTAATGGTAATCTTCAAATTTTCTTTTCCCTTGTCTATGGAAGTTTCTCGTACTTTTACATTAATTATATTTGATGATAGATTGAATGTCAACTTGAAACATTAAACATTTTTGAACTTCCTACATAGTTTCTCTAAAAACGCTTTAACAACAACAAATTATAAGTTATACATCTTCATCTCATAATATATATATATATATATATATATATATATATATATATATATATATATATATATATATATATATATATATATATATATATATATATATATATATATATATATATATATATATATATATATTAGATCTAAGACTTTTGTGATCCATAATTTAGATAAATGTCCCCTTGTTCCGATGATGAACCACATTAGATGGTTCAAACATCAACCGATACTAATGATGTGATTAATCCGAAAGATAATTATCTTACGTATATATATATATATATATATATATATATATATATATATATATATATATATATATATATATATATATATATATATATAGCTTAGAATTTGACATTTTATAGATTTTCTTTTTCTTTTTCTTAGACTCGTTGTATTTAACAAATTCTTATGAATAATCTGTCATAATATTTTATTGGTATTTAGTACAAATAACCCTTCCATACTATAATGGATTTGATATTCATTGAATTCTTACCACTTGAATTGAAATCTAAAGTTTCAACTTACTATCCCTTCCCTTAACCATATTATTAGAAAATTTAAAATTTAAAATATATATTTATATCATCTTTTCATTTTTATAGAGATGAGATTTGAAATTCCAACCCCATGTATACTTTTTAATCATATAATAACTATCCCCATTCGGGGTGGAGAACGAGGAGAGGCAAGTCATTGGGGGGCTAGCCCGCCACACCACCACCTCATAAAACATTTAAGAGGGGGATGGCGTGGCTTACCCCCCACATGTAAATGCATGCAAATACCTCTCTTCAATTATGAATGTGGCAAGCTTCTCTTTCGAACCACATTCTATTTTCAAATAACTGCTACAACGAGTTAAAAGGTGTGAATCACTTCCCTCCTCGATATAGGTACGATTTTGTCTAAAATCTTACGACATCAAGGGACCTTTGAATGGAAAATATCTTGTTTTCTTAGAGATTCTTCCTCAGATTTTTCTGGACCTAGACCAATTCACCCCATTAAGTTGCATTATGGGGTTATTGCTCCGTGCACTCTTTGATTTTGGAATTGTCTATCACATGGCTAGGAAATTACGGTTCTTGGGATTAATGTCAACGAGTTAGAGTTGTTGCTGGTCACATGCATGTGTGATGTGTGATGAGTGCTTGGTGATGGATGTATGAGGTTGTGGCAAGCTTCTCTTTCGAACCACATTCTATTTTCAAATAACTGCTACAACGAGTTAAAAGGTGTGAATCACTTCCCTCCTCGATATAGGTACGATTTTGTCTAAAATCTTACGACATCAAGGGACCTTTGAATGGAAAATATCTTGTTTTCTTAGAGATTCTTCCTCAGATTTTTCTGGACCTAGACCAATTCACCCCATTAAGTTGCATTATGGGGTTATTGCTCCGTGCACTCTTTGATTTTGGAATTGTCTATCACATGGCTAGGAAATTACGGTTCTTGGGATTAATGTCAACGAGTTAGAGTTGTTGCTGGTCACATGCATGTGTGATGTGTGATGAGTGCTTGGTGATGGATGTATGAGGTTAATGGCTTTGTTAGTTGGCATTGATGTCAACACACTTATGACTAGACCTAGTGGAGGCTGAGTAGAGATGGATTCCACATGTGATGATTGGTTTGAGGATGGCATGTTGTGTTGGTTGGAGGCACAAATGTTGCAGGAGGTTGGAGAGATGCTCTAGATGACTGCATATGTATCTACATGTCTTGGAGACATTGCATATGCTTCTACATGTGTGAGATGTGGTTGCTTGTGTTGGAGGTGCCTCTACCAGTGATGGAGGCAGTTGTATGACTTGATGTTGTTGTTGCAAAAGACTTGGAGATGTTGCCCCATGTGTCAGAGATGCTGCTATAAATGTTGGAGGTGTTAGAGATGTTTTGGTTGCTGCTTGAGGAGATGGAGGTGTTTGGTATTGGTGCTAAAGTTGGCAGAATAGGTCTAGCATGTCATAGACTTGTTCTTAACCTATTTCATCAGTTTCATACCTATTACAGAGGCTTGAAGGAGTGTTCAGAAGCTTAGGAAGATGTCCCAATAGGTGGTATAGGTTATGGACTGAAGAACTAATGTTTTCCTTCAGTTTTAGCCCAATCGCATGCATGATGGGTCAAGGGAGCGGTTTTAGGCTCTAGGCGTTAGCAGGGCAGGCTGAAGGGAGTAGTTATAGCTCCAGTCGCATGCATGACAGTGCTAAGGGAGAGACAATGGTGTTTTCACTAAAATTAATTCGCATTCCTCATGTTGTTGAGATAATTTTTGTGTTTTGGATACATCCTTGATTGAAACTTTTATGTTTATGGTAAAAAAAAATTGTGGGACCTCCAGAAGTTTATTAAAGTTGAAAATATAAAAAAAGGATAATGGAGTTTGTGGTTGATTGAGTCAATGAGCTTAATCCACATCAAATCAAGCATATGGATAGAGTTGTGATGCTCAGTAGTTCTAAATAATTATTGAGTTGAGCACTTGTGTTCATCTACATATTGGAGAAAGCTCATTGTGAGTATGGTTGATTACACTAGTGTGTGGAGTGAGTGAGAGCTTGGAGAAGAGTCTGAAAGTTGCATGTGTTGTCTAGTGCAAAATTTCTGAAGCAGTTTGTAGTTGTAGCAACAGTAAGTGAAGTGTTGAAGTGTGGATTATTGTAGAGAATTGTGGAGATTTTTTTTCAGCTGGTGTGGATTTTTTGTATGGATTTTTTATGGTAGCTTGTGCTGCAAATTTATTATTTGATTGGGACTTGATGCTATGTTGTTGTAGTGTTCATGTTAAGCAAGTTTTAGGAGTCCAGTATGGAAAAATATTACACGAGGCTCGCATGGAGGAAGTGAAGGCGTGGAGGCTTTGAGTATATAGTGACTTGGTGGATGCAGTAGAAGGAAGAGTTTTCCTCATCCAATGGTGGTTGGATAGTTCTCTGGAAACTGGGCAAGGCTCATTGGTCATGATAGTACTAGCAGATCAGGGTTTGTAGAGTCGAATGTTTAGTTCAGGAGTAACCGGGCGAGGATCGTTGATCGTGGTGGCCTTCAACGGATGGTAGTCTGTAGATCCATGAGAGAAATTGTTTCTTTTCTGATAATGTTAGTATATTGTGAAATAATTCAAGTCTTCCAGCTCATAGAGTGAGTTCATCCATGTATAATTTGTTCCAAAGATAATGAAATATCGATCAACGCAACAACAAGGTGGTTTTTTTCCCAGGATGGGTTTTCCACTAGAAACACTTGTGTCCATATGTTGATTGATTTTTCATGCTAGCATGTTTATTTTGATGCTTTGATCTATGTTTGTGTGTTTCAATTCATGCATGGTTTGAAAGATTAATAATTATTAAAACTTGTATAAACACTCACACTATTGATTAACCCCCCCCCCCCCCCCCCCCCCCGGCCCTAGTAGTGATGTAGTTTCCAACAATTGGTATCAGAGTAGGGATCTCAATTGAAACATGATCGTTGGAGAGTGGATCTTGGAGAATTTGGCATAATTTTTGCAAATTTTACGAAATGGATCAACAAGGTATTTCATTACTTCATGAAGGTAAATTTGCAACTTGGAGAGTAAATTTGGATTCATATTTTTTATCCGTTGATGAATATTTTTTGCTATTAGTTGAATATGGAGTTAAACATAAATCTAATGAATTAGCTAAAAATATAATTTTGAATAGTAATGCAAAATCTGATACCAAATCTGTGAAGCATTGTGAGACTGCCAAAGAAATGTTGGATAAGTTGTAGAACTCGTATCTTGGAGGAAAATTGCATTTTTCAGAAATGGATAGAAATGCAAAGGACTCTACTTTTATTGCAGTAACTAATAAAGCCTCCTCACAAGAAGATGAAGGCATTAGTGATTACAGTGATAGATCAAGCGTCAGTTTCAAAAATGATGAGCAATCCAAGATCATGGCACTAGAAGCAAAGACTAAAAGGCTCATGGCTAAAAACAAAGAGTTGGAGGATAAATGCTAGAAATTGAAGGGTGAAGAAATTTTTGTAAGAGAAGAGTTAGAGAGATTCAAAACTAGTGCTCAAGCATCAACAAGCAAATCTGAAATTGTTGTAGCACCTAGTTGCAACAAAAATAATGAAAATTTCCAACCATGCACAAAGCAGCACAAGAAAAGGAATAGAATTGGAACATGCTATAATTGTGGAGTTTGTGGTCACATAATAGCAATTTACAGAAATGGAGAGATTAATCACTCTCATAAAATAGAGTAGTCAAAGGAGATGCTACATCGAGAATGCATGCAAAGGAAATATCCATCCGTAAGGTATAATAGTCCATTCTATGGTTACTGTTTCTCATGCAATGACTTTGGCCATAGGACTATTGACTACAGGGCACATGCAAGGAGGACAAATCATATCAATATAAGACATCAATTTATTCCTCTATTCCTTGGTCACATTCAATGTTTTGTATGTGATAATGTTGGCCATATGGCTAAGGATTGTAAGTTTCCCATGTGTTTTAGGAGATCCATCCAGAGAGAGGAGAATATGCAAGGTCAACCACACAAGAAGAAGAAGGGTCATCAGATGAAAGTTTGGAGAAGAAAAGAGCAGCCAAGAACTTCCACCAAAAATTGAGGCCTGCTTGGTCTCAGGGAGAGCATATGATTTCATAATGAGTTGTAGGCAAATTTTTAATTATGCAATCATATCAAAAAGTGTTTAGTAAAGATAAATGTGCATTTTTTAGAGATGCATGTGTTTAGGGGAGTTCATGAGTTTTGAAGTGCATTTTCATTTTCAGATCTATCTCTTATCAATATGATTTTAGTTGGAGCAACTATATATTTTTGGAGATTGATGGAGGATGACACATTCAGGGGGAGCATTGTCGCTTCCTAATAGATTAGCATAGTGTTGGCATTGTGTTCCTATGTAGTGATTTGATGCAAGGGAGAATTTTGTTGTTGCTGCAACACATTGCATGTTGGATGAGATAGTATGATTTGCATGACATAGTTGGTATTTTGATGATTGATTCATACAACTAGACCATATTTATGTCATGTATAGTCATGCATGTGTAGCTGCCATGGATATCAAATGATAAGATACATTTAGAGTATATGTATAATTTCTTATGTCTTTTACTTCTAGATGCATGATACATGTTGTTGTTGGTTTGTATTTGGATGGCTGAAAGATGATGATATATGTTGTTGGATGGATAAGAGATGATGATATATGTTGTTTCTCATGGGTTGTTGGATGGATAAGAGATGATGATGTATTTGCTGATATTCTATGACATACTCTGATGTTGCTACTATCAGTTTATTTTTTGGTTGATGCACATGTGGAGTATGGTGGGGGTTGCTATTGGTTATCACGACTTTGTTGCAAGATGTTCATTGGCGGGATGATGTTGGCCAAAGTGTTGAGTGACCATGCACTAGCTCATGTTTTGGTTAGTGCTCATATTTGTTGTTGCTAAACAAGGATATTATATTGTTTCATTTGGAAGAGCTTATGTCATAGCTCTGGAGGCCTTATGTTTTATGGATGTTGCATGTATTTCATTTTTGTTTCCATATGGAGCATATGTTGATGCTCATTTTTGCCATGTACTCATGTTACTTTATGTTTTTGGGCATGTATTCATGATGACCTCCTTTGTGTGTAATTGTAAAATCCATGTACTATCATTGTATCATATTTTGGGCACATTTCTCATGGAGTGACCCATGGTGTCTAGAACGCCTTGTCATTTACTATGTATGGGTCAATGGATGTCCAAGTCATGTATTACTTTGTATATATTTGAAGTAGCCCCACTTCTTTGGGTGCATGATATAAACTTGGATCCATAGAGTCATGGTTAGTGATAGGTGTAGAGGAGTCATATGTCTGGCCAATGTACTTGCTCCATGAAGCATTATATTGTATTGTATATAATGTCCAAAGTAAAGCTAGAGTCATGGTCCACGAGGAGTAGTCTCTTGCACTTAGCAAGGAGGCTCATTGCAGTAGGAATATGCGTTGCTTATGTAGGCAGAGTGTATGATTGCAGCTCAATTACATGCTTGGGGGGGCATGTTCAATTTTTAGAGATGGCATGGCATTGGTTATAATTTTGTTGGCAGTCGGTTTCCTTGTTCTACATGCTTATCTTCGAGGAGACACTTCTTTGGGTTGCATCAATATGGTGTTGTGTATTACAGGGGGGGGCCTCTTCTCTTCCAACACATTATTGGCATTGTTATTCAGTGTTGATATGGCTCTTTTCCATTGATGACAAAATGGGGGAGATTTGAGTGGTTATGGTTTAGTCTCACTTGTTGGATTGAGGTTGACATCAATGCCAAAGGGGGAGTTTGTTGGAATTTTAGTGTTAGAATTTATGTCAACAGGTTGGAGCCGATGCTGGTCACATGCATGTGTGATGTGTGATTAGTGCTTGGTGATAGATGTTTGAGGTTAATCGTCTTGTTAGTTAGCGTTGATGTCAACACACTTATTACTAGGCCTAGAGGAGTCTGAGTAGAGATGGATTCCACATGTGATGATTGGTTTAAGGTTGGCATGTTGTGTTGGTTGGAGATGTTGTTGCTGCAGGAAGTTGGAGAGTTACTCTAGATGACTACATATGTATCTACATGTCTTGGATACATTTCATGTGCGTCTACATGTGTGAGACGTGGTTATTTGTGTTATAGGTGCTTCTACTAGTGACGAAGGTAGTTGTATGGCTAGATGTCGCTGCTACAAGAGTTTTCGATGCTACAAGACTTGGAGATGTTGTTATAGCATCATTTATCACCAGCTTATACTTGATGATTTATGCATTGGCCTTGGGCGACCCTTCCCTTCAGACTTGGACATATTTCTCAAAAAACAATATCTTAAAACCCATATGCAACTCTGCCCAGACTTTTCCGCGTATATACACGAGTCCATACATAGATAATCGTGTATGTCATTTTAAACGTTAAAAAAATATATATATTCCCTATTTTAGAGGCGGGGTTTACAGTTGTTCTAGTAACTTAACCACCCCAGCCCGTGGCCTAATTGTTCCCACCTATAAAAACTAATTTGAGGGAGTATAAAATCCCCTCGAGGGAATGGCCTAAGGGGGGAAGAGAGAGAAAAATATAGACATTATTCATTGTTGGAGCCCTATCCAAGTATGATATATTCTTGTGCCTCCCGTACTTCCCAGATATTTGCAGGAAACCCTTGTTTCCTTGAGATGCTCACCACCCTATGTGACATCCATTATGCATTATTCCTGGAAGAAATCTTGAGAGGCTAGGGCTGGACGGATCCAGAGGATGGTATGCTCGAAGGTCGTGGCAGATTTCAGGTGATCTCTCCACGTTTGTTTACTGTACATGTCATTAATAATAGAAGATCCATATTTTTCTTGATGTTTACATGTCAATAATATTTTATACATGTGTAATGATCATTAGTTGAACATTTAATATTGTTTTTATGATGTTATGCATGATTTCCACTAACATTTAGAACATATATATGCTGTACAACTAGGATTTTGTGTTCGTTCTTTGCTAATTTACAGATTAAGGAGCGCAAAGTGTTGCAGGGGTTTGCACCCTGTGGGATCTACTTCAACCGAGGGATATTCGGGTAAGGTCTGCAACCTATAGATTTTAGTTATTTGCATAGAAGTTGGTTTAGTGAGTCCTTCTTGTAATGATATGACCCTGATTTGTGAATGTTCATCAACCCAAGACCTTTAGGGTAACATTTCCCGAAACAAAAATGGCGACTTCGCTGGGGATCACATTCTCGTGATTTCCCATTTGGGTTGTTTTATCTATCTTGTAGGTTCCTGACAGGTTTTATCACTTTTTACAGTCTAGTAAGTCTTTTTTCAATCAAACAGAAGACCTGGTCCCTTGATCAGGCTCGACTTCTTTTTTTTTCCTTATCTTTATTTTCATACGCAACTTTTTCTCTGCATAGTTGAGTATACCTCCTATGTTATCCAAAGGGACCCCGTGTATATGCGAGTTTCCTTGGTTACAGTCGTGTATACATGCTAGTTGCACACTGTAAAATCACGTATGGTTGGAAAAATTTGAAAATTTAAGTTTTTAGCCTTTGTAGTCTTTTTTGTCTGTGTTGAACCATTCCTGTGGTGTCTTTAAGGTCTCTGGACTATGTTTATGGCGATTCCATATCCATTTATCTCTTATTTTTGTGAAAACCTAACCATTTGGTGAAATACCTTGTTTTGTGTGTTTGCAATTGCAGCTGAAGCACCAAGAGCTTTTCTTGAAGTTCTTGACTGTTTTGACCTATCGGAACAACGAGCCTTTGCTTGTTTGCTCTTATTGGCCCTATGCATTGCTTCACTTACGGTTTTTGCCTCCTTGGTCTATTTTGGTTTTCTTGATTTCTTGGACTTGTCTTGTTGCGAATCTTGAAGAATCTCTTCTTTTTGGTTTTTTGAGCGATTGTTCGTTGCAAGATTGTGCTACTGTGCTGAATCAATTGATTTTCTTGATTATTTTTTCTCATTTAAGTCCTGCTACAAAAGTAGCACAATTGGCTTGAGCACTTTTGAAGCCCTTGTTGAGACTCATTTGTCTTGATTCCGGTTCTTAGGTAGTTTTTGTTTGTCTTCTTGAAATCTCTTTTCTTCCATTATAAGTAAAAAGCCCAAAAACATTGTATGTTTTCCGTACCTTTTGCTTTGAGTTTGTTTTTACGATTTCATTACATATTTTGAAGCTTCTTGATTGATTTCTAGTCTTTGGTTCTTGGCTTGGTTGTGAAGGAAGTTTTATTTTGCTTTCACTCTTTTGTATCAAGTGTATTTTGGCATTCTTATGCATAGGAGTTCTGTTTGGAACTAACCTTGTTTTCTGTCAAAAAGTGATTGAACCACTGTCTTGCTATGGACTCTTTTTTTTTTTTTTTTGCTTCTTTATAATTAGCATCTTAGGACTTACATATCATCGGTATTTTGCATTAAGTGCATTTGAGCATTTTAGTCTATTTCGTAACTTTCTGAATCGTGTGAAGTGTGAGTGTCTGAAAAGAAAAAACAAAGTTTTTGCTTATTAGTTTAATAGAACCCATGTAGAGATCACTTTTCATCGAAAGGAAATTGTTGCATTTGCATGTAACTAGGTTTTCATTGATTTCTTCTGCATCATAAAACACCATCAGTTTCACTTTCGTGTACCCTTGACTTAAGTAACAACGAATTTAAAACAAGCGATATAATTAAAAGCAACTAGAATTTTTGTATTATTGTCATTAATGATACACCAACTAGCTAAGTTGTAGGGCCTTGGATTAAGTGAGTGAAGAGTTAACTCTCCAAGTCCGCTGACATTGTTAAACATATAAAGTTTATTAACGAGTGAAATCCAACACCGTTGAGTGGACCGGGAAATCTCTACTCCAGAGAGTCAAGCGCGAGGGATAGTGCAAGCATAGAAGAGAGATACCCCCTCTCCTATTTGTTGAATCTTGACCTAAGACCATTCCGCCCGATTGCCGATACTGATTGGTGCCCTTAGTTGCCTATCCTAGGGACCACATAGGTGACTGTGGGGGGAATACCCCTGGTACTTGAGACAAACATTGCATCACTTCCTTCAATACTTCTGGAGGGTGCCCTTGCGAAGCTTGGGGACTTGCACCGGCAAAGGCTTTTGTTAAGAGGTCAGTGTAACTGTTTCTGTTACCTTCGCTAGTAGGCCTGGGGTGTAATTACCCCAGACTATTTTCGAAAGGTCCTATTACTTCGTTGTCTTGTATTTTGGTATCCAATCCTCATCACCCAAAGCATAAATACTTGAGAGCTTCTTGCCTGGTTGTATCTTAAGGATTTTTTAGAGTGTGCTCTTTGCTCCTAGATTACTTAGCTTCATATATTTTTTGAGTCTAATTTTAATCTCTCGAAGTGGCTAACTGATCACCTCGTAGATTGAGGAGGCTTCGTGGGTTGTCTTCCGTGAGTGTCGAGCCTCTTTCAAGAAGGCGTAGGAGTAATTCGGAGGGTGATTTTCACCCGATGGTTTCAAGTGCAGCGGAGAGAGATCCTCCATCAAGGCTTGAAGTTTCTGTGGATGGTTCTAGTGTTGGTGTCAATATAGAGAGGAGTGCTCCACTCATCCCTAGAGTTTTATTTCCAACAGAAGAAGTAGAAATAGAGGAAGCCCCTCAGCCTCCTGAGTATCTTCCATCTCCTCTTCTTGCTTGTCATCCTCGCGTTATTCAATATAACGGACCCGAGTCTCAGAGACCGGATAGTCCTTTTCTATCATATTCCTTTCTTTCGATGGCCATGACTGGGAACACAATTTTGGCTGTGAACACTGCAAGTGTTCAGACTCCTCTTTCAGTTGAAGGAGGGGGCACTATTACTATATCGATGATCACTTCTAGTGCTGCTTTGATTGGCTCTAGAAACACCCAAGCACATGCTTCTCAATCTGGTCCTTTTTATTATGGAATGCCCTCTAGTGGAATTCCTTCTTTCTCCTTTTCTGTTGCTTCAGTTGTCTCCACACCCATTCCTTCTATGGCTAGTGGATCAGCTTCGTTTCAATGGTTCCCCTTTGGAAATGGGCACATCCCTCATTCAAACCTTTCCTTAGGATATTTACCTTTTACCTCTCAGACTCAAGGTTTCAATCCTTTTTCGGGAGGTCAAAGTTCTAATGTCTTTATAGGATGGAACCCTGTTTTTACAGCGTTAGGAGCAGGGAATTAGTTTCTCGCTAGCCAGCAGGGGAATGTTCCTTTCCCTTCATCGAGTACTTATCAGGATTTTTCTCCATTTGCAAATGCTTGGAACCCTTACCAAGGGGTTTCCTCTTCATTCACTACCTCAATTGGAGGGAATGGTCCTATGTATAGTAACTCTATGTTTGGGGGGGGGGGGGGGGGTGCTTCTCTGAATGTTGGGTCGCAAGGATTTTCTTATGGCCCAACATTTTCTACGAACAACAACTGGCAAGTATGAACAACAACTGGCAACCTGGTGCATCAAAAAAACCAGGTTATTCTTTTCAGAATGTGGGGAATTCTTCCTATGGAGGATGGAATTCCCAGGCTCCTCCTCGCTTACCATTTATGGAAATGTTAAACTTGCCAGATCTATCGAAATTGACTAACAATCCTATTCGGTATAGTCCGGGTTGGCCTTCAATCCCCACCAAGCTCCCCTCAAACATTCCGAAGTTTGAAGGGAAAACTGGTGAGGATCTGACAGATCATATCACCACTTTCCATTTATGGTGTTCCTCAAACTCCTTGATCGACGACTTGATTAGGTTGAGATTATTTCAAAGAACCTTAACTAGAAATGCTACTAAATGGTATATTGAGTCACCATTTCTATAACAGATGCTATAACAAATGTTGTTGTTGGTGTTAGAGATGCTTCTACGAATGTTGGAGGTGTTAGAGATGTTGTGGTAGTTGCTTGAGGAGTTGGCGGTGTTTGGTATTTGTGCTAAAGTTGGAAGAATAGTTCTAGCATGCCATAGACTTGTTCTTAGCCTATTTCATTAGTTGCAGAGGCTTGCAGGAGTGTTTAGGAGTCAAGGAAGGTGTTCCAACAGGTGTTAGAGGTTATGGACCAAAGAATTAATGCTTTCCTTCAGTTTTAGCCCTAGTTGCATGCATGATGGGCCAAGGGGGAAATTTTAGGCTTCAGTCGCTCGCAAGGCAAGCCCAAGGGAGCGGTCATAGCTCCAATCGCATGCAGGATAGTGCTAAGGGAGCGACTATGGTGTTTTCACTAAAATTGCTCTACATTCCTCACATTGTTGAGTTAATTTTTGTGTTTTGGTGACATCCTTGATTAAAAATTTTCAGTTTATGGTTGGAAAAGTTCGTGGAACCTCCAGAAGTTGATTAAAGTTGAAAATATCAAGAAAGCTAATGGAGTTAGTGGTTGATTGAGTTAATGAGTTGAATCAGGATCAAATCAAGCATATGAAAAAAGTTGTGATGCTCAGTAGTTCTGAGTAATTATTGAGTTGAGCACTTGAGTTCATCTACATATTGGAGAAAGCTCATTGTGAGTATGGTTGATTACACTAGTGTGTGGAGTGAGTGAGAGCTTGGAGAAGAACCTGCATGCTGCATGTGTTGTCTAGTGTAGAATTTCTGAATCAGTTTGCAATTGTAGCAGCAGTGAGTTGAAGTATGTTTCAACCATCATATTTATGCAGTGAGTGAAGTGTTGAAGTGTGGATTTTTGTAGTGAGTTGTGGAGATTGTTTTCCAGCTGGTGTGGAGTTTTGATGGAAACTTGTGTTGCATATTTATTATTTGATTGCGATTTGATGTTATGTTGTTGTAATGCTCGTGTTGAGCAAGTTTTAGGAGTCCAAACTTAAAATACATGAAACGAGGCTCGCATGGAGGAAGTGAAGGCATGGAGGCTTTGAGTATATAGTGACTTGGCGGATTCACTAGAAGGAAGATTTTTTTCCATCCAATGGTGGTTGGATAGTTCGCTCGAAAATAGGCGAGGCTCATTGGTCATGATAGTACCAGTAGATCAGAGTGTGTAGTGTCGAATGTTTAGTTCAAAAATAACCAGACGAGGATTGTGGATCGTGGTGGACTTCAACGGATGGTAGTCTGTAGATCCGTGATAGAAACAATTTCCTATATGATAGTGTCAATATACTATGAAAGAAGTAAAATATTCCATCTCATAGGAGTGAGCTCATCCATGTATAATTTTTTTAGAAGATGATGAAATATTGAGCAACACAACAACAACAAGGTGGTTTTTTCCCGAGATGGGTTTTCCACTAGAAATACTTGTTTCCATGTGTTGATTGATTTTCATGCTTGCATGCTTATTTTGACGCTCTAATCTATGTTTATGTTTTTTAATTCATGCATGTTTTGACAGATTTATAATTAGGAAAAAATGTATAAGTGCTCACACTACTAATTCACCCCCCGCCTCTTAGTAGTAATCTAGTTTCCAACAACGATGATAGTGGAGTCGATATTTTAGGAGTACTAGTGGTTGTGTTGTTGGACTTATGTCTGTGATGTCGTGGATTATTGTGGAGCTATTTTTTCCTCCTACTGTAGCATTTGCTTCATCAATTTTTCACCACGTCTCAAACCTTGGGTCTATGTGCGTTGCATTGTTGGTGGTACTCTTTGTGACTATTGACTTTGTTCCTTTTTCATTTGATAGCACAATTGTTGGCTTAAGCTTGGATGGGTGGTTTGTAGCTGTTGAATGATGGATCCAATATTTGTGGCATGTTGAATATGGTTTGAAGTCTTTCACTGTTTGTATTCTCTTGCCTCCCTTCTCGACCCGTTGCCTTCACTTTGTTCTAGACCTCCCACTAGTTATCCCCTTTGTAGTTTGCAGGATAAACTCTGGCTCCACTTTCCCCCCTGGTATTCTAGTTCTTGACCTCTACTCCCTGCATAATTCTATTTCGAGCTCCATGCCTTGGCAATACATGTGCAACCGTTGAGGAGGGGGGTGCCCGTGGGCCTCAGGGTAGATCTCGTGCCCAAGCACAAGCATGGGAGGTCGTGAACATTTACCAATCTATTGTGCCATATGATATCCATGCTAAGATTCGTCACCTTAAATCTCTTTTTATTGATGATCATCAAGTTTTCTCTGACTTAGACATCCTTGAAGACATTGCCCATTGGGTTGGCTATACTAGGGGAATATGGACACAATATCTTAATTCAATTACCCTTCACTGGAAGCTAAAAACCCTCCTTGGTATAGTTCTGAAGGAGATGCAAGAGGAGTAGTATGAAATCTTTTCTACCTTGAATGATATCAAGCATGCCCATATGTTCCAATGTTCGTGCTTGGAGAGTCTGGATGCCTGAATAGCTCATTTGGAAAGCCACCTATAGTGCAAGAATAAACCTCCAACTCCTCTAAGTTCTGGTGCTAGAGATCTTGCTATAGTGATTTCCTCAAACTCTTGATTTTCTACTATGTACCTTAGCGACACCTTACTTTGTAGTTATATAGCTAATAACTTGGTTTACTTTAACAATTGCTTTGGTATTGGTATGTTTGTCTCCTAAGAAGGTGGTCAGTACATTTGGTTTCCCTTGTGGCAGAGTGAGACCATGTTTGGTGAATTTAAAAAAAAACATGGATAGTTGGTGAATGTAATTTGATGTTTTGATATTATGAGGCAATACAAACTAAAATTCACAAAAAAAAAAAAAATCATATAATAACTTAATTTCGTTAATAAATTATTAATAAAATAGATTAACTTAATTTCATTAATAAAGTATTCATAAAATAAATAAAATTAACTATAAATGATGAATGCAACGAAACCTCCATTTCATTTTTAGCCTATGTCCATTTTTTAATACATAACGTTTTTTTCTTTTATTTTTCATAGAGATATTCACTTAGTTTTATCAATAAATTATTAATAAAATAAGTAAAATGAAATGTTTTAGGTTTTAGCTTTGGTTGTTGGGAGTATGGTGATTTTTTATTTTTATTTTTCGAATTAGGTTGAGCCTATGCCAGTGCCAACCTCAATGTTGTATGGAAGAATGATCTGCCCACCAGTGGGATGTTATCACCAGGATTGTGCGAAGTTTGGTTGAGCTTGGATGCCCCTTGGGATAGTTTAATTTCCTAAGAGGTAGCTCCCATCATCAACCCTGCCCCATTTGATTTGAACCTATGACCCGGTGGGGACTAAACTTCTCTCAAACCAATTTTTCTACACTTCAATTCTCCTTTTCACCTGGTTAAATTCTTGCAAAGGGACATGTTGGCTTCTTGTGATAAGGCTACAAGGGAAAGCACCCCCATTACAAAGGATGTTTGGGCCTTTGCTAAGTTATAAGTTACCTGTTAGGCATTGGCTCTAGTGGACCACCGGCACTAGCCTAGGGGTTAGCCATTGGTTTGTGAGCTACTGACACTATTCTAGGGATTATAGTGACGATCATTGGCTTTGGACATAAGCCTCTCTTTTTTTCAAGAATAATGTGAATTTGTGTTAATAAAAAATTGTGCCCAAAACACACAACATGTACATTAGAGTGACTATTACAAATAAAATTTCTTATATGAATCTAAAAAGAAAGAGGTTGAAAAACATCCTCCATCCAAAAAAATAAGGAGGGGGGGTGGGTAGAGACCCGATACTAGACTTTCTAAAGCTTGCACCTACTACTTCCAGAGAAAATGAGTAGATTCTTACAAATTGTTTGCATAAGATGATGCAAAATCTAAAATTTCTAACATTTGGGAGAAATCGACCCATCCCTAAACCCACAAGAGCTAAGAGAATTCTTGGCACTAGAATTCAAGGTTTTCTTGCTTCGATATTTCCTACTTCTTGTTCAATGAGGGGAAGAGTGCAAATTATTTTTAGTGTTTGCACCCTGTAATTAGAAAGATTGGCAAAATTCCAGCTGCAGGGAGAACATCAAACCACTTTGGGATTCAAGGATCTAGCCCTCCTGAATCCGGAGAGGGATCTCTCCGATAAGTGCAAAGATTGGATTTATCTTTAAGGTTTTTGGGTTATGATATTAGGCTAGTTATGAAGAGCATGGGTTTTGTTTGTTTGTTTTTTGGTTGGGCAAAGACATGATGAAGGTGAAGGCAGTTCAAAATAAAGGGTGAAGATGTATGCAAGTGAAGGAATGATTCGGCTGATAGAAAAGACAAAAAACAGTTTAACCCGTTGGGCTATGGAGTCATAGGAGGATTTTAATTGGACAACAAGGTTCAAGAAGGATCAATGGGGCAAGTCACTTATGTCAACAAGATCTCTTAAGTTGATTTTATGGAATGAAACAGATAGGAAATGGGGAGCAAAACAAATGAAGAACAGTGAACAACCTAAGATCAAGTAAGTGCTTTCAAACTAGCTTGCTTCGACATGTACTTAAGGAAAAACATAAAAGTATTCTGAGATCAGGTAAGTGCTTTTAAACTAGCCTGCATTGAAATACTTTCAGTTAGAAAACATTTAAAAACAGTTCGAACAACTTAAGATTAGGTAGGAGCTTCTAAACTATCCTGCTTTCAGCATATTCTAAAGGAAAACACATATGATAATCACAAAGAGCAATCCAGATCAGGCAAGTGCTTTTAAACCAACCTGCTTTATTATACTCTAAAGGAAAACACAAAAAATACTCATTTTAAAGAGAAATCTAGATCAGGCAAGTGCTTTTAAACCAACCTTCTTTAATATACTCTTCAAAGAGAACGTTCAAATGAAGAAAACATAGAAATAAAGCTTTCAGTAAGAGTAGGGTACTGTTGAGAGTAAATCATAGCTCTATATTTGCTGCTCTTTATCAGAGAAAGTGGACAGAGTGAAAACATTAAAGAAAATAACAATTGACAGTGAGGAACACATCACCATTGACATAAATCAAGATCCCATAAATCAGCAGCTTGTATTTGATGTTCAAACCAGTTATAATTAGCAAGCTCGGTGGGTCTCTACAACTTCAAACTTCTTATATCAGCTTATGTATCTTCAAGTTGCACACAGGGCATCAGTAGCTTCAGAAAACTATCACATGCAATCAGATGTCTAGAGACCAACATTTGCTCATCTTCTACAGAAGTATTTATAGAAGAATGAGGAGGTGGGATTTGATAGAAGATCTCCTGAGTCAATTAATGCAGACTAATGACTCGTCGACCTTTGAGGTGCTCGATGAAGTAATTTACAGATGACATGTCTGTATTAAATTGATGTACATTTATGAATTAAGCTCGGTGGGAGCCTTTGTTGACTTTTGAGGCTCGGTGTCATGTTGAATTAACTCTGTTTCTACTCTCCCAAGGCCTAATGATCGAAAATATTCGCTTCTGGGCTGTTCTTAATCTTTAAAATAGTTTTGCCGACAAGTAGAGATAAGATCTTTGATTTGTATTAATTGTTGAGCTATCTTTAGGCAAAACACCTATTTTTCAGGTAGTGACTATGCCTTCTTTGATTTCTGTGAGGCTGCAGGTGACTTTAGGAGCTGGAGAGGGTTCGATTGGCCTCTGCTTCAGGCGGTGGAGGCTTTCTCGGATCGATAGATGTCTTCATCTCTTCCTAAAACACCTTTAATTTACTTGAGAACTGTGTTTTAGGTCTGATCAGTCTTATCTTGTGTCTTCTGATCTTTATGACGTCTTTATCCGTGGATTTAGGCTTTGATTTGGCGAATATGTGCCTTAATCCTTCAAACTGTGCTAGGAAATCTTCAAACATTGATACTCTTTGTTTCTTTTATGCATCGTTGTGTCTTGTTGATGTGCAGTGCTGCGTAGGGCTCATATGGCATCAATGCCTCATGAAACATTAACGAGACGTGGAGTTTGAGCCCAGCGAATGGTTTCATTTTATGAATCAAAGGCGCGGGAATTGTCATTCTCGGCCTTCAACCTTTCTTCATTATAATGGACAAACCATTCAAACCTACAAAATACAAAACTATATTATAAAATCCTGTGTTTTTTGGGTAAACTACTTTAGAGGTTGTGGGAAGAGAGTAGGGCCGTTGGATGGCATCATCCAACAGTTGGGATTCATTTAGAAGAGGTCAAACGGAGAACAGAGGGAGAAAAATGTCAGATCCGTCAATCGCGCAGAGATCGAAGGTTGGGATTATGCATTTAAATCCTCTTGGTGGAAGGCGCAGGGTGATGAAACCATGAGGAAAGATCTGGGCCGTCCTATCTAGACACGTGGACGGTCCAGATCCAATAAGAGGATCGCAGTCGGAAGGGGAAAGAGGGAGGGTGTCATGAAAATCGTCGATGCGATTGCGCGATCGAGAGGGCTGGTGCGATTAAGCGTCGACCGTCGATCTGCAGATCAGATCAACGGCGGTGAGTGAATCGGAGGGGTTTAAAAGTGGGGGGAACGTTTCGCGATCGGAGCAAATGAGGGCCGTCGGATCTGAGGAAGGCGGGGAGGAGATCAACGACTGAGGATCGGTCGGGGGTAGTTAATTGGAAGGGGAAACAAATGCACCTGGTGACAATTTGCGATGCGATTGAGCGATGACCGTTGATCTGAGAATTAGATCAATGGTGGGGACCCAATCTAGGATGTCTGATCTGGGACAAACAAAGTGCACAAACAGAATTTTGATTCGCAGCGTGGCCGCTGATCGGCCTTAGACCAACGGTCAATATCGTTTCAGCTCATACACCGGAAAAAACCCTTTATACTTTATGAAAACCCAAAATTTCAATATAATACCAAGTTTTGTAGCTTCGGGGGCGGAAAATATATTTATGAAATGTTTGGCGCCCAATTGCGGGGCCTTGGTCTATATGGAATGATAACAGGCCCGAGGCGTATACAACAAAGGGCCAATCGCAATCGGAGCTTTTGGGCTTGGGATTTTCAATCTAACCATTTAAAACTTGTGATGCGATTAGCGCCTCCAGACTCTTAACACTTGGTCCCGGGTGGAAGTTATATGGAATGAAAGCTAAGGGGGCGGAGTTTCAATAAAGGGACTTAATCGCATCAGAACTTTTGATGCGGTCTTTCAATCAACCCATTGTGAATTTCTCCGATGTGATTGAGCTTCGGGTTTAGCACCTGGTTCTAGGGTGCGGGCACGTGGAGGGGAAGTGGTTTAGGCTTAGCCCAAGGGGGCTTAAGTCTGTAATACAAAAAAGACATTTTTTAATGGATTTTCAATGGTTTATAAAGGGTTTTGAGGGTTTCGACATAGTTTAAAAAGGAGTTTTAAACTATGCAAGGTAGATTTTATGAAGGGGAAATGAGGAACAATGGAAATCAGAGGAAAATGATGGGGAAAAAGAGAGTAAAAATGGAGGTTAGTTTCTGAGTGGGGAAGGGGAGACAAGGGGATTTTGCAGCAGTTCTTTCTCATAAAATCAACAGAATTTCTAAGTGCAAAAATGAGCACAGCAGTGAAGATTTGGACAGAGGCATGAGGCCTTCAAGAGTCTTCAAGAGCCAACACTTTTTAGCAGTAAAATTTGTTCCTTGAAGGCTCCAAAAATGATTTAGCCACCTTTTGGTATAACAAATTTTATAGGTGGCTAACAGTGGCTCCACTTAGGGATGGTGCCTTCTTGAAGGGATCAAGAACTTCAGACTTGCATTCTCTGGGAGGCTGATCAGTGCCTCATCCATTGGGCTGGAATATTTGCTTGGATGATCTTCTTTTTTCTGAAAACATATTAGCAGTCATGAGAAACAATGGATCTCTCATCAACACAACTTTCTACCTACCCAATCCTACTGATCTAACATTTTTTCTTCTTTAGAGTGCACTTGGATTGACAAACTCTTTTACAACATTTTATTATTTTGAAAATAGGAAATCTAATCTATTTCTACTCCTTATTTCTCCATGGACTTAGATTAAACAGTTGAGTCCATATAATTCTCTACCTAATCTACCATCTGTTGGGATTAAACTGTCCAACAGATTTTATTCTCTGAATTCTACAACAGAAATTTAAAAATAGTCAAGTCAAGATTAAGCTGTTTGACTTGCTGTGATCTATGGCATAAAAAACAAACTGCACATAGATATCTATTTTGCAGAAAATTTTAAATAAAAAATGGAAGGCCTAAGATCTGAAAGTTCAAGCACTTCTTTCACCTTTTTACAGCTCTGTTTGCCTCTTGTTTGGGTTGTTCTTTCTTTTTCTCTGGTTCAGATTTTGAGCTAATTAGAACCAGATTTACATCTTTTTTGACTCAAAATTTGAAACAGATTTGAGTCATTCTCTTTGGAAACTTAGGTTCAGATTTTGAGTTGATTAGAACCAAATTTACCTCTGTTTTGACTCAGAATTTGAAATAGATTGGAGTCAATTCTTGCTTGGAAACTTAGGTTCAGGCTTTGAGCATGTTTGAACCTTTAATTTCTATCCTAATCTATCTACTGATAAGCCAAGATTAAACAGTTTGGCAAATCGAATTCACTATCCTATCAGCAGTAAATTTAAAACTAATTAGTCAAGATTAGGCTGTTTGACTAATTAGAAGTGTGTTTTCAGGAGTGGCATTTAGGCTTGCACACTTTCAGAATTTATTTCTCTTTTTTGGTATGTGGCTGTACCTTTATTGTTTTTTACAATCTGCCCTCTTTTCTCTTATTTTTTATTGTTTTTGTATTTTTTATTTTGTGAGACTGAACAAAGCAATGGTATTTACAATGGAAATGAAAGCTTTTAAATTAAACTCAGCAGTAGTAATGCTTGAGCACCCTGCCATTGATAGGACCCCCAAACATATCTGTGCCATCTAACTCTTGCAGAAAAAAGGCATTTGGCCCAATGGTGGACTGAATAATGTAAGGACCTTGCCACAAATTGTCAAATTTGCCATGTATACCCTTATCTTCTCTTTTGGAGTCCCACTTGAGTACCTTGTCTCCAATATTGAAATCACAAGCCTTTGTTCTCTTGTCAAACAACTTCTTTATGTTCTCTTGCACCTTTCGAGCTCTGTTGTAGACCTCTTCCCTTGTCTGCTGGAGATGTATTGTCTGATTGATCCTCCTTACCATATTGTCCTCTTCTGACTGTATTTCTTGGACTAATTTTATCACTGTTACACCTAGGCTGGTAGGAAACACTGCATCTACTCCATAAACAAGCTGGTAAGGGGACATTCCAATGGACTTCTTTGTGGTCAATTTGTCTGCCCACAGAGCATGCACCAACTTGTTATGCCATGATTTTTTATTCTCTTCAAGAAGCTTCTTGATGATGGTCACCAAACTTTTATTTGATGATTCTGCTAGCCCCCTTGAGGGTAATGAGCAGTAGAATGACCAAGTGTAATTTGATACCTGTGACAAAAATCAATCATCTTTTTGGAACCAAAAGCAGCAGCATTATCAGTAATAATCTTTCTAGGGCAGTCGAATCTAGACAGGATATGGTCTTCAAGAAATTTTATAATGACAGAATCTGTGGCATTCCTAGAAGGAATGGCCTCTATCCACTTTGTGAAGTAGTCAATGGCTGTGAGAATCCATTTGTGTTGGGCAGATGAAGCAGGGTGTATTTCTCCTATGAAATCTAGGCCCCACTGTTGAAAAGGAGCTTCAACAGTGATAGGTTGTAATGGTAAAGGAAGGAGTTTTCTTTTGCCCTCAAAAATTTGGCATTTGTGATAGGAAACTATCATTTTATGGACATATTGGAAGAGGGTGGGCCAGTAATAGCCAGCTCTAAGGATTTTATTGGCTGTGGTTTTCCAGTAGAGATGACCTCCACACTCTCCTTCATGTAATTCATGCTTGATCCTCTCTACATCAACTTCAGGCAAACATTTAAGTAATAAACTGTTAGCATTTTTCCAATATAAACATTCATTTAAGATGCAATAGTTCCTAGCTTTCAACTTTAAAAGCCTTGCCTTTGTTTTTGATAAACAGGAGGAGCATTAAGATTTGTAAGCACATACAAGATGTCGGAGTACCAAGGTGAGTTTTGGAACTGCTCTTCGACAGTGGGAGCAGGTAATTCTTCCTGTTCATCCAAGACATCTACCATGTTAATGTCAAGGGCTTGTAGAATAGATTCAACCATCAATTGAGCTAAGCTCTGACCTTTAATGAGCTTTGTGGGTTTGATTTCCAAATCATACTCTAATATTACAGCAATCCATTTGCCCCTCTTTCCATCTGGGTCTTGTGACCAGATTTCTTTTACCACTATGTTAGGCACATAAGCAATGATGTGAGAATGCAGAATATACACCCTGAAGTCTTTTAAGGCCTTTACCAAAGCATAGGAATGTTTCTCCATTATGTTATATTTCAAGGGTGCATCCCTTAGAGCCTTGCTGAAAAAAGCAATAGGCTGTTCCTGTCCCTCTGGGTTTTTCTGCAACAGGACTGCAGCCACAGTGTGTTCTAAGGCAAAGGAAAAAATAAGGAAATCTTTCGAAAAGTCGGGGCTGATTAGGACTGGTGCCCGGGTGAGTGCATGTTTTACTATTTCAAAGGATCTTTTGGCTTCTACAGTCCACTTCACTCCTACTTCTTTCTTGAGCATATTAGTCATGTTTCTAAGGAGCTCTGCTAAGTTGGGAATAAACCTCATTAAGAAGTTAATCTTTCCAATAAAGGACTGAAATTCTGTTATGTTCCTTGGGTAGCTAATCTGTAGTATTCCCTCGACTCTTTTTGGATCTATTTTAATCCCCTTTTCTGATATATTATGGCCAAGGAGTTTACCCTCTTGTAGGCCAAAAACTGTCTTTTTGGGATTTAAAGATAGTCCAAACCTTCTGCACTTTTCAAAGACCTTTCTTAGATGTTTCAGGTGCTCTTCATCATTTTTGGAATAAACTGTTATGTCATCAAGGTAAATTACAATGAAGTGCTCTATCTCCTTTGAAAATGCAATGTCCATGGCCCTTTGAAAAGTGGCCCCAGCATTCATTAATCCAAAAGGCATTTTCACATACATGAAAGTGCCCCAAGGAGTGGTGAAAGCGGTCTTGGGTTGGTCTTCTGGGAGTACTAAAACCTGGTTATACCCTGAAAAACCATCTAACAGAGAAATCCTCTTTGAACCAACTACCCTTTGCAGGATGTGTTCCATTTTGGGTAAAGGGTAATTGTCTTTAAGAGAGGCTTTGTTAAGGTTTCTGAAATCAATGCACAGTCTAATTTCTCTTGTCTTTTTCCTCATGGCTACAAGGTTAGAAACCCAATCTGAGAACCTCACAGGCACTATGATTCCTGCCTCATACATTTTCTTGATTTCCTTTTCTACTAGAGGCAATTGTATTGGATTAATTCGACGCAGTTTTTTCCTAAAGGGTTTTTGGTTTTCTTTCAACGGGATCTTGTGTTGGATGATTTATGTATCGTAGGCTTTTAAGTCTTCATAGCTCCAGGAAAACACATCGACAAACTCTTTAAATAAGTCAATGTACTTCTTTTTCATGTCTGGTGGCAAAGACCTAGCTAATTTAATCATTTTAGGTTGATCCTCGGTGCCTGTGTTGCATTCCTTGACATCAGACTTTGTGTATTCTACAGTGGGTTTCTTTGCTACGTCGTTAAAATCAAACATTTCTTCTAAAGGTGCTAGCCCCCTAGGTATGTTCTTGTCTTTTGATGGCAGTACCTCAATGTCTTCATTTTCTGCGTCCTCGTACTCTTCAGTATGAGTTCCAAGTTTTTTAGTTAATATGTTGATTTTTACGGAACTGGATGGTCCCTCTTCCTCAGGCGACTCTTCGTTTAGGCAATTCTCATTGGATTTAGAATCTGAATCAGATAATTCAAACTCGTTCCTTCCAAGCAGGAAATCCTCTATCTGCTTGTCGCCCTCAAAGACCTGCCAATATTTCTCATTATCTGGCACTGCAGGTCTATATTTTGTTCGAATAATGATCTATTTGTCACTAGGTGATTCCTGACATGAATTAGCAGCACAGGCCAACCCGTTTTCAATTATGTTTTGAATCCTCGGGACAAACACGAGCTCATATTTTGTAAACGTGTTCAGGAAATCTATGGTATTATTTTGGTATACCCTTAGCCTAGGATGCTTAACGACATACTCTCCATTTAGCTGCTTGATGACTAATTCTGAGTCTCCCTGAACAATTATCTTCTTGGCTCCTAGTTCTTTCAATAGACGCAATCCTAGGATGAGAGCCTCATACTCTGCGATGTTGTTACTGCATTTGAAATCTAGCCTGAAAGCATGGCTCTCGGAGTAATTGTTTACAGTTTCGACCAACCATATCCCAGCTCCCGCGCTCTTTTTAGTGCAAGACCCATCAAAGTTCATGCACCATAAGGCATTATTTGTAGGGCTAACATCGTTTTCATCCCTATTGCCTTGTTCATCATTATGTTCTGTTCTGAGATCCGCAACACATTGTGATGGGATTCGTTGCTTCGGATTTTCAAGGAGTTTAGAGTGATGGGTAATCTGTTGTTCACATTCTTGAATTTTTTCACTCTGGTTTGTTGTTTCAATGCACTTTTCAAAAGTTTCTCTCATGTTTTCTTCCATATCTAGAATTTCCATTATTTATAGATTTGGGGCCTCTAACTGGTTATCTGAGTCGTTGTCTTCTAGCTCTGGATTATTTGTGGATTCATTTTTGTAAAGGATAAACGAATCCAGGTCTGTATCGACAGAGTAAATGGGGGAATTTTCAGGCTTTTCTGGGCTACTGACCATGAATTTCATGTGCGCCTCTCTATATAGTCTTCTAAGCTGGCTAAAGACAGGGATAGTGGCATATGTACCATCCATCTGCATTGTACCTTGCAGCTTGGCACCCCATGATCTTGACAACAAAATGCCATACTTAGGAGGCACATCGGCCACTACGACATCCATAACCATGCACTTGGCTGGGATTTGAGTCAAACTCACACAAAGGTCTTTGATTAGGCCAAGGCACTTCACTCTGCTAGAGTCAAAAGAATATAAATCCTTGTAAGGTCTGGTTATTTCAAGTCCTAGCCTTTCCATTATCACTTTTGGCATAAGGTTGTGCGAGGCTCTAGAGTCATGCATAGTATTATGCAAGATTTTGTCATGGATATTGAGGCTGACATAGAAAGGAGGTACTACCCCTTCCTGAAATTTCCCTTCAATTTTTGGGCCAAACAAGAGAGCCGGTTGGTCATCATTCAAATTGACAGTGTCACTGTTTTCTCCTAAGTTTAAAGCTTTCAAAATTTGACTCTTATATACATCCTGGGTGGCCAACTCAACAAGGGGGACAAAATTTTTAATTTTGGCAATCTCACTTTCCAAATTAAAAGCAGACTGACTCTTTGAAAGATTCAATTCTGTCTTGTTGGGCACTGTTTTATTAGCAATATCGGGTTGCTGATTTTCAGTATGTACAATGTTCGAAGCTATTTTATCAGGAGCATTAGCTGGAATGCTAGTGCTACTAGGTTCTTGACTTGATTTTTCACTGGTTAGGATGTCCTTATCTTTGTTTTTACCATAACTCTCAGGTGCCGGTTTACTACTTTCAACAGTCACTTTAGGAGTTTTTCCAGGCTTTCTCTTAATGGTGATTTCATAAGCCTTTGGTTTGGGATCATCTATGTTCTTTTTACTCCTGAGGTCATATTGTTCTAGGATCTGCATGATGGCATTTTCGAATCCTAACCTGTAGTCCTCAGTTTCCAACCCTTCCTCGTTCCAACATGAGTATGAGGTCTGGTTTTCTTCTGTGGGAAAGGTGTGGTCCAGTTCATCCACATCCATCATATTCATGTCGGTTTCTTCTGACTCTTCTATTATTCCTTCATCCTCATCAAGGAAGTTCTCTTGAAATGGAGGGATGGCCTTTTGATCAGAATGTCTTTGTCTATTTGGGGGGTTATTTCTCCTAAAGTTTTGGTTTTGATTTTGGTTCTTGTTTTGATTGCTGACTTGGATAGTCAAGTTTTTTACCATTTTTCCTAGTCTCTCCATGGTTTTGGCTAGACTGTCATATTTGGGATCAGATGCAGAAGTGGTGTTGTCATTGCTGTCATCCCTATAGGTTACCTTTTTCTCAGCCCTCATCCTGGCTTTTTTCTCAATCAGGTTTGCCTCAACACTCACTGCTCCTTTCTTTATGTCTTCCAATGTATTATAATCTCTCTCCCTCAGCTGGTAGGCCATATCAGCATCAAAGCCTTCAGGGTATTTTACTAGGGCCATTCCTCAGGGAGGTTTCATGTGTGGTGGAAGAGCATTGTAGATACTGTTAAATATTGTAGAATAGTCCTAGACACTCTCTTCTGGATTTCTTTTAAGATTCTTATATTCAGCTAAGATTTGGAGAGGGTTGCTTCTAACTTCCCATTTGTTTATGAAATTTTGATGTAAGGCGAGAAGATCATTAATACTATTAGGAGGCAGAGCTTTAAACCACTTCTTCACTTCTCCTCCTAAACTCTGAGCGAAGATCCTCATCTTAATTGTTTCATCCTCTATTTCCATGTAGTCAAAGGCATCTCCCATTCTATCTACATGGTGTTGAGCGGTGGTGGATTATTTACCAGTGAAATGAGGAATCTTAGTTTGATATTCATTGGGTAAAGGAGCTAAAGGCTGGGGTAGCACCAAGGGAGCATACCATGCTGCCATGATTGGAGGTGGAGGTGGATTCACAAGAAATGGATTAACAAAAGTGATAGTGGGGTGGAGTGGAGTGGTTTGGATAGTGGATGTTGGATGAACAAATGTGGATGGACCAGGGACAGATTTATGAGCTGATCTTGGATGAGAGACACCTAAATTGAGAAGGAAATGTAAATCAGGTGGTGTGACTTCTCTACTACCAGGATGTTCACTTTTTTCCTGGGACGAAAGTGAAGACTCTGAATCTAGCTGATCTAAATCGTCGAGTGACCATGTTCTAAATGGATTTCTTAGATCTACTTGTGATTGTTGTAGAGCTGCAAGATTTTCAGGAACTGAATTAGCTCTCTAGGGTGATTTGAAAGCAGTTGAAAATTTTATCTTAGGAGACTTCCTAAGTAAAATTTTAGGGTTAGCAACTGTCTCGGGTGGGTTTGGGTCAGGGTAAGCTCTAGTATGAATCTTTCTAGGAGCCACTATGCTGTGTTTTTCAGACTCAACTAAACAAGAAATATGTTAACCAGATATGACAATCTTTGAGAGGTTTAACTGATCTTTTGCTAAGAAAACTTTAATCCAAAGCCCTCTTACTGAGTTTGAATGATTTTATAATGATTACGGGTCCTCCTAGTGGAGTCTTAAGGTCTGTAAGATTGTGGAGTCGCCGAGTGGAAGTTTTTAGCTCTTTTGGAGGTAAAAGGTTTTATGGTCCACTACCATGTTTATTGAATACTAGTCTGAAATATTTTTGGGTTTTCTGAGTTTCTGTGGTTGTATGGGAAACTAAGGAGTTTATAAAAGCTGGCCAAGCAACTATGAACTCAAAAAGCTCCCCAGTATGGTCGCCATTATGTTTGCACCCTGTAATTAGCAAGATTGGCAAAAGTCCAACTGCAGGGAGAACATCAAACCGCTTTGGGATTCAAGGATCTAGCCCTCCTGAATCCGGAGAGGGATCTCTCCGATAAGTGCAAATATTGGATTTATCTTTAAGGTTTTTGGGTTATGATATTAGGCTAGTTATGAAGAGCATGGGTTTTGTTTGTTTGTTTTTTGGTTGGGCAAAGACATGATGAAGGTGAAGGCAGTTCAAAATAAAGGGTGAAGATGTATGCAAGTGAAGGAATGATTCGGCTGACAGAAAAGACAAAAACAGTTTAACCCGTTGGGCTATGGAGTCATACGAGGATTTTAATTGGACAACAAGGTTCAAGAAGGATCAATGGGGCAAGTCACTTATGTCAACAAGATCTCTTAAGTTGATTTTATGGAATGAAATAGATAGGAAATGGAGAGCAAAACAAATGACGAACAGTGAACAACCTAAGATCAAGTAAGTGCTTTCAAACTAGCTTGCTTCGGCATGTACTTAAGGAAAAACATAAAAGTATTCTGAGATCAGGTAAGTGCTTTTAAACTAGCCTACATTGAAATACTTTCAGTTAGAAAACATTTAAAAAGAGTTCGAACAACTTAAGATCAGGTAAGTGCTTCTAAACTATCTTGCTTTCAGCATATTCTAAAGGAAAACACATATGATAATCACAAAGAGCAATCTAGATCAGACAAGTGTTTTTAAACCAACCTGCTTTATTATACTCTAAAGGAAAACACAGAAAATACTCATTTTAAAGAGCAATCTAGTTTAGGCAAGTGCTTTTAAACCAACCTGCTTTAATATACTCTTCAAAGAGAACGTTCGAATGAAGAAAACATAGAAATAAAGCTTCCAGTAAGAGTAGGGTACTGTTGAGAGTAAATCCCGGCTCTATGTTTGCTGCTCTTTATCAGAGAAAGTGGACAGAGTGAAAACATTAAAGAAAATAACAATTGATAGTGAGGAACACATCACCATTGACATAAATCAAGATCCCATAAATCAACAGCTTGTATTTGATGTTCAAACCAGTTACAATCAGCAAGCCCGGTGGGTCTCTACAACTTCAAACTTCTCATATCAGCTTATGTATCTTCAAGTTGCATACATGGCATCAGTAGCTTCATAAAAACTATCACATGCAATCAGATGTCCAAAGACCAACATTTTCTCATCTTCTACAGAAGTATTTATAGAAGAATGAGGAGGTGGGATTTGATAGAAGATCTCCTGAGTCAATTAGTACAGACTAATGACTCATCGACCTTTGAGGGGCTCGATGAAGTAATTTACAGATGACCTGTCTGTATTAGATTGATGTACATTTATGAATTAAGCTCGGTGGGAGCCTTTGTTGACTTTTGAGGATCGGTGTCATGTTGAAGTAACTCTGTTTCTGCTCTCCCAAGGCCTAATGATCGAAAACATTCGCTTTTGCGCTGTTCTTAATCTTTAAAATAATTTTGCCGACAATTAGAGATAAGATCTTTGATTTGTATTAATTGTTCGGCTGTCTTTAGGCAAAACACCTCTTGTTCAGGTAGTGACTATGCCTTCTTTGATTTCTATGATGCTGCAGGTGCCTTTAGGAGCTAGAGAGGGTTCGATTGGCCTCTGCTTCAGGCGGTGGAGGCTTTCTCGGATCGACAGATGTCTTCGTCTCTTCCTAAAACACCTTTAATTTACTTGAGAACTCTGTTTTAGGTCTGATCAGGCTTATCCTTTGTCTTCCGAACTTTATGACGTCTTTATCCATGGATTTAGGCTTTGATTTGGCGAATATGTGCCTTAATTCTTCAAACTGTGCTAGGAAATCTTCAAACACTGATACTCTTTGTTTCTTTTATGCATCTCGGTGTCTTGTTGATGTGCAGTGCTGCGCAGGGCTCATATGGCATCAATGCCTCATGAAACATTGACGAGACGTGGAGTTTGAGCCCAATGAATGGTTTCCTTTTATGAATCAAAGGTGCGAGAATCATCATTCCCGGCCTTCAACCTTTCTTCATTATAATGGACAAACCATTCAAACCTGCAAAATAAAAAAAATTATATTATAAAATCCTGCGTTTTTTGGGTAAACTGCTTTAGAGGTTGTGGGAAGAGAGCAGGGCCGTTGGATGGCATCATCCAATGGTTGGGATTCATTTAGAAGAGGTCAAACGGAGAACAAAGGGAGAAAAATGTCAGATCCGTCGATCACGCAGAGATCGACGGTTGGGATTATGCATTTAAATCCTCTTGGTGGAAGGCGGAGGGCGATGAAACCATGAGGAAAGATCTGAGCCATTTGATCTGGACACGTGGATGGTCCAGATCCAATCGGAGGATCGCAATTGGAAGGGGAAAGAGGGAGGGTGTCATGAAAATTGCCGATGCGATTACGCGATCGGGAGGGCCGGTGCGATTAAGCGCTGACCGTTGATATGCAAATCAGATCGACGACGGAGAGTGAATTAGAGGGGTTTAAAAGTGGGGGGAACGTTTCGCGATCGGAGCAAATGAGGGCCGTCGGATCTGAGGAAGGCAGGGAGGAGATCAACGATTGAGGATCGGTCGGGGGTAGTTAATCGGAAGGGGGAACAAATGCACCTGGTGACAATTTATGATGCGATTGAGCGATGACCGTTGATCTGAGAATCAGATCAACGGTGGGGAATGAATCGGAGGGATGGCCGATCGGGGGGGGGAACAAAGGTATTGAATGAAAATTGCGATGCGATGTAGCGCGGGCCGTTGGATCGGCCTTAGATCAACGGTCAATATCGTTTCAGCTCATACACCGGAGGAAACCCTTTATACTTTATGAAAACCCAAAATTTCAATATAATACCAAGTTTTATAGCTTTGGGGGCGGAAAATATATTTATGAAATGTTTGGCGCCCGATTGCGGGGCCTTGGTCTATATGGAATGATAACAGGCCTGGGGCGTATACAACAGAGGGCCAATCGCAATCGGAGCTTTCAGGCTTGGGCTTTTCAATCTAACCATTTAAAACTTGCGATGTGATTAGCGCCTCCGGAGTCTTAACACTTGGTCCCAGGTGGAAGTTATATGGAATGAAAACTGAGGGAGTGGAGTTTCAATAAAGGGACTCAATCGCATGGAACTTTTGATGCGGTCTTTCAATCAACCCATTGTGAATTTCTCCGATGCGATTGCGCTTCGGGCCTAGCACCTGGTTCTAGGGTGCGGGCATGTGGAGGGGAAGTGGTTTAGGCTTAGCCCAAGGGGGCTTAAGTCTGTAATACAAAAAATGCATTTTTTATGGATTTTCAATGGTTTTCAAAGGGTTTTGAGGGTTTCGACATAGTTTAAAAAGGAGTTTTAAACTATGCAAGGTGGATTTTATGAAGGGGAAATGAGGAACAATGGAAATAAGAGGAAAATGATGGGGAAAAAGAGAGTAAAAATGGAGGTTAGTTTCTGAGTGGGGAAGGGGAGACAAGGGGATTTTGCAGCAGTTCTTTCTCATAAAATCAGCAGAATTTCTGAGTGCAAAAATGAGCACAGCAGTGAAAATTTGGACAAAGGCATGAGGCCTTCAAGAGTCTTCAAGAGCCAGCACTTTTTAGCAATAAAATTTGTTCCTTGAAGGCTCCAAAAATGATTTAGCCACCTTTGGTTATAACAAATTTTATAGGTGGCTAACATTTAGCACATTTGAATATGAAGGAGAAGAAGAGGGGGGTTTGATCTGCTCCTCCTCCTCTGTTATAAATTCTTATTCTTCTTTCTTTTCTGTAAGAGGGATTTTGTTAGTATCCTTGGACAAAGACTTTTCCTCAATGGATGAATTAATATTCTCTAGAGACGTTGATCTAGGAAAAACTGTTCAACTTGGTCTCATCACCCATAACTTATGCCTTTAGGGATTTCAAAACTTCATATCTATTACTAGAGGCTTGCTAGCATGCAACCTCCTAGTTAAATGCTTCTTGTGTTTCTTTGTAATTGGTTTGAATTCTCCTTGCTCATCATTATTATGAGAAGATGGTGGAGGATTATAAGAAAGATGAGAAGTTGGAGCCTTAGGGCAACTTTTTGTAAAGTGCCCATACTCATGACCAAGTTACACTTACAGAGAAGTTGTTCATAATACAATGCCTAAAGATGTGATCAACCATCCAAGTTAAGCTAAATTGCCTCAAGAAGGTCTTTGAAAAATCCATTTCAACGCAAATTCTGGGACAAGAAAAATTATTCTCCTTATCCATATCATTATAAATAAACTGGCTAAATGTATCTCCTATGGCTTTGAAAATACCTTCAACCCAACTAAGAATGGGAATATATGACAATTTGATCCACAACGGTGCAGAATAAATTTTCCATCATGGAATTAAAATCCAAATACCGATGGGTGAGAAACATTCCTCTAGTTCCCATGAAATAAGGTCCAAATCTATAGATTTGATCCCTATCCTTCTTGTTTTCAAAAAGAGAGAGCATAATAACTGTTTCCATAATAAAAAATACCAATAGACTGTTCATTTACCCAACAAAGCCTCATTCTAAAACACAACTATAGTTGAACCAAAAGCCATTGAACTCATCAATCAACCCTCTTTTCTTCAATGTAATCACTTTTTTTTAGAGAAAGAAACCTCCAAATAAAAAAAAAAAACCGACTTTGCCTTTTTAACAAATTTACATAGAAAATCCATTGAACAAACAATGATCTCAAGTGACTTTAAACATAAACCTCATCTTATAATCCCAACAAGTTACCAATTCTCCTAAATCTAAAGAAGAAGGAAAAAACAACCTTAAATATCAATAATAAATACAATAAAACCTTAGTTCAACATACATTTACTTCTTAACTTACTTCTTAACACAAAGTGACCTAATTTGGTTAATAATTTATTAATAAAATCCACCCAAGTGACTTAATTTCGTTAATAAATTATTAATAAAATCCAACTTTTACCTTGCATCTACTTTTTAAGATATAATGACTTAATTTAATTAACAAATTATTAATAAAATGAGTAAAGTATAAATAATGAATTCACTGAAAGTGAATAAAATTGTCTCTACTTTATAGGAGATAGTGACTTAATTTTATCAATAAATTATCAATAAAATAATTAAACCTAAGTATGAATAACGAATAACAGAGTAATCTAATCATTAGAAAATCTAAAACACAACCATTATCGGATTTTCGTTTTAAATAAAGCTGGTATTCGAAATTCCATACCGGTTGGCACTCTTTAGCACACAATGGAATTGTGGTTAATCCACTCCATATCTGGATACTATCCTGTAAAGTGACGTGGCAGCCAGTTGATCGAAAAGGACTGCACGTGGTTTCTGGGACAGCAGGGAAGTGTGGACACTGGACATTCTACTCTAGTCGGACATAGATCGATATCATCATGACAGCGTGACGTGGCAGCAACGTGATCAAAGGGGGCCGCACATGGTTTTTGCGGTTGGTAAGAGTTAAAAAGAAGTCGAAACAAAACCGGCGATTGACTATTCGAGGCGGACTGGGGCGATGAATCTCTGTGAAAGGAGAGGAGCAGCATATATAATATGTGTCCCGGTGGCGTTGATTGGAAGGAAGGAATCCCATTCCTTCCGCTCACACTCTTAATTGCAATATATAGTCCGCTTGCACTTTTAATTGCAATATATGCGATTAAGATTGCTGTCCTGAATTCTTCAGGACGAATTGCCATGGTAGAAATTTGAGCACACGAATCGGAGCGTTCCTTCTCTGATAAGTTATTTAATTTTCTATTGTTTTCGTTTGCCTTTCAAAATGTCACGGCGAGCAGAGTTGGTCGAAAGCAGCAGTAGGAATGGGAACAGCGGGGGACAGAGCTTGGTTGAAGACCTTGGCGTTCAAAGTTCTACCTGTGGCTACTGTAAATCGACTACCCGCCCTAGCATTACCCACGGTGAGCTACGCTTATAATTTAATCTCCTTTCCTGTTTTTTTCTTTTCCCATTCAATCATAGCAGACCAGAGCTTGTTGGATTCACGGCGGAGCAGTTTTTAATTTTTGAAAAACCAATTGTATTTGTTTTGCTGTTAAACATGGCTCCTAGGGATTCACCGCTAAGAACGGGGTTCCTTGGCGGGTTAGGGGCCAGGTCTAAGCACCTGAGACTTGCACCTGTCCTTATCCTTTTGAAACTTATGCTATTTGGGTGGGGTAGATTTACATTGAGAATGGAACCATGGTAGACGACCTAACACTTCATCTTGGTGGCATTGAAATGCTTATTTGAAGGTCCATCGGGTTATGAATTTTTCATTGAAGGTCTAGGGCTCTAGTGCAGTCACACGTGCAGATTTGGTTATTGTATTGCAGGGTTCAATCTTGCTGTATGGCGTTTAATATCTATTTTTCCGTTTAGGTGGGTGGCTTTGCAGGGCGGGTGTCTATATACATATTTGGTATTTGTAATTGTGTTTTTCGTCAGGGGTGAGCTATTTTGCATTAACATGGTACAGCCTATATTTTACTGGCCCTATTTCCTAAACGCATTCTTCATGGGTTTTGAACATGGTTTTCTGCCAAGAGAATCCATGACTTTCACCAATTTATCCTACCTGTATTGACTACAAATTGCTGGCATTGAGAAGGACATGGGCTGGGCTTTTATTCACTTGTATATGTGCAGGGAGTTCAATGAAGCTTCACACATTTGACCACTGCCTATCCTTAATGGGGTTTGAAGATGTGTTTCCACTGAGAGAACCCATGACTTTCACCGATTCATCTTACCCATATTGAATGCAAATGAATGTCCTTAAGGAGAACAAGAGGTGGGCTTTGATCCACTTATGTGGGTATGGATGGTGGAACACAAGCTTCACACATTTGGCCATCACTTCCAGGTGCTCCCATGGCTACTCTCAAGGGGCCAGTAAAGCCTTCACAGGAATTGAATATTAACCGCTAGTGAGAAACTCCTCATTCCTCGCCACTGGATCCAACTGCTTTGGGCATACATACACACACACGTTATTTTTTTAACAAAACATTTTAAATTAGTTCCTACAAAATTTATATTTAGTGGGACGGGAGCTTGAGGTTCACACTGGAGTTCAGGGCTCCAACTCATATCATCCAAAACTGGAGAGGCTGCCAAGAGAGCATTTCTTCAACTTCCCAAAGGATTTACACATATGAGAACAGAGGCATTTTGCCAGTCGATAACAGTTAGACTTTGCAACAGACTTCCACCATGCACTTTTCTTAACACTACTTCTTATATAGATGTAGCAGACCATGACAGCTAACATAATCAATAAACTAGACCAATAGGGTAAGCACCTAATCAACTGTTCTCGATAGAGTGCTAGTAACCCTTTCCCCTCCCTTTCAAATCAACATGGGTTATTTACATCTTTTGAATTGAAATGTACCAATCCCGGGGCTTCTGAGAGCATCAGCTGAGTAGAATGGCCCAGCAGTTAAAGCTAGCCCTTGGAAGTGTGTTAACCTCGAAATCATAGTCAACATTAAAAAAGGATGCTGGGAGGGAGAGCCTGTCCAGCATATTTGCCACTAGATTATCCCCACCCCTTCTGTTCTTGCAGGTAAATATACCATTTTCAGGTTCTAAGTTGACCAGGCTATGTTGTTTTGAATCTTGATAAGCTTACAAATTACTCACTAGCTACCTCTAGACCCCCAATGCACCCTTTCTTTTCCCGCAACTGTTGATAATATTAAATCCCCCCAATGTATCCGGTGTCTCATTAAGAAATTAGGTTCTTAATGAAGCTTGGGCTCTCGAGAAACTTCTGTCCTAAAACAGTGGGTCCATAAACATTTGCTAATATGCCTACCTCACTTAGCTACTAAGTTATGAGTGCCAGTTATCCCCTACCTAGTGGTTAGCAGCTCTCTTATCTGCACCTTCTGAGGGTTCGAGAGGATGGTCATACTGTCTGAGAAGTCATTGGAATCAACAGTGGTCATCTTCAGTCCTTCCAAATTAGCTATAAAATCCCCTTTAGCATCTCTTCACTGCATTTTGTCTCCTGCAAAAAGTCAATATCTGGCCTCTCCTTTTGGATTTCAGCTTTAAGGATTCTTTGCTTACTGTCAACATTCGATCCCCTTATATTCCAATATCTTTGTTTTAAACATCCTTAAGGGTGGGAAGAACCGTCTCTGAGGTAAGGGATTGTGGGGCTGAGTTGATGAGGTGCTCCCCAGCCTATTGCATTTTTTCAATAGCTTCATCCCATCCTAGCTGGATCTTGCTTTGCTGGTTTCAGGATACTGGCCTTGATCCCCAGGCAGTACTTTGGTCCTGAAGGGTTCAGAGTTTAGGTTCTAGGATGATCTATAGGGAACACACCAAGTAATTATGTTCCTAAAATCATGTTTGCACTTCTCTTCATACATCTATAGCACACCTGTCTTTAAAGTTTACTGAGAAAATGATGACTTTATGTATCTGATTGATATTAGCTATATAGGTTCACATGTTATACCTTCAGCATTGGCTTTCCTTGGTTTTTTTTTGTTATTAAATTTATGGTTATAGATTTGGGTAATTGTGCATATTATTAGAAAATCTAACTTTTTTCTGTTTTTCATTGAAAATGGGGCAGGCTTCTTGGCGTACAGTCTTAGAATTGACGACTATCAAGGTTTGTTTTATGCCTCTATCGGGACTAATTGTATACTGCCCCTTCATTTCTAATGCCTTTTGCTCTATTAATAGTGTGGTCCTTATCGGCAGTGTCATCTTAGGTGTTTTTTGCAGCATTATAGTGGTATTTCTTGTATGATATATTAAATATTTACGTGGCAGAACTGCATTATTTCATGGTAAATCCCAGCTAAACTGCTGAGTCACTTGGCCTATACATGCACGTCTTAATCACTCCAATTCTATTGTTATTGTAGGTAGCCTCATTGTTGATAATGTTTTGGAACTCTCTTACTGATGTATATTCTTCAACATGCTTTATAAATATGCATGATAAGAATGAAGCATTTCATATGAAACTGCAGCTAAACTTCTGGTTGATCTCACTGAGGCTGTAAAGCTTTCTGAATGCTAACTTTGTGTACTAAGATCTAGTTAATATGTGCTATGCGGCATTGTTATTACACAAACTCTCACTTCTTGAGAGAAGGCCTAAAGCTCAAGCAAGGCTTTGGTGTAACTAAGAGAGAGTCCATTGTCACATCACCAATCCTCTTTTGCACTTTAGGTTGGCTCTTCTCTGACTCAAGGGTGGCTTCCCTAGGATAGGAATCACGATTACTAGAACTTATACAGTAAGGTCCAAGGTGAAGTGAAGATAAGTGTTAGCAAAACAATTTTTATGGATTGAAAAAGGTAAGTGGATGGAAGGATTGGAGGCTAAGTTGCATGATACGGGGGAACAGAAACACATTTGAAATGGAAACTTGCTGGAAATGCGACTCTTCAAAAATTAGGAAACAGGGAAATGCGATATATATATATATATATATATATATATATATATAGAGAGAGAGAGAGAGAGAGAGAGAGAGAGAGAGAGTGAGAGAAAGAGTGTTATTTCAGAAAATTATATTGAAACTTTGAAAGAAAGCAATTAAATTTTAACTTTTAACATTATGATCTAAGATTCATGAGCAAGTGCCAAGAACATTCAAATGAGAAACATAAAATACATTGGACAAGTGATACATAATGCAAGTAGTAATATAAAAAACAACCTTTATTACTTATAAATGAGGCTATATACATGACCCTCGAGGCTACAATTTTACTTGGATGAACTATGAATAATGAACATAGAAACAAACCATGAACTTCAGCTAAGCTAGTAAACCCTAAAGTCTAATAGTCACCATCCTTATCGTCACATTCATCATGGAAAATAGAATAAGACACATGTTCAATAGAGGAATGTGGATTGGTAGAAGTATTTCCAATTCCACTTCTAGATTCCTCAAGATTCAGTGCAGCAAGAGAGATGTCTAAGTTCGGGCATTTCAGATCCACATCTTTGGATTTTTTCTCTTTCCTTTTCTAATAATACAATTCTAGCTTTCTCATACCCATGGCTCTTGTATCCTTGAGAGGCTTTGTTGATTGCCCCAACCATTTCATGCCAATAAGGAGAATTAAAAATATTGAATGGTACATCACATGCATAGAGAAATCATACTACTTTTGGGTACACCTCATCTCTTCCTTTATCAAGGAAATCTGCTATTATTCTTCTAGTTGCACCTCTTACATGTGAGGTTCAGTAGCAGTAGTAGTTCCATTTGTGAGGTTTTCAAATTTAAATTACGCTTCAGATTGAACCTTTTGTTTTTTACCATGCATTCTTTGTGCATATTTTTCTTGATTTATTTCCTGACCTATCCACCTTTGATATCATAGTGCAAATTGGAATTTCATTGAGCCCCTTGTTATCATCATTTGTCAATATCTATCAAAATTCCTCCTCACATGGTTATATGGACCAAAATAAGGTCTTCCTCTGTGACAATCATGGCTACACATAAATTTAGTTGTTTCACCTCCACCCACCCCCTCAAGTTTTGTTACATAGTTCCGTAAGTGTGTTGAGAGTTTTTCATCTGCCTTCATTGCCACCTTCATCTTCATCCCCTTCATTGCCTTCCAGGCCTTCCTCATGTGCATAAAATGGGTCTATGACCACTGTCCTCTTCTTCTCCCTCATGTCTGTTTCACAGTAGCACTGTGAGAATAAAAAATGGAAGATACACCATATGAACATTTGCTTCAAGTCTTAGTTGAAAAACCTAAAATAGAATAAGCCTTAAGGGATAAGTTAGAACATGACATAGTATGAGAAAGGAACAAATTCACCAACAAACAACACAAAGACATAGAAATAAACTGCAAAGAATGGCCTTTTTGCCAACAACCATCTAACTGTTAACAATAGTAAAATGTGACTTCGGTGACCTTTGATCTCTCCTCCAAACTCTTACGAGTTTTCCTTCCTAAACCCTAGCGAGAAGGCTAGGTTTCCCACTCCAAACAAACAAAACCCTAATCAAAGATACATGAAATGATGGAAGACACTTATAGAGAAGGGTTTATTATGAATGGGTGTGTTAAACCTAAGTTGTGGGCCTTACATTATTGGAAATGCCAGACCAAGGAATGACTTGCAAATGTGGATGTTATTGCATTAATGAGAATATAATTATATAACATAAAGAGCGACCCGTGTGATTCATCTTCCAAGTCTGTTCCTATTCTAACTGTTCATATTTCCCTTTATTTACATATTTACAAGTTATTGACCCAATTGCCAAGGATTAGGTGTCTAAAAATCCCCGTGCCCTCCTTAATTTGAAGGGGTGTTTATGAGTTCAAGCATCATTCTGAAATTCTCAAACTTTTCTCTTCCAGGTGCTTTGGTGAAGATGTCTACAATTTGCTCATTTGTGGAACAATGCCTTAGATGAATAGCCCCGGCCTTTACATGATACGAATCATGTGAAAATTCCATATCTAACTCTGGTCTAGCACTTATTGCAGTGATCTGGTAATTATCCAACCTATCTTTTCTTTAAAGATTATTTGTCTCGTCTAAAATATTTACTGTAAATTATGAATAAAAACACTACTACAATATTCACCAATTAAAACGTCACAGTAACCGAGAAAACCACACACATAAAAATGGACACTAATATTTTTGGACAAATGTCCCTAGAAAAACCCCAATATAGGGGAAACCATTTTTGCAGATGACGGTTTTATTATTTCTTCAACAATTCTGTAATTGATAGATATTACAATTGCTTGCCGTAGAATGGCGAAGCTATGGTAGAATATTTTTCTCCAACTACCAGCAAATAAAAGCACCCGGAAGGTACTCAACCTCCTTCTACAAGTTGACACGTCCCTCTTTGAGAAATTTGGCCTGCTTGAAAGCACCACGACCTCATAGAAAAATCTGTACGACCCCACACATGCAACTTGGTGATGGAGGATGAGACATCATGGCCTCTTGGCAAACTCAGTCTCCTCCAACGATCTCCTCGGCCTTGGCTCTCAGCTCCTAGACGTTTTTGGCCCTCCAAATGAACTCTAAACCCCACACGTGCAACCTCTCTTAGTGAATATGACCCTTCAAAAAACCCTCAATGCCCTTTGAAAATCTCTACCCTCTTGTAGCAGAAATCTTTGGCAAATACTCTTCCTTCGGATCTTAGACATTGGAAGAATAATTGATGAAGAAACCCTCTAGAAAATGCATTTCCAAATAACTGTTGAAACCCTCACTGGTGTCAAACCCCACACTATCTTTGCGCCTCAACTCGTTGATTTCCAAAATGCTTATGGATTTCCTCTTATGATCTCTCATTAAGAATTCAACAACCAAGATCTAATCCCGATTGATGGCTAAGATCATCTTGACTCTATCAATTTCCTTTTCTAGAAGTCATTAGAGAGAAATTGACTTGTCTCAAATAATACTGATTAATTTACCTTTTCCCCTAAGTTATACTTAGGAAAACCATTTAAAAATAGTTAATGATCTAATTAAGACATTTTACCTTAGAAATATTTCCTGGGCTAGGAGATATTTTATTCTCACGGGCTTTTAGCCTCAATGAAACCTCCAAAGACTAGAACACCTATCTGAGCTACAAAATCTTAAACTCCCTCTTAGCGAGGAAGGTGTTCTGCATAACACCCAACTTATCTTTGAAGAAGATGAATCTTTCCTTCCTCAAGGCCTTCATTAGGATGTCTGCAACTTGCTAATCTATAGGCTCATATTGTAGCTAGACTGTCTTGAACTGTACACATTCCCTGATGAAATGATATCTGATGTCTATATGCTTCGACCTATCATGAAACACGAGATTCTTAGAGAGCTTGATGCAACTCTGACTGTCGCAGTGAACCATAATTGTCTTCACCTTCTGACTAGACAAGGCTACTAACAACTTTCGAAGCCAAATGACCTAGCATGTTGCCATGCTTGCTGCTATATACTCTGCTTCTGCAGAGCTCAATGCCACAAACTTTTGCTTCCTATTGAATCTAGAGACAACTCATGATCCCATGCTAAAGCAACAACTTGAAGTGCTCTTTCTATCAATTGTACTGCTTGCCCAGTCTGCGTCGGTATACTTCATCAACCCGACACCATCACCTCGAGTATATCTGATCCCATACTCGATTGTTGCTCCCAAATAACGTAGCACATGCTTTGCTACTGTCCAATGCACCCTCTTCGGTTCAACCATGAACTGACTTAGAGAGTTTACCGCAAATGATATATTTGGCCTGGTGTTGACTAAATACACAAGAAATTGTTAAATTTAGATAACCATGGTATGTTCTATGCTTAGAGTAGTTTACTTTAGTCTTTCTTATTAGCTCAATTCAGATTTGCAATCACATAACCATTGAAAGTAAATGCTGATAAAACACAAAAATAAATCTATAGAAGACAAGCCAATACAAGATACAAGAATTTGTAATTCTTCTTATTCAGCAGAGATAGAGAGAAATGTATTTTACAGCAGTCAACAAGATGCCCTAGCCGACAAAGACTTTGCTGGTCAAACCAGCCCTTTCAACCTCCAATCAAGCCAGTCAAACATGGTCAAAATCGACCTTCCTTCAAAGTCAAACTCACCCCAAAAACCAATCCACAAAACTGTCAAATCAATAGTCAAAATCTGCGGTCAACATTGTAATAAATGCTGCGGTCATAGGTCAACATTTGACCTCGGTTTTTGTGCCTCCTGTTATCGCTTGCTGCCTACACCTACCTACTAGTTAGTGGGAAAAGCCTTTAACCCCACAAGGTGTGGTTGGTGGCAAGGAACTCAGATAAGGGGCTGTCACCTATTCCCCACTGTCTCCGTTTAAGCTATCTTCTAGGTTAGCTATGGGAGGTGGTCCCTAAAGAAAAACTAAGTTAAAGATTTGAGTTTCTAGGATAATATTAGAGTGAAATTGGATTACTTTTAAAGATTCATGAGCATTTATGAGCAACTTTGAAATAATAATGATGAACCATTCAACTAATGCTGTTACAAATAACGTGCTCAAAAGTAACAATAATGCTCAAAGAGATGAGAACACAATAATCCTGAAATGGAAACAAAAGATGTTAGCACAAGATATAAAATAAAGATGATTATGGGATAACCCAATCACAACATTAAAACATAACTTGTCATAGTTAGAAACAACTAAAAAAAAATTAGATGCTAAATATGAAATTAGACTTTGCGAATATGGAAAGTGAGCATTACAATACTTGCATGAGATCAACAACCATTAAAAGACAAGTGAAAAGAAATGTGATGAATACTGCTCTTGGTTAATTTTAGTTAACTATCTCTACAACAAATATTTCAAATCAACTCTTCAATCCCCAGACCTCACCTTCGCCCAAATCATGTGGATCTCACAGTGAGGAGTCAATAGGGGAGTAGAGGGTCCCTAGAGGTCTATACAACCAACTTATGTTGGAGGTAAAGTTTTAATGAGTGTTTGTATGAAATCGATGTTGATTAATCCCAATTAAATGATACATGCAATGTTCCACAAGAGATGAGATAGCGCTTACTTGTAATAATGAACCAAACTTTGAGAGACATATAGACTTATGTGTGTTGTAGCATTAACAAGCAAGTGGAATGAAATAAATTCTCATTAAGATACAAAAATGCCTCAATAGTTCTTCAAAATGTATAACATGCATGGACTAAATAATGAAACATAAACACTAACTTTATCGAAACTTGCCAACCATGTAAATTGCTCACACACATGAAAATAGATTTTCTCAAGTTTGAAGCCTTTGGAGCTCATGCATGTTAGTTTAATTAAACCCAAAATTTAGTGAGATGGATGTAGAGTGCATTAGTTGTTAATTCTTTAGCATGCATGAAATGAAAATAAAAAAATGAGTCAATCCACCCAAGAAGTTCTTTCCTCTTCAACCAAGGAAGGGGGACACCATGGGAAAAATATCCCAAGCTCCCTTAAGCAAAAATGTTATTTTATTAGCGATTAAAAATGAGAAAAAGAGCCTCTAAGAAGGCTACCCAAAAAGGAGATCCTTTTACAAAGATGGAGCTTGGAAAAAAAGTTAGATCTCCTCCTCAAAGATGACAACAAAAGCTCATGGGAAAAACCTTCAAAACATAAACTTTACAAGGCTCCAAGGCCCACGGTCAAGATCATGTTGCTGCTGTCCTAAAGGTGCTCACGACCTCCTTAGAAATCAATTTTGAGGTAATGGAAGGCTTTGCATGCAAGGAGGATCAATAGTTTTTCGCCATCTTTTTCTCAAGCTCCTACTTGTTCACGCTCAAGCTTATGGGTTGCGAAATAAAATCAAACGTTAGATCGAAATAAACAAGATCTAAAGTACAAATTAATATACAAAGACACGAGCCGAAGAAATGGGAGTGAATCCCCATTCTTGCCTAGTTTAGAAAACACTTTTGAAGTAGCAAATATGACTTTAAAACACTCTACAAAGGGAAATTTTTAGATTTTAAAATTTGAAGTAGATGATCAAGTAGCTAGAGAACGAGTAAACACCCTCTTGGTCTTCCTTTGATGAAAAACTTGGGGTTGAAAATAGCTAAGTCTTGGATCGCTTTGAATCTAGGAGTGAGTTGGTCTATGTGAGACTTCTCCCATGCCCAGATGGATTTCCTGCACACAATACAAATAGATCTTCCCTAGACGCTTGAAGAAATATCAATTTTCAAGAGGATTAGAGCATCATAATGAATAAGATAAACCAAACATTCCTCCGAAAATGACTTGGCAAACTTATTTCTAGAATACTACTCTAAACTAATGATACATGCAAGATAGCTTGCATGTATCAATCCAAGCTAGATGGCAAATATAAACTAATACTTATCAAACATATAAATGAATTCAAACATAATAGCAATAGTATGGAAAGAAATCACCTCATAACGACAAGAGAACATCTGTTAAATAGCCCCAAAGTCTTGATTTTATTGATATGCAAAAATGGTAGAGTTTCCTCAAGCTCAATAGCTCATAACATGATACAATACAATAGCCCACGACTTTGTTATATAGAGATTCAGGAGCAATTCCCAAGGACAAATGCATGTGAGAAGTGAACTTGGAGCAAATCCCAAGTAAAGAAGGTAAGCCAAGTTCCATATGGAGAAGACTGAGACACCCAAAGCAAAATCAAATTTCTTTGTGCACACCAAGGGAAATCAAATTCCCATATGATCCAATGAACTCATCCATAAGCCAAACGAAGTCTCGTGCTATACCAAGCCCACCACTGCAAACTCGAACCAACTGAAACCATACCTGTAGATGACCCAATGATCTTCTGCGTAGGTCCCTTAGAAATGCGTGTTTCCTCTGAGTGATTGCGTAGTCTAAGCTCAAGGAATATCGTAAATCCTCCGAGTGAAGTGTGGAGTGTTGTCGTACTCCAGATAGCTCGAGAGAAGAGGTCCTCACTTGGTCTTTAGTCAATTGATCCTGTAGAATATTCCTTTTATGCGCAATTGCCTTTAATAAATTCGATTTTCCTTGTGTGTAATTGCCGCTTTATCTCTGGAAAATTATATTTTAAATAAATAAATGATGAATTAATGATGCAGTGTGCTCAGTCATCCTCCACATGTCCGTTGACTCAACTCTTTGACTTAGAATAATTTCCAAGTCATTTCCACATTATTTTGTCACATGGAATAATTTATCTCTCTATTTTATTTAATTCTAGCCTAATTAAATGCCACAATTTCCAATATACTTAGGAAATGTGGGTTTTGAGGGTCCAAAACTTTGTAGAAATTTTAGGCCCAACTCCGGTTATCAGTTTCTCCTTATCACTCCCATATAGTTAAATGCCCATTCCCATAAACATACATTCAACAAGCTGGAAATGATGAATATTTCTGAAAACACAAATTCAGGAAATTTCAGTGCTGGAAATTGCAGAAATAAAACACAGAAAATATTTCAGCCACACACACAGAAAATAACACGCTGATTTTTGGTCAATATGACCCTGGAAAACCCCCCTACAACTCTTGGGAAAAACCACTTCGAGAGCTCTTCTTTATTTCTGAATATTGCTTTTATAGAGAAATGAAATACATAGTAAAAATTCCAGCAACCAATAATTTTTACTTATCTCGAAAACTGTGCTTGTACTCCACCTCGATTTTTGTGCCAATGCAAAACATAAAATTACGGTGAAAAGTACAACATTAAATGTTGTATGGATAGCATGGAAAAGTGTGTTGAAATAGATGTACGACCTTCCTTGAAAACTATGCCAAAGACTGCCTTGAAAATTGTGCCAAACTGCTACTGTACGGACCTCGATTTCTGTGCTGCTTTGCTGTTGTACGGACTTCGAAAACAGTGCCTCCTTTGCTGCTGTACGGACCTCAAAATATGTGCCAGTATTTGCTGCAATAAATGTTATTCTCCCTTCCTCGATTTTCGTGCCACTTGCCTCGAAAATCATGCTCCTGCTTTCCTATATGGATTTGTTGAAATAATGCTGCCTTGGTAAATGTGCCAAGGTGCTGTTTCTCCTTCTCTGCTCAGAAATTTCTCCTGCTCTCCTTCTCTCTTTCTGTCAATCTGCTGATGAAAGAATGAATGACCTTTTCTCTTCTTTTTCCTCCTTTAACCTAACCGTAAGTGACTTTTGGGGAATCCCTAAATACAATCGCTGAGATAGCTCTAGATCTAGGGTTGAGATTAAATGTGCATTTAATTCTCACTTTCTATTTTTTAATTCACCCCACTTTAATAAAGACCCACTTAGCCTTTTATTTCCATAGTCACTTTTCCACTTTCTAATTTCACATTGACTTTAATAAAGTCACTTAAAAATTAGACTTAGTAACTTTATCACTTATAAAGTCACTTTTAAATTAGATTTGACTTCACCACTTATAAAGTCACTTTAGGAGAAAAGTACAAATACATTTGGACACTTTTCCCTAGGCCCAAAGATCAAAGCCTTAGGGAACCACTTTTCCTCTCATACCCAAATTTTACCACTTCCTCTTACCGAGGAAAGTGTTCCTCACCACCCCCATATTTTCTCTGAAGTAGACATGCTTGCCTCGTGGTAAGGCCTTGGTGAATATGTCAGCTACCTGCTCATCTGTGGGAATATACTCAAGCTTCACAGCTCCCTTCTGAACATAGTCTCTGATGAAATGATATTTGATCCCGATATGCTTTGACCTGTCATGAAATACTGGATTCTCCATGAGTTTAATGCAACTCTGATTATCACAGTAAATCACAGAAGGTCTCGACGCTTGACCAAATAAGCCAAACAACATCTGCGGTTGCAGCCAGCAACCAATGCCAAAGTGGTCACAGGTACTCGCTTCCGCCGAACTCATACGTAACTGATCGTTGATTCTGGCCGTAACCACGACACAACTCGTCGAACTCAACCCAAAACAACACCCCCCGAAGTGCTCTTCCTATCGAATAACCTACCCAATAAGAACCGCGTGTTTTCTCCAGCTCACCATCTCCTTGTCTATAATCCGTACCATAGTCCATCATCTCTGTAGGGTAACGCAAATGTGTTTTAGAAGTGTACCGTTGCACTTCGGCTCACACATGAACTGACTCATTGTGCTAACTGCAAAACATATATCTGGTCGAGTGTTGACCAAATACATCAAAGAACCAATCAACTGTCTATACAAAGTGGGATCCACCAACTCAGAATCTGAAGCGTGAAGCTTCTTCCAGTTAGTGATCATAGGTGTAGACATGGGTTTGCAATCCTCCATGTGAAATCTGCTAAGAATGTCCACAATATATTTCTCCCGTCCCAGGAAGAAATGCACCTCCTCCTGTCACACCTCCAATCCCAAAAGTAATGCATCAAGCCAATGTCCTTCATCTCGAACTCTGAAGCAAGATCTCTCTTGCAGCCCACAATGAGTCTCTCTGCACCTGTAATGACCAAGTCATCCACATACAACACCAGAATGAGAGGCTCCTCACCTACCACAATAAATTATAGGTTCGGATCGGCATCACTCTTTGTGAAACCCAACTCCTGCAAGTACTTATCAATCCTCGAGTGCCAAGCTCTAGGAGCTTGCTTCAGGCCATAGAGTGCCTTCTTCAATCTACATACATGGGACTCTTCCCATGCACCTCAAAGCCCTGCGACTGCTCAATATAAACATCCTCCTGTATGAAGCCATTGAAGAATGCGGTCTTCACATCCATCTGGTGGATCTTCCAACCCATCTCTGCTACTATCGATATAATGGAGCAAATGGAAGTATATCGAGCCACGGGAGCGAAGGTCTTCTCATAGTCAACTCCCTCTACTCCGGGAGAACCCCAGCCACAAATCTAGCCTGAAACTTCTGGCCGCTACCCGCAACATGCTTACCAGCCATCTGGAAGTAACCACTGATTTCCCTTTAGGCCTCGACACCACCTCCCAAACATTGTTCTTCATGATAGAAGAATACTCCTCTTGCATGGCCTCTCTCCAGACCTGCTGGCTAGCTTCCTCCTCATAACTAGAAGGCTTGGAGTCAACGATGCTAGCAACCAATGCCATATTGCTACAGAACCGCTCAGGTGGTTTGCTCTCTCTAACCTCTCTTTTCGACCCAACAATAGATGTGGCCTCTTTCAAGGTGTCCTGAAGCCACTTGGGCTTCCTCTTCCCTGAGCACACTTCTCCCACCGGAGTGAAAGAATCCTCATCCTCCTTAGAAGTCTGAACTCCTGAAGTCCTGCCAACCAACCACCTGCCTGAACTTGTGCCTGTAGATGCTGAAGTACTATGTGAACTGTCCATCAATGGGCTACCCCATGAACTGCTCTGCATGCTGCCCGAAGCACCAGCCATCTGACTCTGCAAGCCACTGCTCACTGATGGACTTGACATTGTAATTGATGTACCTCCTGATCCCTGTCCATTGGATCCCTGTGACTGACTCAGTTGCTCCTGAGGGTTTGGTGAATCCAGATACTCTAACTCTCGTGACCTCTTGAAAGCCCTATCCTCCTCGAACTTCACATCCCGCCTGACAGCAACTCTCCTTCGTATAGGAACATAAATCCGAAAGGCTTCGAGGTCTCATTGTAACCCCCAAAGATGCCCTTCTCTGCAGTGGGCTCTAGCTTGGTCCTCTTCTCCTTGGGTACATAGGAGTATGCAATACACCCAAAGATACTAAAATGACCAACATCAGGCTTCTTCCCAGAAAAAGCCTCCTCCGGAGTCACATGCCCCAAGGCATGATGTGGATTCCTATTCTGCAAGTACACAACAGTGTTGCGGGCCTCTGCCCACAAAAACAACGGTAACCCCTGATCATGTAGCATGGCTTTGGCAGCCCCAACGATGGATCTGTTCTTCCTCTCCGCAACCCCGTTTTGTTGGGGGTTGTAAGGAACTGTGAACTCCCTCCTGATACGTGCCTCCGCACTTAAGTAACCGGATTCGTCCAAAAGGGGCAACGAATCGCGAATCCCCATATCGGGTACGAATTCGTACCGGATTCAGCCCCAATTCACTGGGTACGGCGTATCCCGACCGTACCCCATTTGGATACGCTATACCCGGTGAAACCGGATACGTCGGGCCTGCGGGTTCAAAAAACAAGTTGTCTTTTCTATAAAGTGAGGTTTTTCCTCATTCTTTTTCACCCATTTCATTTTGTGAAGTGAGAAGGAGAGCTAGTGTGAGCAAGGAGCAAGTGTGAGCAAGGAGAAAGGGAGTTCTTTCGAAGAGATTCGAGCATCCGGTAAGTGCATTGTCCCTCTATATTTTGCATTTAGTTTGCTGTTAGTGTTTGCATGTGCATATGTTTTATATATTTGGTTATTTTTGTTTATTTTTTACAGTATTCATGGCTCAATCAAAGGCAGCAAGACAGGGGCAAAGAAAGGGGAAGAATGTCCCCATTGGAGATGCCCTTCCTGTTCCTCTTTCATCAAGGTCTGCAAGTATTCCATCCATTGGAAGTGGGGCTGCAACAGCAGCTTCAAATGTGCAGGGAAAACAAATTGTTGACCCCAAATACCCATTGTGGAAATATGTGACAAGAGAGGGAGGGGCAGGAAAAAAGGGAGGAGGAGGAAATTGTTCATGGAAATGCAATTTTTGCAACGACCATTTCATTTGCACATATTTCCGTGTGAAAGCTCATTTGTTGGGTATTCCAAGTTGTGGCATTAAATGTTGTACAACAATTGAATCACCAAAGAGGAAGGAATTGGAGAAAGAGTACGGTATTGGTGAGGTAAATGTGGCAGCAAAAAAAAAAAAAAAAAAAAAAACAAGAATGATGACCCCCTTCCATTCTTAAGGAAAAGCAACAACAAGTTCCCTTTTGAGACTTTTAGTAGGGGAGAATCAGCAAAGAGAAAGGCAACTGCAGTTGGTCCAATGGACAAGATTTTCCAAAAAGAGAAGAGGGAAGAGCTTGATCTCACCATTGCATTTTTTTTCTATCAGAACTTCATATCCTTTAATGTTGCATGGTCACCTCTATTTATTGAGATGTGTCGAGCTCTTAGTCATGGGGCTCCATCAGGGTATGTGCCTCCTGGGTCAGAGAAGTTCAGAATCACATTGTTGACAAAGGAAAAGAAAGAGGTGGACAAAATGCTTGAGCCTATTAAATCAACATGGCCAACATCTGGGGTTAGCATTGTTTTTGATGGATGGACAGATCCAGCACGCCACCCACTCATTAACTTCATGGTGTCATCCTTGAATGGTCCATTTTTCTTGAAATCAGTGGATGCACTTGGACAATACAAGGATGCACAATATATGGGTGAGTTATTTCTCAAAGTTATTGAAAGTGTAGGTGTGGATTGTTGTGTGCAAATCATTACAGATAATGCACTTGTTTGCAAGGCCGCTGGCATGATTGTGGAAGCAAAATATCCACAAGTATATTGGACACCGTGCATTGTCCATTCACTGAACTTGGCACTAAAATCTATTGCTTCTGATGTGCTTTGGATTGGAGCCATTATTGAGGATGCATGACATATCCGCAACTTTGTACAAAACCATACAAATGCCCTCACTATCTACAAGGAGTACAACAATCTATCATTGTTGAAGATTGCAGATACACGGTTTGCCTCTTCATTTATCATGTTGAAGAGGTTGAGGGAGGTCAAGACCGCTCTTGGGTCCATGGTTATTTCAGAGTTTTGGTCTTTTTGGAGAAAGACGGATCAAGTAGCCTCAAAGAAGGTGAAGGACACAGTGTTGGATGATATATGGTGGGAGAAGGTAGATCTAGTTATTTAGATCATGGAGCCTATCATTTCCTTGCTCCGATTTGCAGATACAGACCAACCCATCCTAGGAGAGGTTTATGAGGGATGGGATTCCATGATTGAGTTTGTGAGGACCATTGTTTTACAGAGTCAGTGCCCAGAGTATGAGACATCACTTGAGGCCTTCTTCACCGTCATACATGATATTCTTATCAGCAGATGGGACAAGAATTGCACACCTTTACATTGTTTGGCTCACTCCTTGAACCCAAAATGCTACAGCCATGAGTGGCTGAATGGTGGACCTTCCCGCAGATTCCCTCCTCACATGGATGCTGAAATCTCACAGAGGAGGAAAGATGCATTGAGGAGGATTTTTCAGGATAGGGCATCCCTTGATGAGGTGGAGGATGCCTTTGCAGATTTTTCCACTGGCACTGGGCGATTTGGAGGCTATGATTTGATTCGAGACAGGGGGGCTAAGAAGCCCTATTCTTGGTGGGCAACTCATGGGGCAACAAGCCCTCCTCTACAGCAGTTAGCCATGAGGCTCCTCTCTCTGGTGACTTCCTCCTCTTGTTGCGAGAGGAATTGGAGCACATATGGGAATTTGTATAGTGTGAAGAAGAGTAGGCTTGAGCAGTCCAGGGCAGAGACAATGGTGTATTTGCACACCAACCTTTGTCTCATCTACAGGCAGAGGGAGGATTAGTTGAAGGGAAAGACAAAGATGTGGGATGCCTTTCCTGATGATATGGGTCTGGATAGCGTGTTGAGTTGGCATTGGCCAACTTGGATCTCAATGCGCCAGTGCTAGAGCCTGTCACATTTGATGATGGAGTAGAGGCGTCATCCTCCACACTAGCAGATGCAGAGATGAGAGAGGAGGAGGATGCATTAGAGCCAGAGGAGAGCAGTGGTGAGCATGATGATCAGGATGAGGACAGTGATGTTGATTATGATGATGAGGATTGATGACTCTGACTCGTTGAGGCTTCAGGCTTGTAGTCTTGTAAACTGTAGTTTTTTTTGTATTTTCTATTTCTATTTGCCATTGGCAGTGTACTTATGTAACACATTTTGATTCTGATGACTTAATGAGAAAACTACAATATCTTACTATCTTCAATCTTGTCTTTTTGAGTAAATTTGACAATTGTATCATGTATGGTGTATCAATGTATCAGTGATCAATGATCATGTATGAGTCATGAGTAGCTATGTTTGAATCAATGAATTTTGTATGAATTTGTGCAAAAAATATCTAATTTTTAATATATATATATATAATAAAATAATATATAACGTATCGTATCCCAGAAGTATCCTGTTCCGGGGGTCACCGTACCGGAATCCGATTCATCGAATCCCCGTATCCCGTATCCCTGTATCAGGTGACTTAGCAAGTCCGCACAAATAATCAACAAACTCACCAAGGGTATATTCCCCTCCTTTGTCCGACCCGAGGGACTTGATCTTCCGACCTGTTTGACTCTCCACAAGAGCTCTGAACTCTTGAAACCGCTTGAAGACCTCACTATTGGTCTTCAAGAAATAAATCCAGGTCTTCCTGGAGTGATCATCAATGAATAAAACATAGTACTTATATCCACTCAAGGAAACATGAGACATCCCAGTCGATCTACTGTCATTGCTGGGAAAGGGGGATTTGGAAAACTTCCCCATAGCACATCCTCTGCATGTATCAATGTGATCAGAACTGAAATCTGGCACACTTGTGGTGATCTCCTATAATGTCCTCAAGGCCCCATGATACATGTGCCCCATCCTGCGGTGCCAAATCTCGCACAACTCTGAACTACTAGCTCTGCTACCGGTACTACTGCTCAATGCCATAAGGGGCAGAAACGAAAACTTGTACACCTTGGCATGGCGTACACCAATCACTCTAGCTGAATCAGTTGGAGCGCCCCTGGGATATATAAGCACCTGTCCTCTCCTGAACAACACCTCATACCCTCTATCCTCCAATGCTAATACAGATATAAGGTTCTTCTTCATCCCTAGCACATATAGAACATCCGACACTTTCAAGGGAGGTTTGGGTTCCCTATTAAATGTCAATGTCCCCACACCGACTGCTCTAACAATGTTGTCGTCTCTGAGTACTACCTCTATATCAGTGCCACTCTCTGAAAGCTCTGAGAAGTACTCACGGACTCCTGTCATGTGACAGGAAGCCCCACTGTCAACATATCAAATACCTGAAGATGCTCCGCTAGTAGAGGGAAGTGCACACTCTCTCTCAACCTGTGTGGCAGGTGATCCTGCACTAGCGGACTCAAGAGAAATGAATCCAAACTCCCGCTCAAAGCTCTCCGAGAAGTCCTCTATCTCTGCTGATGCTGCCATGGTCTTGTCCTTTCCCTTCTTCTTCTCCGGACACACAATTGCATAGTGTCCCAACTTTTGACAATTCCAACAGTTGACTTTGGAAAAGTCCTCCTCCTTGTTCACCTGCTTACCTTTACCTTTACCTTTGCCTTTGCCCCACCACCACTTGTGGAAGCTTGCTTCTTTCCCTTGCCCTTCTTGCCCCTTGCTAACAACGCTACATTGTCATCCTCCTCTACTTGTTTGGCTGCCCCAAGATGGTTCTTTCTAATCTCATTCTGAATGCAATCATCCCACAACTTCTCCCAAGTGGGAAGGTTATCCCGTGCAACAATCCCATCCACAAAACTCTCCTATGTCTTGGGAAGACCATTCAATATAATCTGCACCAACTTAGCGGGTGGAATAGTCTCTCCAACAACTGCCAACTCATCTCTCACAGAAGTGATCTTTGTGAGGTATGCTGTAGCACTATCAGTCTTAGCCATTTTAATGGCCTTCAACTTCTCCCTTAGGACCATTTTCCTGTTTTCATTTGTGCTCTGGTAGAGATTGGTCAAGGCTGTCCACATCTCATGTGCATATGTCTTTCCTCTCACATGAGGAATGACATGGTCTTTAACACCATCTAGAATCAGTCTCTTTCCCTTGACATTCTTCTTATTAAAATCAGCCAACTGAACAGGGTCAGCGGGCGCTGCTACTAGGTGCTGTGTGGCATGTACCATTATGCCCCAGACTTTTGCCTCCTCAAAGATGCTCTGGATTCTCTCCCTCCATGCACTATATTTGCTCTGCCCATCCAACCTATCCTCCACCCTCAAGCCCAAAGACATGCTTGCTGTTCTAACAAACTAAAGTTTTCAAATTTGTGGTAAAGGTTCAGTGTTTTGTGTGAAAATAGCTTGCTGTAATTTTTCACTTGCTGTCCCAAACTGCACTTTTCAGCCACCCAAGCTCTGATACCATGTAGAAATTTTAGGCCCAACCCCGGTTATTAGTTTCTCCTTGTCACTCCCATATAGTTAAATGCCCATTCCCATAAACATACATTCAACACGCTGTAAATGATAAATATTTCTGAAAACACAATTTTGGAAATTTCAGTGCTGGAAATTGCAGAAATAAAACACAAAAAACATTTTAGCCACACACACAGAAAATAACACGCTGATTTTTGGTCAATATGACCCTGGAAAACCCCCCTACAACTCTTGGGGAAAACTAGTTCGAGAGCTAGTCTTTATTTCTGAATATTGCTTTTACAGAGAAATGAAATACACAGTAAAAATTCCAGCAACCAATAATTTTTACTTATCTTGAAAACTGTGCTTGTACTCCACCTTGATTTTCGTGCCAATGCAAAACAAAAAATTATACTAAAAAGTACATCATTAAATGCTGTATGGACAACATGGAAAAGTGTGTCGGAACAATTGTACGACCCTCCTCGAAAACTGTGCCAAAGGATGCCTCGAAAACTGTGCCAAACTACTGCTGTATGGACCTCGATTTCTGTGCTACTTTGAGGCTGTATGAACCTCAAAAACAATGTTAGATGATCTAAATATGTTAATGAAAAGTTAGGATAAAATATTTATTAAATGGAATATTTAATAAATATTAGAGAATAAAAATATTTATTAAATTAGAATATTTAATAAATATTAGAGATACTTAGAAATAGAATTTTGTTATTAAAGATAGGACTCTAGAATAGAGTCGTTTCTAAGACTCTAAAATAGGAATAAAGTTAGTAGAGTGGTTAGAAAGTCATTTGTTGTAAATGGACACTTGTTGTTATTTCAAGTGATCCATATCTAAATTAAGTTAGGACATATTTCTTATAAATAGGTTAGACTCCTATTTGCAAGTTAGTAGAAGTTTACGTTTGTAAACTCTGCAACTCTTTATGTAATTTCTTTTTTCATAATCAATAAAAGTACGTGTCTGAGGACACTTCTACATTAATGTGGTATCGGAGCCATCGGTAATGCAGATGAGATGAAGGTGGAGATTTCAGCTCTGCAGACTTTTGAGAAACGAAATTGGTATGCAATCTATTAACTTTTTTTTGAGAAAAGAAATTTAATTGTGATTTATTTCTAAATTTTTAAATCTGAATATGCGCCCATTTCTACGTCCTGAATCCTGCATTAGTATTTCAAACGGCAATGCCTCATTGAATCGAATCCTATACTCATAATCCATGACATTCTTACGATCCACAATGATGATAACATAACGCTTCTGTATTAATATTTTTGCCTGTATTAAACGTTGAACCTACGTCGTAGCTCATTCTTCTATGTCCTGCATTACGTCATTTCAAACATCCTGCATTAAACGTTGAACCGAGTCTAGCTTAACACTACTGCTTCTACTCCCTGCATTAGCACTTCTGTATTAATCCGACATTCTTCTAAATCCGGCATTCCTCTAAAATCCGGCATTAGCACTTTACAGTCACATCTTATTTCAGTCTTCCATTCTTGTATTAAATGTTGAACCATTCTTGTATTATACGTCCGGCATCTTGGTTGAGCACTCGAAGAGGATAGCTCCTTTACGTCCGGCATCTGAAAATGACTGAATAGGAGCACCAGCAAATGAGTAATTACTTGAGGTTGGACGTAGAGCAGAGACCATCGACCATTGATCCCTGAAAAGCGATAGTGGTGGAAAAGTTTGGCACCATCCAAGCCAGTTTGTTAGATGGAAGAATCATCGTGAGAATTTAAATGCTTTGTTTTTGTTTTATCACTTACACCAATTTCATGAGCATTGAAACAACATTGAACGCAGAAAAGGTGTTAAAGGAAATTGTGCGTAGCTGTTTAAAATCAAACGCAGAACCGTGGTTAAGCGGACTTGATTGATCCGCGTGCAAAGTCCAAACAGTGGTGTGGCAAATTGCTCACTCCTTCTGCAATGCATAAAGCGGACAATAATGAAATCACATTTTTTTTATGAAAGGCAAAGTTGTGGCCCTCAGCCCCCATATTCCATGATAATGACACTAATTGAACCCTCCAACAGCTGCGTTGTATTTGCTTGCTGAATGATGCACTGTGCATAACAAAGCGGTAATTCTCTGCCCATTATAAGAATTGAAGTTTATGTAAGTGATAAAATTTTAAGAGGAGTTTTTGGAATTGCATAAGTTGATTGGTTTATCAATGTTGCAAATTGACATTTTTTTGTTGGAGCAATAAGGTGAAGTAGAACTTTGTTTTTGGAGGTATAAGTAGAATTTTTTTGGAGTAATAAGGATTTTGTAATTCGTGGAGTAATAAGGAGATTCTATTTGTAATTTTTTTATATATGGTGTGACAAGGCGTGATATTGTAACTCAAAGTACTTTTTTACTTTGAGGGGGGGTAAATTTTTTTTTAAAAGAAGCAATTTGTAAAGGCATTGTCAAATTTTGCAAAGATTTCATTGTAAACACTCAACGAGAAATTGACTAGAGCCAAGTGCAAAGCTCAGTCATTTTTCTCCTTTTTCAACGATTATACGAGGGTCAAGGCCAAGCCTCGATAGATCGTTTTTTTGCGTGGCGTGTTTCATGTGACGAGTTGCTCAATTTTTTGATTCTTTTGGTGCACTGCTTCAACACTACAATGTCAAAGTTAATTAATCTGTTCTCTGAATCTGATAAGCTAGAAGGAGTGAAATCTTATAAGACATGGAAACGTCTAATTGAAAGCACTTTTATTTTTAATGAATTGTGGCATGACATTTGTGATGGCAACATTAAGCCAAATAAACCAACAGATCCAGCTTCACTTGCAAAATGGGAAATAAAAGATGCCAAGGCATTAGCTCTTATAAAAGCTTCAGTTAGTAATGAAATGTACATACACATTGAGAATTCCTCCGATGCATGGGCTGCTTTACGTACATTCAAATATCTCTTTGATACACAACCTGAATCAAAGAAAGTTGATCTTCAATTAAAATTTCTTCAACAAAATTAACTGAAGGTGGAGATTTCCTTGAGTATATTTCATGGCTTAAAACATCAAGCAAGAAATCATAAATGCTGGTTTTCAAGCTGTTGATGAACTTTTCTTAACTATGATTTTAATTGCTGGATTGCCATCATCATATACACACTTTTTGGAAACTTTGCAAGTCACTGGAAAGTTAGAGAAGATAAAGTTTGATGAAATGAGTGACATGTTAGCTCAACATGATAAAAATTTCGGGAAGAAGAAGCAGATTGGAGAAGATGTCTTCTTCACTGAAGCCAATTCAAGTAGCTCCTTAGCTGACAGTTCAAGAAACAGAGGAAGAGGAAATTTTAATGAAAATCAAGCCGCCCAAGGTTGTGGTCGCAGTCAAAGCAGAGGAAACAATTCCAACAGAGGCTCCAATTTAGGCAGAAACAATTTTCAAGGCAGAGGCAATAATCAAGGATAGGATATCATCAAGGCACAGGACAAAGTCCAGGAAGAGGACAAACTCAAAACAGAGGACAAAGCAGAGGTCGAGGACAGTCTCAAGGCAGAGGACAGTCTCAGGGAAGAGGCACTGATTTGAGTCAAATTGTTTGTAGGCGATGTAACAGAGTTGGTCATTATGCGGCAGATTGTAGAACTTCTATTGAGAAAATTTCTAAGTTTCATCCAAACTCAGCACAGTTTGCAAATGATGAAGATGATCCTGATAGTTCCGAATATGTCTTCACCAACACAAAAGCAACAACTTTACAGGTTTCAAGCTTTCTCAGAAGTGATTATGAAGATGCATGGATTCTTGATACAGGCGCAACTCAACACATGACATTTCGACGTGACTTCTTTTGGAGTTTCAAAGAATGTCATCTGAATTCAATCTATCTTGCTGATAAAACAAAACATACTCCTTCAGCCAAAGGCGTAGTTAAAGTTTTTTTTATCAGACATTGGAGAAAGAATGATTTCAAATGTTTGGTATGTCCCAACATTCAAGCAAAATTTGTTGTCTTTAGTCACAATTCGACAAGCAGGGCATATAGTGATTATGGAAAATCGCTTAGTTAAAATCAACTCAGTCAAACAAAACATGCAAACAGTAACGACAGGTTATGAAGATGGAAAACTGTTAAGGATGAAAGGGACAGTTATTCCACGAAATTCTGACTTTGCAGGCGTAGCAAGTATAGATATTTCACTGATCAAATTATGGCATGTCAGATATGGCCATCTCAACTTTGACAGTCTCTCTCAATTACAAAAACAAGGAATGGTTAAAGGACTTCCAACCTTCAAAAGAGAAAATGCAAAGTGTGAATCTTGCATTTTTGGGAAACAACATCGAGAGACTTTTCCCACCAGTTCATGGCTTGCAAACATGCATTTGCAGTTGGTTCACAGTGATATTTGTGGACCCTTCCCAACTTCACTTGGAAGTTGCAGATATTTCTTCCTCTTTGTTGATGATTTTAGCAGGATGACTTGGGTATATTTCTTGAAGCAAAAGTCAGAAGCATTTGAAAAGTTCAAAACTTTTCGTCAGCTTATTGAAAATGAAGTAAAGGAGAAGATTGGCACTCTTAGAATTGACAACGGCGGAGAATTCACTTCAAATGAATTCAAAAAGTATTGCATGGAGAATGGCATAAAACGACATCTTACCAATGTCTACGCTTCGCAGCAAAATGGATTAGTAGAGAGAATGAATCGTACCTTGTTAGGAATGGAGCGATCTATGTTAACTTTCAAAAAGTTAAGTCCTTCATATTGGGCCGAAGCAATTCATACCGCTGTCTACTTGAGAAACAGATCTCCCATAGCTTCTTTAGACGGAATCACACCTTATGAAGCATGGTTTGGATTCAAACCTCGGGTAAAACATCTCAGAGTTTTTGGATCAGTCTGTTATGCTTTAGTTCCAAAGGAAAAACGAACTAAGCTTGATGCACGAAGCTTGAAGTGCACAATGATCGGGTATTCTGATGAGAAGAAAGGGTATCGACTTTTGTCGAATGGGAAATTTATTGTAAGTAGAGATGTGATTTTTTATGAAAATGAGAGTAAGAGTGCTGAAGAAGTTGAAAGTCTTCTTCAAAAGTTAGAAACAAAAACTGATAAAAGAAACGAATATTTACAAAGTCAACCAAATTCACAAAATTGGTATGAACTTGAATTTCCTTCATCTGAAGATGATTCATCCAGTCCGTCTTCTTCACCAGTGCCATCCGAGTCTTCTAGCACTTCATCCAACTCTCCTAGCAGCAGCAGTTCTTCTGACAATGACTCTCCGCCCCCAGAACCTGCGGTTGATCAACAGACATCAGTTTACATCAACCCTCTTTTTAATGATGGTGATTTTTCACAAGCTCAAACAAGTGAACATCAATTGCCAAAATGGGCAGTTCAACTTTTGAAAGATTTAAGGCCTAATGAATAGAGTAAAACAGGAACAAGGGCATCAAAACAAAATGAAGGCAATTTTGCTTTGATAGCAAATGATTTTACTGAACCTTCTTCTTATCAAGAGGCAGTAAAACATAAAGCATGGCAACATGCTATGGTTGATGAATATCAGGCAGTTTAAGACAACAACACTTGGCAACTTGTTGATTGTCCTCAGCGTGTTAAACCTATTGGATGCAAATGGGTTTATCGAATTAAGTACAAGCAAAATGGTGATATTGACAAGTATAAAGCAAGACTTGTTGCTAAAGGTTTTGCGCAGCAGGAAGGGATAGATTATGAGGAAACGTTTGCTCCTACAGCTAAATGGAACACCATCCGACTCACACTTGCCTTAGCAGCTCAACAAGGATGGAAAGTTCATCAAATGGATGTAAAAAGTGCTTTTCTCAATGGAGATTTACAGGAAGAAGTGTACATGACACAACCACCAGGTTTTGAAATTGAGGGACAGGAACATAAAGTCTGGAAACTGATAAATTCTTTATATGGGTTAAAACAAGCTCCCCGAGCTTGGTATGCCAAAATGGATGAATACCTTCGCAAAGTTGGTTTTCAATGCAGTGAATCTGATGATACCTTGTATGTACGCCAACAAGGTAAAAATCTAGTGATTTTGGTTATGTTTGTAGATGATTTGATTATCACAAGCAACAATGATGATCACATTGCACAGGTGAAAAAGGAGTTACATGCAGGTTTTAAGATGACAGATTTGGGGCTACTTCACTACTATCTTGGAGTTGAGGTATTCCACCGTCCACATCAGATATTCATTTCTCAGAGTAAGCATGCAGCAGAAATTCTTCAGTGATTTGGAATGCAAGATTGCAAGCCTGTCCTTACTCCTATGGAACAAAACTTGAAACTTTCAAAATTTGAAGGGGGGGGGGGGGGAATGGTGAATAGCACTTCTTATTGACAGTTGATTGGTAGCTTGATTTATCTGACAACTACTCGACTAGATCTTTCTTATGCCATCAGTATTCTTTCTCGCTTTATGCAGAAACGACAAGACAGCCACTGGAATGCAGCTAAAAGAGTTCTTCGTTATATCCAAGGAACAAAAGATTTTGGTCTTCTTTACAAAAAGACTAAAAATTTTGTACTTGGTGGATTTTCGGATGCCAACTTTGTTGGCAATATTGATGACAGGGCATCAACCTCAGGTTATTTAATGAACATGGGGTCAGCTGCAGTTTCTTGGAGTTGCAAGAAGCAAGCTACAGTGGCCACTTCTTCAGCAGAAGCAGAGTACATTTCAGCATGGGAAGCGGCATGTGAGATTGTTTGGTTGCGTTGAGTTTTACAGGACTTGGGAATTTGTCCAGCAGAAGCTACTTCGTTATTCATCGACAATCAGTCAGCAATAAAGCTTGCCAAGAATCTAGTTTTTCATTCAAAGACAAATCATGTGGACACCAAGTATCATCATATAAGATCTCTCATTGCAAAGGACGTCATCAAGCCGATTTATTGTCCTTCAGAAGATCAGACTTCCGATATCTTCACCAAACCTCTTGGCAGAATAAAATTTACTAAGTTCAGAGATGAGCTTGGTATATGTTGTAATGTATCTTTGGATCATAGGGGGGAATGTTAGATGATCCAAATATGTTAATGAAAAGTTAGGATAAAATATTTATTAAATAGAATATTTAATAAATATTAGAGAATAAAAATATTTATTTAATTAGAATATTTAATAAATATTAGAGATACTTAGAAATAGAATTTTGTTATTAAAGATAGGACTCTAGAATAGAGTCGTTTCTAAGACTCTAAAATAGGAATAAAGTTAGTAGTGGTTAGAAAGTCATTTATTGTAAATGGACACTTGTTGTTTTTTCAAGTGATCCATATCTAAATTAAATTAGGACATATTTCTTATAAATAGGTTAGACTCCTATTTGCAAGTTGGTAGAAGTTTACGTTTGTAAACTCTTTAACTCTTTATGTAATTTCTTTTTTCATAATCAATAAAAGTACATGTCTGAGGACACTTCTGCATTAATGTGCCTCCTTTGCTGTTGTACGGACCTCGAAATCTGTGCTAGTATTTGTTGCAATAAATGCTGTTTTCCCTTCCTCGATTTTCGTGCCACTTGCCTTGAAAATCATGCTCCTACTTTGCTGTACAGATTTGCTGAAATAGTGCTGCCTTGGTAAATGTGGCAAGGTGCTTTTTCTCCTTCTTCTTCTACTTAGAAATTTCTCTTGCTCTCCTCTCTTTCTCTCAATCTGCTAATGAAAGAATGAATGACCTTTTCTCTTCTTTTTCCTCCTTTAACTTAACCCTAAGTGACTTTTGGGGAATCCCTAAATCTAATGGTTGAGATAGTTTTAGATCTAGGGCTGATATTAAATGTGCATTTAATTCTCACTTTCTATTTTTTAATTCACCCCACTTTAATAAAGACCCACTTAGCCTTTTATTTCCATAGTCACTTTTCCACTTTCTAATTTCACATTGACTTCAATAAAGTCACTTTAAAATTAGACTTAGTAACTTTATCACTTATAAAGTCACTTTTAAAGTAGATTTGACTTTACCACTTATAAAGTCATTTTAGGAGAAAAGTACACATACATTTGGACACTTTTCCCTAGGCCAAAGATCAAAGCCTTAGGGAGCCACTTGTCCTCTGGTACCCAAATTTTAACAAACTCATTATTAACCCCTCAAAGTGTGTCATAGTAGAAAGTTGAGAGTGAGAGATGTAATTTTGATTACTCATACCCCATACAACTTCTCTAGACAACACTTATTACAATCCAATTACAATTTTTATTTCAATTTTTGACCTGCGGGAAATCTAAAAAATTAAAAAATCACTACCTAGTCCTAACCAAAATCCACAAATTTTTTTGTATGATCTAGTATGGTAATATACATTGACTCCAGTACTCGCTAAAAAGAAGGAATAATTAACCAAGTAAAAAAAAAAAACACTCCAAGGTGTACTCGCTTGCTGATCGAGTCCCAACATCCTAGGCCTATTACAGACTCAATACAGACTCAAATTCGTCATTACTAGCATCACTTATTACAATTCCCTGTAGGGTGTGGAATTTGGTTACAAGAGAAAGATGATGAGATATAGAAGTAGAGTTCAAAAATTCTGTTGAATTGATGATATCTGATGGTACAGATGTCTTTTGGTTCATCCTTGGGCATGGAATCTTCTCATTATCATAAGGTGCCACTCTAGTGGTCAACACCTCCAACTGCGGCCTTCCAAGATCAGATTTCCTAAGCTAAAAATGCAGTCAAATAGCAAGGTTTGACCCACGGTCAACGCTCCAGAAAATGCACTAAAATAGTCTGTAATTTCCAGCTACCCGTTTCACACGTGTGGAGGAGAGAGAGGCCTCTTAGGCTGTACGAACCAATCAGATGAGAGAGAGATGTGTGAAATGAGTTGACGATGAAATGAGCATCATGTCTTTCCTATTTATATCCATGACTGGGAGTGAGTGACACATCTGTTGGGGCTTGTGAACGTACATTACAATTCTGGCCGACCTTGACAAATTGCACATGTGGAAAATAAATTCAAAATTCAACTTCTTCTCATCTGAACAAGATGATCTTTAGATCAATATTATACCTCTCCGCAAGAGGAATCTAACAAAAATATCATCTTCATCATATGAGTAATGCAACATGGAGTTAGGACCTAGTTGCCCAAAATTAACACTCCCTCTCAACTAGAGAGAACTCCATCTGTCCACCTGTGCAATCCTGTCATCCAGTACCATCATGTACTATCATATATCATCATGCAATCCTGTGTCATCTCGCTGTAACTTCTTTGCTGGCTCTTATCTGCTATAGAAGAAATAAGAAGATTGAGAGTGAGTCACAAAGATATCGTGCTCCATTGACCCAACGTCAGTTTAGAGGTAAAAACCTCAACCAGACTCAAGAGAGAGTCACATACTAACCCGAAGTCAGTTTAGAGAGAAAAACCTCATCCAGACTTGATCCCAGATCAAGTTGGACACATTCCATCCTAGATATAGAGAGTACGACAAAACCCGTTGTGTCCATTGGTAATGCTATCGGTCTCTATCCTCATTTCCCACCTCATTGGCCAAATGAAAGGTACTTCCCATGGGTCCCAGACTCCATCGGTAGGATTCATGTGGGGCATAGATCAAAGAGAGGGTGAACCAACTCCATATCATAATGGTGGGGAAGAAGCACACGAACAAGGTTAGGCGAACCTAGCCTTGTGGTTGCTTATAGCTCCAAGAAGCTATCCGCAAGTCCCCTGGAGCTCTCAGAGCTCAATGTTCAACTCATGCGGGCCCTCAGAATATGGTCTGTCCACGATACCAAGCTTCTCACGGAAGGTTAAGAATTTGACCTTCCCTAGGGGCTTTGTGAGAATATCTGCGACCTGCTCATTAGTCCCAATGTGATGGAGCCTTATGGCGCCACGCTGTATCATGTCCCGAACAAAGTGGTACTTGTTAAATTTTGGGTACCAAGGACAAGTGATTCCCCATGGCTTTGATCTTTTGCCTAGGGAAAAGCATCCACTCTATTGTACCTCTTCTTCTAAAAGTGACTTTATATGTGGTAAAGTCAGTCTAATTTAAAAGTGACTTTATAAGCAATAAAGTTACGTTCTAATTTGAAAATGACTTTATTAAAGTCAATGAAGAATTAGAAAGTGAAAAAGTGACTATAGAAATTTATTTAAGTGGGTGAGTGATTAAATATAAAAAGTGAAAATAATGCACATTTATTTGCAACCCTTGATCTAAAGCTTTCTTAGCCATTGGATCTAGGGATCACTCAAAAGTCACTTGGGTTAGTTCAAAAGGAGAGAAGAAGAGGAAAAGATCATTCTATTATTTCATGAGCATTTGAGAGAAAGCAAGAGAGCAAAGGAGAAATTTCTGAGTAGGGAGGAAGTGAAAAAGAACAACAGATCTTTGGCATGCATCGCAAGGATCATTTTGGGCACGCTAACCAAGGAGGATCTTGGCATTTACAACATAACTGAACCATAGAGTTTGGCATGCATTCCAAAAAGGGCGATGACACAAATTTCAAGGAAAACAGGCTGTAGGTTGAAGGCACAAAAAATGAGGCAGATTTGGGCACGATTTTCGAGAAGAAAACATGCTGTACTTTTTCGTACAGATCCTTATGCTGTGATATGGGCACATTTCTCGACGCTGGTTGTACAACATTTATTGTTGTGTTTTCTGTCTGAATTGGGTTTTCTTTTGGCACAATTTTCGAGGTGGAGTCTTGCACGGAAATCGAGATAAGTCTGTTTTGTAAATGCTGGAATATTTTTCCTGTGTATTTCGTTTTCCCTGTAACTGTTTTCAGAAATAAGAAGAGCTCTCAAACTGGTTTTCCCCAAGAGTTGTAGGGGGTTTTTTCTACGGTCACATTGACCAAAAATCTTAGTGTTATTTTTTGTGTATGACTATTATAATTTTTCTGTGCATTTATTTCCAGCAGTAGTAAATCTCCTAATTTGTATTTCAGAAATAAATTTCATTTCCAGATTTTAGTGTTTTTTTTTTTTTTTTTCTCATTTAGACTAATCCTAATCTTTCCATTTTTTCTCCTCCCATCCCACCCACGGGTTTCGAACTGGTGACCTTGCAGAACGGAGTGCCTTAAGAGTGCACCCCATCACCGACTGCTCTACACCACGTGGGCCAGATTTTAGTGTTTTAATCATGCTTGCATTTCACATTAAAAGAATGGAGTGATAAGGGGAATCTATTAATTGAAGTGGGGTCTAAATTTTTACATGATATCAGAGCAAAGTTGGCTAGAAATTGTATTTTTGGGACAGGAGTGTGTAAATTACAACAGTCTGATTTTTACACAGAAAATAGTTATTACAGAGTGTGACAGGTTGCTTTTACCCATATTTGAAATTTCAGTTTTATAGGACAATGATCATGACTTTGGGATTAAGGGTTGAAGACAGGTTAAATGGACAGAGTAACTATAGTGCATGGAGGGAGAGAATTTAATGTACCTTTGAGGAAGTAGAGGTTTGGGGCATTATGGTACATACCGCCCAGCACCCAGTAGTAGTTCCTGCCGATCCAACACAGTTAGCATAGTTGACTAAAAAAAATGCTAAGGCGAAAAAACTAATTTTGGACGGAGTCAAAGATCATGTCATTCCTCATGTAAGAGGAAAGAATTATGCACATGAAATGTGGACTGCCTTGACCGAGCTTTACCAGAGCTCAAATGAGAACAGTAAGATGGTCCTAAAGGAGAAACTGAAGGCCATAAAAATGGCTAAGATTGACAGTGTTACAACATACCTCACCAAGATCACTTCGGTGAGAGATGAGTTGGCGGCCGTAGGAGAGACCATTGCACCCACTGAGTTGGTGAGGATAGCTTTGCATGGTCTTCCCAAGACTTGGGAGAGTTTTGTAGATGGTATTGTCGCATGAGAGAACCTTCCCGGATGGGAAAGATTGTGGGACGATTGCATTCAGAATGAGATCAGGAAGAACCATCTAGGGATAACCAAATAGGGGGAGGAGGATGACAATGTGGCATTGTTGGTAAGATGCAAGAAAGACAAATCAAAGAAGGGAGCTTCCACCAGTGGAGGCAAAGGAAAAGGTAAAGGCAAACAACAGAGCAAAGAAAAGGACTATTCCAAAGTCAAATGTTGGAATTGTCAAAAGATGGGACACTATGTTGTTGTATGTCCAAAGAAGAAAAATAAGAAAGGGAAAGAGACAACCATGGCAACTTCTGCAGAGATAGAGGACTTCTCAGAGAGTTTTGATCGAGAGTTTGGATTCATAGCTTGCGAGTCCTCCAGTGTAGTATCACCTGCCATACAGGTTCAAAGGGAGTATGCACTCATCTCTACTAGTAGAGCATCTTCTAGTGTTTGGTATGTTGACAGTGGCGCTTCTCGCCGTATGACAGGTGTCAGGGAGTACTTCTCAGAGCTATCAGAGAGTGATACTGATATTGAGGTAGTACTTGGTGATGACGACATTGTTAGAGCAGTCGGTGTTGGAACATTAACATTTGATAGGGAAGCCAAACCTTCCTTGAAAGTGCCAGATGTTCTATATGTGCTTGGAATGAAGAAGAACTTGATATCTGTCTCAGCACTTGAGGACAGAGGGTATGAGGTGTTGTTCAAGAATGGAAAGGTGCTCATATATCCTAAGGGAACTCCAGCTGCTTCAACTAGAGTGATTAGAGTGTGCCATGCTAAGGTTTACAAGTTCTCATTCCAGCCATTGATGGCATTGAGTAGCAGTACCAGGGATAGGATCGACAACAGTTCTAGCAGTTAAGAGTTGTGTGAGATCTGGCATCGTAGGATGGGTCACATGTATCATGGGGCGCTGAGGATATCGCGGGAGATCACCACTGGTGTGCCAGATTTCAGTTCTGATCACCTTGATGTATGCAGAGGATGTGCTATGGGGAAGTTTGTAAAATCTCCTTTTCCCAGCAGTGACAGCGGGACGACATGGATCCTTGACTTGATTCATTCCGATGTGAGTGGTCGGATGTCTCATGTGTCCTTGAGTGGCTTTGAGTTTTATGTCTTATTCATTGATGATCACTCCAGGAAGTCCTAGATCTATTTCTTGAAGACCAAGGGCGAGGTCTTCAAGTGGTTTATAGAGTTCAAAGCTCTCGTCGAAACCTAGACAGGCAGGAAGATCAAGGTACTAAGGTTGGATAATGGAGGTGAGTATACTCTTGGTGAGTTTGTGGATTTTTGTGCCGAGGCAAGCATTAAGAGGGAGTTCACTGTTCCTCACACACCTCAGCAGAACGGGGTGTCAGAGAGGAAGAACAGATCCATTGTAGGGGCTACCAAAGCCATGATTCACGATCAGGGGTTACCTTTATTTTTGTGGGCAGAGGCCTGCAACATTGTTGTTTACTTATAGGAGTCCACATCGTGCCTTGGGGAATGTGACTCCTGAGGAGGCTTTCTCAAGGAAGAAGCCTGATGTTGGGCACTTTCATATCTTTGGGTGCCTTACATATTCTTATGTCCCAAGGAGAGCAGGACCAAGCTAGAACCTATTGCAGATAGGGGCATCTTTGTGGGTTATAGCGAGACCTCGAAAGCCTACCGGATTTACATTCCTGCAAAGAGGAAAGTGGTTGTCAGGAGGGATGTAAATTTCGAGGAGGAGAGAGATTTCAAGAGGTCACAAGAGTTACAGTGTGTAGAGTCACCAGACACTCAGCAGTGACCGGGTCAATCACAGGGACCCAGTGCACAGGGTGCAGGAGCTCAGGGATCAGGAAGTACATCTACTATAGTTTCAGGTCCATCAGTTAGCAGTGGCTCTTAGAGTCAGGTGAGTGGATCTTCGGGCAGCGTACAGGGCAGTCCACAAAATTGGTCATAGGATAATCCACTTATGGACAACTCACATGGTACATCAGGTTCTTCAGGCACATGTACAGGTATGGGGTCAGTTGGGCCTTCAGGAGTTTAGGCTTATGATGACGATGAGGATTCTTTCACTCCGGTGGCAGAAGTAGTTTCAGGGAATAGGAATCCCAAGTGGCTTCAAGACACCCTGCACGAGGCCACATCAGTTGCTGGTCCAAAGAGACAGGTCAGAGAGAGTAGACCACCTGAGCGGTTCCGTAGTTACATGGCATTGGTAACAAGCATTGTTGATACTGAGCCTTCTATTTATGAGGAGGCAACTAGCCAACAGGTCCGGAGAGAGTCCATGATAGAGGAGTATTCTTCTATTATGAAGAACGATGTTTGGGAGGTAGTGCCTAGGCCTGAAAGTAAATCAGTTGTTACTTCCAGAAGGCTCTACAAGATAAAGCATGCTGTAGATGGCAGCATAGAGAATTTCAAGGCTCAGTTTCTGGCAAGAGGGTTCTCACAGGTAGAGGGAGTTGACTATGAGGAGACCTTCGCTCTCGTAGCTCGGTATACATCTATTCGCTCCATTATATCGATTGCAGCAGAGATGGGTTGGAAAATCCACCAGATGGATGTGAAGACCGCCTTTCTCAATGGCTTCATTCAGGAGGAAGTTTATATTGAGCAGCCCCAGGGCTTTGAGGTGCATGGGCAGGAGACCCATGTATGCAGGTTGAAAAAGACACTCTATGGCCTGAAGCAAGCTCCTAGAGCTTGGCACTCTCGTATTGATGCATACTTGCAGCAGTTGGGTTTCACTAAGAGTGAGGTTGATCCGAACTTATACTTCATTGTGGTAGGCGAGGAGCCTCTCATTTTGGTGTTGTATGTTGATGACTTGTTCATCACTGGAGCAGAGAGACTCATTGAGGGATGCAAGAGAGATCTTGCTTCAGAGTTTGAGATGAAAGATATCGGCTTGATGCATTATTTTATGGGATTGGAGGTGTGGCAGGAGGAGGGGCATATCTTCCTAGGACAGGGGAAGTACACAGTGGATATTCTTAGCAGATTTCACATGGAGGACTGCAAACCCATGTCTACACCTATGATCACTAATTGGAAGAAGCTTCACGCTTCTGATTTTGAGTTGGTGGATCCTACACTATACAGGCATTTGATTGGATCATTGATGTATTTGGTCAACACTCGACCAGATATATGTTTTGCAGTTAACACTATGAGTCAGTTCATGTGTGAGTCCAAGAGAGTGCACTGGGTGGCTGCAAAACACATTCTTCGTTACTTGCAGGGTACTGTGGATTATGGTTTGGACTATAGAGAGGGTGATGGAGTGATACTGGCAGGATACATAGATTCAGATTGGGCAGGATGTGCTTCAGACAGGAAAAGCACTTCAGGGTGCTGTTTTGGGTTGGGTTTGGCAGTTGTGTCGTGGTTCAGCTGGAAACAACAATCAGTTGCATTGAGCTCAGCTGAGACAGAGTATATGGCTACTAGTTTGGCTAGCTGTCATGCTGTATGGCTTCGCAAGATGTTGTTTGGTTTGTTTGGTCATGCATTGAGACCTTCTGTCATTCACTACGATAATCAGAGTTGCATAAGACTCACGGAGAATCCAGTTTTTCATGACAGGCCAAAACATATTGGGATCAAGTATCACATCATTCGAGACTATGTCCAAAAGGGAGCAGTCAAGCTTGAGTACATCTCCACTGAGCTGGTAGCAGACATTTTCACCAAAGCCTTACCACGGGGCAAACATGTCTACTTTAGAGACAAGATAGGAGTGATGAGGAACACTTTCCTCGGTAAGAGGGAGTGTTAAATTTTGGGTACCAAGGACAAGTGGTTACCCATGGATTTTATCTTTTGCCTAGGGAAAAGTGTCCACTCTATTGTACCTCTTCTTTTGAAAGTGACTTTATATGTGGCAAAGTTAGTCTAATTTAAAAGTGACTTTATAAGTGTAAAGTTACATTCTAATTTGAAAGTGACTTTATTAAAGTCAATGAAGAATTAAAAAGTGAAAAAGTGACTATGGAAATAAAAGGCTAAGTGGGTCTTTATTTAAGTGGGTGAGTGATTAAATAGAAAAAGTGAAAATAATGCACATTTATTTTCAACCCTTGATCTAAAGCTTTCTTAGCCATTGGATCTAGGGATCACTCAAAAGTCGCTTAGGTTAGGTCAAAAGGAGAGAAGAAGAGGAAAAGATCGTTATATTCTTTCATGAGCATTTGAGAGAAAGCAAGAGAGAGCAATGGAGAAATTTATGAGCAGGCAGGATGTGAAGAAGAACAACAGATCTTTGGCACAGATCCCAAGGAGCATTTTGGGCATGCTAACTGAGGAGGATCTTGGCATTTACAACAGAGTTTGGCATGCATTCCAAGGAGGGTGACAGCACAGATTTCAAGGAAAACAGGTTGTAGGTTGAAGGCACGAAAATCGAGGCATATTTGGGCACAATTTTCAAGAAGAGAACCAAATGTACTTTTCCGTATAGTCCGTATAGATCTGTACAGGCCATACGCTGTGATCTGGGCACATTTCTCGAGGTTGATCGTACAACATTTATTGTTTTGTTTTCTGTCTGAATTGGGTTTTCTTTTGGCATGGTTTTCGAGGTGGAGTCTTGCACAGAAATCGAGATAAGTCTGTTTTGTAAATGCTGGAATATTTTTCCTGTGTATTTATTTTCCCTGTAACTGTTTTCAGAAATAAGAAGAGCTCTCAAACTGGTTTTCTCCAAGAGTGTTGTAGGGGTTGGTTTTTCCAGGGTCACATTGACCAAAAATCTTAGTGTTATTTTCTGTGTATGGATGTTATAACTTTTTTGTGCATTTATTTCTAGTAGTAGTACAATCTCCTAATTTGTATTTTCAGAAATAAATTTCATTTCCAGATTTTAGTGTTTTAATCATGCTTGGATTCCACATTAAAAGAATGGAGTGATAAGGGAAATTTGTTAATCGAAGTGGGGTCTAAATTTTTACAATACCTAATATCAATATGCTTGGATCAGGCGTGGAGTACGATATTCTCAGAAAGACGAATTGCACTTTTGTTATCACAAAGGATAACAGTGGTATCTAGCACCTTCCCAAACAACTCACTAAAGAGCTTTCTCAACCAAATAGCTTCACAACAGGCCATACTTGCTGCAATGTATTCGACCTCGACGATGCTCAAAGGAATCGATTTTTTCTTCCTGCTCATCCAAGAGGTCGAAGCAGAACCTTGAGTGAAGCAACATCCAGATGTGCTCTTACAATCCACCACATTGCTTGCCCAATTGGCATCGATATATCCATGGAGCCTCATACTCCCGACAGTTTATCTCAGCCGATGGTTGATTGTGCCTCGGAGATATCTCAAGAGATTCTTGGCACCAATCTAGTGAATGTGATGAGGCTCGACCATATATTGACTCAATGTGTTCACTACAAAACATATGTGTCTCTATCTTGGACTTCGAACCTAGAGGTTGTTCTACATAGACCTCTTCCTTGATTGAACCATGTAAGAAGGCAGTCTTCACATCCATCTGATGGAGACTCCATCCTTGCGTTGCAGCAAGGGCAATGATCAATCAGATGGTGGTGTAGCGGGCAACAGGTGCAAATATATCGTCATAATCTATGCCTTTCTTTTGAGAGAAGCCTTGGGCAACAAATCTTGGCTTGTATTTTTTAGCACTTCCATCGGCTCCATGCTTTATCTTGTAGAGCCATTTTGAGGTGACAACAGATTTGTCCTTCAGTCTAGGGACCACATCCAGACATAATTCTTCATGATTGACTCATATTCCTCGTGCATAGCATCCTTCCAAACTTGATGCTTGATGGATTCTTCAAATGTTCCGAGCTCAGATTGTACAATTTTGCTCATGGCTGCTAGGTACCCTTGGTACCTATTTGGCTTCTTACTTTCACGGAATGTTCCCCTTGGAGCAATATATCTCTCGACATCTTCAAGAGTGTCCTTAAGCCATGAGGGTCTTCTTTTATTTGAAGAAGGTGGATCTATAGGATCCATCGGACCTTCAACATCGGGCATCGGTTCATCCTTCAGTGCTTCCTGCTTCCCTACGTCTTCTTCTTCTTCTTTGTCTTCCTTTGAGGTAGGAAGATTGCTATCCTTCTTGAGGGCAACATCTTCGTTGAAGGTGACATAATGGCATATCTATACTTCTCTTTGACTAGGCACATAGATTCTATATGCCATCGAGGTTTTACTATAGCCCACAAACATTTCCTTCTTCCCAGAAGCATCCAACTTGCTTCTATTTTCTTTCGACACATGAAAATAAACAGGACTTCCAAAAACTCTAAAATGAGAGACATCAGGGTTGTTACCGGAGAAGACTTGTTCTGGAGTTTTGGAGTCCAATTTAGAATAAGGGCATCTATTTTGAACGTACACAACAGTGTTGGCAGCTTCTCCCCATAGAATCTTCAGAAGACCTTGATCATAAAGCATGGCACGAGCAACTTCCAAAATGGTTCTATTCTTCCATTCAGCAACGCCATTTTGTTCGGGAGTATACACAGTGGTGGTCTCCCTCTTAATGCCATCTTTCCTGCAATAGTCATTCAATTCATTCGACTCATACTCGGTTCCATTATCAGTCCTCAAAATTTTGATCTTCTTCCTAGTTTGATTTTCAACCAAGGCCTTGAAGGTGCAGAACCACTTGAATGCTTCGTCCTTCTTCTTCAAAAAGTATATCCAAGTTTTGCGAGAGAAGTCATCTATAAAAGTGATATAATATAAACATCCTCCCAAGGATCTTACGGGCAACACATTAGATAGATCAGAATGTACCAATTGCAAAATATCAGATGTCTTCGTGACACTTGAGGGGAATGGTCCCCTTGTATGCTTTCCTTCCACACAATCCTAACATACACCTTCATGGTAATCTTTGAAATCAGGCATCCCTGTTGCCACCTTCCTTGCTTTGGGAAGGGCTTTGTAATGAAGGTGTGCAAACCTCTGGTGCCATAGTTCGGTTTGAAGAGTTGTGTCACATGTCATGGCCCCCAACGGACTTCCTCCAACTTGATAGAGTGTATCCACCCTAAAACCAATAGTGAGAGCTTCACTGAAGTTCTTCTTCCAAATGCGTACCTTTCCATCGATGAATGCCACTTTGAATCCTTTGTCTTCCATTGTCGAGATAGACACTAGATTCTTCTTCAAGTCAGGTACATATAACACATGTTGTAAGCAAAGGACTTGACCTTGAGTTAGATGAAGGGTCACGGTCCTTGGCCCTTTTCCGGATAGGTGGCATTGTCTCCAAGGATAATCTCCAAATTAGTATCCTTTTCAATCAAATCAGAGAGAGCCTCTTTATATCTAGTGAGGTGCCTTGAAGCACCACTATCAATCAACCAAATATCCAGGGTGTCGGGAGGAGATGCAACAAAGAGGGAAGATATAAGAATATATTCATTTTTCTTATTATCAACAACATTGGATTCATCATACTTGGAATTTCTTGCCCTTTTGAAAGGTTGACCATTTCCACTTCGATCAGAGGGAACCTTCCTCTTTCCTTTGAACCTGTTGTTCCTTTGATTTCCATTCCTCGTGAAGTTGTTGTTGTTGTCATCATCTCTAGGAGAGTCCCTTTTATTTGGGCACTCTCTTGCATAGTGACCAAACTTGTTACAAGTGTAACATCTTCCTTTGGGACCTGCTCTTCCATGGTTTTGATTTCTTGGACCAACATTGTTCCTCTTCTTTGCATGAGCGGTGAAGGCAGGAGGGTCACTTCCATTCCCATTAGAGGGATGGTCTCTCTCCATCATCCTTGTCTCCTTTTGAGTGCATCTCGTCAACAATTCATCAAAATCAATAATCACATTATTATTAAGAATAGTGGTATTAAATACATACCAATCTTGGGGGAGTCCTCCAAGGGCAATGAGAGTGAGCTCTCGGTCAGCTATGGCTTCTTCAATAGCTAAGATATCATTCTTGATTTCCGTAATCCTCATAAAATAGGATTGGATGGATTCTCCTTTGCCCTTCTTGATATCCTTCAACTTGTTCTTCAAAAAGAGAATTGATTAGCATTACTAGCCTTGAGCATGCTAACCAACTTATCATACATCTCCTTAGATTTGCCCAGCTCAGAGATATAAGCAACCAAGTGCTTATGTATAGAATCCCTGATGATTTTCTTTGCCTTGACTTCCCTTTTCTTATACTTTGTCTTTATGGCAGCCGATGCATATGATGGAGGCTCATTTATCTTACCCTGCACATAATCCATAACATCTTGATCTTCCAATGTCAAATCCAAAGACATTTTCCATGCATGATAATCAGACTTATCAATCAACTTATCATCAGCCTTGAAACCCTTGTATGATGAGGAGGCCATTGGTCCTTGACTATTCAACTTCTTCGGTGGTTGCTTTTCACACTTGCATGGGCTTTCTCTTCACCTTAGCTCGTTAAATTTAGATAACCATGGTATGTTCTATGCTTAGAGCAATTTACTTCAATCTTTCTTATTAGCCCAATTCAAATTTTCAATCACATAACCATTGAAAGTAAATGCCGATAGAACATAAAAATAAATCGATATAAGATAAGCCAATACAAGATACAAGTGTTTGTATTTTTTCTTATTCAGCAGAGATAGAGAGAAATGTATTTTACAACAGTTAGTAGGATGCCCTAGCCAGCAAAGACTTTACTGATCAAATCAACCCTTTCAACCTCCAATCAGGTTCAGTCAAACATGGTCAAACTCGACCTTCCTTCAAAGTCAAACTCACCCCAAAAACCAGTCCACAGAACTGTCAAATCAATAGTTAAATTCTGTGGTCAAACCAGTCAACGCTGCGGTCAACATTGTAATAGATGTTGTGGTCAAAGGTCAACATTTGACCTTGTTTTTTGTGCCTCTAGTTGTGCCCTTCCAAGATCGGATTTCTTGAGCTAAAAACACAGTCAAATAGCAAGGTTTGACCCACGATAAACGCTGGTCAACGCTCTAGAAAAAGTCCTAAAGCAGTGTGCAATTTCTAGCTACCTGTTTCACATGTGTGGAGGAGAGAGAAGCCTCTTAGGTTGTATGAACCAATCAGATGAGAGAGAGATGTGTGAGATGAGTTGATGATGAAATGAGCATCATGCCTCTCCTACTGTTGTGCGACCTCCTGATAGCTGGAAGGGTTGCTATCCACAAACTAACTTATCAATTTCATGTAGCCAATGTACCTGTTTGGTTGTCTCCACTCTCTCTTGCTCCTCCTAGGACTCCCCACAAACTCCTTAGTGTCCTTGAGTGTTTGTTTAACCTCTCGGTTCCTTCTGCCAATTGTAGAAGGTGGAATTTGGACTTCCACATCCTCCTGATGCATCTCCTGTATCTGCTGCATCTGCTGCTCCATGATCTGTGAACTCTTTGTAACATTGATACTTGAGCTTATGCTTCTACTAATAACAATACTTGTACTATCTTGTCCCTGATTCTGCTGTTCTACACTTGAGCTTTTGCTGGCTGCTCATTATGATCAACTGCTGCTGGCAAATCTCTGGACCTCCAATGTGCCTTCTCTGACATGAGTCGGACATCTCTTCTCACAATTATCCCTCGGGTCCCTGGAATAAATATCCATTGTGCCATTGAAGTCTCACTGTACCCGAAAAAGTACCCCTTCTCTGTAGTCTGATCCAATTTGGAATCTGTTTCCCATGGAATGTGACAATAAGCCATGTTGCCAAATATTCTGAGATTGGCTGACATTTGGCTTCTTTCTTTTAAACACTTCCTCGAGTGTCATCTTTCCCAACACCTTCTGTGGGACTTTGTTTTAAATATACACAACAGTACTTCATGCCTTTGCCCATAAGTATCTTGGACTATCCTGGTCATACAACATGGTCCTCACTGCCTCTAATATAGCACAGTTCTTTCTCTCAACAACCCCATTTTGTTGCAGGTTATAAGGAACTGCCCATTCCCTCTTGATGCCCTCCTTGGTACGAAACTCCCAGAAGGATTTTCAAGCGTACTCGCCTCCATTACCTGACTAAAGAAACTTTGTCTTCCTTCCAATTGAATTCTCCACAAGAGCTTTGAACTCTTAGAAGTGAATGAAGGCCTCATCCTTGGTATTCAAGAAGTAAATCCAGGTCTTCTTGAGGAAATCATCAATAAATGTAACGGAGTTTTCATACCCTCTGAGAGACTGTGTCGACATTGGACCACATATATCATAATGAATCAATTCTAGAACACCTTTGGACCTGTTTACACTCCTTGGAAAAACTGCCATAGCAAATTTCCCCAACACACATCCCTTACACACATGGTCATACTCTGTGCCCACCTTTGGAACACCTGTCACCATCTCCCTAAGCAACTTAAGTGCGCCATGATGGATATGGCCCATCGTCCTATACCAAAGCTCTCCTCGATCTCTCGGATCGTTGCTGCTTACCAATGCCTTTGGAGTATCCATTTGCAACCTACAAAGTCTGCCACTCTTGACTTCAATTACTATGGGTGACTTCCACTCCCGACGCTTAATCAACACCTTTTGCCCTCTAAAGAGTACATTGTACCCCTTATCTTGAAGAAAAAAAAATGGAAAACAAGTTCATTCCCATTCTTGGCACATGCAACACATTGTGGATTGAAATGGACTTGCTAGACTCCCTCTGAATTAGGATAGTCCACCGCCCAACTAGAGTAAACTTGGACCTATTGCCCATCTCGATCTAGAATCTTATTTCCTCCTTGTAGTTGGAGAAGTACTCTCTAACCCCTATTATATGGAATGACACCCAATATTTATGTACCAAACAACCTGTGAGGTTGACCTAGTTAGGCAAGCTATGAGTGCGAACTCTTGTTTTCTCCGGCTAGAAAGTTCATCTGCTTTTGCTGAAGCTGTTTTTTTTCTTTTTCCCTTCTTGTCACCTTTCTTCCTTTGCGGGCAATTGCTGACATCGTGGTGAAATTCGTGACAACTATAGCACTTGAATTTTGATAGGTCCTTCTTCTTGTCCCCCTTTGAGTTGGACCCTTTATTGGATCCCTTTGCTTTCTTCTTCCCTACAAGCGCCACATTTTCCTATTCTCCCTCACCCTTATGGTTGCTGATGTTGTTGCCGCTGACGAGACTTCTCCTAAGCTCTTCCTGGGTAAAATATGACCGTAGTCTTTCCCAATTTGGAAGATCCTTCCTTCCTTTAATAACTTGTATGAAGAATTGAGGGTTGTCTCGACAAGCTCATCGTCCTCAATTTTCTCGCCAACACCTGCCAATTTGTCCTTGACACGTTTCACCCTGGTAAGATAAGAGTCAAGACACAATGTTCTCACCCTTGTTTTGTTTTGTGGTTTGAAGTTTCTCCCTTAGGATCAACTTCATGTTTACACTGGAACCTTGATAGAGTTTACAAATTGCATCCCACATCTTCCTCGTATCTTCTTCTGCTATAAGAGGCTCGATGTGATCCTTGAACCCATCCATAATAATGCGCCTAGTTTTGGCATCTTCTTGTAGGTAAGGAGTTGGGCTGCATCTGTCAGTACGTCTACAACGCTCGTCGCATACTCCTTTAGCCCATTCTCCTCCAAGATTAATAGGATTATGGATTTTCATATGCCAAAGTTAGATGCTCCCTGATTCGGTAACCAACTGAATATATTTCTCTGAAACCCTCGTAATAGAATAAGCAAGCCCTAAGTAAATATGGAACAAATCGATCTGAGTTTTACAAACCCTCAGTTTCCACTCCTGTACCCTGTGTTGAGCTTCTCAAATAAACCCTCTGCGCTTCTGATTTGGTTTGATACCACGTGAAAATTCCATATCTAACTCTGATCTAGAACTTATTGCAGTTATCTGGTAATTATCCAACCTGGTCTCTAAAGAGGACCATTACCTAAAAAGGAAAATCAAAGAAGCTATAGAAATTGAGAAAAGAGGAAACAACTTAAATCGTGATGATGGTCTCATTATCAGTAACACATGGAAACCCTTGATACACCAAAACCTGTCTAGACATTAAAAACTATTAAAGATCTAGTATAAATACATCATAACCCTTAAAAAAAATAAATAATAATAATAATAAATAAATAAAATAAATTAAAATAAAATAAGTAAATTATGGTAAATAATTAGATAAATGGATTAATAACACAAGTAAATAAATTAGTAAATTAATATTTAAAATTATGGAATTATCTAACCAAATACATATCACTATAATTTAATAATAAATAAATTAAATAAATAATATATTAGATTATTTAGGTTCATAAGCCTTCCTTAAAAAAAAATAAAAAAAATAAAAAAAATAAAATAGAAAATAAATAAATAATTAAATAAATAAATAAACAAAAATAAAAAAAAAGGAAAAAAAAAGAAAAAAAAAGAAATTAAAAAAAAAGAAAAAAAAGGAAAAATAATAATAATAATAAAAATAAATAAATAAAATAAAATATAATAATAATTTTTTTTTTTTTTTTTTTTAATTTCCTAAAATCAAAGAAATAACTTTACATTAACAATCATATCAACTTAATAAGTTATTTTAATCATATATATTAATTTAAATACATTAACCAAATTATTTCATTCCAAAAATATATCATCTATTTATAATATTATTCTTTATTACAACTTAATTTAATTATCCATAAATCTGAAAAATTAAATTAGACTTTTTCCTATATTCTCTCCCAGCATAGCCGACTTTCATAAAATTTTCATGAAGATCCTCTTTATCCACTATTTATTTATACATTCTTTTGCCCTATTCTCTCAATTTTTCAAAGAACCTTGACGTTTACCCCTGATGATGGACTCACATAGACAGTCCGAAACGTTGGGTGATTAATAAAAACTCAGAAACAAGTTATTCCTCTCCTCTATAATTATCCAACCTATCTTTTCTTTAAAGATTATTTGTCTTAGCAAACATATTTATTGTAAATATTGAATGAAAACACTGCTGCAATATTCATCAATTAAAAATTCACAGGAACTGAGAAAACCACACATAAAAATGGACACTTAATATCTTTGGAAGAATGTCCTTGGAAAAACTCCAATGTGGGGAAAACCAGTTAAGTAGACGAGGATTTTATTATTTCTTCAACAATTTTGTAATTGATAGGTATTACAATTGCTTTTTGTAGAATGATGGCGAACCTCCAGTATAATATTTTTCTCCAACTAACAGCAAATAAAAATACCTGGAAGCTACTCAGCCTCCCTTTGCAAGATGACACAACCCTCTTTGAGACATTCGGCCTCCTGGAAAGCACCACAACCCCACAGAAAAATCGTACAACCCCACATGTGCAGCATGGTGATGGAAGATACAGCCTCACGGCCTCTTGGAAAACTCAATTGCCTCCAACAATCTCCTCGGCCTTGCCTCTCGTGTCGTTCTAGAAGTTTTTGACCCTCCAAACGACCTCTAAACCCCACATGTGCAACCTCTCTGGGTGAATACAACTGTTCAAAAACCCTCACGACCCTTTGAAAATCTCGACCCTCTTGCAGTAGAAATCTCTGGCAAATACTCTTCCTTTGGATCTCAAAAAATGGAAGAATAATGGACGAAGAAATCCTTTGGAAAATGCTTTTTGCTCAATCACTGCTGAAACCCTCTCTGGTGGCAAAATCCATGCTATCTATGCGCCTCAACCCATTGACTTCCAAAATGTCCATCGATTTCCTCATATAATCTCTCGGTGAGAATTCGATGGCCAAGATCTCATACCGATCGATGGCTAAGATCATCTTGACTCTATCAAGTACCTTTTCTAGAAGTCACTAAAGAGAAATTGACTTGTCTTAATTAATACTGATTAATTAACCTTTTTCCCTAAGTTATACTTAGGAAACCATTAAAAACTAGTTAATAATCTAATTAAGACATTTTCCCTTTTAAAAGTTTCCTGGGCTTGGAGATACTTTGTGTTGATATGTTTGGTTCCATCATGTAATTTGGGATTTTTGGCCAACTTAATTGTAGAAGTATTGTCAATCAGAAGAGGAGTAGAGTTCACTTGTTTCTCCTATAAGTCTTCAATAATTTTCCTAAGCCACACAATCTCCTTTGTTGCTTTTGCAATTGCCACATACTTTGCCTCTATCGTGGAATCTGTTGAAACTGATTATTTGCATGACCTTCAGGAAGGAGACAACTCCTGATCTAAGAATCATAATATATGTTGAAATTTTGATATTCGATGTTGTTACAATCACTTAAATCCAGAACTCCTTTATGTTGCAAAATAAGTTAAGTAATTGTAGATAGAACATAAACCATATAAACCATATGCACAATGAAAGACAACCAAGAACTCAATGAGACCTAGAGAAGTTAGGTCAATGACAAGGGGAAAACCCACAAAGGGAAAATCCAATTAGATTCTTCTTCTATTAGAAATCAATTGTTCAGTGGAGATACAAAGTACAATGAGAGAATGAAGAAGTTCATCTAAATCTAAAGAATATCTCTGATAGCAGTAGCCTAAGAAACCGCATTCATCCCCCAAGGGCTTTGAATCCCGAATCCAGTGAATCCGATACGATTCGCCAGGATTCGTAACGGATTCACGGGATACGATCGTATCCGTGCAGGGTACAGCGAATTCGGGCCGTACCCTGTACAGATACGGCTGTATCCCGTGAATTGGGTACGAATCCTAGCGAATCCAGATTCGTTGTCTCAAAAAAGTGCGATTTTGCCTTATAAAACACCGAATCCGCTCATTCTTTCTCACCGTTTTCAGTTTGTGAAGTCAGCAAGGAGCAAGGGTTTGCAAGAAGAAAGGGTTAGCAAGGAGAAAGGGAGTTCTTTCGAAGAGATTCGAGCATCCAGTAAGTGCACTGTCCCTCTATATTTTTGCATTTTGTCATCCTCCACATCAGCAGATGCAGAGATAACAGAGGAGGAGGGTGCATCAGAGCCAGAGGAGAGCAGTGGTGAGCATGATGATCGGGATGAGGACAGTGACGCTGATTATGATGATGAGGATTGATGACTCATTGACTCTGAGTCTTTGACTCATTGAGGCTTCAGGGTTGTAGTCTTGTAGACTGTAGTTTTTTTGTATTTTGTTTTCTATTTCTATTTGCCATTGGCAGTGTATTTATGTAACACATTTTGATTCTGACGACTTAGTGAGAAAACTACAGTATCTTACTATCTTCAATCTTGTCTTTCTGAGTAAATTTGACAAATGTATGATGTATCAATGTATCAATGATCATGTATGAGTATCTAAGATGATAGATCTTAAATCTATGTTTGAATCAATGAATTTTGTATGAATTTGTGTAAAAAATTTCTAATTTTTAATATATTAATATATATGTATATTTTTAATAAAATAATATATAACGTATCGTATCCTAGAAGTACCCTGTTCCGGGGTCACCATACCCGAATCCGATTCCTCGAATCCCCGTATCCCCGTATCAGGTGACTTAGGTAGTAGCTGATGCAAATACTGAATCACTTTGGCTCTCCAAGATGTGCTCTTACTCTCCAAGTCTCTCTCTCTCACAATCTCCTTCAAGTCTCTCCAACTCTCTCTCAAGTTTGAATTCACAATGCACAAGTAAGTGAGGTGAGATGATATGAGACACACATATATATATAGGAAGAGCAAGGAGGTCGAATTCATGAGGGAGTAACTCCTATGCCTTGAGGAGGAGTTACATATGCCAAAATAACTTATGCCATAAAGGAGAGGAGTGTAACTTATGCATTTAGGAGAGAAGTGTAACATATGACGAGTCATTAAAGAGGAATTTTTTATGATGAGTCATTAAAGTGTGTAAGAGAGTGTAAGAGGTGCGCAAGAGCATTAAAGAGATAGAGAAATGAATTCATTAAGAGAGAGAGAGTAACATATGCATTAATTGAGGGGAGTTACATACGACATCATTCAGTCTCATGATTGAGAGACTTGAATTTCTTTTCAATGATAATATATTAATATCATAAGAATAATAATGATAATGATAATAATAATGATTAAGTTGAAATTGAACTATTAGGATAGATCGATGATCAAAAGAGATTTTCCATCAACAATACCAGATTACCAATTGATGCAAGGTGATTTACTATTTTTGGAAAGTCGTAATTGAGAATTTAGGCTTTCTATTTTTAGACTTTCTAATTTTAGAAATTCTATTTTTAGAATTTCTATTTTTAGAAATTCATTCTTGCGCTGCCAATTTTCAACACTCCCTCTCAGCTGGGGAGGAATTTCTTCCTGTAATAAAGATCTCTGCTTTCTCTGCTCATCTTTGTTCATCTCTACTCTGTATGATCTTGAATAATGATGTCTCACTCTAATGAAGAAGAATCATCATAGGAGAGATTCGTCCATCACCCTATATTCACTTGGGGGCAATGCAAGGATCTCGCACAACGAAGTCTCATCTCTGCTTGGGGGGATCCACTTGTCAACACATGACAAGGATCTCACACATCCAAGGCTCATCATTGCTTGGGGGGAATCCACTTGTCAACACACGACAAGGATCTCGCACATCCAAGTCTCATTAAATGTCAAGTGGTGGTACACTTGCATCCTAGACAAAGTCACACAGACAAGTCTCACTACACCTATTGGCCAGATAGGTGGCTCTTCCCACGTCCCTGACTATATGTCGAATGCATACTGAGGCCTACTCTTGTGGCACACACTACACAAGAGGTCCCTCACCCTCATGATTTTTTTGACATCATTCCCTAATCCTGTGAGCTTTGACGGGGGGGGGGAAGGCAACTCAGTGTTCTTGATCAGTTGTGATCGCTTCCCGGAAGGGTCACGTCCATAAGTCCAAGCTAAGTCACCATGTTAGATGAACAAAATCTTACATATTCGAAGTTCGCCGAACTTAAAAGCATGTCAACTTTAGTCATTTCAGTTCGCCGAACATCGAGCTGAATTTGAACACGAAGGCGGACACGAATAAAATTAAAAAAATGGCCATAAATTCGATTAAATTTGACTTCTGTTCTGGTTATCTTGGCAGTAAAATCAAGACATTAAAGCTAAATCTACACTGCGGTCACTCTCGGAGCGTCACAATCCACGCACTCTAGAGTCTCGACCCCTGCTGCCTACCCACACTCTATTCTCGACCCCAGTGTCTTGACAATTCTGCACAACTCTATCTCCCAAAGTTTATGGAGATTTCACAGTAATATTGATATAACATGGGGCAATAACAAATGCTTGGTCCACAAGCACATCCGCACAATGATAGGCCCGAAGAAGTAGTTGCAATGGAGATTCGAAAGGAGGTGTAATTTTGGATAAATTTGACAAACATGAAAGACAAAATCTAAAAATGTTTTAGTAATAAATTTAATTTATTGAAAGCCGATAATTTTAAAGAAGTTATGTTAGGATAAAAGAGTCAAACTCGTTGATTGGGCGTTATTTATTATTAAAAGTTTAGGAATAAGAAATGGAGATTTGAAATTGCACATTCACTTCAATATTAATTATTCATATTTTTAGTGTTTTTATATAAATTAATAATTTTTTAATTTTAAATTTATAAAAAAATATAATTATATTATTTAGTATTTACATAAGAAAAGGTATAGCTTAAATTTTATATTTTTTTTCTTAAATTGGAATTCGCTGATGATATATGTTTTTATATTATTTAAACTGAATTTTTGAATATATAAATGTATTTAATATTCTCAAAAATTGTGAAGACATTTGGATTGTGCAATTACTTAATTTAAACTTACAATTCCAATGAATTATTGTTATACTTGGAACAAAATTGACCAAAATATGTATAAAAGGAACCAAAACTTCTAATAAACTATGGCATATAAAAGTAATGATTATATATATATATATATATATATATATATATTTATTCAAATTTCTTGTATGTCAAACTTAATGCTAAATTTTATAGCCAAAATTTTAAGTGTCGAACTTTTTTCGAACTTCATAGTCGTTGAACTTTGAACACAAATATGAACGCGGTGACTTAGTCCAAGCTGCTCTCTAAAAACCAAGAACTTTCCTTTTGGTAAAGGCTTGGTAAGAATGTCAGCGATCTGATCATCAATCACCAATATGATGAAGCCTCACTGCTCCTCTCTGCACCATACCCCGGATATAGTGATATTTGATCTCAATGTGCTTGGACTTGTCATGGAACATAAGGCGCATCCCACTCTTATTGTCACAATATATAGCTGTTGTGTCTGGAACTTGCTCAAATAGCTCTTCAAAGAGCTTCCTCATCCATACTGCCTCACAGCTAGCCATGCTAGTAGGAAGAAAAACACATCTGCTATTGTCATTCTTTGCAAGGCTGCCAATTAAGATTACTCACTGATTTGGAAACCTTTTTCTTCTTGTTTACTCACTGTTATTTTTGGAAATATCATCCTAATTACTAATGGCAACAAAACAATCAAGAAGTTCTTTCCTTTTCATATCTGTCAACAGCAACAAAGTCAACTTCTTCACTGTTTTCTGCTGTTTTTCAATCTCTAATTCGTGGACTGTCTTCTTCTTAATTTGATGGCTGTCCTTAGTATAGTTGGTTGGCTGTACTTTTCTTTAATTTGCTGGCAGTAGGATCATGTTAGCCAACATGGCAATCACATAAAAGGAAACTAAAAGGTCCTTTCACCAGTTCATTTAACAACATCAGTTCTTCAAGGTTTGGGCTGGACAACAACTTTGCACTGTGGGTGGGTACATCTCTGTTGCCTAGTCAAAGCGGGGTGTTTAGCAACAAAAATGGAGAATATTCACTATCTCACTGACCTGGCATCATATGCGTTCTTTTGGGGCAGGGTTTGGATAAATCTCATAAGGTATATCATCTGAGTAAATTCCTTTGTAATGACCACTATTGATTAATTTCCCATGGAAGGACGAAGTAGCCTATCCAACCTCATAGGATATAGTCATTGATAAAGGGGAAATCCCAATTATCCGATGTTTGGGGCAACATTGGGTAAGTTTTGGGGTAGTTGGGGCAAAAAACCCAAGTGCAACCCATTTGAGAAAACCCCACGAGGAAACCTATAAATAAAGGAGAGTTGGAATCACTTCTCATCATCGTTTTGGATTGGATATCTCTGTTTTCTTGAGCTGATGCTTTGAGGGTTTTAAGACCCATTCTCCTTGATCAGTTTCGGTGGAGGTGATCCCACCCTAACTAATCTTTTGTCTAGTTTTGGTGGAGCTGATCCCACCTTTCCTAGACACTTATTTTCCTTGTTCTGACACAACATTTTTTTGGAGCAGTTCTGGTTTGATTTTGGCACATTGAGACCTCCTCTCTTCAAATTGGAAGATTTGGTCTAAGGCTTGTTAGGGACAGTAATATCTGCGATTTGCTTGGAGGACAAATCTGAGGACAATAGAAGAAAATTGTGGTTAGCGAGGCCCTAATTTTGGGAACAGAACTTTCCCTTGTTAATTATATGTTCTGCCAACGAATAAGGGTTTAGTTTGCGGTCAACGAAAGGGAAGAAGGGATTCATTTTGCTTCTTGATTAGGAGGCAATCTGAGTTTTGTTGAAAGACAACAAAGGCTTAGTTGAGACTCGTTCCATGCATCACTACAATCAGCAGAATATCCGAGTCAATCTAAGGCTTGTTTTGAAGACAACAAAGTATACTCGACCCTTCTAGCGCTGTGGTCAATCACCATAGGGTAACCAAACCCTCCTCAAGGACAAATAAGGAATTTTGGGGGTTACAATCCCAAGGATATCATTGCGACAATATTTAGGAGTTGAGCATCCAACAATTGAAGCCAACGATTAGCCTTTTAGGTTGCATCCAACCCTGAACAAAGTGACCGAACCCAACTACAGTTTCGGCCACCAGTCTGTGAAACATCCTTGAGGCCAACCATTATACCTTCAAGTTTGCAGGCATCTCCAGGATAAACTAAGCCTTGATGTAGTAATGTACAATAGATAATATAGTAGTAAGTAACACTTAGATTGGACATTATAGCACAATACAATTGAATATTAATTTATTAGCTTGTACAATAGATAAACTAAACCTTGATGTAGTAATGTACAATAGATAATATAGTAGTAAGTAACACTTAGATTGGACATTATAGCACAATACAATTGAATATTAATTTATTAGCTTGTACATTGCAAACAATACTGGTGGAATTCGTGGTTGGATACAAGCTTTGTTTCATTGGGAACTCAACCCTAAGTTTATGTGTTTCCATTGAAGAGCTATACTGCGGTTGAAGATATTACTTGCTACTGGAAATGTTGAAATTTGATGACTAAAAAGTTTCCTGCAATCCCAACCCGGTTTTAATTTCACCTTATCACTCCCATTCAGTTAAATGCCCTTTCCCATGAACTTACATTCCACATATTGAATTCTGGAAATGAAATTTTCAGATTAAAACACATGGGACTGTCAATACATGCTGAAAATAAATATGGACATAAACAAACCAACAACACATAAAAAATACACACAAATTTTTGGTCAACTTAGACCCATGCAAAACCCCTTCAATCTTCTCCGAGGAAAACCTGTTAGAGAGCTCTTCAAATTTATTTATCTTTCAAGTTCAGGGAAAATATATTTGCAGACAATAAAAAAACAAGAAGATACAACTTATCTCTTCAACCCAAAAATCCTTGAAAACCGTGCCCACTTTGCCTTGATTTATGTGCCCACTTGATGCTGAAACAATACTGTACGGACACGAATGCCATTGTATGGATTTCGTACGGACAATATTGATTTTTTCTCCATTTTTTTGCTCAAAACAACCCTCAAATTGCGTGCAGCTCACAACATTAAATGATGTTCAAATTGTACATTTTGCTATCTTCTATGCTTTGATTTCCGTGCCCAACATTTCTCGAAAATCACTTCTTCAGCTTGCTGCAACAAATTTCTCTTTCAAAACTTTTCTCTAGCTCTCAACCTCGTTTCTCCAATCTGCTCATGAAGAATGAATGAATGCAGTCTCACTTTTCTTTTCCTCTTTTGTTTCCCTAAATGACTTTTGGGCAACCCTAAGATCTAATGACTCAGATTCATTTAAATCAAGGGATGAGAATAAATGTGCACTTAATTTTGACTTTCTATTTTTTAACTCACTCATTAAATAAAATACCCACATTGTACTTTATGTCTAAAGTCACTTTTCACTTTATAATTTAATATTGACTTTACCACTTATAAAGTCACTTTCACTTTATAAAGTCACACTTGGGAAAAGAATTATTTTGGACACTTTTCCCTCGGTAGAGACTAACCCATGGGAAACCACTTGTCCAAGGTACATTAAAAATCAACACTCCCTCTTACCGAGGAAAGTGTTTCTCACCACACCCATCTTGTCCCTGAAATGGACATGCTTGCCTCTTGGCAAGGTCTTCGTGAGAACATCAACCACCTGCTCATCTGTCGACATATACTCCAACTTCACTGCCCCCTTCTGAACATAGTCCCTGATGAAATAATATCTGATGTCAACGTGTTTTGACCTGTCATGAAACACTGTATTCTTCGTGAGTTTAATGCAACTCTGATTATCATAGTGAATAACTATCGGTCTCAATTCCTGATCAAATAGGCCATACAATAACTTGAAAAGCCAAATGGCCTCACAACTAGCCTGTCTAGCGGCTATATACTCAGCCTCAAAAGAGCTCAAAGCAACTGACTTTTGCTTTCCACTGAACCACGACACAATTGCCGAACCCAATCCGAAGCAACACCTTGAAGTGCTTTTCCTGTCAGAGGCACTCCCTGCCCAATCTAAATCTGTGTAACCTGCCAACCTCACTCCATCTCCCTGCCTATAGTCCAGACCATAATCAACAGTGCCCTGCGTGTAGCGAAGAATGTGCTTTGCAGCTACCCAGTGCACCCTCCTGGGCTCAACCATGAAGTGGCTATGTGTGTTCACTGCAAAGCATATATTTGGCCTAGTGTTGACCATATACATCAAGGAACCAATAAGATGCATGTACAATGTGGGATCCACCAAACTAGAATCAGAAGCATGAAGCTTCTTCCAGTTGGTGATCATAGGTGTAGACATGGGTCTATAGTATGCCATGTGAAAACTGCTCAACACATCCACAACATACTGTCCCTGCCCCAGAAAGATATGCCCCTCCTCCTGCCACACCTCAAGCCCCAAAATGTAATGCATTAGCCCAATGTCCTTCATCTCGAACTCCATAGCAAGATCCTCCTTGCAACAACTAATTAGTCTCTCTGCCCCAGTAATGAACAAGTCATCAACATATAGCACAAGAATGAGCAGATCATCCCCTACAACAATGTAGTATAGGTTAGGATCTGCATCACTCTTCGTGAAACCCATCTGCTACAAGTAAGTATCAGTCCTTGAATACCAAGCTCTCGGAGCTTGCTCAAGTCCATAGAGTGCTCGCTCAACTGACATACATGGGTCTCCCGCCCAAGTACCTCAAAGCGGTGTGGTTGCTCAACATACACCTACTCCTCTATAACTCCGTTCAGAAATGCGGTCTTCACATCCATCTGATGGATCTGCCAACCCATTTTTGCAGTAATAGAAATAAGGGACCAGATTGAAGTGTACTGAGCTATGGGAGCGAAGGTCTCATCATAGTCAACTCCCTCTATCTGTGAGAACCCTCTAGCCACAAACCTCGCCTTGAACTTCTCAATGCTGCTATCCGCATCATGCTTGTTCTTGTAGAGCCACCTGGAAGTCACAACTGACTTGCCCTCAAAGGTCACGTCCCACACCAACAACTCTCGCAGTGCGGTCATCTCCTAGTACAATCTCAATATCACGTGCCCTCTCTGCGCAAGCTCTAAAAATAACTTTCGTGCACTGTCTATATGGCGGGGAAGCCCCAACTTGTCTATGTACCACACATCGGATGATGTACTCCTACTAGATGTAGAAGTAGTAAATGCAAAATCCCCTTTGTCAAATTGTGAAGCAAGTCGTTGAAGCTGCGATGATCGTTCTTCCCCTTGTTTTTCCTCTCGGGAGCGCGTAGCAACATGAGTGTCCCATCTTCCGACATGCCCAACATTTGACTTTGGACATGTCACGTATCTTTCTTCTTCTTCTTCTCCTTCCCTTAGCCTCATTTGATTTCTTGGCCTTCCCTTTGTTCTTTCCCCAAGTCTGTCAAGGCTACATCCTCCTCATTTGCTATCTTCACCCCTACCATGCGCGATCTTCCGTATTTCTTCGTCGCACACAATCATCCCAAAATGCTGTCCCCAATTGGGAATATTCTCCCCTAGAGGTAATAGTATTTAGAAAGACCTCCCCCAAGACTTAGGAAGTCCCACTATAGCTATCTGTTAACTACGTGGGTGCAACTACCTCACCAATAGCGGTACCAAATCATCACGTACACAGTTTGACCCTCCCAAGATAATGAACTACACTTTCTCGCCTTTGTCATCTCGATGTTCTTCAATTGTTCTTTGAGTACCATCTTCCTGCTCTCATTGGTATTCCGATAGAGAGTGGTTAGAGGCTGTCCACATCTCGATATGCATATGTGTTTCCTCTCACACGAGGAACCACATGATCTTTAGGACTATTCATCAAAATCCTTTTTTGCCTTTGCATATATTTTGTGAATTCAACAAGTTCATCTCCGCATCGAGTAGGGAGGTACAACCTCTTGCCGCACTATGTCCCAAAAAGCTATTTCGCTCCTCAAACACTCTGTTTGAATTTCATTTATTCCAAACGACATAGTTGGATATCCCATCCAATCTATCCTCTCTATCCTTAAGAACATGGCCATGAGCTGCATATCAAAATTTACAAAACCAAGAAAATGGAGAAATGAACTTTCCATGCACACCTTGTTGTCCCAAAAGTTCGGTCGTGGGTGTGAAATTTCACCTTCCGTCGTCCCAAAAATATCGCGTGTCTTGTGCAAGAAATTCAGTTCTGTTGTCCAAACCACCGTTTGTTGTCCCAAACTATCTTGTCTAGTACGTTCAAAGCGGCACATTTCGGCATGTAGCTACGATACCCATGTTGAAATTCTGATGACTAAAAAGTTTCACACTGCAATCCCAACCCGGTTTTAATTTTACCCTTATTACTCCCATTTAGTTAAATGCCCTTTCCCATAAACTTACATTCAACATATAGAATTCACGAAATGAAAATTTCGCAGTTAAAACACATGGAGACGTTTGTCAACACATGCTGAAAATAAATATGGACATAAACAGATTAGCAACACAAAAAAATAAGCATGCGATTTTTGGTCAACTTAGACCTAGGCAAAACCCCTTCAATCTTCTCCGAGGAAAACTCGTGTAGAGAGCTCTTCAAATTTATTTATCTTTCAAGTTCAGAAAAATACATTTGTAGACAAAAAAAACAACAAGATACAACTTATCTCTTTAGCTCAAAACTCCTTGAAAACCGTGCCCACTTTGCCTCGATTTTCGTGCCCACTTGAAGGTGAAACAGTATTGTACGGGCAAGGTAGACGCGTGACCGTACGTAGTCTCCGTACGGATTGTACATATTTACGTACGTCAGTATCTGCGCTGTGCGATTTTTCTCTCCTTTTTTTATTTTATTTTGCTCAAAACGTACCTTCGAATTGTGTACGACTCACAACATTAAATGTTGTTCGAGACCGTATGCATTTCTGCTGTCTTCTATGCCCTTGATTTCCGTGCCTAACATTGTCAGGAAATCACTCCTTCAAACTTGTTGCAACAAATTTCTCTTTCGTAACTTTTCTCCGACTCTAAGCCTCCTTTCTCCAATTTGCTCATGAAGAATGAATGAATGCAATCTCACTTTTCTTTTCCCTCTTTTGTTTTCTTAAATGACTTTTGGGCAACCCTAAGATCTAATGGCTCGAATTTATTTAGATCAAGGGATGAGAATAAATGTCCATTTAATTCTTACTTATCTATTTTTTAACTCACCCATTAAATAAAGTATCCACATTGTACTTTTATGTCTAAAGTCACTCTTCACTTTATAATTTAATATTGACTTTACCACTCATAAAGTCACTTTCACTTTATAAAGTCACACTTAGGAAAATAATTATTTTGGACACTTTTCCCTAGGTAGAGACTAACTCCATAGGGAAACAGCTTTGTCCAAGGTACATTAAAAATCAACAGGGAAAATATTGTTATCATTCATTCAACACGTGCCCTAACTTGTTAAATAAATAAATGTGCATTGTTATCATATACTCTTATTTGATTGATTGGAACCCTAGGAACCCTAAGGGCTAAAATTACCCTAGGACATTGCAGTGGTATTAGAGCCAATGTTATTGGAGGCTCGAGTCGGTGAACGAACCCGAAAACCTTGTGGACTCGGGGACAGAGTCGGAGCGAGTAAAATAACTCAGGACCAAAAGATCGATTGACCCGTAGAAACACATAAAATATTCAAATTTTAAAAGGAAAACATATATATTCATGTGCATCCATATGAATCCAAAACCATTTATACACTAATAAGCAAAAATTGTCATTTATCTAGCATGTAAAGGTGCACATTACCAAAATAGCATTGAGTGCAATCCATCTCACGAATAGAAAATACATCAACAAATAGGCTCTAGATGGCCTCTTGCATCCAAAAATCATGCTACAACAAATACTTGCATATCATCCTAAGTTGCCGGGAGAATGCGGGTTTGAGTACGGGTACGAGGACGGGTACGTTACTTTTTGAAATAGGATGCATGGGTTCGAGCTAAGGGTATATACTATATTATAGTTTATATATATGTTATATATTTTATAAATTATAATATATATGAAATTTGAGTTATGAAATTCAAATTATGAATTTTCAATTTTGAAATCTTCCAATTTACAACAAGAAAAATAAAACATTGAACATTCACATTGAAAATTCAAATTTATTATCAAGCAAGGGATATGAATCATAATAATAGATATATATTATATAACCAAGACTTCATTGCCATACGACATTCGAAAATTCGCCTTAAGGCATTTCCACACATGAAATAGAAAATTGCAAAAAAAAAGTGAAATTGAACAATGAACAAGTATCAAGATAACTGATTTTGCTTCCTCAAGCCATGTCATCACTCATCAACGTCCATGTCATCATGATCAACATCACTAAGCTCACCATTCAACAGACTCTCTTGGGAGCTAAGTCACCTGATACAGGGATACGGGGATTTGATGAATCGGATACGGGTACGGTGACCCTCGGACAGGATACTTCTGGGATACGATATGTTATATATTATTTTATTAAAAATACATATATATTTTATATATATATATATATATATATATATATATATATATATATATATATATATATATATATTAAAAATTAGATATTTTTTGCACAAATTCATACAAAATTCATTGATTCAAACATAGATATTAGATACTCATGAGTCATACATCATCATTGATACTATAATACAAATTACAATGATACATTGATACACCATACATGATACAATCGTCAAATTTACTCGTAGAAGACAAGATTGAAGATAGTAAGATACTTTCGTAGTTTTTTCATTAAGTCATCGAGAATCAAAATGTGTTACATAAGAACACTGCAATGGCAAATAGAAATAGAAAAAAATACAAAAGCAACTACGGTCTACAAGACTACAAGCTCAGAAGCCTCAATGAGTCGGAGTCTATCAATCCTCATAATCAACATCATTGTCTTCATCCCGATCATCATGCTCACCACTTGCTCTCCTCCGCCTTTGATGCATCCTCCTCCTCTATCATCTCCCCGCATCTGCTCGGTGTGGAGGATGACCCCTCTAATCCATCATCAAATGTGACAGGGCTCTAGCAACTGGTGCATTGAGATCAAGTTGGCCAATGCCAACTCAACACTGCGCATGTCCCGGAGACCCATATCATCGGGAAAGACATCCCACATCTTTGTCTTTCCCTTCAACCAATCCTCCCTCGCACTCGTAGATGAGACGAAGGTTGGTGTGCACATACACCATTGTCTACCCGCCCTGGACTTGCTTCAAAAGCCCCTGCTCCTCTTCACACTATACAAATTCCCATATGTGCTCCAATTCCTCTCGCAACAAGAGGATGAAGTCACTCGAGAGAGGAGCCTCTATGACTATCTGTCGTAGAGGAGGGCTTGTTGCCCCATGAGTTGCCCACCAAGAATGGGGCTTCTTAGCTCCCGTTCTCGAATCAAATCATAGCCTCCAAATCGCCCCCTCGCTCGAGTGGAAAAAAATCTCGCAAAGGCATCCTCCACCTCATCAAGGGGATGTCCCTACTCTGAAAAAAATCCTCCCTCAATCCATCTTTCCTCCCCCAGTGAGATTTCGCGCATACATGTGAGAAGGGGAATGCGCGGGAAGGTCCACCATTCGGCCACTCATGGGCGTAGTATTTTGGGTTCAAGGGTGAGCCAAACAATGTAAAGGTGTGCAATTCTTGTCCCATTTATTTGCGACTGAAGGAATATCTGTATGACGGTGAAGAAGGCCTCGGGTGATGTCTCATACTCACGAGGCAGCGACTTTCCGTAAAATAATGGTCCTCATCGGACTCAATCATGGAATCCCATCCCTCATAAACCTCTCCTAGGATGGGTTGGTGCAGCTATCTGCCAAATCCGAGCAAGGAAATGATAGGCTCCATGATCTCGAATAATTAGATCTACCTTCTCCCACCATATATCATCCAACACTATGTCCTTCACCTTCTTTGAGGGTTGCTTGATCGGAGTCTTTCTCCAAAGACCAAAAACTACGAAATAACCATAGACCCAAAGAGCGGTCTTGACCTCCCTCAACCTCTTCAACATGATGAATGAAGAGGCAAACCGATGTATCCACAATCTTCAACAATGATAGATTCGTCGTACTCCTTGTAGATAGTGAGGGCATTTGTATGGTTTGTTACAAAGTTGCGATATGTCGTGCATCCTCAATAATGGCTCCAATCCAAAGCACATCGGAAGCAATAGATTTCGTGCCAAGTTCAATGAATGGACAATGCAAGTTGTCCAAAATACTTCATGGATATTTTGCTTCCACAATCATGCTAGCGTACCTTTGCAAAGCGAGTGCATTATTTGTAATGATTTGCACACAACAATCCTTACCTACACTTTCAATAACTTTGAGAACTAACTCACCCATACATTGTGCATCTTTATACTTGTCCAAGTGCATCCACCGGCTTTCAAGAAAAGCTGCACCATTCAGTGGATGACACCATGAAGTTAATGAGTGGGTGGCGGCTTTCGGATCTGTCCATCCATCGTAAACAATGCTAACCCCAGTATGTTGGCCATGTCGATTTAATAGGCTCAAGCATTTTGTCCACCTCTTTCTTTGCCTTTGTCAACAATGTGGTTCGAGCTTCTCTAACTCAGGAGGCACATACCACGATGGAGCCCCATGACAAAAGAGCTTCGACACATCTCAATAAATAGAGGTGGCCGTGCAACATTAAAGGATATGAAGTTCGATAGAAAAAAAATGCAATGGTGAGATCAAGCTCTTCCCTTTTCTCTTTTTGGAAAATCTTGTCCCATTGGACCAGCTGCAGTTGCCTTTCTCTTTGCTAATTCTCCTCTACTAGAAGTCTCAAGGGAACTTCGTCTGCTGCTTTTCCTCAAGAATGGAAGGGGGTCATCGACTCTGGATTTTTTTGATTTCTGTCGCTACATTTGCCTCACCAATACTACTGCTCTTTCTCCAATTTCTTCCTATCACGGCGATTCAATTCTTTGTACAACATTTAATGCCACAACCCGGAATACCCAACAAATGAGCTTTCACATCGGAAATATATGCCGGTGAAATGGCCATTGCAAAAATTGCATTTCCATGAACAATTTCCTCCCTCCTCCCTTTTTCTGTGCCCCTTCCTCTCTTGTCACATATTTCCACAATGGGTATTTGGGGTCCAGCAAATTTGTTTTCCCCGCACATTTGAAGCTACTATTGCAGCCCCACTTCCAATGGATGGAATACTTGCGAGACTCTGATGAAAGAGGGGACGGAGGAGGGCATCTCCAATGGAGACATTCTTCCCCTTTCTTTGCCCCCTGTCTTGTCGCCTTTGATTGAGCCATGAATACCGTAAAAAATAAACAAAAACAACTAAATATATAAAACATATGCACATGCAAACACTAACAACAAACTAAATGCAAAATATAGAGGGACAATGCACTTCACTGGATGCTTTTCCGAATCTCTTGAAGAACTCCCTTTCTCCATGCTCACACTTGCTCTTTGCTCACACTAGCTCTCCTTCTCACTTCACAAATGAAATGGATGAAAAAATAATGAGGAAAAACCAAATTTTAAAGAAAAAAAATAGCGCGATTTTCCTTCTTTGCGAGCTCGGCCGTACGGGGAGTACTGGCGATATCAGACTAGATACGGTACGGCCTGATACGGCGTATCCCCTCGTTCGGATCACGCACGTATCCCAGACCGTACCCCGATTGCATACTATTTGTATCCAACGTTGCACGAGTGCGCTCCCCGTCGTTGGAGGGCAAGTACCCCAAGCTCCGCCGCTCCTAGGAGCTTTGGAGATGGTACCTGAAACGCTCCAAATTGGGCGGAAGCTTTGTCGAGAACTGGTGGAGCTTTTCGGGAGCTTCTTTGATTAAATTTTGCCGTTTACGGGAACTCGTTTCCGATTTTTGCATTACATGTTCGGATGTTCGATTTACAATTTTACTATAAAATTATGTTATTCGTCTCCGCGCAATACACTGCCGTTCCAATGGGTTACGTTACATGGACTTTGACTCCCATGTCGGCGTACGCACGCCACGATTCGAAGCAAATCAGTTTTTAATATATTATTTTTAAATCAATAAAAAATTGTGAAATATTATATTATTTTCGGTGATGTAGTTGAAGTTAACAAATAATGCACGATTCGAAGAAAGCCGGTTTTAATATATTAGTTTTAAATCAATAAAATTGTGAAATATTATTTTATCTACATGATGTAGTTACATGTTAACAAATAATATGTAAATTGTAATGGTTGAATCCATCGTCAACGGACTTGAAATAAGTTTAAATAAATTTTGTAACTTCACAAATGTTACAAAATGTTATCCACGAAAAACCTTTCTTTATCCTTTCACATTCTGTCCAACCCCTATTCAAGAATCAAAATAACGGATGTGCAATAATAAGTGTCATTACATCATACGACCACTCTTTGAGGTTGATTTTCATTCACGGCGTTCAATAAAGATTTGGAAGGTCGTACAGTCTCGATGTCTCTTCATCTAGTACGAACATCAATATGATTTGGGTGACTTTTAGTTTTGGTTTTAACTTTATGTGGTTGTCTCTTGAGGCTTGAATGATGAATCATATAAAAATTTCAATTTGGTGGGTACATTAAAAGTTAAAACTTTAACCTTTACACTATTTAAAAAAAATCAAATATATTAAATTTGATTTTTTATATATTATTATATTATTGCCGCTCCCAAACTTGAAGTTTCCTGTAAATTTGAGCAAAGCTTCTAGCCGTACCAGATACTCGTACCCACGTACCCGAAGTACCCACGTACCGGAAACTCGTGCAACATAGGCTGTATCCTTTGAATTGGGGCCGAATCCCGTACGTGCACGTATCCGGTACGGGGATTCGAGGATTCGAGGGCATTTTAGGAGTATCTGGTGACTTAGCTTGGGAGAGATCACTCTCATTTGGAGGCTTGTGCTCATCCATAACAACTCGAGGTAGCTCAATAAGACCATTTGGTTGTATCTCCTCGTCCACACATACAACATCATCCGTGTATCAAGTACCCATCACGAGTATCGAGTGCACTGCTCGACGAAAGAAAGAACCCATTTTTAATTTTCGTAGCATATCGGGTTCTCCATACTCGAAGCTCAGGTTTTGGAAAGATGCGTTTGAGAATAACCCGAACCGATTTTCGATTGCTTAGGTGCACAAATCGAGTATTGTGGTGCGAGAAGTCCCACTCATAGGTTTGGGTACCCACAGCTGCCGAGATATCATCGAAGTCATTGCTTATATTGCGATCTTCATCATCAATATAACCCTACAAGCATTAAAATAAGATAGAAAAAACATATCATGTCAAGTCAAGATTTTGTTTGAGTTATGGGTACATTTTTAGTAGAGTCATGATAGAGGAGTTCGAGCCTAACCAATGGCACTAACATCAAAGTAAATTTAGGGCTTAGTTCTCTTGATTATATACTAGTTCCATACCCTTGTACATGACAATATCAGAGATGGAAACATTGTTATCTCCCCAATCTTGAAATCCCAGAAAACTGTCAAGTCTCTTGGATTTTGAGTGAGATCTATAATTCTACTTTCTCCATATGAAATCCAATGAGGTTGGAACCACTCTCAAACATCTTGAGTCATTTCCATGGTAATGTTAAAAATTTAAGCACTTTTACTTTAAGAATTTAACATTACCATGAATTGCGTAGCAATAGTAGAGTCATAGGCTTGAATATTTGGTTGGCCTAGGGGAAATTTATTAGTGGGCTAACCAAATGAGAAAAGAAAAAATAAAAAATGGGATTTTTTTTAAAGTCTGCTGCATGGGTATAGAGCGCATAGAACTAGTCTCGAACCAACCTAGGGTTCATTGAAATAGGCCGATTTAGTATCGAGCGACTTATTTCGGTTTCAATGCTTGAAGCTGGACCGATTTTGAGCCCAAACTAGTTGGATTGACCCGATTCTGCCGGGTTCTCGATCTAGTTCAGATAACATTGATCAAATCAGTGCATCTTGCCGGCTTGTGAGTACATGATGAGCCTTGCATTCTTCCAAAAGATACCAACAATGTTACGATGAAGAAGAAATAGGATCATCCGTAGTGTTAGAAAATCACTCAAAGTTGCGTAAAGATTTTCTTATTCTTGATAATTACATGTGATGTTTCTTATTATTACGATTAGTTATATCTTCTTTTCTTTTAGTTCATCAAGCAATTACCAAACCAACAAAACATAAAAACAATAGACACTAGATGTAGGCACTATGCCAAGGAAAAAACCCCCTTCGACGGGAAAACCCAATCAAGATAATTCTTCCTTTCAATAGTATTCATTGAGACTCTTCACCCTAGACATATACGAGGATCTTCCCTCCTCCACACCAAGTCAGCTTCCCGGATCTTCGACCCCTTTCCAAAGCAACTTTTGACTAGGCAACAACTTCCCGATGAAGAGCGTACGACTTCCGCAGCAGCGCAAAACTTGGAAGACTTCGAACTCCCAATCTAGGGCACGAAACAAAGAGAGAGAGGCACCAAATTTTCGTTTTTTCTTCTTCTCCTTAGACTTCCCCAAACTCGCACTTCTTTTATCTTCCCAGACAACAGAGGTTCAAACTTTTTGTAGCTACAAGAGATATCGAACTTGCTTTGTGAGAGAGTGTGCTCCAAATGAATTCGATTTCCTTCCTTTTATAGGGTCCATGTGAGGTCGACACGGGTGTCTCTTAGGCCGACATGATCCCCTTTATGCTCGAGCTTGGTGTGGAGGTCACATAATTCATATTTTACTCAATATTAAACCTTTTTTACATGATTCAAAAACCAAGGATCGGTCTCTTCAAATGTGACTAATGACTCTATTAACTTAGAATAAATCCCTAGAAGTCCTCGGTGGGACTTGACCTAAAACATGGTGTGGCCCAAGCATGAAACACATGCTTTAATAAGTTACAATAATAATAAAATTTCTTTTCTTTATTCTTTGTCAAATATATTACAAGATTACTCAAGTACATTACATGAAGACTGAACCTAGTTACATTTTCTAACACTCCCTCTTAACTAGGGAGGTATTCATCATATACAAACACAATGGAAGATCTCATACTATATGAACAATGAAGAACTTTAGGCACCAAAATGCCATGGACTAGATTCCTAACCTAGGGCCAATCTATCCATTGGTCTCTCAACAATTTAGGCACCGCAATGCCACGGACTAGATTCCCGACCCGTGGAAATCTATCCATGTGGGACTAAGATGGAATCAAGTTTTGCAGACGCCCTTTAGGTACCATTGGGCTTACTTGCTAACCATGAACACGGGGACCTAGGTGCGTATCCATGAAGGTGCGAACTCTACAGATCCACGTCACCCTCCCCTACTTTGGGATTTAGATATCAACACAAAGTGTTGGCCAGTGTTTTAAAAAAGCGGCCGATCGGCTCGGATTCGACCGAGCGCGACGTAACCAACCCACTAGCTAGGACTCGGCTCGCAGTAGGAAAAAGCCGATCCGGGAGCGGTTTGTGACCGAATACGGCCGAGCCGGTCCCCAGACTTAGCTTGGTTTCGCTCACAAAAGCCGTCCAGCAGCAGCCAAAGTCCGAGTTAGACCAGCGAGCCACCACGATTGGCCACATCCCCTACAAAATGTCAATGCAGACCCAATTCGGATTTTAATTCGGCTTTTAGGGTTTTAGTATGCCCTCTAACCCCTCCCAAGCCTATAAAATCTACCCAACCCCTATCATTTCCTCACAACTATCTCATTGCATTTGTGTGAGCATTTATAGGCAAGCACATAGGTTGTCTATCTCGGGGTTTCCCCCTCGATTCGCAGTCTCAGACGAGATGATCTTGCCTTGTTTAGAAGTAGTGACTAGTGATGTTTTGTTGTAGAGGCCATTTAGAGCCTCCTTGGTTATGTGCTTTGTTACGATCTCTATATCATGTATGTATTGGACGATGCTGCACTAGGTGCCATTTTTGATATAATGGATATATGCATGGGCCTACTTTGATCATATGTTGTCTTTTGTCTATATTCTAATGCTTTATGTTTGGAAACATGAATGAATATCTTTAAAATTATGTTTTTTTATAAAAAAAATAAAAATTTAATGTATTTTTTACAAAAGACAGGAGTCATTGAAACCAAACCGGCCGAGTCGATATCGAGTCGTAGTTAGAGTTGGAGTTACGACTCTCGGTAGTTGCGAACCTTACTTAGAGTTTTAAAACATTGGTGCTTGATCGGATGTGCCCTCCCCGGTCACAATGCTTCACTCACAAAGCCTTCCGCTTGATCCAACGAGATCAAGGACAACAAATCTCTCTCAGATCAAGCTGATCCGTAACCAACATGCTATCAAAACCTTTAAGAGGTTCACCTCGTACAAACATAACTCCAATTAATAATATACTTTCACATGTACATAATCAAATACAAACCTCGCGGGGTCTTCTAGACAACTTGATGTTGCTTCTCAAATTTTCATAGTAGGATTATCAATCGAATCTTTGGCAGAAGATTCCTTCATCTTACACTTTCCTACTCCTACTTCGATGCAACAACATATCCTTCGAAATTCATTCTTCAATCAAAACGAAGCTATGCCCTCCTCTCAACTTGGGAGCATTTCTTCATTTAGACTCCCTCTTAATCTTAGGAGTTCTCTTCAAGCTTCCTCAGGGAGATCAACTTCTTTCTTTTCGTCATTGGAGAATCTTTCATGGCTTCCAACCATTTCATCGCAGTTATTATCATCATCATCATGCTTATCACATCAATGAGCATCTTCACCATATTGAAGATTGTGTACTTGCACAACTTAGGTAGCAAGTACAACCAAATCTATAGAAGCATGAAGAAGCACATCGTAGTCACGTGTTACTTCACCCTTATACATATCAAACTTAATTACAAACAAGAGACATATATCAATATTTTGCTAGGGACTTTGTTATAAACCCTAGACTACTTCATACCCAATTCAGGGTTTCATTGCTTTCAAAGGTGTAACACACCCTACTACAACATGTAGCAAACCGTAGAAACAATTTAAATATAGATCTATAAGATATCTAACAACTTGTAGAATTCATATGCTAGACTTTTCACTAGATATTTATACAAATCTCAGATCTCATACAAGAGAATCAATCAAAGTCAATCACAACTTAGTCATTAATACGACCAACTTCCACTAGAGTTAGTTACAACCCTAGATTTTCAATCAACCATCAAATCTAGTCAAAAACTCGATTTCAAATAATCTTTTTACACAAATGTCAAATCATCATTTTTGTCATTATTCATCGCAGATACTTCTACTAAGGTCTAACTTCAAGATCTTAGAATTTCATTTTAACAACCTCAACAATCATTATATAAATATATCTCGCATTGTCATATCACACATACTAGAGAGAATTAACTACTACTAGGGTTTAGCTACAAAACCCTAGATTACCAAATATCATCATCCTAGAACTTTTATTAAGGATTTATATTAAATCCTAAGACTTATGACTATCAATAGCTAGCTCAACACATGTATCTAGGAATTAATATCATGCAAAGGCATATCATATGTCCAACAACATTAATACATTAGGCATACACAAACCTAGACCAAGTTAAGGTTTCGATCAAAGGACATATATTCATATACCTGTGGTTTCGAGCAAAGACATTTCATATCATAGTCAAACCCACCTCACAACATATCAATAACATACTTGATTAGACTAAGGTTTGATCAAACACAAACACACACATACCAAGGAAATCATTTCTAAGACATTATAAGGGTCTTGCTTACACATACCATCAAACCTTGATGAGTTAGGATTTCAATATATGAACATAGCAAACCCAATATTTCAAAGGTTCTGGTATTTAGACCTTATCATTCAACTCTAACAAGTTAGGTTTTCCCGATCATACCAAAATCCTAAACATGACATCATCAATAAAAACTTCAAATAACATTTCACAATAGCCCTAGGTAGTTTAGGTTTTCAAACATTCATATTAGGATACCCTTAGGTAGGGTTTTCGTGAGAACCTGTCTAGGGTTCTATAAAACAATTAAGAGAGTAGAGGGATAGATTTATCAAGTGATGAATCACCTGATTAAGAATCACTATGATTCACTATGGCAAGACACAATAATCTTAGTGAGGGGAGCGAGGGGGCGAGGGAGCGTCTATGCAAAATCTCCTACCAATTTTCGTGAAAACGTGGGGGGACGTCGCTTTCGGGTCATAAAAATTATAAAATATAAAAATATATGATATATCATTGAAAATTTATTATTTATAATGTAACCGTATTTTGCAAGGAATGTATATACAACCATCATACACTTAGATCATGAAAGATAAATCATAAATGATAAAATTTATAAATTGATGAATGATGAATCCTATAATCGAAACAAATTTAAAAAGTTAAAAGTTGCAAAACATACATCATACAATCATACATGTAAGTTTGTAAGTTTGTAAATCGTATAATCATTAATGTAACTACTAACAATGTACAATGAAAATAAAGTTTAAGATATCATATGACATATTATATCAAGATTCAAAATAAAGTTTAACCGAAGTTTACAACTCAAGTCCGAAACATAAAACTTAAAAAAGAAAATAAGTTATGTCCGAAACATAAAACATAAACCATAACATATGAATATCAAATGATATCACTATAATGTTAAAATGAGCATAAATGCCTGCGGTAATGCCCCACTAGTCTCCGTATCTTGCCGTCGCATGAATATATCAGGATCAACCATGTCACTATCTCAATCAATCACTTGGATTCTCAAACATGCTAAGTGGCACACCAAATTTTAACACGAAACCATAAACTAAAACAATGAAACAAACTTTTAACACAAATAAAATTGTAACCTAAAAAAAATCGTTTATCATTTAAAAAGTAGTCAATTTCGTCCCCCACGCCCCCCTTAGTTTCCCGATTTTTGGGGGCATAGGGAGATGCCCCTCAGAAGTCCCCAAGACCCCGAGCACGAGGGGGCGAGGAATCTAGACCCCTAGGTGGGGGCGAGACCCCATGTAACACCGGAGAAAGGTGATTAGTATCTATATAATCAAAACTTAAATAAGTACTTGAAACCAAAAACCGAAAGGAGATGAGATACTTATCTTTAGGAGTTGTTGAGGGCTCCCTCCAAAGCTTGAGGGATACCTATAAACTTATAAAAACGATAAAATGTCTTTTCCATAAATATGTTAAAAACCTATAGATTCTAAAACCTCAAAAATATAAAATAAGATATCTAAAGCTAAAAGGACTTAGTAGTGTAAGTCCCTAATGTCGATTCTTCGGGCTTGAATTTCTTTGGGTCTCCTTCTTCAACAATGTTGGCTTGATCTCTTTCTCTCTTCTTGGTTTCTCGGATTGTTGGGACAATCACTCCTATAGTGACCCTTCTTATGGCATTGATGGCATTTTACCTTGGACATGTCAACTTTCTTCCTTGGTCCTTTCGATTTCTTTCCTTTATGTCGAGCAATGTGGGCATTTGATACTCCTTCAAGATTGTCGCCCAATGACATCCTTAATTCTTCCTAACTCTAGGCAGCTCATAGTTCTTCAAAGGTGGGAGCTACCTTCCAACCGTTAAGTCCTACAACAAATGCACCCCAAGTAGGTGGCAATCCTAATAGGGCATGATCATGAGTTCTTTGTCTAGAACAATTTCATCAATGGCCAAAAGATCATCCTCGATTCTTGCTATTTTCACAAAGGAGGCCATTGCCTTTTTTAGTAATCTTTGTAGTCCTTAGCTCATTCTTCAAACTTTCTACTTGACCAATGTCAATAGTGAATAATTTTGACAAGGCTTCATACATTTCGAGCATGGTCGATGTTGGCTATGAATGGACAAAGTTTTACTTTATTCCTTCTACCATTAAAGTCATGGCCACCAATTCTAGTTCCCCGTATTTCACTTTGTCACCATCATTGGAATTCTCTCGTAAGCTCTTTTTTACTTTTCCCTTGACCAAGTCTAGTACCCGTAGTTTGAGGCTCCTTCAAGTTTGTTTTCTCCCTTGATTGTGTTAGACATCTTCCAGAGTGAAGTAGATTCCTTCCCCGAGACGATCCTTTGAGTGGTTCTCGATTAAGTGTCAAGACTCGCCTTTTCTTTCCTTCTTCACCAAAGCTCAAACCATGTTAGAAAATCATAAAGGCAAAAAAGATTTTCTTATTCTTGATAATTACTTGTGATGTTTCTTTGTTATAACGATTTTATATCTTCTTTCTTTTAGTTCATCACAATTACCAAAGCAACAACACATAAAACAATATACACCAGATGTAGGCACTATGCCAGGGCAAACCCCCTCGAGGGGTAAACTCAAATAAGATAATCCTTCCTTTTCTTCAATAGTTTTCTGAGACTCTTCACCCTAGACATATACCTCGACCTTCCTCCACATCAAGTCGACTTCTCCCGCATCTTCGACCCATTTCCGCAACTTCGACTAGGCAAGAACTTCTAGCAACACACGACTTCCGGGCAGAACAAAACTTGAAGACTTCATCTCCCAATCTAGAGCACGGTACCGAGAGAGAGGCACCAAAATTTCATTTTTTCTTCTTCTCCTTAGACTCCCCAAGCTTGCACTTCTTTCGCTCCCCGACAACAAACACTTCGAACTTTTCTCAACTATAAGAGATATCAAACTTGTCGTGAGATCCAAATGAATTCGATTTCTTCCTTTTATAGGCTCCGTAGAGGTCAAACATGTGTCTCTTAAGCCGATGTGTACCCCCTTTAGGTCGACTTGGTGTGGAGAGGTCACATAATTCATATTTTACTCAATATTAAACCTTTTTACATGATTCAAAAGCCCAAGAAAGGTCTCTTTAAATGTACAATGAGACTCTATTAACTTAGAATAAATCCTAGAAGTCCTTAATGGGGACTTTGACCTAAACATGGTGACCCAAGCATGAAAGCCATGCTTTAATAAGCTCAAAATACTCAATATAATTTTTTTTCTTTATTCTTTTGTCAAGTACATTACATGAAGACCGAACCTAGTTACATTTTTCCAACACGTAGTTCAACTATGGGGAATAGGGAGGTCAAGAAGAACTAGATCCTAGAGATCTCTTGCAAGGGATGATTCAAGGACAATAACAAATAGCCAATTCGCTAGCCTCCAAGGACAACAACAATTTTCCCCAGGGACAATGTTAAATGACGTAACTCATTACCTGTGCTTTAGGAAATCTCATTACCCAAGCTTTAGGAAATCTAAACAACATTTGCAACAATATTGCTAATGTGGGTAATAAAGGTGCTGGCGAAGCCATAGCCACAATTCTCGCTGCACAATCCAACACAAGGCCAACCGATCAAGTAATCATAAACCCTTCCTTCCTTAATTTCTTGGACAATCAAGCAATAACAACCAACCAAGGAACTACAAGAAAAAAATGACGACAGAGTAATTCCGAGAATATATGACTTTGGGAGAAGATGCTCCGAGCACACATGACGTTCAACGAATACAACAACATTAAGTATAGGAGCAAGCCCAAGGCACAACAAAATCATGATCTAATGCGCAATATGGGGAAGTTGTACATTCCTCCTTTGATTGATCAACCAAAAGTTTAGCTAGCTTGGGTACAAAATTTGGATACCTACTTCCATCTTAATCCCATGCATGAAGCTGTGCACTATCCAATTTTCCACACTACATTTGGAAGGGGAGGCACATGGATGGTTGTACCATGGATCGTTGCTACCTTGGGGCATTCCAACATGACATCTTATGTGTTCACAAAAAGATTTATACAACATTTTGATCGAAAGGATCCTTAGATACATTTTAGGGAGCTAGCACAAATCAAAATGGGGACTGAACCCGCAGGCTTTTCTCGCAGAATTTGAACAAATAATAGTCATGATCACCGGGCTGCAGATCGCGGAGCAGAGGTTGGTCACGCTATTTCTGGAAGGTCTAGCTGAACCATTGCATGAGTGGGTCAAGGCTTTCAAATCGACTCACATTGCAAGAGGTCATCACCAAGACTCGAGATATGGGAGGTGCAACACCAAAAGTTAAGACTACACCCATACCGCAAATCCATTCGAAAGACAAGGCTAGGAGGACATCTGGGAAAAACGAAACCAAGAAGGATTGGTTGGATGAAGAAGCTCAAAACAAGCTTAGAAGAAAGAATATTTGTTTCACTTGAAAAGAGCCATGGGAACCTGGTCACCAATGTTTGGGAAAGGGAAACATTCACTACATAGAAGTAGTACTCGATAGTGACGATGAAAATGACACAATAGAGGCACCAAGCAAGGAGCCTAACAAATCCGAAGAAGCACCATCCCTAGAAGAGACTATGGGAGATAAGAAGCCATGTCCGAAAATTGAAGGAGGTACTATTGGCACTCTCTCAGGAGTCCTTAAATATCACACCTTCAAAATCAAGGGCGTCATATGAGGATCAACGAACATGGGCATTGATTGATAAACACTGGCAACTTTCATTGATTCAACTTGGTGTGTGGTGAGAGGCATTCCTTAACCAGGAATGCTAGTGTTCTCAGTGAGGCAACTGATGGGCAATATGACATGTACACAAGTAGTTCCATGTTTGAGCATCACATAAGGTAAGGATACATTCATTGGATGATTTTTATGTGGTAGAATTGACTGATACTAATGTAGTGCTGGGAGTACAATGGTTGTACTCAGTAGGAAGATTTGTAATGAACTACCAAGGATGGAAATGGAATTCCCGAGACCCAAATGGCAGCAAGGTACCAAGTCGCATGAACAATGGTGGCCCCCGAATCGTAACGACCAAGCAAATGGAGGTCATACCTAAGCAGGGGAAGTAATTTGCATGGCAACTTCAGAGTACAAGCCCTAGATCATCAAGTAACAACTTACAACCTTGAGACGGGATGTAAAGAGAACGTTGAACATGCGACATGCACATTCTTGAAAGATTGGAGAGCCCACCTCTGTAGAGTACTCCAAAAATAACAAGTGTCTGTGAATTGTTGGACGGACTCATCCATGATGATAGGTACAAGGTAGAAGATGTGATAATCTTCTGTATGAAGATCAGCTATATTTTGTCCCTGAATCTACGCTCAGGGAAAAGCTCATTAGCTTACACATGACAAAAAACCAGCTGAAGTCACATTGAAGTCTCACCTCCAATCAGGAACTGTGCAAATATGGAGCAGACATTTGACAAAGGAAGGCTAAAGATTGGTGACAAGGAAGTCAATCAGATTGCAGCAACAAATTCTCCTGAGGTTTATGACAGTCTTTTTTAAAAAGGGGAACACAAGACATGTTAATTGTAAGAAGCACTGGGTAAAAAGCGTGGAAAGAGGTACGTGGCAACAAAACTTGCCACAAACGTGAAGTTTTATCTGTTCAATTTTTCTATCTCAAGCCACTGCTTTCAAGGTTTGGTATAGGAGTGTGAATCTGACCCTCCAATTTTCCAAGAGGACTTCATGCATTTGAGCTAAGTGCCAAATTCTGTTATGATATCTTTGCTGCACTTAATACTTGCAGTGTTACTCAAGTCCTTGGTGCTGCAAAATATATTGGAATAACAGAAGTTACAAAAAGGGGAGAGCTGGAAGTGTTTTTCAGTTTACTTCAAATTGGGAAAAATGTCATGACTGCACTACACACTGCCAAATCACTCTACTGCCAAGTGATTGCAGAGTTGCCTGGAGCTGTATTGTCATTGATCCCCTCACAGGTTGATGGGCCTTTCACTTGCACAAAGAAGAGGTTATTAAACGGCCAACCATGCATAAAAGACACACATTAAAATATGGCAAAGGGGTCCCATTTGAATGAAGGACGACAGCAGAAAAAAATATTGACAGCCTCCAAAAGGGGGATCAATTTCCTTCAACCTTTTTTTAAAGTTATTGAAGACTGCTATGATGAGAGGAGAAACTTTGGCTGACATAGAATTTACTTCAGTAGAAACACACAGCTATACTTTTCACCCAGAACTCACCTATGATTTGGAAGGTATAAGCAGCAATTAGTGCATGATGACACTCGTCAATCAGCAATATGATTTGGGCTGCAGGAAGAAAATTGGGGTGCTGATATGGCAGCAATAAGGACTGAAGGAAGTCTTTTATTCTTAAAAAATTAAAGAAACATTCATGCAACACCCAGACTTGCAATTCCCTGAGGGCAAACAATGTCAAGAGACTGTAATGTTCCCTATTGATTAATTTTCCACGGAAGGACGAAGTAGCCTATCCAACTCTGTAGGCTATAGTCATTGGTAAAGGAAACCCAATTATCCAATTTTTGGGGAAACATTGGGTAAATTTTGAGGTAGCTGGGGGAAAAGCCCAAATTGGGAGTTGCATTTGCAATCCCTCACATTTGAGAAAACCCCACGAGGAAACCTTTTAAATAAAGGAGAGTTGGAATCACTTTTCATCATTGATTTGGATTGATATCTTTGTTTTCTTGAGCTGAGGCTCTAAGGGTTTTAAGACCCCTTTCCTTGATTAGTTCCGGTGGAAGTGATCCCACCCTAGCTAATCCTTTGTCTAGTTTTAGTGGAGCTGATCCCACCCTACCTAGACAACTATTTACCTGTTCTGGTACCACATTTTCTTTGGAGCAGTTCTGGTTTGATTTTGGCACATTGAGATGTCCTCTCTTCAACTTTGAAGATTCGGTCTGAGGCTTGCTAGGGACAGTAATATCTGTGACTTGCTTGGAGGACAAATCTGAGGACAGCAGAAGCAAATTGAGGATAGTGAGGCCCCACCTCACAAACAGAACATTCCCCTGCTAATTGCCTGTTCTTCCATTGAATAAGGGTTGAGTCTGTGGTCGGTTGAAGGCAGGAAGTGATTCATTCTGCGGCTTAATTAAGAGGCTGTCTGAGTTTTGTTGAAAGACAGCAGAGGCTTAGTAAGTTAGTTGAGATTTGTTCCAGGCATCACTACAATCAGCAGAATAGCCTAGTCAATCTAAGGCCTGTTCTGAAGATAACGAAGTATACTCGGCCCATCTAGGGCTGCGTGTCAGCCACCGTAGGGTAACCAGACCCTACGCATGGACAAACATGGAATCCCAGAATCTGGGGGTTACAATCCCAAGGATATCATTGCAACAATATTCAGGAATTGAGCGTCCAACGATCTAAGCCAGAAATCAGCCTTTTGGGCTGCATCGAACCCTGAACAGAGTGACTGAACCCTACTGCAGTTTCGGACACCAGTCTGTGAGGCATTCCTGATGCCAGCCATTATATCTTCAGGTCTGCGGGCATCTCCAGGACAAACTGGACCTTGATGCAGTAATGTACAGTAAAATGTACATTTGTAACAATTATCAATAACATAGCAAAGTACAGTTGAATATTGATTTATTAGCTTGTGACATTGCAAACAGTACTGGTGGAATTTCTGGTTGGATACAATCTCTGATTCGTTGGGCAGTCAGCCCAAAGTCAATTTGTTTCCATTGAAGAACTATATTGTTGTTGAAGATATTATTTTCTGTTGGAAATATTGATGTTATTCAATGATGCAAACTGTTAAATAAATAAACATGAACTGTTATCATATAATTTTGTCTGTTTGATTGTAACACTAGGAACCTTAAGGGCTAAAATTACCCTAGGACATTACATCCTCCACATATGTAGCCGGCTAGAAACTTCTTATCAGAATATCAGAAGAAGGTAGCAAGTGACCATCCAGACTCCTGGTATAAACAATGATATATCATATGGCTCTCTTTATATATGGGAGATCGGAGGGAAAACATTAGACACTAATGCAGGAGCATCAAGGAAGTTAATATTTGTTTATAAATTATAACTTATAACCAAAATGCAAATACATAAATCAATTAGATTCCACCCCTGGATTTACCCTTCTCTCGATAGTCTCATCCAATTAGATCAGTGGGTTTTACCTATCAGACTTATCAACCAGATCTGGTAATGTGCCTTTAAGGGTCAGAAGAGATACTTAACAAGCAGATCGTGATCATCTATGATTTACAGTCTATGAACTATATATTTTGAAATTTTTTTATTACTATTCAGTTTTGATTGTTACACTTAATCAAATTAAATTGTTTCATAATAAATTAAATCAAGACAGTACTTAGCATTCAGTCTTGATTGACTTCATTAATGCTTTTATAATATTTTTTTGAACATATCAGGCTTTTTGGATCTTGGAGGTGAATTGTATACTGTGTATATAGAGTTTAAGGCAATGTTCCACCAAGTCCCCTGGAGGTGGGAGCGAGGGGGCGAGGGAGCGCAGGAGCGGCCTATGCAAAAGCTCCCTACCGATTTTCAGGAAACGTGGGGGGACGTCGGGGTCATAAAAATTATAAAAAATAAAAATATATATTAATATATATATTAATATTATAATATTATATATGATATATCATTGAATAATATAATATTATTTTTCTTTTGTGCAAGGAATGTATATACAGGTAACAACCATCAATGATCATACACTTACATCATGAAAGGTAAATGATAAAATCATAAATGATAAATGATAAAATTTAAAAATTATAAATCGTTGAATAATGAATCATGAATCATCTAACTGAAACAAATTTAAAACTTAAAAGTTAAAACATAAAACATACATCATAGATTCATCATTCATATGTAACTTTGTCACTGCAGTGTATAATCATTAATGAAACATAAAACATATAGTTTAAAGTTATGTCTGAAATAGTGAAACATAAAACATAATTGGTAAAAGTTTAAAACATAACATATGAATATCAAATGATATCATCATAATGATAAATAAGCATAAATGCTCAAGGTAATGCCCCACTATTCTCTGCATCCAGCTGCTGCACGAATATATCAGGATCAACCATGTCACCATCTGAATCAGAATCACTTGGATTCTCAAACATGCTAAGCGGCACACCAAGCAACCCCGTCTATGTCTCATCAAGCCTCTCCTCCATATCAATTTGTGCATCATCCTCTGGATCAACATCCCATCGGGTTGCTGGTCCCTTCAAATACTCAGGTGTCTTCCTATGCTCAAGACGTAGGGCACTGTGCACGGCAACTAACTTCTCAGCTCTTTTAGAGGTAAGCCTATTCCTCTTGATAGAGTGTATGAAGCTATATGTGGACCAGTTTCTCTTTGCTGCAGAGGAACTAGCAATCTGAGACAACACATGCATAGCAAGATGTTTGAGCTCTGGAGCACCATCCCCATTCATCCTCCACCAACCAACTGGGTCATCTTGGGCTAGATCATCGCGATCTGCCCGAGCACCATGTGTGTTGAAGGGGCCACTAAGAGATGCAAACTGATCAAACAGTCTTCACAACTTTGCCTCCTCCTCCTTACTGTACGTCTTTGCAATTGTAGCTAGGCGGCTGCTCTTTACCTCTGGATCATCAATAGGAGGCACTCTCCCAGGCCTTTCAACATATCGTTTTGGGTTTAATGCATATGCTGCCATGTGCAAAGGTGTGTTCATGCGATCCCATCTACGCTGAATGATGGGTCGAATCTGGGATGTATAGAACTCTAATGAGGGCTCCCTCTGCTTAATAGTTGCCTTCACACGACCCAACATGCTATCTAAGGTCTCATAGATTTCTCCAAGGCTAGGAGAATCCGTATTAGTGTAACGAATGACCTCCACAATAGGGCCCAAGAATGACACCAAATAAGCACAATCCGCCCACCAATCATTGTCCAACACCTGAAGCCTGACCTTCTTCCCTGAGTCTGTCTTTGATTTTGACCACCTTCCCCAGTCTGAACTCACAACCAAGGATTGTAGAGGTGCTTGTACCTCTGACATCGTCTCCAATAAGAGAAAATAGCTAGCATATCTAGTATTGGTGGGCTTGAGGAATTCCTTCCTCGTGTGAGCCCTGTACATGGCCAAGGAGGTGTGGTGGTTGCAGATAAACATCTGCACATCTCTAGCAGCTGTCACCAAATCTGATATCCACTGAATTTTTCCCATGTCCTTCAGTGCATTATTGAGTGCATGCACACAACAAGGAGTCCAAAAAATATGTTGATACGTGTTTTGAATCAATAACCCAGTTGATCTACAAACTGTTGCTGCATCTGTCACAACCTGCACCACACTATCAACAGCAACATCCTCTATAGCTTCTCGAAGAAGCTCAAATTGGAAAGCTGCATCCTTGCGCTTTCCAGAACAGTCAATAGCTTTAAGAAAGAATGGACCTTGTGCACATGTCACTATGATGTTGATTAGTGGGCGTTTTCGGATGTCAGTCCATCCATCAATAACAATAAAGCAACCAAACCTCATCCATGTTTGTCTCATTCTCTCTTTCTGCACATTAATTTTAGACACTTGTCTATCTAAAATTGATGTTCTTAGCTTATGTTCTCCAGGTGGTACATATGAAGGCCCTATTTTTTTAATTGCTTGGACCATTTCCTTGTAATAAGGTGAACGCACAACATGGAAGGGAATTCCATTGGCAAAAATAAATTTGCTAATTGCATCATCTGTGTCTCTCGATCTATAATATTGTACATCCCAAACACTGTAGCACCCATGACAGAAGAACGAGATGCAGCTACGGAACCTGTAGCACCCTTTGCTTTTTTTGATGAAACACTGGATGGATCAACATTTCTGCTAGAAAACATTCCTTTTGTAGTGGCTGTCCTTTCTAGCCTCCAAAGTTGCTCTCTTAGAGCTGGAGTCATGTGCTTTGAGAGACACATATTGACTTCTTTACCTGTGATTGCTAAAATATGTTGCTTCACCCTGGTATAGCTGCCAACAAAGTGATGGCCACAAATATTGCAAACCCAATCACGTGAGCCACCTCCAGCTTTTGGATTTTTTTAGGAAGTCTGGTTGCATAGATTAGAAGTGGTTTGTGATGATTAAAGGCCCCCTTTGCAAATTTTTCCAGATCTGTTGGTGGGCCTTCAAAATTTAGTGACCTCTTGTGACTGCTTTGAATTTCAATTTCTTGGTGTGCGTCTTCTAACGGATTATCACTATAGGTGCTCTCACTGTCACGACTGTTAGGTGACTGACTTTGGCTCATGGTTTAAACTTGCTGCAATTGCAAAAAAAAAAAAAAAAAAAAAATTAAAATTCAATTTCGAAATAAATTTAAATTATAAAAGTTAAAACAATGAACATTGAAAATTTTAAATTTCAGATCTATTATACACTGTACAGTATACTAATAGTAATACTAATTAATTAATAAATAGAAAAAAATTAAATTCTCTGTTATATTAAATAAAAATAAAAATTATGATTTATCTGTAAAACTAAAAAATTAAAATTAAAAGTTAAATTCTCTGTTATAAACTTATAAAATTAAATTCTCTGTTATAGGCTATTTCGGATTTCCTAAAGCAAGAGAAATTTGGGCCTTAAGGCTTAGACAGCAAGGTCTTTTTGAGGAGGGTTCAAGGTCTGTTTGAACTTGGAAGAACGAGGGCTCTTGGGCAGCAAGGGTTTCTGTGAAGGTTTAGAAGCCTGCTTGTGACCGAAATTGGACTAGTATGGACTTGCAGATCAGTGTCCCCGTCCTGAGAATGAATCTGTCCTGTTTCTGTTTCTGGGGGTCAATTTTTTGTGGATCTTTGGTAATTGCTGTGATATGATTTGAATGCTTGGACTAATAACTATTAGTGTTACACGGGGAGTATCCACAACAGAGTATCATTTGGCTTAAGGTGCAGTGAATGGGTGTTATAAGTTATAACTTATACTTACTTGAGGCTGAGGTTCTTGAAATGTCGAGGCTGTTGGAGGCCAAGGCCGAGAAGGTCAAGACCGGCGGCGGCTACTGGAGGAGGCCGAGACCAGGCGGCAGTTGCTTCTGCTCTGGGTTGCTGCGGCTGCTATGGCGGCTGGCCGCTGCGGGTGCTCAACCAAAGTTCAAACAAATGTTCACTGCTATCACTACTATCACTATTGCGGCTCACTGCTCAGTGCTATGGCAATGAAACTATGCGGCGGCAATGAAACTCTGCCTATGGCGGCGGCAATGAAACTTATGACAAATGACAATGAAACATATATGATATAATAGATATATAACATATAATGATATAAAGTTTAAACCTATATAAATGATTTATAATAAATAATAAATATTAAAAATAAAAAATTAAAATCGTTGTTTATTATAATTTTTTTTTTTTTCATTTAATTTTTTTTTTATTTTTTATTTTTTATTTTTTTGGTGAATGTGGGCCCCACCTGCTCCCTCCTGCCCCCTTCACGCCCCCTCCCGTCCCCCCACACCCCCTCGACCCCTCCAGATGGGGAAACGTCCCCTTTGCCGTCCCCCTCAAATTTTCGGATTTTGGGAGCATCGAGAAACATCCCCTAGACGTCCCCAAGACCCCGAATTGCGAGGGGGCGAGGATTCTAGACCCCTGGGGGGGGGGGGACGAGTCCCCGTGTAACACTGGT